>JAUIMM010000005.1:14710000-15910000 GCA_031769625.1 Taudactylus pleione | reverse complement strand
TGTGCTGACCACATATGTGTCAGCACATACATTAATAGCTCTGAATCTGCCAGAAGAGGGGAGGGCACGGACAGGAGAGCGGGGCCTTAGGGGACCACCTGCTGAGCCTGAAACATTGAGAGATCAGTGGTTTCAGACATGGGGGCGTGGTGTGGGCAGATCGGCACTCGCTACTCCTGCCACGCCCACACCATACCCCCAGTATGGAGGCACTGGTGATCTCTCAATGTAATGCAGGCTCAGCAGGTGATCTCTGCCCCTGTGTGTTCTGTGTTAGGGGAGCGGGGGATCTATGTGTGGGTGAAGAACTGTGTCAGTATGGTGGGGGGAGAGCTGTGTGAGGGGTCCAGAGTGAGTGGGGAGAGTGTTTGTGTGAGGGGGGATCTAAGTAAGGGGGAAGATCTTTGTGAGGTGGGGGATCTGAGTGAGGGAGATCTGTATGGGTACAGCGCTGTACGTGTGTGAGGAGGTGATCTCAGTGATTGGGGAGAGGTGTGTAGGAGGGGAGGGGGGGTTCCTAGTCCCGATAATTATAATTTCTTGTCGCCAATATTGCACGTGTGTGTTTATATATAAATGGATATATATGCACCATGCCAAACTCTAACTTCTCTCCGGGTGAATGAGATGAACTTACGCTGCTGGATACGGTGGTTGGATGTTGTATGACGCAATCGTAGTTTGTCAGTGTGAAGAGGAGCCAGTCAAGAAGCTGAGGAGCTGCAACCAGCGACACATAGCGCACCAGCCAGATGCTGGCAGTAATACTGTTGGCAGGACAGCTGGAAGAGAGGCAAGTGTGTTGTTGCTGGCTGCTATAGGGGCGGGCTGCGCATGTGAGGCCATGGCATATACTAAGTCCTGACAGTGTCTGTTTGTGTCTACCCTTCCTTCTGTCTCTCTAATTTCTATCCCCTATCTCTATCAGCTGATATTATAATATATATATATATAATATATATATATAAAAAATAAAATATTGGTATGTAGCCAGTCTCCTACCCCCAAAATGTTTTGGCTGCTCCATTTCTTCTTCTCCTCCCTCTAGGTCAGTGGTTCTCAAACTTGGCCCTTGGGACCCCACACAGGCCATGTTTTCCAGGTCACCTAGCAGCTGCACAGGTGTATTCATTACTCACTGACACATTTTAAAAGATCCACAAGTGTAGATAATTATTTCAATTGCGATTCTGTGAAGAGACCTGGAAAACATGTACTGTTTGGGGTCCTGAGGACCGAGTTTGAGGATCGGTGCACTATGTGCTCCCCAGATCCTATTTTCCTATTTGGAATTGTGGCATTTGCTTGCCAATTGGGTACAATAAGAACAACTGAGAGAGGGAGTCAGAGGAATGTGCCTCTCCCCTTACTTTGGCTGTCCTGGTGCTGATGATCCATTTAATCAGCTCCGCTATGTCAACATCGCCATAAGTCATTGCCGATGCCCATGTCTTGCTTAGCACACGGACATAATCAGGTGATCTGCAGTGCTTTTTTACAGAGGGAACCACCTTAGCTGGTGGGTATATTGCTGCCCCCAGTGTAAGCCATGAGCGGAAAGGCATAACGCGATTACACTGCTTTCTAGTTTGGGTCCTCGGTGCACGCTGTGCAGGGCTGGCCCTAGCCCAAATTTTTTGGTAAGCGAGTATATTTTTTGGTGCCCCCCTATGCAGTATCCCTTTTACAGTGCCCCCGGTAGTGGTACCCCTTATGCAGTGCCTTTTAAACAGTGGCCCCAGGTGAAGTTCCCCCCCTATGCAGTACCCCCAGTATTGCCCTTTATATAGTGCCCCCAGTAGTGGTCCCCCCCTTGTAGTGGCCCTAGTAGTAGTCCCCCCTCTTGTAGTAGTCCCTCCTTGTAGTAGTCCCCCCATTGTTGTGCCCCCAGTGGAGGTTCCCCCCCCTATGCAGTGCACCCAGTAGTAGCCCCCCTTGTAGTGCCCCCAGTAGTAGTCCCCCCTTGTAGTGCCCCCAGTAGTAATCTCCCCTTGTAGTGCCCCCAGTAGTAACCCCCCTTTGTACTGCCCCCAATAGTAACCCCCCTTGTTGTGCCCCCAGTAGTAGTCCCCCTTGTAGTGCCCCCAGTAGTAGCCTCCCTTGTAGTGCCCCCAGTAGTAGTCCCCCCTTGTTGTGCCCCCAGTAGTAGTCCCCCCCTTGTTGTGCCCCCAGTAGTAGCCCCACTTGTAGTGCCCCCAGTAGTAGTCCCCCCCAGTAGAGACACACATAATAATAATAAAAAAAAACACCTGAAACCCCGCTCCTGCCGCCGCTATCAGCTCCTCCATCTGTTCTCCCGGGCTGAGCTGCTTTGCATTATGGGCCATTACCCACTGCAGGAGCTGGAAGATGGCTCCAGCAGTGGGCGCAGCAGCCGATGAGAGTCTGACAGACTCTCATTGGCTGCTAATCAAAACACACACACAGCTGCCGATGCCTGTGTTTTTGGCACTGTGTAGTGTTGACTGAAATCCGTACGGTCAGCGCTACACACACGGTGCAGCTGTGTTACAGAGACACAGACTGCCTGCGGCCCTCACGGTACGCAGCTGAGGTGCCCTCCAATATGTGGCGCCCCACTCAGCTGTGTACCATGCGTAATGGTAGAACCGGCCCTGACAGCACTAGGTGACAGGGAGAGGGTGACGACAGGGAGAGGGTGACAGCGTTAGGTGACAGGGAGAGGGTGACAGCACTAGGTGACAGGGAGAGGGTGACAGCATTAGGTGACAGGGAGAGAGTGACAGCGTTAGGTGACAGGGAGAGGGTGACAGCACTAGGTGACAGGGAGAGGGTGACAGCATTAGGTGACAGGAAGAGGGTGACAGCGTTAGGTGACAGGGAGAGGGTGACAGCATTAGGTGACAGGGAGAAGGTGACAGTACTAAGTGACAGGGAGAGGGTGACGACAGGGAGAGGGTGACAGCACTGGGTGACAGGGAGAGGGTGACGACAGGGAGAGGGTGACAGCACTAGGTGACAGGGAGAGGGTGACGACAGGGAGAGGGTGACAGCACTAGGTGACAGGGAGAGGGTGACGACAGGGAGAGGGTGACAGCACTAGGTGACAGGGAGAGGGTGACAGCATTAGGTGACAGTGAGAGGGTGACAGCGTTAGGTGACAGGGAGAGGGTGACAGGAAGAGGGTGACAGGGAGAGGGTGACAGGAAGAGGGTGACAGCACTAGGTGACAGGAGGAGGGTGACAGCACTAGGTGACAGGAAGAGGGTGACAGCGTTAGGTGACTGGGAGAGGGTGACAGCGTTAGGTGACAGGAAGAGGGTGACAGTGTTAGGTGACAGGGAGAGGGTGACAGCATTAGGTGACAGGGTGACAGCCATTGCATGACAACTAGAAAGTAATTAAATTGACTTACCTGGTTCCAGAACTGCAGCGCGTGGGTGGCTCTTCCCCTTCCTAACCCTGGAGTACTCACTAAACGCTGGGGACGGAGATCGTGACGTCAGATCTCCGGAGTCCAAGCAGTAGCACAGAGAGAAGAGGAAGCTGGGGATTGAGGGGAGGAGCTAAGGAGGAGAGGGGAGAGCGAGGCCCCTCCTCCCCCTCCAACCGGGCAAAGACTCCTGTAAGATGAGTCACTCAGGAGGGGAGGAGAAGAGAGTGGCCACTCCTCTCCGGCCGTCCCCGGCCTGTCATTAGTGAACTTGTGGGCCAGTGTGAATTACAATGAGTCACACTGACTCCTTTTATGCCGCTGCGCAGCCTGCCACAGCCGTTCAGGCAGCGGCTGTGGCTAGTTGCGCAGCGGCATAAAAGGAGTCAGTGTGACTCATTGTAATTAATTTCCGGCATCTTTGGGGGACAGTGGCAGAACTCTGCCGCCCTTATAACTTAGCGCCGTACGCGACTGCGTACCTGGCGTAATGGGCCGGCCGGCCATGACGCTGTGCATGCACGGCTATTGGTCGGTGCCTATGTCACTGGGGGCTGATGGAGAGGGATCCAGAGCACCCCTCTCTGGAAGAATTTGCTAAATAGTAGCCCATAGGCTACTATAGGATAATGGGCCTGATTCAGCAAGGAACACAGTTGCAAAGTTGTACGCAATTGGTCGATTGTTGCGTTCCGCGTATGCGTATGCATGAACTAGCAATTGCGATGGAAACTGCATTTGCAGAGGCTATGCAGACCCAGAGCAGAGTGATTGACAGGAAGTGTCGTTTGTGGGTGGTGACGGGGGGGGGGGTGGTCGGGCGAATACAGGCGTGCCGGTGCATTTCAACGCCGTTACATGGGCGTGCATAAATTAGCCACTGCGATACGTGACACCTTCTGAGGTCTCATAGTGTATGCAGTCTGGAGATGGCATTACCCTATCGGAGCTAGGCTCCTAAATGCTTCACAATATGCTGGTAGCAAAGCTGGAGCCACTTGCTTGTGTTTTCCCCCAGGCCGAAAGTTGCCAGCCAGCCCCTGCTGGTGCCTAAACCTTACCTTCCTCTCCCCGCACCCTACACCTAACCCTTCTCCCTTAGTGCCTAACCCTCCCCCTAATCCTGCCACTTACCTTTGGGATGCTGGCACCTGGATTCTGACAGGTGTCGGAATTCCGGTGCCGGTATTCTAATTGCCGGCATCCCGTATGTTGGGTTATTGACTGTATCCCTAACTGTGTATCTTGGTAAAACCATGCTTCACTGCAGGTGAGGCAGATGTAAAATGTGCAGAGAGAGTTAAAGCCCCCATATATCAGCAATTGATTGCAGCAATTTGCAATCGATTGTGTATAAAAATCTTTCCCTTTTTCAATCGACTGCAGATTGCAGAGATGCCACAATCAATGGAAAAAGGGAAAGATTTTTATACACAATCGATTGCAAATTGCACAATTGCTGAAATCAATTGCTGATGTATGGGGGCCTTTAGATTTGGGAGGGCTGTGTCCAAACTGACATCTAAATTGCAGTGTAAAAATAAAGCTGTCCAGCATTTGTGGGCTACATGCAAAAGCAGTCAGTATTTATTATGCATGCAAAAGAAAACCTTGCATTGCCTTGCAAAAATTTAGACCATTGACCTAGTGGTCATTGGGCTCTAGCAGGATATTAATGTTCATTTGGGCAACAACAAAATAAATAAATGTGAACATAGGCCAGTGTTTATTTTACAAAGAAAACTTAAATGTGATCGCATAATAGTGTGTTCCTAAATAAATATTTGCATTATTTAAAGACACAAATCTATGATTCAATTATTGTCTTTATGGTGTTTGGTTGATTACTTCATATGTTGCAATTTTCACTGCTTTACAACAATAGGTACATACCAGTATAATCACTAATTACCTATTTGTGTTGCACATGACCTGGGTTGTTTGAGCCCAAGTACATGAGCTAATCAGGAAACAGAAGTAGGATATAGCTGCCATTTAAGGAACACAGCAGACTTGCTCTGCTGGGATTTAAAATCAATAAAACAGAGAAACTACTGTCAGCTGGAAATGTGTGTGAAGCATATTGTCAGTCAGAAACTGTGAAGTTGCAGTGGTCACGGTCAAATCTATGGACCAGTTTTATATGTATTGTATACTGTATATACGTAAATCAAACCAGGAACCGTGTATATAATCTTGTCTGTACCCTTCCCTAAAATGATCCATTCAGCCTCTCCCACCAGAAGGTTAAAAGAATCTTTAGTTAATTCACAGATTACATTGTGTACTTATGATTAAGCGATGACAGGTAGATGTTGCTTAATTTTTGTTAAGAAATAAAGCTGACAGTGATTGCTTCAGGTAAAAGTATTAAGGTTTATTAGTCATTGGAACACAACTCCTGAGCATTCTCACTTATTTCTCAAAACTATTGCTGACCTGCTCTATTTGCTGCACAAGAGCTCTAGAACAGTACCCTCAGGGCTAAATCACTGCATGCCACAGCTACAAGTTGCAAAGATCTGCAAATTATATTGTTTGAATTAAGTAATTCCCATAGATAATGTCTCCAGGATAGAGACACATTAAGACGCATCCTGGTGCATATTTTCACTGACAAGAGAGTTATGAATATTCAATTTATTGAAAGGGAAACATAGAGAATCAATTACATGGGTATTTTCAATGTGACTGAATATGGTTTTGTGGGTAGAAGTGCTACATTGTTGGGAAACACTAATGGGCAAGGGAGGATTGGGAAGTTAAAGTGGTCCTGAAAAACTATATTAAAGTGGTGTCATATATGAAGAGTGAAACCAATTACAGGAGGGACCAACACAGAAGTAGGCAGTATTAAAATAAATATTTTCCTTCACAGTGTACAAGGAAAAAAATAAATCACATTGCATCTGCTTAACTGTACACAAAACCGAGAGCATCCTTGTGACTGATATACAATACAGTGAGCATTCTAATGATATACCAACAATACAGAGACCATCCCAGTGACCACTATACAATAACAGCGCATTTCATGGTCTGACGTATAATACAGTCACCATCCAAGTGACCACCATACAATACAGAGAACATCATGATGATCACTATACAATACATAAATAATCCCAGTGACTGCCATACAATACAAAGAGTATCCCCCATTGACTGCCACAAAATAGAACGACTGACTACCATAAAATACAGAGAACATCCTTGTGATTGCCATACAATACAGGGAGCATCCGAGCATCAAAAAGCAATACAGAGAACATTCTAGTGACCATCACAAAATACATAGTACATCTTAGTTATAACCAAACAAAACAAAGAACATCCTAGCAACTGATATACAATACAGAGAGCATTCTGTTGTCCGCCATATAATTCAGATAGCTTTCTAGTGACTACATTACAATAATTAGAATAAGAGTTACACAGCCCATATTATGTAATGATAGGAAGTGTGCTGTATGTAGATCACCGACAATGCGCCATAATGAAAATAAGTCTTTTTTTTTAAGTGAAAAATAGAATACATCAGATCAGGGCCGTAGCTAGGGTAGTGTGGCCGGTGCCATCGCACAGGGCACCACAGGTCAGGAGGTACTGTTTGGGCCTGTCAAATTTCTGTTTATTATCATACTTGCTTGTAGCTTCCTCTTATTTCATCCCCAGCATCTCCTGACCTCCCCTATCTCTTCCCTGGCCCTTCCCCATGAAGCCATGGCCCTTTTTTGGGTGCATTATGTCCCTTTGAAAAATGAGGGAGGCGCCAATGCTATTTCTGGCACAGGGCACCAAAAAGTCTAGTTACGGCTCTGCATCAGATGGCCCCCTGAAGTCATCAACCTACAAAAAGTCACGGCAGACACTATGGCCCATCTGCACCTTCTAAGGGGTTTAAGTATCAGGTAAACTTTGATGAAAGAACACTGCATTGTAACTCATTCCTCCATATGTGCCTTCCCTCAACAAGTTTGTGCTGTCATCTGCAGAAGGGCTTGCATGGAGGAGCAGTGTGAGCAGATAGAGGTTATGCATGCATGGTAAAGGGATTAATCCATTGCCATGCACTGTGTACCTCACTGTGTGCCAAAATCCTGAAGAAGAAGAAGAAGAAGAAGAAGAAGAAGAAGAAGAAGAAGAAGAAGAAGAAGAAGAAGAAGAAGAAGAAGAAGAAGAAGAAGAAGAAGAAGAAGAAGAAGAAGAAGAAGAAGAAGAAGAAGAAGAAGAAGAAGAAGAAGAAGAAGAAGAAGAAGAAGAAGAAGAAGAAGAAGAAGAAGAAGAAGAAGAATTTAATTGCATCAATAAAGTTCATTAATGAAGGTCTCTATAGGACTGCTCATCAACACAGTAAATCAAAAGTGTAAGAAATGTCCCCCCCCCCACACCTTTCTTAAAGCTTCTCTTAAATGCCTATGATCTCGCTTATTCTGGGGCTGATTCTGAGTCGAATGTAGCGATTATTTTGCAGTCTGTGCATGCATTGCAGTGTATGGATATATATTGGTCGTTTCTCTCCATTTGTATAATAGGTATTACTGGGAGAAAACTTGACGACCACTGGACATACGTACATAAGAGAACCGTCTCCTGGGTGTGTTGTGTATATGGAAAAATTCTTATTTGCACAATATTAGGGGTACTGACCTGTGAAACAGAAGACACACTATTAGGGCATTTATGCACATTCATACATAAATATGGTTTTATAATGTTTTTGTGAATAAAATATATATTTCATAATGCTGTCCATCTAAGTTTTGTTCAAACCAGACAGCAAAACTAACATAAATATTAATTAGAATGTACCATTGCAATAGCAGTTCACATAGCTGCCCTGGACCGGCACACACCGCCCGGCACACGTAAATGCAGATCTCCTTTTCTGTTGAGAGTTGTACTCATCTATGCATCCAGACTGCCCCCATCCAACTGCTTGTGGAACTGGACATCCTCACTAGCAGCGTGAATTAGCAACAGTCTTATATACTCACTGGCCAAATCTGCATAGCCCGCAATTTCAAATATAAGCCCAAAACACACCCTCCAAAAACTTGGCCTACGCGCAGATGACCAATTGCTGCCCAGTTCCACCGAATCATCCATAAATGGATATGTGGTTGAGATATGTAACACTCTGCATCCCCCACAGTTGAGCATGCTCAGCTTGGATGTACTCACAGTGCGTGAAATCAGTGTAAAAATAGGAAACGAGAATGGAATATAAAATGGCACATTTAGGGGTCTATTTATCAAATAATATTTGTGGGATATCACCCGAAAACAGGTGTACTAAGGATTAAGGATCACCTGGCTGTACCATGGAGGGACTGCAGCAGAAATCTCTGATCTCTGCTGCAGTACCCCCATTTCTGACAAAAGAAGCAGCCAGAATTGCGTTAGCCTGTTGCAGCCTATGGGCTATATTCACAGAATGTTTCAGGAGAGGAATGTGCAGATTGCTTCCCCTCTGCTAGCCGCATGCACATGCACAGCTGGACATTGGAGCATGGGAAGCTGGCCAAAGCAAAAATAAATGTGATTGCAGATGCGATCACTTTACTTATACTGACTGCTGGGACTGGCTCCTATCGAAGCCCCTGACCCGGTGGCTCAGTACTAACACATTTGGGCGAATAAGGATCCTTATTGCCTTGAACTGGGGCGATAAGGAATCCTTAGTATGTCCCTTAATAAGAAAACAGTATATAAAGTGCAGAAAGACAGTACATATGAACATATAAGAAATATTGAATAAGCAATGGATACACTATGCAGAAAGCATCTGAAAAATGTCTACATAGCATGTGAATATACGATGGGCTGTAAATAGTTGGAAGTAAATTGTGAGGAATGAAGCATACAGGACACCAAGGTACGTGGTATGATGTGATGGTGGCAAACAACAGCCGACCTGATGTTCTCTTAGGTAGTATACAACAAAATAAGTGGTACATGCAGTCCACAAAGCTCTTAATGCGTTTCATTACTCACAGTGACTTTGTCCTCTGATGACTTTGTCAACTGTAACATTTACAGATAAACAACCAGAAAAATATATATATAAAAAAAAAATCATACTTGCAAAATTGCATATCCTCAAACTCGCCCTGATTGTAACAGGTAGTATTACTATGCTATACTGTATGTAAATCAACAATTTACACATTTATTTATTTATGCAACAAAATTATTATTCTTACTAGTTATTTGGACCCATGATCCACCATGTCGCAAGCTATTGTGCCCCGTGTTGCAGGTTTTTTTTTTCCATCTGTCTTTCACCACCTTTCGATTTCTCTCATATTCTCCTCTACCCCCCCATCTCTCTCCCCTCTTCTTCCCATCTCTCTCTCCCCCTCCTCTTCCATCCTCCTTTCTCCTTCTCTCCCTCCCATCTCTCCCTCTTCAAGTTCAACCCATCTCTTTTTCTCTCCCTACTTCCTTCCATCTATCTCTACTCTTTTCCCTCCCATCTATCTCCCTCTCTTACTTCTATCTCTCTCTCTCCATCCCATTTCTCTTTGCCCATCTTCCCCTCCCCTTCCCTTCTCTCCCGTTTCCTCCTCCCATTTCTCTCTACCCCAACTCCTTCTCTTCCTTCCATCTTTCTTTCCCCATCTCCCCTCTTCCTCCAATCTCTCTCCCCGTCTCCCCCCTCTTTTTTCTTTTCTCTTGCTCTCTTTCTCTCCAAAGATCATCTTCTTCCTCTCGTCCCATTTCTCCGTCCTTTCCTCTTTCTTTTGTCTCTCTCTCTCTCTCCGCTTCTTCCTCTTGTCTCTCGTTCCCTCATCTCTCCCTTTTACTCTCATCTATCTCTCTCCTCCCTCTTCCTCTCGTATTTCTCTTCCCCTTGTCAAGGATACAGACTCTTGAGACTCCTGAGGAGAAACAGGCTTAACAGGTGGTACAAACTGAGGGGGTTTAAGGAATGACCTTCTCATGAAATAGCACCGGCACGCAATGTTAAAAGTAAACAAGATTTACTCAAAGACAAGACTGTGCTGAAAAGTTCTAGATACTTAAGCATAATTTCTCCATAAAGCAAAGTTCAGATTATCACAACAAGCAGGTGTCAGGATAGCCACGCAAGAACTAAAGTTCATATAGCACACAGTTCATATCATGCAAACTAACAGGTGCGGAGTTGAACTCCGTGAGGTGACAAAGATCCAGTATGGGGCCGAGCCCCAAGATGTGACAAAGATCCAGTATGAAGTGGTGCGGGGTTGAGCCCCAAGACGTAACTAAAAATCCGATATGGAGCGGTGCGGGGTTGAGCCCCGGGACGTGACTGAAATCCGGTATGCAAAGAAGATCTGGTATGAGGAGGTGCTGGGGTTGAGCCCCAAAACGTGATGGAGGTCCGGAGTGAAGAGGTGCATGGTTGAGCCCTGAGATGAGGCAGAGGTCCAGAGTGAAGAAAGTTTTATGATGCAGTTGACAACTGTTAGTTGAAGGTAAACATGAAGAGACCATGAAATGGCAGCAAAGCTAGGCTAGTAGTACAGCGGAGACTACCAGCAGAGTTAGGTTTAGTATTGCAGCAGAGAGTTCAGTAGCAGCGCTGGGATCTGCAGTGCCATCAAGCATCTGTAGCAGAACCGGGCAAAGAGAGTGCACAGCATATAGCAAGTACAGTGAGGATCTGGCAGGAGTCCAAGGAAGAACCTAAAGGTAACATTGCACAGACAACAATGCTCAGTTAGTAACAGACTTTTATACCAGATGCATGAAATCCAGTGGAAGTGTTAAAGCATTTGACCTAGACAGAACCAGGTTTAGAGAACCAAGTAATCACAGACCCCAGCAAGAAGACGACGCCCAAGGAATAGAGGATCACTTTAACTCTCTGTATACTCCATGCTATACACACCAACAGCCTGGAAGGATACTCCAGCGACCACAACGGAACCTTGGTAAGTGTAGTTTATCTTTAAACAGGGATACAGTTCGGGTTCTGACACCCCTCTTCCTCATATCTTTTTCTTCTCTTCTTCCTCCGATATCTCTCTCCCTCTTCATCCAATCTCTATATCCATCTTTTTTACCATCTATCTCCCCTATCCTCCCACCTCTGTCTCCCGCTTCTTTCTTTCACCCTTCTCTTTCCTTCTTTCTCCCATCTCTCTCTCTACCTTAGATCTCTCTCTCCTCTACTGCTGGCATACATCTTTGTATTATTAGGTATGTATTAACATATATGTACACCTTTCTAAACTGTTTGCGGTGTATACACCCAATTTTTTACATGTGCCTTGTGGCTGCCCTACCTTTCTTTATTGCACAATATGTATTTCATATATGTATGTACACCTCAATAGACTATATATCATATATATGCCCCTGATATATGTATCCTACTGCTGATCTACCTCTGTAACTGTGTTATACAGTATATAATAATGTATATGTACATTTGTATAAACTGTATAGACTATGTATTTAATATACTGTATGTCTTAATTCATATATTTGATTTTGCTGGCCTGGCTCTGTAAATAATATATATATGTGCATTAGACATATTTATACCACGTTCAAAAGGACATCTTAATAATGAAAACTGTTTGAGACCTTCTCCTCCTGGTGGGATGTCGATCCATGGGACCATCCCCTCTATTGTGGGGTTAGGGAGTGCCAGACCCTCTCCTACAGTGTATGTGGGAGCTGCTGATTCGCTGGACCTCTGATGGGGATAGGTGAGGGGGTGAGAGCTGCCAATTAGCGGGACCACTGGTAATGGGGGGTGATTTGTGGGTAGTGCTAATTTGTGAGACCTCCAGCGGTGGGGAAGTGTGGGAGGTGGAGATTCACAAACAGTGAGATGGATGACATACCTTCATCTCACTATTCAACTGAGTGGCTGGGACTTCCCGTCATCCCTAGTATGCAGTTGCTAGACTGATATTAGGCTGGTTATATAATAGATTGTTAACACGTTCCAAGAAACAATACAATGGAAGATAGCAAAGTATCTTCACATACTAATAATAAAAACTAACCTTAATGTAGGATTTTTTAACTGTACTTGAGAAGGCAATCTTAACCATACCTGACTGTCTCCCCTGTGCCAGCTTTAGAGTTCGAAGCTCATTGCAGTTCGCCTTGCTGTGCTGACTTAGAAATCGGCCCCATATTTAAAAAATGTCAACCCTTTAAGCCACTTTTTAAGGCTGCATCATCCTCGTTTAGACTGCTATATTTTGCCACATCTATTACTTTTTTAGCACATGTGGCTGCGCTAGCAGTAATCAGAGTATGGTTCACATAACTGCAGCATACATAAAGTACTGCATGAACTCATGTCAGCGCATACACAATATTATCCCCTCTTTTCAGTTGTAGACACAGTATTGCTCCACATGTAAATTATATAACATCTGCAATTGCATGGGTGGCTATGCTACATAGCCACCCATTCATGCAGACTACACAGTCACAGCATGACCTCCTCATTCCCATGGCACACAGTTCCAGTGGCAAATGCAGGATTTCCAGAGGGGGGTTTCCAAATGCTTAATTTTAGAGCGTGTGCGGCATGTCAATGAAGAGGGCAGAATTAGTACTTAACCAGCTTTAATAAGCGTCATACAGTGTATTGTGTGTATTAATTCCAGCATGTACAGGACCAGTGATCACAGTAAGCCATTAGATGCGTCAGTAGACCATCCTGCCTGAGGTGAACGTATTTATTTTAGATGTGGGCACCATTCCAGACTATTGGAGCAAGTTCAGGAGCCTGGAGGAACAGAAGAAGAACCTAGCATGGCCCTGGACATATATGTACATATTTGGCTCTATAGCAGTGCATCTCTAACAGTGCATGTTTTCCAGATCTTCTAGTTGATGCACAGGTTATTTATTACTGGTTGATACATGTTGAAAGATCCACAGGTAGTGCTAATTATTTCATTTGTGATATTGAGAACATCATGCAGCACTAGTAACAATCTATTATATTACTATTTCTATTGTGGTCATGGTGTGGGCTGCGGAGGGGGGTTTCCAGGCAGACGGAAACTCCCCCTGCGTTTGCCTATGAGTTCAGTTCCTCTCTCATGCTGGAACTAAACATGCATACAGTTACTGTTCATTGGGGGAATTCATTAGGAAACTGTGCTGCAATGCCCGGCTACGCACATATTGGCCATATATGTTAGGGTAAACATTGCAAGTTTTCCCTCACATCCCTATGCAATGCCAGAAGGTGCAATGTCCATATGTTCAATTGAATTCATTCCATTGTTCCCTCATGTCAGTAATTCACCTTCAGATATTGCAGACTTCGCATAGTACAGATATGATGTGCTCTAGAGTTTATCCACCATTCACCAGGTTATGCAATGAGGTGTTTTGCAATGTAAGTGTCTAGATAATATGCCATATCTGCAATGAATTATGTGCAATACGGATTTGTACTTGGAGTCTGTGCAAAGTGTCTGGCAATGGGGTCTGGGCAGTGAAAAATTCAATTGAATAACTGAAATAATCATAAGGTAAAAATACTATCATAATAACATTTTTGGGCACTGAGGAGTAAAGACTAGTAAGCCTGAAAACTACTTTGCTAGACCACCATTTAGTCTAATTCCAGATCTGGATGCGAACCCTCTAATATATTGATAAAGGACTGGATAGTTTTATTATAGCTTAGCTGTGTGACAATATCTTTTATCAGTTGTAATCTAGATTTTACAGCTTTCCAATATTTTACTATTTAACATTTTATAGTATTAGAGCAATATAAATGTTAACTATGATTTTGTTTAAACAAAGTTCTCTTACGGGAACTTCATTAATTTACATATTCTTTGAAAATCTTCAAATGTTAGGGAATAAATATATCTCAATTTAAAGTTTCACAATGTAATAGTAAAAACCAACAACTACATAATATAATGATAAAAATACCTGTTTAATTAGAAAAATAACAGCTAATTCAGATATCCGGCATAGCTACATTTGAATTATCTACTTATTACTTTTTAAAGTTTTAGTGTGAAAAACACTTATCCAGTGGCGTTAATAAGTAACTGCTTATCAAATTCATTGTTTTGAAATCATTATGGGATTGTTTCTCTTTCACTGAATATTACTATACTTTAAAATATGCAGAGTGGATTATTCCTTTCTACCAAACCATGGAATGGGCAGGGCTTCTTTGTAATGATATAACATAAAGCACAGAGGCCAGGTGAAAATGTATCACTCAATAATGGTTCTAGCTATCAAATCTGAAAATATGAATTTGTCCATGTTAGTATTATTATTGCAACAATGTTCCGTGTCTTTTCACATCACTTTCCCTAGGCCAGTGGTTCCCAAACTGTGTGCTGTGGCACCCTGGGGTGCCTTGGGACACTTGCAGGGGTGCCTCAGGTTGGTGGTCCAGGATCAAATCAAATTATTTATGGTCTATGTAATGTAAATATGTGGACAAACAGAAGCACAAACCTGTCCACCACCACATAACTGAACCTAAGGATGACAGGTAAGCAGTTTACTTCACTGTACTACTTCACTACATTTTTTTCTGAATCTCTCAATGACAAACCTAAACTTAGACGTGACATGAAAACAATGCTGATACTCTAGGGTGCCGTGATTCAAAAAAGTTTGGGAACCACTGCCCTAGGCAGATAACCTTTGTCGAATCTTGCTATTTGCAAAACAAATTGTACTTAATTTGCCACATTTATAAATTTAATTTTAACACACACATACAGTAGGTTGTATGTTTCTTCCCAAGTGTATTTCTTCTGCTTTTAGGGGACAGCGCATACCCTTTAAACCCTTGACTTCTCCCTACCATATTATACTCAGCCACACAGTAAGATTCTGTAGACAATTCCACACATGCCTCCACCAGGTTGATCATTAAAAGCACTTTTTTTTGGGGGGGGGGGTTTAAAGCCTAATTCCATATAAAAATCTCTGACCTAATGATGAAACCCAGTAACATGGTCAGAGCACAATCTCATTTGGTTTTCAGTATTAACCCCTCAAAACAGAACTTCACCCATAGAATTGACCAGATATTGTCAAACGAGAGTTATTACCCCAGCTCTGGCAGGAAATCTGGATCTCTCAGCTGTACTGGGTGCCTATAAAAGATCCTTGCTCCATTGTCTGTTACTAAAATAGGGATGTGATTATTGCAATGGATTCTATTGCTTCTTTGTTAAAGAGCTCTATAAGAGGGGCAACAGGCTTCAAAGACAATGGAGGCAGACTAACCTGGTAGAGGATAAACCTAAAACTAGTCAAGCATATTGAACAAAACCAATCCTAGGGAGTTTTAAGAGAGGAGGGGGCTTGTGTGCAGCCTTAGTTTGGGCGGCCTCTTGTCTGTCAGTGCACTGAACGCAGTAGATTCTGGGTTCATGCCAGAATCTACTGCACATGCACGGGTCTCCGGGAAAATGGCACCTGCACCTTTTTCCCAGGAACATCTCTTCTGTGCACGTGCAGGTCACCAGAAAAATGTCCGCCGCCATTTTCCCAGTGATGGTTTTGCTGCTCTGCAGCAGCACTACAGAATCAGCGGAAAGGTGAGTATTATTAACTATAGGTTCAGGGTGTGCGGTGTGGGCCCCCCTGTACTCATTATAGACACCTATGACCAATCCACTATCACCTTCAAGAAAACTGATTTCCTGTCATGTGAGATCAACATGTTTGCAGCCTAATGAAACTCTCTGCCATTCCAGATACAATGAGTTTGCAAACTTCTATTCAGGTTAGAATCTCAACCATACCATTAAATGGATGCCAAAGCATCAAGCCTGCAAATGTAAGCAAACAGGCTTAGCTTTGACCCAACATTGTTGGAATTACCCGAAGGTTGCGTCTCACCTTCTGTGATTTGGACTTTGTTTCAACAAAGCTTCTAATAGGAAGCATTGACATAACTGGCCCATAATTTGCAAAAATAGCACAATACCTCTAATAAAACCTTATTTAGATCCCATCTGCATGATTAACTACAGACCAGTATTAAAAACCTTCTTTTTCCAGGAAAGGTTATTAGGAAAGTGGTTGCAACTCAACTGGAAACCCATCTCCCAACCCATGCTATTTATGTTCCATTCTAGTCATGATTCAGGAGAAGAAGTAGCACTGAAACAGCCCTAGTGTCTGTGCTTAATGATCTTCTAACAGTATGAGACAGAGGTGATTGTTCAATTTTAATCCTTCTGGATCTCACTGCAGCATTTGGTTCTGTTATTATAATTGAATGCCAGAAACATTTCTGTGGACTAGATGGCACAGTCCTTGGCTGGATTAAATTGTTTCTCACAGGTCAGGTCACAGAGAGTATCTTCAGGAGTAAACTTACCAGACGCACTGCCATTCGACAGAGTTCTATCCTATCTAACATTCTATTTGTAGTATACATGCCACCACTTGGTGAAATAATCACACATCAAGGACTGGTTAACAATTGCTATGTACATGATATTCAACTGTACAGTACAGTACCTTTCCTTTGCTCTGATAACTGCTGAGTACCAGTTGGCTATGACTCAATACTGATAAAACAGAGGTTCGTATGAGAGGACCTCACCATCAAAAGCCAAAAATAGAGCTTAGCCAACCAACCAGACATATGCTTGGGAGTTCAGAGATGCAATACACTGATCATGTGTGAAATCTTGCTGCCAGGAGTGTAGATTGAGACTTAAACACCAATTGTCATCCAAGGAACATAGGGGTCTATTTACTAAGACTTGAAGAGACATAAAGTACCAACCAATCAGCTCTTAACTGTAATCAAACACACTCTGTAAAGTCAGATAGAAAGGAAACAGGGAAAGGAACTCTGTTATGCGAGCACTCTTATACTATATTGTCAAAGACAGGACACAGATATGTGTCCTTAAAAAATAACCTTTATTACAAATGTCTAAAAAACGTGATCTGACACATGAAATGTCCAATGCATATCCAAAAAAGTATACATAAACGCAATACAATATACATAAGACAATACACACAATATTAAATACAGATAAGATAGATCACACCCTGAGACTGGCGAAATATTATGCAATGTATGTAGTATAGTTAGATTATTGTGAATAAACATATAATCTTGTAGCAATAGTACCTGTAAATACATCCTTCATAAAGGGTAGTGGGTATGAAAGTATTCAGAAAAGTCCATTCATAGGGTTGTCTCTCCTCATTCTACTGCTCCTCACCTATGCTATAAGCTATCTATGAGGAGTGAGAGATTACCGGAGAATAAATTGCCTGTGGAAACAACAGACTAACAGGGACGTTACTCATATTTCATTTCTGCTGTCGAGTGTCATACATAAAGCATCGGACACACAATGAGAGAATTACTTTGATGAGATAGCCCGCAGTTAATAGAAATTACAGAAAATTCAGACAGTGTGGCCAGGGTGTCACATTAATTCATATGGTTTATACATAGAATAATAATAGTGATCAAAACCGCCTATCGTGTAGATAACAAATTATTCATTTGTTTCTGAAAAGACCTTCCATATTAGCTGTATTCTTAATACACAGACCTACTAAATATTTTAAAATATCACAGACAAAAATGGATAGTAATACTGAAAGCACTTGTGATGGAAAGAATTAAGACATAGAAATCACAGGTGCTATATTCTGGTATTCAAAATGTGTGACATTCAATTGATTACCACCGTTGATCTCAAAAAGAAAAGAGAAATACAGACATCTGAAATTTTAAACCTGTAACATTGAGTAAGGATATCCCATTGGACGTATGCGATCTATACTCCTTCATGTAATGGTAAATACAGTAAATACATAAATTAATATCACTATGAATCGCCTATAATAACAGGAATTAGTTTTAATTGGATAATTGGATATAGATATCCTGCTAGACGTATATTGTCTGTACTCTTTTGTATAACATCAGACACAGTAAATAAATTTATTAATATCACTATGAATTGCCTATAATGGCAGGAGGTAGTTCTCTAAGATCACATGCCTGACAAGTGAAGCTATACCAGGAGTGTCCAAAACGATAGATATAGCTGCCTCTGTATTACATATCATATATATATTTAATACATATGCAGCTATATCTATCGTTTTGTCTATGTATCGTTATATCTATTTATTACATATTATATATTGTGTGTATTGTCTTATGTATATTGTATTGCGTTTATATATACATTTTTGGATATGCATTGGACATTTCATGTGTCAGATCACGTTTTTTAGACATTTGTAATAAAGGTTATTTTTTAAGGACACATATCTGTGTCCTGTCTTTGACAATATAGTATAAGAGTGCTCGCATAAGAGTTCCTTTCCCTGTTTCCTTTCTATCTGATAGTTATATGACTCTAGCGAGCACCGCCACTCCTCCTATATTTAATCTGCTTTATTTGCAGTATAATTTAGTGAGATAAGTGGTATATCTGAATATGTACAGATACATGTACATATAGGTATTATCATACCATTATTTATATTATCATATAATTATCTTTGCCTGTGCGACAAGTCTTCCCGCCCTCTATTCCCTTTATCATAAACACTCTGTAAAGTGACAGGAGCTGATTGGTTGGTACTTTCTCTGTCCACTTTATCTCTCCAAGGCTCAGTAAATATACCCCATAGGAACATTTATGGAACATAGGGTCTGATTCAGACCCGCTCACGAGCGCTATGCGCTTGCAAGCGGGTCGATGGTGGCCCAGTGTGAGAACCGGATAGCGACGGGTAATGCGTCGCTTCGGGTCTTGTACCCTTTGGTGGGCAGACCGGGGAGCATGGCTGCACCAGTGATGTCAGTGGGAGAGCTTTCAGCTCTGTTAGAGTTGAAAGCTCTCTGGGGCTTGCGGCAAGAGACCCTACCATAAGGGTCTCGTTGCACGCCCGATGGTCGCGATGGTCTTGACCATCGCGGCCATCTTCCAGGCCGCTCACTATAGCTGTGGGTGGTCACCCACAGCTATGCGAGCGGCCAGGAGGCTGCTCTAAAAAACAAGAAGGCCGGCCCTGATTCAGAGCTAGCGCTCTGTCAGAGCGTCCAGCTCTGAATCAGGGCCATAGTCAGAATACAGCATTCTGCACTTAATTCTCTCAGAAGAACTGCCTGCACTCATACATGCCTTCGTATCAACACACTTTGACTACTGCAATGCCCTCTACCTTGTCTTCCGGCAATAGAATTGCACCACTTGCAGCTAATAAAAATGCAGCATCCAGGCTGTTAACTAACCAGCTCCATTCCTGCCACATAACACACTTTCTCTACTGCCTTCACTGGTTGCCTGTAAGATAATGAATTTATTTCAATATTGACTCACTGACCCTGTGTCACGGCTGCCGACACTTGAGACTCCTGGAGGGAGGCAGGCCTACTAGGCACAACAAACTGGGATGGTCTTAGGAAAGACCATTCCAAAAAACTCAGTAGCACAGGTTAAAATAAAATAGAATTTATTCACAAAAGAATGATAATCAACAAGGTCTCAAAATAAAGTCTCAAACAGCACAGAGGTTCACATATGCAATAATAAGTATAGGAGAGAATCCCCAAATATATATATGCAGTCTTTAACATATAAGAACTAACGTGGTAGGGAACTCGGAGTCCAGAATGAGGCCAATACCTCAGGATGACACTGAGGAGCTTTGCTAGGGTAGAACCCTGTAGTAATGGAAATCCGGAGCAGAGAGGACCGTGCAGAATAATATAGTTCTGGGACAGTGCCGAGCCCTGTGCTGCAGTGAGAGATGAAGCAAACTTGAGCCTTGCGGTGTAGTGAAGTTGGAGCAGGGTTAAGCCCTGTAAGGTGATGAGATTCCAGGACAGGGTTGAGCCCTGCGGTGTGGCTTAAGTTCAGAGCTGGGTTGAGCCCCGTGATGCAGAGAAGATTGTAGTGGGGTTGAGCCCCGTGGTGCGGAGAAGAATGTAGCGGGGTTGAGCCCAATGATTCGGAGAAGATTGTAGCAGGGTTGAGCCCCGTGATGCGGAGAAGCTTGTAGCAGGGTTGAGCCCTGTGGTGTGGCTAGGGTTCGGAGCGGGGTTGAGCCCCGTGATGCAGAGATGACACTGTAATGGTGCAGTTGACAACTGTGACAAGGATGAGTTCAATATCCACAGGAACGGAAAGACAACAGGCAAAAGTAAATAGTGCAGCAAACAGAGAAACTGCAGTGATGGAGCAATAAGCAATACTTAGGCAATAGGAATGCTGGGCCCTGTAGTGCAGTGGGTAACTGACATCAGAAGTTCATCTGGAATATAACAAAGTCCACAGCAATCCACAGGCACAGCAGGGATCTGGCAGGAGTCCAAGAAAAGACCTGAAAGCAACGTTGCACAGACACTGAGACCCAGTTAGTAATAGGCTTTATACTAGAGGTCTGTGATCCATAGGAAGTTTCAGAACATGTGACCCAAATGGAATCAGGTTTGAAATAATGAGCAATCTAGGAATCCCACAACCTGACGACACCTGGGAAACAGATGATCACTTTAACACTCTATCCCCTGAATGAGAAGCATGCCAGCAAGCAGGATAGCTCCTCCAATGACCACAATGGAACTTTGGCAAAAATAGTTTTTCTTTATGTACTGAAATAGTCGCAGTCCTGACAGTACCCCCCCCCCCTGTTTGGGTGGTCTCCGAACACCCACCAGGTTTTAAAGGGAATTTTGCATGAAAATTACATATCAACTTAGGAGCATGGACATCAGAGTCTTTAATCCAAGATCTCTCCTCCGGGCCATAACCCTTCCAGTCTACAAGATATTGCAATTGATTTTGATGCTTACGTGAATCCAGAGTCTTATCGATCTCAAACTCCACACCTCGAGCCGTTGTTATGGGAGGTACTTTAGGCAAGCTGTCATTAAATCGATTAAGAATCAATGGTCTAAGCAAGGAGACATGAAAGGAGTTAGGTACACGCATAGTTGGAGGTAACTGTAACTTACATGCCACTGGGTTGATAATTTATATAATACGAAAAGGACCAATATACCAGGGGGGCAAACTTCATGGTAGATACTTTAAGTTGAAGATTTCTAGTAGAAAACCAGACACGATCCCCAACAGAATACTTAGAAACAGCCGAACGTTTTCTATCAGCAAACATTTTATAGTTGTGAGAGGCTTTCCTAAGACACTTATGTACCTGGGTCCAAATTCCAGAAAAATGTTGGAGGGTAGCTTTAGCTGCTGGGACGTCCACAGTAGGAATTGACTGCAGCTCAGGAACTTGAGGATGTCAACCAGTGTTGGCACAAAAAAGGACTTACACCTGTAGCAGACGGTTAATGAAAGTTATGAGCAAACTCAGCCCAAGGCAAAAAAATCCATCCAATCATCTTGTGATGAAGAAATATACATTCTTAAGACGGTCTCCAACTCTTGATTCACTCTTTCAGTTTGTCCATTTGACTGAGGATGATATGCAGAAGAAAACTGTAATTTAATTTGCAATGATGAACATAAAGCCCTCCAAAACCGAGCAACAAACTGGACACACCGATCAGACACTATCTCAGAAAGAAGTCCATGAAGACAAAATATCTCTTTGATAAATATTTGTGCTAATTTGGGGGCTGATGGAATTCGAGCCAAAGGACAAAAATTAGCTATCTTGGTAAAACGATCCACCACTACCCAAATAACTGTACACCCCCTAGACTCAGGAAGAACAGTAATAAAATCCATGGAAAGATGGGTCCATGGTTGGGTGGGAATGGGTAGTGGATGGAGAGGACCAACTGGAGACTGCCAGGTGGACTTATGTTGTACACACTTAGAACAACAACGTATAAACTCTTGGACATCTTTTTTCATGGAAGACCACCAATAGGAACGTTGCAAAAAAGAGTACATTTTACGAACCCCTTGATATCCAGAGAAATGAGAATTATGAGCCCAGGAAAGAAGTTTACCTCATAACTCAGGTGCCACAAATATCTTCCCAGGAGGAGGATCAGGAGAGATGGCCAGAGGGTTTATTATAGGGTACCTTTAATCCTCATTTTGTTCTTTCTCTTCCAACATTGAGTGTGAGAGAGCATTTGCCTTTTTATTCAAAGAACCTTGACGATACCTGAGGATAAAATAAAAACGAGAAAAGAAGAGTGCCCAATGAGCTTGTCGTGGGCTCAGACAATGGGCAGCCTTCAAATACTATTTTTACTGACCATAAAAATTTGTTGTAACAGGATGTTTTGTGCCTTCTAATAAATATCTCCACTCCTCCAAAGCTAACTTAATAGCTAACAGTTCTTGGTGCCCGATGGAGTAATTACTCTCAGGACTAGAAAACTTTCGTGAAAAGAATCCACAAGACACTGTTCTCCCATCTGCAGCCAATGCCTCTGGGGACCAAACTTTGAGATTTAGCCACTTTTTTTGTCATAGCAGTAATTGGGGCTACAATCGTTGAAAACACTTTGATAAACTTTTTGTAATAATTGGCAAAACCTAAAAATCTCTGAATAGACTTTTACGAAGTGGGCAAAACCCAATCTTGAATAGCCTTTAACTTTTCAGGGTCCATCTGAAGCTCAGAACTGGAGATGATATAACCCAAAAAGGGTATGACTGTAAATTCAAAAACACACTTGGAGATCTTACCATAAAGCTTATTAGCTCAAAGACGACTTAATAATCTTTAACATGGGTACGATGATCAGAAAGATTCCTGGAAAAAATTAAAATATCATCAAGATAAACAATAACAAACTGGTAAAGTATATCTCAGAAAATGTCATTCACAAACTCCTGGAACACCGCAGGAGCATTACATAAACCAAAAGGCATGATGAGGTTCTCAAAATTTCCATCTCGCATATTAAACGCGGTTTTCCACTCATCACCCTCTTTAACTCTGATCAAGTTATAAGCTTCTTTTAGATCAAGTTTAGTAAATAGTCAAGAACCCTTAACTCTATCAAACAATTCCGTAATGAGAGGTAAAGGATATTTATTTTTTACCGTAATCTCATTTAGACCTCTAAAGTCGATACATGGACGAAGACCACCATCTTTTTTCTTTACAAAAAAGAAGCCTGCTCCAGCAGGAGATGAAGAAGGCCTGATAAACCCCTTTCGTAGGTTATCTCGCACATACTCCGACATGGCTTGAGTCTCAGGAACAGAGAGAAGGTATACTCGACCTTTAGGTGGCATTTAACAGGGATAAGTTCAATAGGACAATCCCAGGGACGTTGCGGTGGGAGTTCGTCTGCTGCCTGCTCAGAAAAGACATCAGCAAATTCATGATAAGGCTGTGGGAGAGAAGGTAGCACATCTACTTTCACTTCAGCCAATAGTACCACAGGAATCAAATAATTTAATTTGCATTTGGGACTCCAAGACAGAATTTGAGAACAAGTCCAATCAATATGAGGGTTATGAAGAGTTAACCATGGTAAACCAAGAACTATATCATACATAGAAATAGGTAATACCAAAAAATTAAACTTTCTTCATGCAAAGCTCCTACCCTCAACTTCACAGACTTTGTTTGATGTGTAACATATCCATTAGAAATTCTAGTCCCATTTACTGCAAGAAGGGAAAAAGAACGGGTTAATTTGACAACAGGAATTTTCAACTTTTGAACCAAAGACAATTAAATAAAATTGCCAGCTGCTCCAGATTCTAGCAATGCAGAAAACTCTTGACATGAAGAACCAAAGTCAGGAATGCTCACAGAAATTAAACAATCTTTTTTGGGGGAAACTTTAGAGAGTACCCCTAGTTTGACTTCCCCTTCATCAACTAAGGACGACCGTTTCCCAGCCTTCTTGGACATTTAGCCAAAAAATGTTCTGAGGATGCACAATACAAGCACAGATTAGAACGCCTTCTATGTTGCTTCTCCACCTCATCAGATGTACCATGAACAGAGCGAGACTGGGGAAGAGAATTTTTAGAACACTCCGTGCGACTCCTCTGAACCCCTCGTTCTCGCATACGCAGATCAATTTTAATAGTCAATGAAATTACTTCATCCAAACTCTCAGGAAGATCCCGAGTCACCAACTCATCTTTAAGTCTCTCAGAGAGACCATTCCAATATGCTGCTCTTAATGCCTCATTGTTCCACTTAAGGTCTGCGGCTATAGTTTGAAAACGAACCACATACTGACCAACTGGAGCTGCTCCCTGCTTTACTCGTAGAATGTCTACAGATGCAGCCACTGATCTTCCAGGTACGTCAAATATCCTTTTAAAAGTAGAAACAAAAGCTTGGTAATTAGACATTAAGGCATCATTTCTCTCACATAAGGGAGAGGCCCACTCAAGAGCAGTACCAGACAATGATGACATAATATAAGCCACTTTGACACGAGGGGTGGTAAAACTCTGAGGTAACTATTCAAAATGATTCTCACATTGGTTGAGTGGATTACCATCATAAGAGGTGGGAGTTGGCAGGCGTAAATGAGAAGCAGAAACCCCAGATGTTCTTGTAACAGGAAGTTTAAGTTTATCAAGACGCGTGGAAAAATCCTGTAGACACTGTAAAACTTGAACTTGAGTATTTTCCTGTACTTCCAAATGGGCAGTCAAACCCTGAAGCACCTGTACCCCAGTAGCCTGTTCCAGATCCGGATTCATTTTTAGGTCTGTGCAAACTGTCATGGTTGCCGACACTTGAGACTCCTGAAGGGAGGCAGGCCTACTAGGCACAACAAACTGGGGTGGTCTTAGGAATGACCTTTCCATAAAACTCAGTAGCACAGGATAAAAGTAAAATAGAATTTATTCACAAAAGAATGATAATCAGCAAGGTCTCAAAATAAAGTTTCAAACAGCACAGAGGATCACATATGCTATAATAAGTATAGGAGAGAATCCCCAAATATATATATATGCAGTCTTTAACATATAAGAACTAACGTGGTAGGGAACCCCGCGTTCAGAATGAGGCCAATACCTCAGGATGACACTGAGGACCTTTGCCAGGGTAGAAGCCTGTAGTAATGGAAATCCAGAGCAGAGCAGACCGTGCAGAATAATATAGTTCTGGGACAGGGCCGAGCCCTGTGGTGCAGTGAGAGATGAAGCAAACTTGAGCCTTGCGGGCTAGTGAAGTTGGAGCAGGGTTAAGCCCTGTAAGGCAATGAGATTCCAGGACTGGGTTGAGCCCTGCGGCATGGCTAGAATTCAGAGCAGGGTGAGCCCCGTGGTGCAGAGAAGATTGTAGCTGGGTTGAGCCCCGTGATGCGGAGAAGATTGTAGCAGGGTTGGGCTCTGTGGTGCGGCTAGGGTTCGGCGCGGGGTTGAGCCCCGTGATGCAGAGAATATTGGAGCAGGGTTGAGCCCTGTGGTGTGGCTAGGGTTCGGAGCGGGGTTGAGCCCCGTGATGCAGAGATGACACTGTAACGGTGCAGTTGACAACTGTGACAAGGATGAGTTCAATATCCACAGGGACGGAAAGACAGCAGGCAAAAGTAAATAGTGCAGCAAATAG
Source organism: Taudactylus pleione (assembly GCA_031769625.1). NCBI lineage: Eukaryota > Metazoa > Chordata > Amphibia > Anura > Myobatrachidae > Taudactylus > Taudactylus pleione. The sequence continues at coordinate 15,884,124 of JAUIMM010000005.1, read as the reverse complement.
AGAAACTGCAGTGATGGAGCAATAAGCAATACTTAGGCAATAGAAATGCTGGGTCCTGTAGTGCAGTGGGTAACTGACATCAGAAGTTCATCTGCAATATAACAACGTCCACAGCAATCCACAGGCTCAGCAGGGATCTGGCAGGAGTACAAGAAAAGACCTGAAAGCAATGTTACACAGACACTGAGACATAGTTAGTAACAGGCTTTATACTAGAGGTCTGTGATCCATAGGAAGTTTCAGAACATGTGACCCAAATGGAATCAGGTTTGAAATAATGAGCAATCTAGGAATCCCACAACCTGACGACACCTGGGAAACAGATGATCACTTTAACACTCTATCCCCTGAATGAGAAGCATGCCATCAAGCAGGATAGCTCCTCCAATGACCACAATGGAACTTTGGCAAAAGTAGTCTATCTTTATGTACTGAAATAGTCACAGTCCTGACACCCTGCCTAACCAGTGTCCAAGGTACCTGAAGCAGCTTCTGATTACTTACACCCACACTTAGTTACTTCGATCTGCAGATGTAGGACTATTAGCAGCACCTAGAATCTCACTTAAATCATTTGAGTGTTGGGTAGTTCCAAATCCCTGGAGCTTGCTGCCTTGCATTGTACCAGAGGCCTCCACCACAGAAACCTTCAAGACGTACCCATATAGCATTTCATTAGTGCACCTTTTGTTTCTAAAATAAAAGTAAATGAACCCAATTACTGTATCTGTATAACTTATGTTTATTTTGTATCTTGAGTTTGCATCTTGTGTTTTTTTGAAAATACAAATGTAAAGTACTTTATGTACCATTGTGAGAAAACCACTATATAAATAACATAATAATAATATCATAAGTGTACCTTAGAGCTGTGTAATTTATGGAACGCAAAGTAAAAAAGCATCTATTAGTTGTATGCATTCGAAAAGGGAACCAAACAGACATGGCCCAACAATAAGATGATGGGACATCTAGGACAGCCATGCAGGAGAGTATCCGTCCGGTCCTCTTTGGTAACCCCTTTTGTTCTGTAGCAATAAACTGCACGCCTTAGATGAGCCCATGTTGGTCAAGGCGATTGATGTTGTCTTCATTTATGTGAAGAATATATATGACATTTATTGTCATATATATATATATATATATATATATATATATTTTTTTTTTTTTAATACAATTAAAGATCAAAAATTCATTTACGAATAACTATATATTTGTTAACACTTCTGTGCATTTATTTAATCACTAGTAACATGATTTACTTCAAATGATGTAACAATGATAGCAGGGAATATACAGTATGTGCCCCCTGCTCTAAAGGAATTAGTAGTGAAGGAACAATGGAAAATACATAGAGGAGCAATGACCACTTGCACATATATGATACACATATTTCCTATATGTGTTCCATACTTTAGTATGGAATATTGCGAATGCTGTCTCTCTTTAGTTTGCGTATGTGCAGTGGGACTTTAGGCCATACTGCAGTGTAATGTTCATACAAGTATTGTGACGCTATAGGATGTACCGCAGTGTAATATTCATACACATATTGTGATGTTGTAGGTCATACCCCAGTGTAATATTCAACATCATATAAGTATTATGACACTGTAGAACTACTAAACGAAGGACACCAGAGGACTTGGATACTCTTTTTGCATCATCTGGTCCTGAAGATGCTTCCAACTGTAACTGGGAAGAGGATTTCTCTCAATTGAAATATATATTACACAAGAAATTACGTGTGAACTGGGATCTCACCACATTAGAAAACTATCAGAGACATAAAATTTCACCTAGAGGTTTCAGACCTAAGGTTTTTCCCTCCTTTAACTTGGCAACAGCCAACTTACATAAAGAATGGGAATCCTGTCTCCTTAAATGTGCGCAGGATTTAATGACGGTTCTTATTAAACACAACCTTCTTTTATTAGAAGAATGTGACAAAAGTATTGAGAATTTGGTAAAAAATCTCTCCCAGTGGGAACAAGACCAACAGTTCAAAAAATGTTTTGATAAAAACAAGAAGGATCTAGAGAATTTTGAAAAAATCATTATAGAACGTAAGCGGAACAAATTTGCCAGGGATAAGAAAGATTTTGCGGCAGGTATCATTTTTAAATGGAACCAACTGACTAGAACTACGTATAATAGATGGGATAACTATCATTATTCCTCATCAGAGGCTGAATCCTCAGGGACAGAGGACTACCCCGAAACTAACAAAGACTTGAGATCCACCTCTACCAACTCCACGGTCCCTTTTTTAGAGAATACGAGAAATACAAGAGCAAGATATCGAACAGGAGGCCCACGAGGAGGGGGAGGAAGAAGAGGAATAGTTGCACAAGACTGGGATCCTCCTTTACCACCAAGACAGTCTACAAGGATCAACAGAAGGAGGCAGTAGCCTTGGAACCGGAGGACGAACTCAAAATTATCAACCTCTCTGACTGTACCCTATCACCTGAACAAGTCTCACTTCTTAAAAAGGGCCTGACTTTTTCCCCCACTACTAGCTTCAACCGTTTTTTGTGGGAGAAAGATTTACATTTATTTGGGAGGAAACTTCTTCTAAAAAAATTCTTTGCCAACAAAAAGAGGTCCATTGTATGCTCTATTAATCCTAATATGGATACTACTGACGATATCCCACAGCTGCAAATAGGTCAGGATTTACTTGACCTCAATACAGAACAGGATATTTTGGCATTAGACATTTTGGAAGAATTAGCAGGAGGGTCTACTAATCTCCCTATAGCATCAGGGACCTGTCAAAATAGACCTATGTGCCACAAAAAATCAACTTTTTTTCCAGCAATCAACACCTGTGCCCAAGTACAGGTTTTCATGGAACTAGTCTCCCAAGATCTGGATAGACTTTTAAATATAAGATCTCAGTCTCCTAATCTGACCTACAATATCACTAAATCAGAGAAACAAGCTTTAAAAGAGATTCAAGAGTGGGACCATATTATTATCAAGCCATCAGATAAAGGTGGCAACATAGTCCTGTGGCCGAAAGAGATGTATGTGAAGGAGATATTAAGACAGCTACAAGACACTTCGTGTTATACTCAACTTTTGTTCAACCCAACAGAGCACAAGGTATTATTACCATAAAAGAATTTGAATTCTTACAGGTCAGACATCCTAAAGTCCCCACTTTTTATGCACTTCCTAAGGTGCACAAGAACATTCAAGAATCCACCAGGGAGACCGATAGTCTCCGGCATAGGTAGTCTGACAGAGCAAAGTAGTAAATTTGTTGATCTACATCTTAGGGACCATGTACTTTGCCCTCATATTTGAAAGACACAAGGGATGTATTGCAAAAAATTAATGATGTCAGATTAGAGGATCATCATCTACTTATCTCTATTGACGTAGAGTCATTGTATACCTCCATCAGACATCAAGACGGATTGAAGGCAGTTAAATATTTCTTGGACATGAAAAATAATTGTGAATTCGATAACTTTTTGATCGATTTACTACACTTCATTCTCCACAAAAACTTTTTTACCTTCCAAGACAAATATTACTGGCAAATAAGGGTCACGGCTATGGGTTCCACCCTTGCCCCTACTTATGCTAATTTGTTTCTTGGTTGGTGGGAGAGGGAGGTGGTTTTCTCTGAATCCAATGAGAAATATACAAATCATGTGATACAGTGGCTTAGGTACATCGACGATGTCTTTGTTATCTGGAGTGGTGGCATACAAGAATTCTTGGAATTTATTGGTATTCTGAATAATAACCAACTGAACCTGAGGCTCACGTGGGAAATGAGTAATGTGAGCATCTCATTCCTGGATCTCAGGATTAGCAAAGAAACAACAGGTGATATCACCACCAATCTATTCAGAAAGTCCACAGCAACGAACAGTTTGCTACACGAACACAGCTGTCATTTTCCACCAACCAAATCTAATCTCCCTAAAGGTGAGTTTCTTAGTTTTAGATGAAATTGCTCCAAAGAAGTGGATTATAATAAACAATGTGTTGACCTTTCCTCTAGGCTTAGACAGAGGCTATAGCAACCAATCAGTTAAAAGAGCAAGATATGAGGTTTCCAAGATCAGTAGAGATACCCTGGTTTTTCCTAAATCGAAACCACAGGCCAATACAGATAATATTCGATTTGTAGGGGATTTCTGCAGAGAGTGGCAAGAACTTAAAGGAATATTACAGAAACACTGGCCAGTCCTCCTTTCAGATCCGGATTTGAGGCTATGTCTTAAGGATGAAGTCTCAATGAGTTGGAGGAGAGCTAAAAACCTAGGAGATTTCCTTACGCATAGTCACTATGAACATTGTCCCCCAAAGGTAGCTAAGATCAAGGGGACATACCCATGTGGCAAATGCAGGGCTTGCAAACTTATTATCAAGAATAACAGTGTTCAGGATAAATATGGCCGAATTATCCCTATTCAGGATTTTTTTAATTGTAATACTGTCGGAGTTGTATATTGCTAAAATGAAGAAAATCTCCTCCGTAGCAAGACACTTTATGCTAAAACATAAGAGTGATCCAGGACAACTCCAAGTGTTTTGCCTGGAGAAGGTGAAAACAGGCATTAGAGGAGGTGATCTAACTACTATATTACTGAGAAAAGAAACAGAATGGATCTTTAGATTGGGTACTCTAGTACCTAGAGGACTTAATGAATACAACAGTTATAGCCCCTTTCTTTTATGATCCCTTCTCTATTAATTCTGTATTTCTAAAATATATTCTATTCACCTCCTCTGTGGCATCACAACTAAGGCATCATTTTTCTTTTCTTTTCCTTTGGTATATGTACCAGTATGTACTATTATTGTTGAAATTTATATTAATATATTTGTTTTTCTTACTTTTTTTCTTACCCCTTTTTTTATCTTGTGCACTTCAAGCGATTTAATGATAGACATTGGTAATCTTTACATATTTTATTAAAATTTGCATTTAGATGCTTTTTCAGATAAGTATATATTTTTCCTTTAATTTTTTATGCACATCACATTTCACTTAACACTTCTAATACTCACATTATGCCCTTTTTTATCATCACTTTATTTTAATTATTTTAACACTTTAATTGATATTCATATGTCCTTTTTGCACACACACTCATAGATATACAATAATAGATTTCTAATATGTATATTATTTATACACATTTATTTATCTACACAAGTAGTACTTTTTCACATAATTTACACAACCTTTCATACACAATTTATTTTCCTTTTGTTTACACCATATCCCTTTTATTAATGGTTGTATTGTATTGGCACTTTCTCACTTCATTCTACAAATTTTTATTATTCATTAATATTTTTATTTTATATTTTTATGCATTATTTTTTATATTATATTATTTATTTTTTATTTTTATTTATTCATTTGTTTTTCCTATTTAATTTTACTATTTTTATTAGTTATATTGTTTACCTTTTGATGGTGACATTCTTCATTTAGGTCATCTATACGTTTGATGATAATTGAAATGCTCTTTAGGGGAGACTTATATATCTATTGCAATCTATATTTGCAATAGTGTATCCATATTCGTGATTTATGTTTTGGAATGCTGGTTTCTGTTAGGTTAAATTGGTAATATGGTGATGTCTATTACACACTCATGAATACACCTGTATCAGTCTAGGCTACTGTGAGTTATCACCATTTTTTATAATTTTTTATCAATTAAGAAATGAGAGGTGTTTTCCTCTTGGTTTTCCCCGTACCAGACCAGATACAATATAGGTCTGATTTTGATTGGCTGGCTGCCCTGTCTATCTTGACATAGCAGCCACTGATAGGCTTTTCATTGCTCATCCTGCTCCTGAATGATTACAATGAAAACCGGACAGTGCTTGGCCGGCTACCTTTACTAATTTGATATAGCAGCATTTGATTGGCCAGCGTCCGTATATGATCCAGGGCAATTTAGATCCGCCCACACAGCTGCTTTTTCCGTGAACAAGCCGTTGGCGAAACACGCGTCGGCAGACAGGAAGGGTGCCCGTGGCTGCGCAGCACGGGACTCTGCATCCATCAGTCGGTATTTAGTATTGTCTTTTTTTATGTTTAACCATGTGACCCATGTCCGGTAAGCTAATACGTCTTTTGTTTTGTACACTTGCATAGATCATTTCGGACATCTTTCCATGCTAAACACAAGTCCGGGTATGCTTTATAATGTTACTATTGGCACTTTATATTAAACCTATTTTTTTTGCTTTGAGTGCATACCTTTGAAAATCCTTACTCCGGTTCTCTTAGGAAAACTATTTTAGTAATTTGATATTTGGACACACTACTATATATGATCCTCACAGAGGATCATGATCTTGCTTATATTTGCAACATATAACCTTTTCCAAATTTGCATTAATGTTTGTATGTTTTAGCATTTCCCCACATATATGAATCCTTAGGAGATAACATCAGGGAATTGATATTGGGACATTTTTTCTCTATGAGAAGATGTGATACGACTTATACTGAGGATTGCGATCTTGTATCATTATGATTAGTACACTATTTAGCGGACATTTAAGGCCTGTCTACTATAGTGTTCCCTTGTAAAAAACGAGATTTATGAGTGTTTAGACCTTGTGGAAACATTATATGTTACCAGATAATATAAAGGTGTCTTAAAGATATTTTGGACTATACCTATACTATCAGTACATGTAGTGTACATATTTTGGATGTGTTGCTTATTATGCATGGGTATAGTCTGATTTATTGATTATTTCAACAATTTATTTTTTATCTGGTTTGTATCTATCCTATTAAAACCTCTATTTATTCCAAACAGCTATAATTGCTTAGTCTAAAACTTTATATTACTCTAACTGATTAGGTACAATCTCAGACTAGTACTTCTCTCATCAGTTGTTCTATGCCTAAAGTATGACATCAGAAAGCAGAAAGGAATATCTGAGTAACGTATCACTCACTCTTGACTTTCAGAGGGTATAACTGTCCTCCCATGTCACACCTCTCATCAATGGCCTTCGGACTAAGGGCCTGATTCAGACCCACTCACGAGCGGCTGTCCGCTCGCAAGTGGGTCGATGTTATGGACTGAGCATGCGCACGATGGAGGGAGCTCCGTCGTGCGCATGCGCCAGACGCGACGAGCGAAGGAAAGTCCTTCGCTCGTTGTGTCCGATCAAAGGGGGCGTGCTGTCAATGTTGATTGACAGCACGCCCCCTTTGGTGGGCGTGCCGGGGGCGTGCCTCCCTGACGGGGGCGTTCCTAAGGGAATGCCTCCCGTCAGAAGCCGGCCCACTGACATCACTAGTGATGTCAGTGGGAGTGATTTTGGCTCTGATAGAGCCAAAATCACTCCGGAGCTTGCGGTTGAAAACCTCAACCGCAGGCTCCGGCTCGCAAATTCGATGGTCGCGATGGTCTCGACCATCGCGGCCATCACAATGCACGCTCGTATAGCCTGTGGGTGGTGACCCACAGCTATACGAGCGTCCAGGAGGACGCTCCATGAAAATGGAGCCCGGCCCTCATTCAGAGCGTGCGCTCTGCTCAGAGCGTACGGCTCTGAATGAGGGCCTAAATGAGTTGTGGTAGAACTGGGAGCATCGGTCCTGTTCCCTCACTATTCTGATATTTCTCCTCCTTTTCATCTGACACTATTTTGTAATTGCGGTCTCGTATGTAACGTGATACACTGCCGTTCATAGGTGTATAGTAACAGCTTTTTACTATTGTATCTTTCTGATTGTATGGCTACTAGCTTAGATATATGGTCCTTTCGCTGCACGTTCTATGCTTAAGTAAGACGTCCAGGGATTTGAGACTCACTCTGAGAAATGTATCATTCACTCTTTATATTCTAAGGGACAATGGGCCTGATTCAGAGTCGCTCGTAAGCGGCCGCTCGTTTGCTCCGAGCGATGTTTGCCCAACTGCGCATGCGTACGGATCGTTATACGCATGCGCGAACCAGTCAGTCCGGTCGAAATTCATGTGCTCGCAAAATAGCGAATGCCTGAAAATTTGAGTGACAGAAAGAGGCGTATGTGGGTGGTAACAGGGGAAGGTGCTTGAAAACGGGGAGTGGAGATCCGAACGCAGGTGTGCTTAAAGGTCAAAACGGGCGTTTTATGGGTGTGCATAATTAAAACAGCAGCGTCATTGGCCACGTCACTGGGTTATTTTATAGCCAGAACTGCTCGCAAAATTGTGGTAGCAAAAATCAGCCACAAGAATAGCGAGCAGTTCATATGCTGGTCGATGTACTCGATTAATCTAATAAATAGCGGACATGACGTAGGATGCGAGCGGCCAGGGGGCGTAGTTTTCCAAAAAACGACCGCAAGTTTTGTTCGCTCGTTCAGACCTAGAGGCGTGAACAGACCGCAAAGAGCGAACGGTTCATTTGAATAGCCACCCCTATTTTCGGGATGAGCGAGCGCTAATTGCGTCCGGCTCTGAATCAGGCCCAATGTCTGCTACTGACTCTCTAATGTTCTCACAGATGACCTCAGGTCAAGTGGGAGCTATTTGAGTTACTGGCAGCAATTTTTGTTGTCTCCTGACTATTCTGCTATTTCTCTTTGAGGTTGTTTAGGAATACTATGTGATGTTCTCATCTGCTAAATACTGACTGTATACACTATTATGATACTATTATTGGTTTGTAGATGGTATGATATTATGCCAGCTAATATTTCGCCAGGTGTCGATTTAATAAATCTATATCTTATATTAATGTTGAACTGTTCGAAAATTAGAACATACCGTTCTGCTTACGCAGTTTTATGTTCTCAACTGTTGACTGTCTTTGTATTTGTACGGAGTTGTTTCTCCTTTTTTAATTATATGTATGTACCGGTTATATATATATATATATGTTTATTTATACCAATGTTAACGGTACTAGCTGTATATAATTTTTTCCAGTATTGTACTTATCTATACTACTTTCTAAAGGATTTTATATAGGGCATTTATTTTACTTTTCTTGCTATTCATTACAAGTTATGTATTAATCTTTGTATAATACCCAAGAGTGCTCACGACACAGAGTTTTTCCTTTTCTGTTTGTTCTTATCTATGTTTGTGACTCTAGTGAGCACCACCACTGCCCCAGTATATTCATTCTAGATATGTTCTAGTTTATAATAGATATAGTGGTCATACTATTCTACAATAGAATATTCTCCCTTTTAGTCTGTGCGACGATATTCCCCCCTACCCCTTTCCTTGTTTTGTTTCATTGACACTGTAGAACGCACCGCAGTGTAATATTCATACAAGTATTGTGACTCTGCCAGCCGTACCTCAGTGTAATATTCAATTTCATACAAGTATTAGGCCGCTGTAGGTCATAATGCAGTGTAATATTCATACAAGTATCGTCACGCTGCAGATCATAGCGCAGTGTAATATTCATACAAGTATTAGAACGCTGTAGGTCATACTGCAGTGTAATATTCATACAAGTATTGTGACGCTGCAGGCCATACCCCAGTGTATCCATACAAATACTGTGATGGTGCAAGCTGTACCCCAGTGTATCCATACAAGTACTGTGATGCTGCTGGCCATACTCCAGTGTATCCGTATAAGCACTGTGAAGCTGCAGGCCGTACCCTAGTGTATCCATATAAGCACTGTAACGCTGCAGGTCATAGTCCAGTGTATCCATAAAAACACTGTGCGTTTGTGCCGTGCGTTTATGCTGCTGCTCGGACGCTTAATTTTTTTTGGGTTTGTTTCATACTGTATTTATTTCAACTAAAATCACAAATAGGTATACTTGTAAAATATTCTTATGCCATTTTTAATCTTTATTTGTAGATACCAACCTGGTGAGCTTGGCTTTCATTGATCATAACAGCCATGTTTGGTCAAATGCAACTCAAGCACCAAATGGAGAGGCTATTTTGTGATGGTATCTGGAGCTGTTCTCCCTCCTCCCCACCCAGCCTTCCCATACATAATCCCAGAAGCACAATGATAAGAAATGTTTAGTACCAGACTTTTAAATCCCTCTGCCCCTTTCCTGTTCAGAGCTTTAGTTTTGTGTGCTGCCACATTAATAGTTCATCCACCGGTTCAAGAAATGGGCAGGTGCGACACCAGCATTACTCCATGCGTTGGGAGGGCTCAAGGACAATTCCATCTTGCACTCCTTTTCTTTGCATTGTGCGTTGTTTGGGGCATTGCAGACTGAGACTGTCTTTTTGTGCAGATGACAAACGTTATTATTATAGTTTATTAAACTGCCATCCTGTCTGCCACTGCAGTGCCATTCTCTTTCCTAGATGCACCATGTTGGTAATTGAACTACCACAGCTGCTGAAGTCTTCGACATGTGGTTGCTGAATGCCAAAAATGTCCAGAAATTTTTATGGCCACAGACAGCATCTCCTGCATGCTCCTTTCATTTAAAAAAAAAAAATGCAGAACCACCAATAAGCTAAACTGGGACAAGGACTGATGTGAATGATTAAAATATTTTTTGTAAATGCCTTTGCTTCTCTCTCATAATCCAAAAGTTAAATAAATTTACTACGAATCAACCCTTCCTTTCCCTGCCTTCAACTACATAAATACACCAACTCCCTCAGGCCTCTTGATTAATAAAAACATTTTTTTCCTGATGTGCCATGTTGGAAGTTAAACTGCCACAGCCACTTAAATCTTCGACATGCGGTTGCTGAATGCCAGAAAATGTCCAGAAATGTTTATGACCACAGACAGCTTGTATGCCCCTTTCATTATTTTTTAAAATTCTGAACCACCAAGTTGATTGGGTGGGCAAAACACAGAAGATTTTCAAATTTACCCAGTTTTTTTCATTGCTCACCCCCAACCAGTTGCACCAGGACCCTGGTGAATTGTTAGGCTGTTATAAATAGTGGTTCAACTCAATAAATGCCTGCCTCCTTTGTATGCGGGTGACTCTAAGCAGAATAACTAGATAACGTAAATGGTGGGTGTCATGCGAGAGACCAGAAATATGAGCAGCAGCACAGAGCATCTTCCTGCCAGGATGTGCAATAAAGTGCAAATACATTTAATACAAAAATTAGTTGTTTATATTGGTCACATACAGACATATTTACATGGTACATACTGTGCATAAAGCAGGTAACCTGAGGCACACCACCCGTTGTTGACAAACAACTTCCAGCAGGCCCGGCTAACAGCACAGATGCTGGGAGTTGTAGTTCAGCCGGTGAGCTACAGGCTGCTTTTCTCTGAAGTAAATATCATGTCTTGGTCCCGTTATCCCTAACTCAGGGAGGTTCCCTGAGTACAAAGTAAAGGTATGTTTTCAGTGTGTACTATTTAGCAGCACCTCCACAAGCAAGGCCACCACATTTCTATTAGATGTATAAAAACCCTCCTCCAGCTCAAAACTGCCTTTCAGGAACTGAAGAACTTGATCTTACATTGATCCTCCCTTATAAATTTTCTTCAGAATCAAAACATTATAATAAGTAATTTACAAACTAATCAATCCTTTCCGTATTTTCCCTGTCTTCAGTCCATAAACATACTCCAACTTCCACGGGCCTCTGACCTAGTTCTTGATTAATGAAAATATTCTTGGTTTTTAAATTTCCTATGGGGTCGTATAGTTTATTAAACTGCCATCCTGTCTACCACTTCAGTGCCACTCTGTGCCATGTTGGAAGCTGAACTGCTACATGTTTGTGCCACTCACTGCTGTCACTTAGCTTAGTCAGCCAGCTAGCTCAATGCAACCTTTTGGCCTAAACTGGATTAAATCAATATTTTGAGCTGTGAGGTTTTGAAAATTGACTGGAAATGACTGGAAATAAATGTTATTTATATTAATAATACTGTAGGGAAAAAAACAGGCCCAATTGATGTGATTTCAGCTGTTTTTATGATTTTTTAGAAAAATATACATATCCAAAACCAAAACACGCATGGGCGGTTTTGCTAAACCAATCCAGATCCAAAACAGGAAGGAGATACAGATCCAAAACCAAAACTAAAACATGGTGGTTGGCGTACATCTCTAGAATTAAGACGCTGTTTTTGAACTTGACATAAATATGATGCATATACAGCTGATGAGGAGACAAATGCACCTCTCTGCAAAAATGCAACACTTTTGTGGTCGCCATTTTAAATGTAATTGTGCTCATTTTGCAACCACCTGTGCATTAGACCCTTTTTTTTACAGCTCCTGCAAAGAATTTTATGTATAATTATAAATACAGTGAATCACACTTGAACTCTACATACACAAAAAAATCATCACCAAAAATGTAAGTACTTAAATATAGATACAAAGAATGTGGCATCACATTTATAAACTTGCTCCATATTGTAGGCACTAATCAATGAAATGTGAGCTTTCTTTCAAACCAGAGAACACCATTATCTCAGAATCAAACATGGATTAGTGGCATCGTATCACAGACCGGCTGTTAGGAAAATACAGTGATATAAGGTAACACTTCTGGGATGAAGTTTATGTTAAGAAGACGAGCATGATGATACCAAGTAAGACTTTAATTAAATGAAAATGATCTAGCTTTTTAATTAAATTAAATAGACCTGTTTATTTGTACATAGGAAAATATTTTTGTAATTGATACTAACATTGAGGAGATGACAAACTAAAGAAAAGTATACAACACATAAAAAAGCAATAACGTCAAAACACACATATGATAAACTTCATTAATTTTTTATATATATAGATCAATGGTCTACTATCAAGCAAATTGAGCATTATAATATACTCTATACTGTACTGTATTTTATTCCTTGCTTGTCATTTAAAAAAAAAAGTGTGTTCACAAATTACCTGTGCCTCTGTAGGGGCCCGACAGTGCAGGGGAGGTGTAACCACACCCCCATGATGCTGCAACCACACCTTCTGCTGTTGTATATAAGTATATAAGCATGATGGGGCATATCCACTCTCCTCCACTGGTCATGCATCCAACACTAAGGCATGTCCAAAGTCACGGTGCCCCTGACAGTTGTACATTAGCCAGAAACTCCCCCACTAATAAAGCGCTCAGTCCTCAATGGAAAAAATCTCAATGAAATAAATGTCTTCACTTTTAGGTTGACTGAAGAAACAATCAAACTAATTTTTAGTAGCACCGATTTCTGGATAAATTATTAAATTCCCATTAAGTTTTGCTTAATTACACTTGACTTCAGATGCTAGACATTACATTCTGCGGATGGAGGCTACCATGACCTCAATTCCAAAATATTCAATGGGAAAGATAACATAATGAACCAAAATCCACTAAACATCTTGTCGTAGGTCTCCACACTGTGCTATTGGAAAAGTGTATCTACTGAGGTAAAGTAATTGAGAATATAAGCCCTGAGATTGGAAAATCCATCCACCACATAGATGTATTATAAAATGATATATTCCAAGTGGTCTGAGAGATGATCCCATTAGGTGATAACAGCTTTGGGTCCGATTATGTTTCGGATACAGCTTGTTACATGGTCACAAATAGTGATTTTTGTGTATCTCAGGCTTGTTTCAGTTGAACAAAACTTAGCAGGATCTCTGTTTGCGTGAAATGAGCATTTATGGGTAGCAACTGTCCGGCAATGCTGCTGTCACATGCAAGAGATCCATCTCGTCAGTGTGTCATGAGAAGGCCACGGGCATGTAGTTATACTTCTGTGCTACTCTGAGTCGCATGTAGTGTAGCCTGGTTCAGATGGATCTCTTACACCCAGCATAAGGCCGTTGCTATTGCTGATACTATTGATGATAGTTTCGGCAGTGGTCGGAAAAACAGTGGGCAGCGACTTGAAGCCATATGCAATCTTGCATTAGCATAAGGTAGTTAATTTGGCTTCCATGGCTTCCCGCAAACACAGGCTCACCTCATCCAACTCAGAATCAGACCATTAGTATTTGCCTTTCAAGTTCCATTTTAACCATTGTTCACAATGGATGCCAACTTTTCTAAAAGGGAGAACAAAACCTTGCTGATCCAGTTGAAAGAGCATCAATTGGTAAGGAATGGTAAGTGATTAAATTATGTAAGGTTAATACTGGAAACAGCTTCATAAAATCTTACTTTGTATATAATAGGTTAAGATACCAGTTGCAACAATATGTGCTATAAATAATAAGTTTTACTCTAAGTAGTAGAGGCTTATGACTAATAACCAATTAATATGGTTTAAAGGTAGACAGAACACTAAAATGGTTCTTTTGATGTTATAAGATGAACAAGTCTAGTACATGCAAATAGAGAGATTATTATAAAAGCAGTTGACTTTATAAAAAACAGTGTACAATATGGTAGCAAGTGAATATGCAGTCATCTGGGTATAGTTGCAGATGTAGTACATACTCCAATGTCACACACTGGCACCTATAATAGACGTAAACTAACAATGCCAATGGAACATGATAAGGTCAAGGGCTGGAAACAGGTAGCAATGTTAAACATTTCAAGATTGGGGATGGCAGCAAGCAAATCATGGTCATAAGCAAAATCAAGGTTAGCATAATAGAATACACCAAAACTATACATGGAACCAGGTCAGCAAAAATAAGTAGATATCAGGTACACAGGTCACTATACCAAAGAGGGAAATATCACTACCAGGTAAATTATTTAATTCTTCCAGGACCAATAGGCAGAGTGTTGTAATTCAGATCAGCACTACTGCACCTAAGAAGAGAGGGGCAGGAAGGCATTAGCGGGGTTTTCCTCACAACCAATATCTGTTGACAATAATTTGGCTGTTGAGCAGCAAGACTCTCGGTAACTTCTAACAATGTGTACTATTATTATTGTTACCAAATCAAGATCAAAGACATAGAGAGGCTGAAAAGTACTCATTGAGTAAACCTATTAATTTAATTCCCTGAAAGTAGGGCATATTCATACTTTATTAAAATATGAAACAGAAGTCTGGGCTACTCCACTTTTAGATTCATTATTGTTGTTCCAGCAAGATTTCTGTAAAGCTTTCAATGACCCTCGTTGGGCCACCATCGCTGAATCTATCCTATCTAATCTGCGTAAACATTCTAAGTCAGTCCTGAAATACAACATTTAGTTTCAGTAGTGGATGTGGGACACTGACTGGAACATGGCTGTCAAGCTGAGGATTGAATGTCAAAATAAACAATGAATTACCTTGCATGGACCCTCCACAAAGAATGGGGGAATTCATGGATTCTTTCATAACCACTGATAACAAGCAAAATAAAGAGAAAGTAATAGCAACATCCTTCCCATTTCTTCCAGATACACAAACAATGGTCTCTAAGCCTGAGGAATTTGAGTCAGAACAATTGCAAATAAAGGAGGACCACTTTTCCTCTGGAACTGTGGAAAGGAACTCAATCTGTGCGAACATTGGGGCAACACTAGCCATTTCTTTGCAGAATTCCCCCTTGAAACGTAAACCCAGAGGAATTCAGGGAACTTTAGGTCCCCAACTCCTTAAAGAGGGGGAATCAAGGTCAGCGTTCTAATATCCCACTTCCTTTTAGTTAAATATTAAAAATCTTATTCCACGCTGATATGTTTCCTTGCCCCTGAAGTTTTGTTCAGAAATAAATACTTTCAGGTTTCCACTCTGATTGACAGGTTCAATAATTATGTTAAAATGGTCTGTCAGCTGCCTTCAAATTCCTACCATGGTTATGGCCACAACAATTGCTCCATTGAAACCATTGATGGATCGCTAATTGCCTCAGGCTGTCATAACATACTAGTAGAATAAACAATGAGTTCAGGAAGGACTCTGGTAGTGGAACCTGTAGGAAATATGGCAGCGGACAGGAACATCCACCTGAATAATGGATGACAGAGGAAATTAGCGCACAGTTAGACAGACTGAGGTGTGACACACATATGGGCAAGGTAATGGCAGTCATGGGTTAGGATACATCATGGTTAAGGTCAGGTTCCAAAAATAATACATCTGCGGGTAGGATAATAGCAGACAAGGATTAGGCAAGCTCATTGTCAGAAGCCGCTGCATCTTGTTTAACAACAGTGCTCCGGTCAGTCCTCTCAGATCCGTTGCTTGGAGCCTGGGATGCTGGGCTGCTATTTCTTGAGGTCCTCCTACCTGGCTGCTCTGTCATCTTTGCCCTCTCGTGATTGGAGCTCTCTCCTTATTTACCTCTGAAGAATTCCTGCTCGGGTGACGGCTATAGTGTTTGTTACGTGGTTTCCGGTTGTGTGTGTGGAGATCATTCTCGTGGTGTATCCTGTCAGCATGTTTTCCATCAGTTACAGTCATACTATAGCGTCTGAGCATACTTCGATTATTTTCCTTCGTGGTAGTCTCAGCCGCACTGCAGTGTCAAAGTGGACTGTTCGTTACCAACTTTACAGCCATCTCAGCCGCATCGCTGCATCTGAGTGGATAAGTAATTTTCAATCTTACTGCTGTCCCAGCCACACTGCCTGCGTCTGAGTGAACTTTCAGTTACCAATCTTACAGCAGTTTCAGCATCTGATTGGAATCTCGTTATCAGTTCATGGCTGACTAGGCTGCATCTTAACCAAGTAAACATCAGCCCTCCTGGCTGCAACTTGGCTACTAGTCTGGATCCTAGCCAAGTACACATCAGCTCTCAAGGCTGCAACTTGGCCACAAGGCCCATCCCAGCCAAGCACATATCAGCCCTCAAGACTGCAACTTGGCCACATTTTTTTTTCATCAAAAAGTAGGGAACCGAAATGGACACAAAATTCATAACATATGCAAATATTTTTAGGAGTTAGTGAAGGGGGGAGATTATATATAGGAGAAATATGAGGAACAACAAATTCATTACTGACCTTTTGTTGGGGTGGTAAGAAGAGACAGAACTAGGAAGAATTAAATAACAATGTACGTAGCTTTAAAAAAATATTATTTAGATATGATATTGGAGGTAGATGATCAAAATAGAATAACCACAAATGCCTTCTTTAAGGCTACAGATGCCAATAGTTTAATTCCTTCTATAACTTGTCGTCATATGACTTGGAAGAATAATGTCTATTATGATCAGTTTTTGAGGTTAACAAAAAATGTACTAATGATCAAATAATTTTGAACCATCTGAATTTATTAAACAACATTTTAAAAAAATGTTACATAAAGAAATGCTTATAGATTTATGTAGAATGAAAGCATTTGAAAATTATAGAAAGGAACTTATTTGACCTATGACCCATGAATAAAAAGCCGAAAAATAGTTTACAAAAGAATAAAATACCTTTTATTACCCAATTTAACATAGAAAATAGGAAAATAGAGAAAATGTTGAATAGCCATTGGAACAATCCGTTATTAATTCCACATTTGCCAGGTATCCTGTGTAATTTATAGGAGAGCTAGAACTCTCAAAACTATGTTAACCCAGTAAAATAATGATTAATAACAATTGTTAGGCCAAAGATTGGTTAATTACTAGTAGGAAATGCTTTATTACCCATTGTAATGTCTGTACATTTATACATAAATCTGTTTATAATTAATCAATTAAATTCTTTAGTTAATTTTAAAACCACTCATGTGACTTATTGTATACATTGTGGTTCTAGTATGCAAATATAACAAAAAAATTGCATTGTAGAACATTGGAAGAATATTAAGAACAATTTTTCACAAGCCCATAATTCAGATGAAAAATATTTTTCATTTACTGTCTTGAAACATATTCCAGCTCGCTTACATGACCAAGATTTAGCCCTTGCAAAACAGTTTAGTTTCTAGTGGCCTAAATGAAGGCATCAGTAGAAAGGAAATTAATTTATCTTCCTGTTAAAAGTTCCAATTCTTTATTGGGAAATTATTTATTTAGATACTGATTGTACTTTTTGTTCAAAGTTTATTTTAGTGTGATTGTATGTCCCTCAACATTCTGTATGTATGAGCAATATCTTTGCAGGCATTTGAGCTGATCTTGGGGATGTTTCTAATCCACTGCTTGTGGTGGCTATTGTAGCTGTTGCAGACACCCTCAAGAAGGTAACCACTGCACATGCAGTTCCAAGGGACCCCCATATGACATCCCCAAGAAACCATACACCAAAATTGAACATACCAATCATCAACTACAACCAACTCCGTATATAGGACCTGATTCAGACCCACTCGCTAGCAAGCGCTCCCACGCAGACAGCCGATGTTTGCAATCTGTGCATGCGTACGCATCGTAGTGCACGTACCAGTGCGAGAGATCGGGAAATGTTCTGCCCAGATAAACGGCGGAGTGGAGGTGTGCACGCATGCGCACCTGAGCGTCTCAACGCCGTTTCAGAGACGTGCATAATTTAGAGACCGCGTCATAGTACATGTCACGTGGCTGGTTTTTACACTGAAGTGCTCGCAGTGCTTGTGGTAGAATATGGTCAGCCACAAGCGCTGCGATCGCATCCGATGGTAAATGATGTACCGATGGTTACATACACTTCCTGAAGATGACATGCGCAAGTGGGCGTATTAAGACAGGCTGGTGGGCGTCTGCATACACAGAGCGATCGCACGCCAAGACATAGTGGGCGTGCTAATGCCTTGCTGTGCGATCAACTGCCTTCCCAAATTAGCATACGCATCGTGCGAGCGAACGCATCTAGTGAGCGGGTCTGAATGAGGTCCATAGCTCAAGAAACCATGGAGACTACTGAAGAGCAGCATAAGTGAAGACAAATTTAATCAGGACATACACACCCTAAACAAGCTAAACTAGTGATGTTGCTTTTGTGCTTATTCGGTACAGATTTAAGAAAATATACCTTTTTTATTATGGGTGCTTACAGTGTCAGTGTTTAAGCAATTAAATAGTTGTTAATTCGAAACACTCCCACAACAGCTGCCTTGAGTGTAATGGTAATCTTCTGTGTCTTAGCACATTATAGCTGAAATTACAAAAATGAGAAGATACTTGTAAAATCCCCCCCCCCCCCTCCGCATATAAATTAAGCACAATCAGCTGGAGTGAGAAATCTGCAATTGGCCATCCAACTAATGCTGCAGTTCATCATTACCATCAGGGGGTATTTTGTGCTACTGCTACTGTAAGTGACATGTTTAAGTAAACATGCTCAGAATTCATGTATATGCTCTTGGAACAATGACAAATATATTTAATTAATTGTAACCGTAGCCGGTCTATGCCCCCTTCCGTCCCCAACCTGGCTCTCCAAACGTTTGAAGACGTGTAAGATGTGACCAAATCTGCATACACAAAGAACGTTCAGTTTTTTTGTGCACAGGTACGCTTTGGAAAAGCACATTTTACACGAAAAAGACACAAACATTCAGCTTTACATTAGCCCCAGTGTACGTTTACTGCACAAGGCCTTAA
Source organism: Taudactylus pleione (assembly GCA_031769625.1). Lineage (NCBI taxonomy): Eukaryota > Metazoa > Chordata > Amphibia > Anura > Myobatrachidae > Taudactylus > Taudactylus pleione. The sequence continues at coordinate 15,864,795 of JAUIMM010000005.1, read as the reverse complement.
ACTGGAAATATAAAAAATGAATCGAGAACCAAATACGGTTCCATTTCTTATATACTTATCCAACAACAATAATAGTCTGCAGAAAGGTAAGTCTTTGTCTTTGAACTGTGCAAAAAGAAAATCTAATCCATTGACAGACAGTCTCATATTTAATTTTCTGAGATTAAAAGTGCAATAGAGTCTTCAAACAGCAACTGAGAGAATACATGAAAATAAACATCAGATTCTTAAAAGCAAGTGTCCTTTAATACCTGCTCAGTAATAAGTAAATAAGTAGGTTTTTCATAATGATTATTTAGTCAATAGATGATAGTACATAGAATGATATTAAATGTAATCTGTATGCTGAAATCAAAGGGATAACCCAGGCAGAAAAAAAAAAGTTGCTATAATGTGCAAATTAGATTGTACTCATGTAAAGATTTGTTCATGTTGGATTCAAGAAACAATATCCACATTGCAATTTAAGATCTATTGAGTTCTTATTTTACATTTCTTCACCATCATTGATTGGTATAAACATAGGAAAATTAATAGACATAGGTTGGTATTGATTGGTATAAACATAGGAAAATTAATAGATTTTCGTGGTCTGGAGTTTATATATATAGCTGTCAATCAACAGACAAGGCCTGATTCACTACAGATCGCAATATTGCCCCCGTACGCAGTTCAACTGCGATTTCAAGCCACTCCACTGCGATCGCAATGCAAACTCAGCACTACATAAGGACGCCCACTTTACCATACGCACATCCGTAATGCTTAGAATAGCGAAACCATCAGTACAATCCAGTACCATCAGACCTGTACGCACACTTGCGCAAGCCCTGACCTTACTCAGAGATTGCTAAATGCCACTCATGCTATGAGACCTCACACTGCGTATGGCTTCACAGTGGATAATTTATGCACGCCCCTGCAATGGCGTTGAAACGCAATGACACGCCTGCATTCACACGACCATCCCCCGTCACCACCCACAAACGGCACTTCCTGTCAATCACTCTGCGATGGGTCTGCGATCTGCGGCTCGAGCATTGCGATGTGTACGTATGTGCAGAACGCAACAATCAGCCAATTACATGCGTATTAGCAACTGTTTAAATCCAATATATGATAGAATACAAAAATAACGCCACACTAAATAAAATTCAGCTGAGATATTTATATTTAAACAGTAACATTTAAAACAAAAGTTATAGCATATATCAATACTAGGTAAGTCAATTAATAACTTAGAATTTTGAAGTAAATAGATTGGCTTATGATTTCTACAGTACACAGAAAATATATAAAATGTATTTAAATATATTTATTATTCATGCCCTAAGGCCACTCAGGGCCGGCCCAAACCAATGTGGTGCCCACCAAACTCCCAGCAGACTGCACTCTTTATATACTCTCCCCCACCTCTTCAAAAACGATCCCCAATTTTCACTTACCTCTTAGGTGTTCCGGACCAGACGGACCGTTGTGTATGCGCATTACACAGTACCTTAACGCTGGCAGCTGAGTGAAGGACCTCGCCAACGAGGAGGACTTCGCTGGACTTTGCCGGAGGGGTAAGTATAGATAAACACAAGTGGCATTTTCGTTTGTATCGCTGCAATACTAAACAAAAAATGCAACTGGTGTTTAGCTTCACTAATAAATGTGGCCCTCAGGGCAAGGGAGGCAGTTGCGGCCACCCCTTCTTGTTTTTCCAGTTCTGGGACCGTCCCTGCTGCACTTGGTGGGCACTGGGTGGTTGATGGAGGTGGAGTCATGAGGGGTGAGGAGTAGCTGCGGCTGAGCATGCGTAGCATGCCCTCCCATGGCCTTTTTACTTGCCACAGCCCAGTGGCGGAACTATTGAGTAGTGGGCCCAGGTGCAGATAGCAAGCAAGGGACTATCTGCGCACACTGTAGGCCCGCAGTCGGAAAATAGACGTGGACAAGGGGCGTGGCCTCACAGCACATAGGGTATCAGTAGTGCTGATACCCTAGCCGATAGCGCAGAGTGCGTCGCAGTGAGGGCCATATAATCTAGAGAGCATCGCAGTAAGCACCGTGTAATGCAGAGTCCATCGCAGTGAGTGCCATTTAATGCAGTGGTGCCAAATAATGCAGAGCATCGCAGTAAGTGCAATATAATATAGAGCGTTGCAGTGAGCACCATATAATGCAGAGCATTGCAATAGGCACAATATAATGCAGAGCACTTCAGTGAGCGCCATATAATGCAGAGCGCCATAAAAACGCAGAGAACATCAGTGACCCACATATAAGTTGTAACGCAGATAATATAGAGCCTCTCACACACTTACACATTAAATGAATAGCCCCCCACACACACTACATTATTACACCACCCCACCACAGACAGTATTAAAACACACTCCTAACCCCCCCTCCCTCCCCATTGTATACAGATACCACCCACTAGATGACACTGGCACTTACCTGTCCAGGAAGAGGATCTCTGCTGGGCTCCAAGGCCAGGAAAGAAGAGGAAAAACTGTGATGACAGAGGGCTAGACTGGAGATGAAGGGGCGGGGTCTCATAGTTAGGGGTGGGGTCTCGGTCACCGAAAGGCAGGTTGCTAGTAGAACAGAGAGAAGGGGGTGAGGACTTGGGGGAAGGGGCTTGGCTGGGTCTCTCTGGCAGTCTAGTCTCGCCAGCCTGGTCAGTTAGCGGAGGGCTCCCCTCCTCCTCACAGCTCGCCTCCTGCAGTACAGCCCGCGGCCGGCCGCAGTGCAAAGTACTGTAATAATGAGCCAGTTTGACTCATTATTAGTACCTGTCTTTGTTGTCGTGGGCCCCAGTGCAATGCACCGGCTGCATCGCTGATAGTTCCGCGGCCCCTGCCGCAGTCGCTGAGCCGTGGAATATTCCTAAGGCATTCCAAATGAACTAGGCATTTCCAACCTTGATGCGCTTATTCCAGCAGCTTCCTTTGTGAGTATGGTATGCAATTACTTTACTCTGGCTACAAAATTTGTGAAGTTTGTATGAATATGTACAAAACCGCTTGTTAAAGATACCTTGATGTATACATCTTTACATATCCCTTTGTAAGTAAGGGTACGTGATTGTTGTTTCTGTTGTGGAAAACTCTACACAGCATTTGTCAACTCTTGCCTTGATTTTGGGAGGTTATATTAGGTGTTGTGACCATCGTTTGGGTCATAGATAAGTTTCTATAAATTGTTGTCTTGACGGATGTTGGCTATACGAGATTAAAAGATACCTTTACACACTTGACCTCGCTTTGTTTTACTGTGAGTGGGGTACGATATCCATCTAACCGCTCAAGCGAATTTCTTACAGACTATAATTAACTACTTTATGTAACATGAGTTCCTCCTCTGTGTGTTGTTTTAATATATTCACATCGCATGAGAAACCCAAAGAAAGAAGGGTACAGCAAAATAAACGTCTAAAAGAAAATCCACACAGGGCCTGATTCTGACCCGGACGCTAAGCCGCAGACGCACGCTATGGCCGATATTCGTCCATTTGCGAATGCATTTGCCTCAATATGCGCATGTGCGAGTCACTCACTGTGCTCGGAATTGTGTGCTCGTAGTACACAGACTGGAAGCTATTTTGAGTTACAGATAGCGCCGCTTGTGGGTGGTAACAGGGGAAGGTGAACGGGGGAGTGGATGTGCGAATGCAGACGTGTCTGGGCATCTAAATGGCGTTTTATGGGTGTGCATAATTAGCAAAGAAGCATCATTGTACACGTCACTTGGTTGTATTTTAGACAGCACTGATCTCAGTGCTTGCGGTGGGTAGGGTCTACCTCAAGCGCTGCGTGCAGCTCCGATGGCTCTCGATGTATCCGATTAATCACACACTTCCTGGAGATGACGTGTGCTAAGAGAGAAAGGTGGGCGTCTTTATACCTACCGGCGTGTGCTCACTCTGCCGTCGTTCTCTAAGGCATAGAAGGCGTCCTTCCACCAGAAAGTGCGATTGCGGCATTTGCATACCCGGCCCCTTTTAGCTGCGTGAGAGCGCAGCTTAGCGTCCGGGTCTGAATCGACCCCATAGTTCTATAAACATCATGGAACCCAACTGAAAGTCTGAGTATATAAGACAACCATTGTATTACTGGATGTATATTTATATTGTTCTGCTTCAAGTATTACCAGCACCATCTCCCCTGTAGAGTGTTTTCTTTTGTAGCCCTAGGCATTTGCTAGTAATGCCTATGGCCAGCTCTGAGGCCACTCATGTTTTCTTATTTAAATAATTATACATTTATTTCTAGATAAATGGTCACACTTTTTCCTTTTGTGCATTTGTAATTTCTGTATATTTTACCCTTTTGTGTATTTGTATTTTCTGTATATTTTACACATTACAGAATATCATTCTTCCCCATGCTAGGTGTAGCTATATTTTCTTTAATCAATGCACACCTTTTAAATGCTAGTTTATTTTCTTTTGTAAGTTTAGAAATACATTACCACCACTCAATAGGCTAACAGGGATTACATAACCATAAATATTACATTTAGGGGTAAATTTACTAAGATTAGTTTTTGGTAGATTTGGGGCCAAATGTCAGAGTTTAGCAGTAACCTCTTACACTTTTTAAACTCAGCCAATGTAATAGAGTCTGAGAATATGGAAACCCGCAGGTTTTTATACTAAAAAAACTCTCATGATTTAAACTCTCATCCAGGCGTTTTCCCATTTTTAAGATAAAACTCGACCAATGTTAGAGTTTACTGCTAAACTCTCACATTTTCTAATCTCTCACCCTATTACATTTGGCCCTTGGTGTTTTTCTGCGATTTAGGTGTGATTTTGCAAATTGGAGATTTACTAAAGGCCAATTCAACTGCAACAGGTGAAACACATCCAAACACACCAATTCAGCACAATACATAATCGGTCCAAACATCGTATCATTTACCTGGACTCAAATACAAATCACAAATTTATAGAATCATGTTTGGCAAATCACAAATAAATAGGCCTGCCTGTGAGCTGCGTGTTTGTCAGAAGCACTGTACAGTTTAGCGTGGGTTCCAACCCCAAAAGCATAACCAGCCGAGAACCTCAGAGTCTGGTCTGGTACTTGAAAATTGGCGGTAAAACTGGCATGGGCTTCCCCCAGGGCCAACACAATGCAGTCCGCAGGGTAAGCACTGCAGGGGAACCCAACTGGAAAGAAGTCTCCGCTGCTTGCATTCACAGCTGCACTCGCTGTACTGCTTCTCCTGTGATAGGCAGCCAGTGCAGCAGTATCATGGCCGGGCCTGGCAGGACGAAACTAAGGAGTGGTACGGGGTGGACCCAATGGCTGTGAACATAAATGACATTTAAATTCAGGCATATCGGCAATCTGGCTAATGGGTGGTCCGCCGATCCACCTGAATTTAAATGTAATTTATATCCACGGCCGCCCGGTTAGGAACTTTTTTCATTGCCTGCCTCTGAGCAGGAGGAGATAGTTTATTTTCCTGCCTAGTTTAGTTGTTATAAGCAGTGTCACTGCCAGCAATAGCATGTAGACCGGCAGTTTACACACACAATGTATGCAATGATGCCATATTGCGAGCGCACACCCACTCTCTGTGTGTGGTGTGCTGTGCACAAGAGGAGCAATGGAGGAGCTGCCTCAACGCCAGAAGGTGGACCTGCCGAACATTAACGCTGACCACACACACAGCTATATTTTACCCGATCTGGACGATTCCGACACATTGGAATGACAGATCGTGTAAAATATGGCCAAATCCTGAGTAAATCGTGAGTCCCCACTCACGATCACGATGCACGTCCCCGCTGGTCGCACATCGCATCTTCAGATCTGCCGTGCAGTAGGGCAGATCTGACAATCTAGGACACGATGCAGTGTGAAAGTCTGGATGCAGGAGAGATCGTATGAAGATTGGACACCAAATTGTGTGCAGATTGCGTGGAGATCGTGTGCAGAGCTGCCGGGGAGAGTTTCAAGGGAAATCGTAGACATCGGCTCATCGTGTGCACATCGGTATGTGTGTGGCCAGCTTGAGTGAGAGAGAGATACAGCTGGCAGCTGCTTGTCCCTGGCGGAGGTAAGGGGGCCAATCAGCTAGCTTTAAGCTAAGCTTGTAGGTTTCAGTTAATTACATACTGTAAGTACTTTTTTGAACCATATCCTGATGGTAGTGACGCCTGCTGTGTCTATGAACAGAAATAGTGGGATAACACTGTCAATATGCATCATGCCGTGCCTATGGTCTGATTAGATTTCAATTAGCAAAACATCCACATTCCATAAGCTGTGTGTGACTGGGCCCATAAGCAGGAATTAATAAAATAAAACAAACAATTATAAATATAGAGATATAGCTCTACGGGCACTGATATAGGTACAAAGCATAGAAGCGCTTAACTGGGATTGGAATTAACTGAATATGTATGTGTCAGAAACACTTGAATCTTTCAAACTTAGGTCAGCAAGTGGATAAAGCCGCACATCCAGTAATTCCATTGAAATAATTATTTTTATTGTTTAAATTCTATTAACATTTGGAGTAAAGTAGACTCAGACACCATACAATGCATAATTCAGAATCATAGTATTGTCATGGAGATTACCCTCCCATTGCAGACAATAACATAATATAAGAATTATAAAAAATAGAATGACATTAATAGTATCACACAGTAAACTCAGTGGCTTGAACAGGTAAATAAATTCAAACACATTTCTATAAATAAAAATAAAGCATAAAACGAAATTAAATATATTTCACAAACAATTTGCTGCTATGTGTTTCAAAGACAACATTCCGCTTCCTCAGGCAGTGATGAATGAATGAAAATGGTATGAGACAAAATAGATATAGGCTTTGACTTAATTGTAAAGTGCAGAAGATGTTAGTAGATCACACAAAAGGGATCATGGTTGGAATGATCAAATACAGAAGTGAACATAAGATGAGGTAGAGAATAAGCATAAAATCACACTGAGGAATGTATAAACAGATGATCTTCACTGAAGAATGTGATGGGGAACAATCAATTTGAAATAAGTATAAAGTAAAAAGTGTGAGTTGTTATGTGGTACATTTTCCCATTTTCCCAGTGTTCTGCGCATGCGCAGTAGACTCCAGGCACAGACTAGTGCCCGAAGTCTACTGAACCTGTCAGTGTGCCGCGCCTGCCAGAGGGAGAGAAGGGGGACCCGGACACTTAACAAGGCCCCCTCCTTTCTTAATACGCCCGATTGCCATCATACCTCACAAATATGTACATAATGGCAGAAAACAATGTCATAATGTATTTTCTGTGGTGTCAAGGCCCCCATACATCAGAGATGGATTGCAGCAATCGTGCAATTTGCAATCGATTGTGTATAAAAATATTTCCTTTTTTCAATCGATTGTGGCAATTCTGCAAGCGATTGAAAAAGGAAAGATTTTTAGAAACAATCGATTGCAAATTGCACGATTACTGCAATCCATCTCTGATGTATGGGGGCCTTTAGATTAATTATGAAGCTATAAAGCTTAATTGCTATTTAGCAAGTTTACTGTTACATTTGATTGCATGTAAATAGTCTTTGATGTTATATGTCTTTCTGTATCTAACAGAAATGTTATTACCTGTTTCTGTGTGGACATTCCAAAGTAAATGAAAACCTAGCTTTTTCTTATACTGTATGTTGTCAATTATAGGCAGTACTAGATGCAGTGCAGGCTCTGCTTTATGCTGCAGAATTTCTTCTAGGATTTCTACCACTAACCTGAGATATAACATTTTGAAAAACAGAATTATTTATTTTTCCATACCAGATTTTTAAATCATTAAATGTAGTTGTTTGCTGCAGGGGCTTGGCGGGCAAATTTCAGCCGAGGAGCAAACAAAAGCAAATAGTCCCAGCTTTTCTACCAGAAAAATGGGGATACAGTCACCAAGATAACACTGACAATGTCGACAAATGCTGCTGTCAACAAGTTAAAAGACAGTTAATGAAACCAATTTATTTTATAAAAAAACACTGCCAAAATTAATAAAAGCCCAATAAAAATTGCTGAGACAGATCCTGGCAGTGTAAATTTCTAATGGTACAATAATCTTGACACCAGGAGGTTGACATTCATGATGTCGACATTGAGAGAATATCAACATTGTATTAATATCGACATCAGCATTAGGGTAAGGGTTAGAATCACAGTAAATATTAGAGATGAGTGGGTCCGGTTCTCCGGGAACCGGACCCACACGATTTTCGGGGATCCGGGGGGATCCGAGACACAGCTCGGATCTCCCTGCCTGCCCTAATCAATGCAAAACCTTGCGATCCCTCTGTCGGATCCTGAAGTTTTGCCTCGAGCGGCCATTTTAGAAAGTCCCATTAAATTCAACAGGCTTAGCGCTTATTGGCTGAGAGAGCCGTCTGCAACGGCTCTCAGCAAATCAGCGTTGCCTGATACTGCCGGCACCCACCGCTGCCGACACCGCCGGCACCCCCTGCTGCTGACCCCCCTGGTGGTACCCCACGCTGCCGACACTGCTGGCACCCTACATTGAGGACACCACCGGCACCCATGCACTGCCAACACTGCCAGGATCATCACACTGAGGACAACGCTGACACCCCGCACTGAGGACACTGCCAGCACCCCTACACTGCTGCCCCACGTACTGAGAACAACGTCAGCGACCCCACACTGCCAGCACTCCTACACTAAGGACACCACCGGCACCCCTGTACCGCCGACACTTCAGCACACGCGCACCGATGGACACCGCTGGCACCCCCGCTTTGCCGACACCCCGCACTGAGGACACTGCCAGTACCCCTGCAATCCCCATGTACTGAGGACAACCCCACACTGTCAGCAACCCCACACTGCCGACACTCCCACACTAAGGACAGCACAGGCACCACCGCACTGCCGACACTGTAGGCACACGTGCACTGAGGACAGTGTCAGCACCCCCGCGCTGCTGCTCTATGTACTGCGGACGCCGTCAGCAACCCTGCACTGCCGACACTGACACCCCTCCACACCGAGGGAACCCCTGCACTGCCGACACTGTCAGCATCCCTGCACTGAGGACACCGATGGCACCCCCGCACTGAGGACACTGCCAGCACCCCTCCACTGCTTCCCCACATACTGAGGACACCATCAGCAACTCCACATTGCCGGCACTCCAACACTAAGGACACCACCGGCACCCCCGCACTGCTGACATTGTCGGCACATGTGCACTGAGGACAGTGCAGGTACCCCCTTACTAGTGCCCCACGTAACAAGGACACCGGCCGATTTAGGCTGAAACGCATTGGAGACATTATCAGAGACAACATTCCACCAGGAAATCAGTGGCAGCAATTCACCCTAGCAAACACTTACTCGGGATCCCGATCACGTGACGGAGGACGCAGACGGAGACCGGAGTATTACCGAGTGTTTCACGAGGACAGACAGTGAAGCACAGAATCAGAGGACTGAGACTGTAAGGGCTTCCTAGGAGGTAGGAGGACAATGCACGAGTGGTTAGACCAGGTAAGATCCCAGCAGTGGAGGAAGCACCCAGTGTAAGGTTCGCATACCTGAACCGGCGTCTGCTTCCTCCCAAGACACATGCACATCCTAGAGGTTAGAATGAGCAGCGTGTACTTCTATTGAAGCGCATTGCCGATCACATCCACACTGGTTGCTAGCACGGTCCGGGACATACCAGTCAGACCCACACTCGTCCCCCCTCTAGCCCGAAGACATCCCGGGCAACGCTCTTACACAGAACTACAAATTATCATCATATATAACCAGAACATCAATCTATTCCCTAGAGATCACGGGACGCCGTGATCTCTATTGACAATTAATCCTTCATCATAGTTCAAGTCACGAACCTTTTGCATCAAGTGACAATACAGGACAGACTCCATCAACTATTTATCCACCGTATTCATCCTACTATTCAAATTTCTGTCCACCGCTGCCACCCATTGCTGATCATACAGACACCTTTATTAAGTTTGTGTAGTTTTTACCAATAAATAGTATTATCCTACCCGTCATTTGCATATCATTTTATACAGTATTTTATGTCTGAAAGTAGATAGCAATACAGCACACTCCTCTCCCCCACTGTATGTTCATATCTCTGAATTTAGATTGGGTTGATAGTAACATGCCACACTATCATACATTTTCATAGGTGTAGCGCTTGACAAACCCCTTTTTCATTTCTAAATAACACGCGGGGAGGACTGCCCGCTTGCCAAGCTGCTCCCATTGAAACACATCTTCATTTTTCCTTTGGAGCGCTGTTATTATTCTCAATGCCCCCCAGTAGTAATGCCCCTTATAGAAATCCCCCCAGTGCTGATGCTTCTGAAAAAAAAAAAAATATTAAAAAACAACACACAATACTTACCTTAAACCCTGCTCCTCCATCCGCTGCCGTCCGGTCTGACCGCGACTCCACCACGGATCTATGGGAGGGACGTCATGACGTCCCTCCCATAGAGCTCTCTGCCGGAAGCCGGAGCTCAGGAGTGAGCTCCGTCTTTCGGTTGCTGCTGCAGGGAGCTGGGTGCCTGCTGATAACAAATATCAGCGGGCGCCCGGCAAATGAAGCCTCCCTGCGGCGTCTAGCAGGGGGGGACCGGCACGTTTTTTTTTTTTCTGGGATTTTTTTTTCTCTGCCTCCTGGGGACTCAGTGGAGCCCTCTAGGGGCCGGCGCTCCGGGCGACTGCCCTGTTAGCCCGCCCCTAGAACCGCCACTGAATGTACAACAAAACATTCATGTAATATAAAAAAAATTCCAACATAATTAAATTATTTTAAAATGACTCTGCTAAAGTGTTTAGTGCCCATTCTTTCCATCAGTGTCTTGTGTTTTGCATAATAGAGGTGTAGATATGTGAGTCTGATACAACTCATACTAATAATTGTTAATTAAAAAACAACACTGTTCTCCCTACAAATAATTGGCAGCCTGCCCTCAATAACCTTTTTTGTATACAGCACTAACACTAACTAGATACGTTAATAACATATTTAGCTGAGCAGGCAGTAGTGTTGTATTGTAAACTATTATTTTATCGCTTTCTCCTGTATTCTAAATACAACAATATCCTTTATATCATTTTAAACTGCATAGCTGAATTTCTTGGTTGGGTGCTATGGGCAACATCTCCACTTCTAAAAACTTTCACTTTAGTAAATATACCCCCTACAGTTTATTCACAACACCTTTCACCAAATACATTGTACCTAAACAGAAAAAACCTTTGGGCATGCCAATCTCTTCATTGCTCGGTTTGCAAATTAATTCAATTGATTTTGCAGGCAATCCTGATTGTTTTGCCTAACCTGTCATTTGATCATACAAAACAATATTTTAATGTGAATCTCTAGCAAAAAAGTTAATATTTTGACTTTTATTACGGCATTCTCCAAACCTTTATTATTTCTCCCTCTTAAGATTGCTCTTGATGACCGAGCAGTTGCTATTTAATTGGTTTTTGAATATTGTTTAATTACTGCAACCAACCATTTGATCTTGTGAGTCATCTGTTTTAAGTGCTGAAATGTATAGTATTGCTGAATATTGTAGGTGGGAACAAACTATTATAATCACTTCAGCTATTAAAAGAAATGATATAAAATGGCATTACTATAAGATTTTATATTTAGCAATTCTGATAAGTGCTCTGCAATCTCACTTTGATTTGACTAAGAAATTAATTACAATTAAAATTAGTATAAAAATTATTTATAGATGCAGTAAGGAAATTAGCTATAACTATTCCAAATGCAAATCTGTTATAAAATGCTATTATTGGTCAATAAGAGGAAGAGGTAAATTTACTAAGCTGCCTTACAAACCGATGGGCATTGCCAGAGTTTGGGGTGCCAAAACACAGTATTTATGAAGCATTGAATTTGATGCTGTTTTGAAAGTCAATGTCCATTGGTTTCTAAATCCCAATTCTGCTGCAATCCCACTTCTACAAATGCTGTGAAAACTACAGGGTCTAAAAGTTCAGTCTTTTATTTTTCTTTTGGTTAAAAATGGAATTGATCACCAGCACTAGACTTTTAAGGCTAGGGACACAGAGATGCAAGGAGACACATGGGGCCAAATGTAATAGGGTGAGAGTTTAGAAAATATGAGAGTTTAGCAGTAATCTCTCACATTGGTCGAGCTTTATCTTAAAAATGGGAAAACATCTGGATGAGAGTTTAAATTATGAGAGTTTTATTGAATCTAAAGGTGCGTGTACTAACGGTACTATACCTATGAACGATATGAATGATAACGATATCGTTCAACGATAAATCATTCATTTTTATGCAGCGAACGACCAACGATGCACGTTCCCGCATGGTCGATATAGATATCTTTGGTCATCCGTACATGCAGGCCAACTTGGACGATATCGTCAAGAATTGCCTGTTCAGAGATGTGGCAGTATGACTTCACCTAAAGATTTGTATCATAGATATCTATCAGTGTGTACACCCAATATCGTTTGTCCTGCACTACAGAAAGTTCAAGGGAAATCGTTGGTTGTGCAGATCGTACCGTGTGTATGCAGCTTAGAAACATGCGAGTTTGCATGTTCCCGGACCATATTACACTGGCCGAGTTTAAAAAGTGTGAGAGTTTACTGCTAAACTCTCACATTTTCTATACTCTCAGCCTATTACATTTGGCCCATTGAGCTCATAATTTAAGCCATAAAGTTAATACTGAGCAATGGAAAACTAAAATAATCATTATTAAAATATTTCACCTTTTTTTCCCGATAGGCCCATACCTTGGCCATGGTTAATTCGGGAGGACAATATATACTTCTATTCAGACACTGGAGGACAGCTCCTTTCGCTGCATAATCTTTATTACTTCCAAGGTTTTTGTAAATTTGCACAATTGTATATGTAGATATGTTCATATATATTTCTGCTTAGGTACTTGGATTAATACTTTTTAACTAATATACAAAAGGTAAAATTTTAACAATTTTCTCATTTACATATCTACAACTAAGAGTGCCCCTCCCTCCACTGTAAATGAAATTCTTACTGACTCCAAAGAGCGATACCAAACCCTATTATTATCATATCTCTATAATGCTTTTTTCACAATTTAATGTTTCCATATAATATACAGGTTGAGTCTCCCATATCCAAATATTCCGAAATACGGAATATTTTTTGTATTACTGATAATGTGAAACCTTTGCTTTCTGATGGTGCAATGTACACAAGCTTTTTTTAAAGCACAAAATCATTAAAATACAGTATACAATAACATTCAGGCTGTGTGTATAAGGTGTATATGAAACAAATGAATTTCATGTATGTACACAAACTTTTTTTGATGCTCAAAATTATTAAAAATATTGTATAAAATGACCTGCAGGCTGTGTGTATAAGGTGTATATAGAACATAAATGCATTCTGTGTTTAGTTTTGGGTCCTATATCCAAGAAATGTCTTTATAGTATGCAAATATTCCAAAATACGGAATATTCCATTATCCAAAATAACCCTGGTCCCAAGCATTTTGGATATGGGAGACTCAACCTGTATACACATTGAAGATCCAGTGCAGAATCTCCTTTGCTTTCCTTAGCATAATCTTCTTCTGAATATTTTCCATTGGTTGTTAAAGGGTCTGGACAGCTGAGTTGATAAGAACAATCTAGTATAGTTGAAAAATAATTGAACATTGAATGAAACTAGACGGCTGAAGACAGTGTACAGAAAAGGAGAAATATAGCATCTGCCATACTAGGTGGTGTAACCATTGTGATCACCAAAAGGCCACAACACACTGGAAGGGCCTCACAAATGTACCCCAATAGGGTAGATGTGCCATACCTTGGTCCTGGCTGCAGTTTCCATTTACCACATCTCCATCAGCTGAAACATGTTTATGCTACGCTTTCTGCTATCTCTTGGTAATCCAGCAGCCCATGCTTAAGCTGGGTACACACTAAACAGATATATCTGCAGATGATGGTTGTTCGTACACACTGAACAACCATAATCTGTGTTCAGTGTGTAGGAGAAGGTGGGTCCCGCTGGCCGGGGGCTGCCCCTCCTCGCGGCTGCCCCTGCATCTGTACAGGAGGTCTGCGGACCCACCGTACACACTTGCCGATGGACAGATATGTCTGCAGATGTATCTGTCCATCGGCTGTGCAGCACAGCCAATGTGATAGGTCTATGAACAAAGCCATTCACCAACATATCACGGGTACACACTTGCCGATGGGCAGCAGACTTATTGGCTGATGAAGTGATTGGCCAATATATCTGTCAGGCTGCCACCCACCTATGTCACTGAACAGGCAAATAACCCCACCTAAAGATTGGACAAGCCTTCTGGCAGGGAAGAACGGGGTCAAAACTCACCTATCAATGAGGAATCTTGTAGGCAATCAACACTGAATCAGCAGGGGGTGATGATAAAGGGTGGATAGATGATATTCAGTAAGGATTGGTTTGTTTCTATAATTTAAATTACAATAGTGTCGCAAAGGGGTTAATGCAAAGTCTTTTTGGAGGCAAGTGGAGGAGCAAAGGATTATGGTAGTCATGGTTAACCAGTATATATAATTTTGACAATTTTATTGGCAGTGGTTCCTCCCACATGTTAGTTGCCCTGGGGGACCCACAAACCTTGTGGGTTATGCCAGCCAGAGAAGATATCCATACAGCAGAGATACCTGCAGTGAGAGCACCCTTTGTAATAGTGCCAAGCAAGATGCTAGGTGTAATTACCTAAGTTATCAATTACTGATGGGGTTAAAAGGGTTTGCTGTTAATTTTAGAACTGTATGTGCTGTTTATTTATTAACATTTATGCTGCGCTTTACAATTGGGAACAAAACTGTAATAAAACTTGGGAATCCATTTATTACCAATACTAATTACCGACGGCATATTTTGTTTAGTATCACAGTGATACTTCTGTATATGCCGCCGGAATTTAACATTACCTGTCCGCAGAGGTCCAGCAGCGTCCTCCTTATTGGTGGCGTCCTCTGTCCAGCTTCTGGGTGCCTACCACTGCTGGATTGTCCACTAATGCGCATTGTGATCTGCCAGGCAGGAACTCAGCTATGCCCAGAAGGCTTTGCTGCTTCCTCATTGCAGGTAATATAGACCGTACAGGTAACGCCATCTATAGATGGAGTAAGTGGTATAGTGACAAACAGCAGTAGGCTGAGCTTTCTGCTCTTTGTTAAATACAGAATGGAGGACATAACCCTTTTAGCAAGTACTAAAGGGGTTAGGTCTCATTCTTAAATGGAGCCCTGTGAATAACACAGAGGTAAGAGGGCCCTGCTCATAACCTTACATTCTATATGGAAATAGGAATTTGATACAGTACAAGTGTTACATATTGCAAATTGGTCTAGCCAGATTGTAGAAGTTCTCGGTGGACTTTATGATCCATAGGGAGTATTCAAATGGCTGTGGGGTTTACCCCGCCAAAATCCCTGCGGCGCAGGGAAATGCTACTCAATTAGCCTTTTTCCCGCTCTGAAAAATTAGAATTCACGCGTGGAATCACACCGATTCCACGTAATCAATTTTTTTTTACCCGCGTGCGAGCCTGATTTGGTGTTTTTTTTCAGCGGACTTTACTTCGCAGCTCCATGAACTACGAGGTTCAGTCCCACTACGGGGACTCACGAGCTGGATAATCCCCGCTAATTAAATAGCTCAGGCATGGCAATTAGACTTGGGGTAAACCCAGCGTCTAATTGAATACTCCCCATAGTGTTGCTGAAGCCATCAATGGTAAACCATAATTGGATTGTTTTTGCACATGCGCAAGTTGCTGCCCGGAGGTACCCAAAACTCAGTTGTGATTCACCATCGGCGAGTAGCCATCGATGGTGAAACCTCTCACCATCAACATTAGACACTCGATAGTTGCAAAACCATCAATGGTAGGGATGGCCATCGGTGGTGTGACCATTGATGGCAAAATAGCAAGTAGCCATCGATGGCTACAAACTATTCAATGGATGACCATCTATGCTTTCACCAAACGATGGTCATCCCTGTTTTGTGACTGACTGGCCCGTGTGCCAATCAGAACATAAAGGTGGGGCTTTGCGGGTGCCGGGGGCGGAGCTATGCTCTAACTCCTGGCACCTTGAAAAAAAAACACCCCACATTCGTTTATGCTTAGACATCGATGGAGGGAAACCATCTGGTTCTCCCCCATTGATGGCAAAAGCATTCAACCCCCGGCCATAAACAATCGATGATTATGAATGATCGATGGTCATCCCTAATCAATGGTCGACCCTAATGATCCAATCACCCAGAAATGTTGGCCTGGTGTCAGTGGGATGTGTGAGTGTAAAAAAAGAGAACATATGTAACGTTATGAGTGGACTCTGTAGAGGATAGGTAAGTGGGTAGTTCTGGAATTTGATGACATACATGGAATATTAGCAAAGAGAACACAGAGGGCACAGAGAAGAAACATTGGCCTCTCTAGGCTGCAGCCTTGGCAAAAAAAATCAAACACTGCTTGCACTCAGAACAGAGGGATGTTAATACAAAGCCCCCCATAGCACCCCTGAATTTTGACATTATGTATTTTTTGGTAATATGAACTAATACAATAATCGAGAGGAGCAACAATTTCTCTCCCACACAAGTATTAGCACCCCAACCCGATCAATTTTAATTATGTAGCAATACTATATTTATTGCTGTCCCTCATTAAAAACTTTTCATGTTCGGCTGCATGTTTAGGTATTACTAATTCTACTCTAATTCATGGCTGTAGCATTATGCAAATAGTCTCACATTGTGATAACTAATGAAGCTGGGATATGATTGCTGCATGTGTGAGTCAGAGCCATACTGCTGCTGCTGCAGGTGAGTAACAGGCACATCACAGCCTCCCAGCTAGGATCACTGTGAGCATGAGCGGGTGTCTGTGAGACGAAACTTGCCCAGATATGAAGGTTGGGTGAGATTCCTCATGTTACCCCGCATCACTGCTGAGTGACCTGTCCGCAGACAATACACCCACGTGGCATCCTCGTTGCACAATGGCCAGTTACTGAGCACACGGTCCCCGGCGGCCTCCCAGCAGCAGCAACAGGACACGTCTCTCTGCCTGACTCCCGCACTGACGTCATCTTCCGGGAAAAGCCGAGTTCTCCCGAAGCCCTCGCCCTGCGTTCGGCAATTCCCGGCCCTTCCCCTCTCTCTGCAGGCCGGCTGCTACCTCTCGACAGTTCCAACAGAGGGCTACTGCGCATGTCCGGCCGCCATCTTGCCGTATCCCCCTCCTACCACAGTGCCGTCTCCTCCCCTCAGTCAGCAGCTTCCCCGGCTCCGAGTCTCCGTCCTCCAATACAGTGTGAGCTTAGTCAGGGGGAGGGAGGCACAGGCGCCGTGTAACAGGGAGCCCAGAGACACAGCAGCAGCCAGAGAAAGGAAAGGCAGAGTCACGGGGGAAAGAGACGGGGAGCAGCCGGCCTCCGCACCGCAACAGCGCCCACTCGTCCGGATTACACGTTACCGGCAGCTCGGAGCCCGGCTGGGGGAGAGTTGGTCGCGGCGGCTATCTGTACGTACACCGCCCCCCTGTACAGAGGATGGGGCCGCTGCCGCCGGGCCCCGGGCAGGAGGAGTGCTGCTGATGGCTGTCACTGATGGCCGCGTTCTCAGGCTGCACTGCTCAGCTCACCGCCGTCGCCTCCTCCTCACCCAGCACCGAGCCCAGACCCCGGCCGGGGCAGCCCCGTATCACACCTGCCAGGGCCGCCGCTCCTGCTCCCCGTGAGGAGCGACCCTGAGGGCTGTCACTGCAGGGACTGTGTTGATCGCTGTCATTAACCGGGAAGAGGGAGCTGGCAGCGACACCGCTCATCACCGGGGACTGCGCACCGGAGAGCTGCCCGTGCCTGTCTGTAGGCGGCTATATAGCTGTGTGATCTCAGCGGGAGAGCCCTCGCCCCCCTCAGCCAGGGGAAACACATCGCGCACGTTTGGAGGAGTGAAGGTGGGTGGGCTGAGGGCTAGAGGAGGAGAATTAAAATGCACCAGCCCGATCCATCCGCAGACCTAGCTGCCAGGAAGATGGCGCAGCCGGCAGATGTTCCCAGAAGGGGCAGTGGTACCAGTGGCAACCCTTCTTCTTTGAATATAAGCAGTGGGCCTGCAGTAGGTGGTCATATCCTGTCCTCTGATGACTATCAGTCTCCTGTAATGGTGCTGCCTCCACCACCTGTATCCTCTTCCTCACCTGGACCTCAGCAGCATCCTCCTCCGCAGACCCTGAATTTATTGCCACAGACCCATCTACAGTCAGGGGCCCAGATGAAGAAGAAAAGTGGCTTTCAGATTACCAGTGTAACCCCTGCTCAAATTTCAGCCAGCATGAGCTCCAACAACAGTATAGCTGAAGATACCGAGAGCTATGATGACTTGGACGAATCACACACTGAAGATCTGTCATCATCTGAAATATTGGATATCTCATCTAGAGCTACAGATCTTGGGGGCCCAGAAAGAAGCTCCTCAGAAGAGACATTGAATAATTTTCAAGAAGCTGACACACCTGGTGCTGTGTCTCCAAATCAACCACATCCTCATCAACACTTACCCTCTAATGTTCAGCAAAATATCATGATAAATGGGAATGTACATCGCCCTCACCATCTTCATCATCACGGACTCCCCCCACCTACCCATCATGGCTTATCCAGTGCCTTTATTTCTGGTGCTTCTCAAAACTTAACATCTGTGAAGTTGGCTCCCCAAGGAAGTACGGACAGTATAATTACAGGAGCTGTCTCCTCTGCACCTTCTATTGCTGTTCCAGCTGTGGGGACTATACCGACTATGGTGCGTAAAACAAGTAGTCCTGCCACAGGTAGTAGTACAACACTCAATATTCAAAATGTAAGCTGTGTTGTGGGTCCATTGCCCAGTAGTGTAAATGTTAACTCCAGCACTGTCCCAAGTTCTAGTAATGCAAGTGCTGTGCCTGGAAACCATAACACAAGTTTAAGTTTGTCTGGCAATGGCAGCATTGCCTCATCTAGTATAGCTAACAATGTTACTAGTGCAATTGTAGCATCAACAAATGTACCAGCTGCAGGACAGCAGCAGGCAGCACCTTCAGCTGCAACATCTAGGTTTAGAGTTGTAAAATTAGACTCCAGTTCAGAACCTTTTAAAAAGGGCAGATGGACTTGTATGGAGTTCTATGACAAAGAAAACGCAGCAGCTGCTTCAGAAGGAGCTGCTGTCAACAAAGCAGTAGAGAGTGTTAAACAAAACCCACTTGAAGTGATGTCTGAGCGAGAGAGCACCAGTGGGAGTTCAGTCAGTAGCAATATCAGCACTCTGAGTCACTATACAGAAAGTGTTGGAAGTGGTGAAATGGGGGCACCTGCAATGCAAGGATTTCAATCACTGGGCCCTCAGCAGATTGACTTCAGCAACGCTCTTACTCAGAATGTACCAGCTTCAAATATACCACAGAGTGTTTCCCAACCTCAGCTTGCACAGATACAGATACATTCACAAGATGCCACTTATTCTCCGCAGAAACAACTAGGGCAGGCTGCCCCAGCTACTATGAATGCTACAGTGGGTGTGCAGCCAGCTGCTGTTAATATTCTTGGTGTACAATCCTCTTTAGGGCATCAACAGCCAGCAGTTTCTACTATGATCCCACAACAGTTGCCATATCCTCAACCGGCACAGCCCTTACAAAATCTGCCAACTGTTCAACAACAATTACAGTATACACATCCACAGACCGCACCTACTCAGATGACCACTGGGCATGTAATGCCAGGGAATCAAAGTTCTATTCCAGGGAATTTACCAGAATACCTACAGCATCCACAAATACTTCAGGCAGCAGTTGCAACTGTACAGTCAAACTCATCAGGAGTTGGTAATAATGCTACAGTACCTGTTGTCCAAGCACAAGTTTTGCAGCCACAAATTCAGCCTGCACAAGCTCCACCAACCTGTGTAGCTCCAACTCAACCTGTGGTACATGCCCAGGCAACCATACCTGCAACAGGTGGTCAAGTTGTTGGTGTTGGCCAACAAGGAAACCTTCCAACTCCAGTGCACCAGGCATCTACTAATCAGACTACACCATCTGTTATGCACCAAAGCGTCCCAGCTCCTTCTCAACAGGTACTGCCACCCTCACAAGGCATGCAGGCAGGTGCTACTGCACATCCACAACCAGTAATGATTGCACCTCAGAATACTTTGCTCCCTTCAAAACATACAACACAATTAATTGAACCTGCTGTACAAGGAATGACCACCCAACAAGTACCTGCAATCAGTCCACTCCCAGCAGCAACTAATGTTCAACAGCTGGGTACATCTATTCCTACTGGAATATCTTCTGCAGCACCAACTGTTACTCAACTTCCAACAGCACAAAATGGGAATATAGTGCAAAGTGGAACCCAAGCTCCAGTAATTGCAACCTTGCCTGTTGCACAAAACATACCCCTATCTAGTGCTGGTCAGTTCTTCGCACCATCTCTCATTCAGTCCGTGGCAAGCCAGATTGAAGATGCTCGGCGATTGATGGAGCACTCCGTGGTTGGCTTAGCCCATGTTGGCGAAGGAGTTTCTTTGGACAGTAGTGGTAGCCTTCAAAGTGCTGGATCTTTACTTCCTTTGAAGTCTCTGCCTCTGACAACACCTCTGGTTGATGGTGAAGATGACAGGTAAGAATCAATTAAAGTGCTCTTACTGTAATTAATATATATATATTTTTTAAATGGTAAGTGATATCCTGCATTCAGATGAATTTAATAGCTTTTGCGTTTTATTTTAGTCTTTCTGTATCTTAAACTA
Organism: Taudactylus pleione; assembly: GCA_031769625.1. Classification (NCBI taxonomy): domain Eukaryota; kingdom Metazoa; phylum Chordata; class Amphibia; order Anura; family Myobatrachidae; genus Taudactylus; species Taudactylus pleione. The sequence goes on along the minus strand of JAUIMM010000005.1, from coordinate 15,843,944 downwards.
GGTCATTTAAGTGCTGACTTCAAAATGTAGGGTCTTTTGTCCTTGACATGTAACAGGCATCCTGTATTATTCACTTGATGGAATCAGAGTGTCATGAATTTTCCTTTGTGTTGTATGTATTTTCCTGTGCTCCCACCCAACATTAGTACAAAAATACATTCCCTAGATACCAGTAGTTTTAGAGCTATTCTTCATTTGAGCATGGATAAAGTTTTTTTTTTTTTTTTTTTTCTTCAAACAGATCTGTGTGAATATGTTTAGGGAATTTTTAACATTTTGGCTCAGCGGCCTTTTACCTGAGGGATTTTTTTTTTCTTTAATTTTGATCAGCTTGCATAATTTATTCAATCAGAGTTATTCATTATTTTATTAGCTTGCACCAGTGATTTTGTCGTCATGTTCTCATGCTTCATCATGAGCCTTTAAAGCAAGTGAGCATGTTTCCAAATGCTATTAGTGGCAACATGCATAGGTGAAAAGTTCAGGTTTTACTCTAACTAATGTAATAATGCAAGATATTTCATTTATTTTAAAGATAAATATTTTACAAAGGTTTATAAAATGAAAAACAATATCATTATTTTAATTCAAAACAAAAAAGCTTCTTGGAACAATTACAGTATATGTCAAGAACTTCTTATATGACCATATTCAGTTAGAGGCGAAAAACCCTTTTTGCCTGGTTTTTTTTGAGAAAATTTCGCCCCCAAAGAAACTTCGCCAAATTCAATTCCAGGACAATTTTGCCTAAGCGGAAACTCGATGCATTGAATTCTCCAAAAAAGATTCTCCAATCAATAGCAGGTGAAAAGAAGTGCAAAATCTTTATTTTGGGGTGCAAACGTGGGGAAAAGACTCAGAATCCTAGGGACAGCCCCCCCCTCAAAAGAAATCTGCAAAAAAATAACAAACAAAAAAAACCTAAGAACACCCCAAAAAAGGCATGTCATTTTTGGGGTAAAAATTTAAAAAGTGGGGGGACAAGCATAAAAACTAGCGAAATAGGCTTCTTGGATGGTTGCTAGGATGGGTCAGGTGTTTTTGGGATTGCAGGTGCATGTAGCAGGTGGATTTTCACTTTTTTTTTTTTTTAAAGTTGACTTTAGAGACATAAAAATATGCTAGCACCCATTTTCAAGTACCCCAAATTTGACTAGACTACTTTTCACCAAAAAATACTGCTTAATGCTATTCTTCACCGCTTTTACAAAGATGCTAATAGCAAGCAATTTACACAACTTAAGTACCCAAAATAGTTTTATTAGGGCTATTAGTACACATCTATATTGATTCCCTATGTTAGTGCATCTTTTTCTGGGGTACAGACTGATTTCCCCAATTCTTTCAGTACTTTTCGCCTGTTTCGCTGTTTTGCAATTGAATTAGGCGAAAAGCGGGGACGCGCATGGAATGATTTCGCCTCTGAAACAGGCGAATGAGGTGAAAAGTCGGACAGGCGAAAATTTTCGGATCTAATTTAATACCCTTCATGATGTTATTGTTGTCTTTTTCAATTGTCTAAATACAATGGTGGCATCTATGAGAAGATAATCTACAAGAATAAATGAAATCACATGCATCCCACATTTGCCATTGTCAGTAACTTTTGTAATGAGAAATGTATGTTATAAAACGGGCATTCTCATTTGTCTATATTGGTTTACATGGACTATAGTGTAGTGCTTGCTTCATTTATCTTAGTTGGGGTATTTGGACAACCTATGTCTTGTGGGCACATACAGTTTAGGTTGGACAATATGGTTACATCCAGCCAACTTGGTTATTTGTTGCAGTTTTGCTCCACAAATGATTGTTAAAAACAATAATAAAAATCATTATATCCATTGTAGCGTGTATGGGCTCGGCTCCCAACAGGGCAAGGCTTATCTCTTGAATGAGTGGGTATTCTTGGAATTTTGAAAATTGGTCCAGATTACTAGATTGAAGCTAGTGTGGTCACTTTAATGTGGAATCTGCTCCCACTTCGCTTTAATGATGCACAACCAGCTATCGCCCTATTTTTAGATGCTAATATCAGGGTTCTTCCTGTCTGTCCTTTATGATCATGTTTTTTCTGGGACGATAATAGATCATCCAATCGTCTGGATCCAGTCAGTAAGATTTATAAGTTAGGAGAATCTTTCTAGGTGTCAGGGAAGCTGGGCACTCAGTTGCAAACTACTTCCAAATGTTATGCCTACAGAATAGAAACTCTTGAAGTGCATTGGTTGCTAGAGTTCATGCAACCCTGGCTTAGATGATCTTAGTTAAGCCATTCACACTGACTTTATACAGTAATTTGCTTTGCCCAAGGTCACTAGGAAAATGTCACTCATCCATACAAAGGTACTTAAGTGAACAATAGATTGTGCAATGTTTTCAGTTCAGTGAAAAGCAATGTTCCACTTAAACAATTACAACTGACAGTTGGCATCAGAGAAACTAAATATCAGTCTCCTTATGATATTTGATGTTTGATTTGTAGTCTCTTTAAATAAATTGTTCCCTGGCAACCGAGAATATTGCTGTAACTAGAATAGTCTGCTAGAAGCTCCTGCTGCTACACATACATTGTGCTACTTTTGTGCCTGAAAATCATTAAAACTGAAAATGCTTCTTTATGTATGCTTTTTTTAAATGTTGACTGAAGATTACCTTCTTTAAAAGAATACAAACGTCTGGTTGCTATATGTTACTCCCTTTGCACCAGTTGCTCCCCACTGAGTGTCACCTATTGATGTGTTTTACATTGTAATTTATATGTACACTTTGAATGTTAGTTAAATGCTACTTGTAGCACTTACTAACATAGGGGTCCATTTATTAAGGATCGCATTTTGAAATGCGATCAGGGCATGGAGTTCCGCCCATGATCGCATTGCAAAATGCGATCATACAGGCCGAATGTATCACCCGGCACATGCACGGAGACGGGCTCCGAAAAGAGCCCGTCCCTGCGATGTGGCCGGACCGCATTCCGGGCTGCTGCGCATGCGCAGTCCCGCGGACTGCACATGAGCAACGCCCATTGCCGGCGGAGGGATCTGGGAGATCCCTCCGCCGGCTGAAAATGCGGTAAGTGCCCATAGGACACAGCGGCTAACGCTATCTGTAGATGGCGTTAGCTGCTGGGGCCAATATCGGGAATACAAAGCATTCCCGATATTGATACATTTGGCAGCATCGCATCCCCCATAGAAACCTATGGGGGAGGCGGCTGCCGGCGGCAATGGAGGGATCGCAGCAGGTATCGGAGATACCTGCTGCGGTCCCTCCTTCATATATTCGGGGGATACTAAGTATTTGAGGTAAACCCCCGAAAACAGGTGTTTTCGGGGAATTTACCTCAAATGATCTTTGATAAATGGGCCCCATAGTGGAAATCCCCACTGCTGTCATTAAGTCTAAAGGTGCGTACACACTACACGATATGCTCCCTGAGCGATATCGTGTAGTGTGTCCCCGGCAGGCTGTGCTCAATGTCGTTCATGACATTGAGCACAGCCGCTGAACGATATCATTAACAATATCGTTCAGCGCCGGGCTCTCTCCCCCTTTCCCCGACATGCAGCAACCTGACGAGGTCGTCAGATTGTGCTGCATGTTCAGGCGATGGACAATGTCGGAAACGACCAGTGGGAGTGCGCATCGCTGGTCGTTTCCGACATAAAAGTGCACAATTTGTGCACGATTACTGAGCGATTGCACGATTACGATGTCGTAATCGTGCAGTCACTCAGTAATATCGCCCAGTGTGTACCCACCATTAGTCTAAGAGGCCTTGGCCTACCTTAGTGAGTGAAATACAGAGGAAGCTGTGGTTTAAATAAGTCACATGAATACGTAAGGCTGAAATTGGTGAACCTCCTATTAAGGCGTGTTTTAAATGTTTAAAGTTATTTTATTTTAATCTTTTCTGCACACATCTTCCATTACTTAGAATAAATATTGTGGGGCTGGATAAAATTAAAGTAAAGGGACGTGTTCAGCACAACCTTGATAAAACTGGATGGTCAGTCTCTCTTGTTACAGGTCCACAGGGATTAGGTGACTATCTCTGGCAGCAGTTATTTATAACATGTTGTGTGTTAACATTGCTCTTCCCCTACTGCGCAATTTGTATATTCTTATATGTGTGGATATAGATAACTGTGAATGTGTGTGTGTGTGTGCGCAGATAGATATTAGTATATTATATAGACTTAAATATGTGTATATATAGATTTTTATACCGTGTGTGTATAATAATAATAATATAATAATAACAGTTTCTTATATAGCGCAGCATATTCCGTTGCGCTTTACAATTGTAAACATTAATAGAACAAAACTGGGTAATAACACAGATATATCGGTAGGAAGGCCCTGCTCGTAAGCTTACAATCTATAGTGTGTGTATATGTGTGTGTGTGTGTGTGTGTGTGTGTGTGTGTGTATATATATATATATATATATATATATATATATATATATATATATATATATATAATATTACACAGTCAATTCTATTGCCCAATCATGTGGTAGAATAATGTGCAGGGATTAATTTGTACCCAATGAACAGACATATCCAAGGGTAACCAACTTAAACAAGTCCACAGAATAACCTAAATCTCTGAAGGTATATTTCCCCTTAAACTGATTTATTGTAAAAAAAAAAAAAAAAAAATCCTGCATGAATTACTTGACAGAAATGCATTGAATATAAATTCACTGGTCTGAAAACTACTTATGGCCAAATTCAACTAGCCCTGATTTTTCACACACAAAATATGGAAGTATTTATTTTTTTTATTTTAACACTTGTTTTAGTTTTTTTAGCATACAATTCAATTAGATCCCGTTTTTAATGTGCAAAAAGTTATCGAGATTCGCACGAAAACACATAAGGGGGGAGATTGAAAACAGTGTGAATTGAACAGCACAGGGAGGGAGCACCCGGAGCTATTCAATTCAGCGCAATGTTTACTTTAATGGGAAGTAGTTAAGTCAGAGAATGCCGGCTCTTGCGACAACCTGTGTTGAGTCGCGAGATCCAGCATTCTCCAACTAAAGTGCCGGCCGTGAGGCTGTTAGTGCTGCCCTAAGCTGGAAATCAGCCTCGTGGCTGGCACTTTAGTTGGATTTAATTAGTCTGATTAAACAGCGCTCTGAATTGAATAGCTTTGTGAGCTCCCTCCCGGCACTATTCAATTCACACTGAATTTAATCGCCCCCATAGAAACCCTGATAAGTTCAGGAACCTTTTTGTTTCTGCTGGCGTCATAGCGAACACAGACTACTTATCGGGGATTTTTTTTTGGAACTTGCTGTGGTCCTGTTAAAAAGAATAGCTGCGGGTGGCTGCGCATTGGGGCAAATTGAATAGTCCCAGGGGTAATTTACTGCAGATAATTGAATTCCCCCCCCACCCCCCCTAGTAAAAGTCACCTGTCATCTGTGTATTTATGTTTTTTACTAATCTAAGTAATAACCTTCTTAAAATCTAAATGTATTATTGTGCTGATGGAGCTTTCATTAATATAGATGTTAACAAAAAAGACACAACTTCCTTCCACTTGTCAGTAGGAACTTTTAATGTAACACAGAAGCTGCAACAGTTACTCTTCCTTATAGCTGTGATCTAGAAATAAGCCAGTGAATTTCCATTGCCGCTTTGTATAAGGGGAATGTTGATGATGCTTTTGCCAAATGAGAATGAGAACAAAGGCCTTTTGTTAACACCTTTAGTGCCGGGAGGCTTTGTAGCATGTTGCTTTTTATATCTGAGATGTAGGGGGTCAACTTGAAAAATTATATTCCTCACATGTCCATTTTTGTATGTTGCAGACTTTTTGAAGAATAAAATAGACTTTATATTCATGTGCTAACTTAAGTCATAAATAAAACAAATGTTTTTTTAAAGTAGAATAAGCAAATTTTTGATCCCCAAAAAGCAGTAAACTATTTTTTTCATTGATTTTCTTAGTAGCATAGTTTTCCATGTGATTGTCATGTGGTGTATTTAATAAAAAAAAGCTACAGTTTTCCACATAGCTGCTACTGTATATTAGGACTAATTATATATGTTATTTTTGCTGCAATTTGTATAAAGGCACAAGTCCTCCATATGTTAGCCAATGTTTTTTATTTACTGCCAGTGTGTCAGTGTTGCCCTTTTAATGTGACTTAAAATACTTAAAATATGCACTTTAAAGTTTAGTTCAAATTTTAAAGACTTTGTACACTTGCATCTGTTTTTGTAATCTGTCACAATAAATGGAAATTACAATGGTACGGTGACAATGGGAATGCTTTGCTCTGATTTCATTTTTGTAAAGTAGGAAGAAGAATCTGCATATAGATGTAAACCTTGTCTCTTAAGATGGGTACAGACCTAAAAGTTATATCTGCAGATGATGGTGGTTCAGTGTATATGAACAACCATCATCTGGCCGTGGGTCCCGCTGGCCGGGGATGGCGTTGCACCTCCCTCCCCTCAGCCTCTGCTGCAATTGTACAGGCAGTCTGCTGACCGCCCGTACACACAGCATGATGGACAGATATGTCTGCAGATATATCTGCCATCGCTTATGCAACACAGCCAACGCAATATGTCTGTGAATGATGTCTTTGAAAGACCTAACGCTGGTACACACTGGCCGACAGGCACACAATTGATCGGCCATTATATCTGCCAGTGTGTACTCAGCTTTATGGGGCTATTCAATTAGCACTGTGTGGATATAGCTCCCAGGTTAAGTGCCCGGAGATATTCAATGACTCCCGTGGTTAGCCTGCGACTAGCGGAAATCGGCCCACACTCTCCTGAGGTTGCGAGTAGATTTCAGTATTGATTAGTGCCTCGGGGATCGTCACAGGCTTACCGCCTTTGGTAACTGCATCACACCCAGCTCTTAACCTGGGAGATGTAGTGTTCGCTCTGGCGGCAGGCAGGGTGCTGGAGCTAGAGAGGGCACTTCCGTGCGCGCACCCGAAAAGGGGGCGTGGCCACTAAAGGGGGCGTGACTATAAGACGTGTCCCCTTTTCGTCACTCTTGAGGGCGTGCCCGGCACTTACGGACACGCCGGGCAGCCCCCAAGTGCTGCAGACAGGGAGAATAGATGCCGGGTGCATGCGCCCGCCGGTGACCGGGTCACCGCACATTTCCCCACCCTTGGGACACTGCGACTCGCGGGTGAAGACAGCACCTGCAAGCTGTGAGGGCATCGTGCTTTTTGCCCTCCAGAAGGGAGGCAGAGCGCCGCGCCCCGCTAAAACAGCCTAGCGGGAACGCTAGAGATTCATTTTACAACTACAAAACCACAAGCATTAGTAAAGGTAAGATGCATTTCCTTTGTTAAGTGCCGGGCGCAATGCAGTCCGTTGAATAGCTAAAGGCACTACACTACATCCCTGCAAAGCTAATTATTATTATTATTATTATTATTATTATTATCCTTTATTTATTTGGCGCCACAAGTGTTCCGAAGCGCCTTACATAGTACATAGAACTAATAGGTGAACAAGAACAAGTAACTTACAGTACATTACTGTGCAGGACAAGGACACGATTTATATACATTGCTGCAATAGCGATTAAAGCACTCACAATACGCAATAGGGAGTTATGAGTCATGTGTTAGGTGCCCTTATGGGGAGTAAAGAGAAGAAGAAAATGTAAAGAGAAGCACGTGAGGGAAGAGGTTCCTGCGCATGAGAGCTTACATTCTAAAGGGGAGGGACAGACAGGTGTGACACAGAAGGGGAATAGGGAGGAAAGAGCAGGAGGTGGGTTAGGATGAGTGCTGGAAGGCCTTGATGAAGTAGTGGGTCTTGAGAGCCCGTTTGAAGATATGTAGAGAGGTGGAGAGTCTGATGGGGAGAGGGAGTGCATTCCAAAGGTAGGGAGCAGCACGGGCAAAATCTTGGATGCCGGAGTGGGAGGAAGTAATCGGTAGCAGCGTATATGAATTGAATAGCTCCGGGAACTGATTCCCGACGCTATTCACTTCATGTTGAATAGAATCGTGCCCAATGTTATAAGTGTTAACATGTAAGCTAATTGCATTCCCCCCATAGAATTTTGCAGTATCCTATCTGCTATTTCCCTCACCCATTTATACCTTTTTTTCTTTTCTTCCCTATGTCTCGCAGGCTTTCACAAGACTGATTTTTATCTCTTGTGACTCCTCAGTCACAGCACCACTCTGCAAATTCCTATAAACAATATACACTATAATATAAAAGCAAAATACTTTCTAATAAGTTCTCACACAAACAGGGCCCTCTCTTCATGTTTGCATTATATTGTCTACTTTGTATGTCCCTGTTTTTATGTGCGACCTGTTTTCCCTACTGTTCAGAGCACTTTTGTAGCTTACATGTTACCACTTATAACATTGGGCACGATTCTATTCAACATGAAGTGAATAGCGTCGGGTATCAGCTCCCGGAGCTATTCAATTCATATGCGCTGCTAAGCCGACTAGGATTTCTTCTCGCATCCCTCCGGAGATGCGAACAGAAAACCAAAAAAAGTCCAGGCGCAATTCTGTTTTCTGCCCTTAGTGCCGGGAAAACAGCATCGCGCCGGGAAGTTTAGTCGGAAAATGCCCATTCTCGCGCTTATACACCCTGTTTAAGGCGCGAGAACGAGCCTTCCTCGACCTAACTTCTTGCAGTGTTGAGTAGCTCTGGGAGCTCATTCCCAGCACTATTCACATTGAATCGTGCCTATTGATAACATTTCTAGCAAGTAGTCAATATATTATTTTGGCACCTGTACTTCATATACCTTATTGTTCAGCTTAGTTCACATCAAATTGTTTCATGCAGTGACTGAACTAAAATCCTGCTAGTATTGTTTAGTTAACAGAGAAACTTTAGCTTGTGTGCTCAGACATCCATACCTGTTGTTTTTTGTAAGTTAATTGTTGTTTTTTCTTATTTACTCTTTATTATGGCGCAGTAGAATATGTTGGTACTTCCAGGAGAATGAGAATAGTGTGCATACACCTAAAATAGTATGCAAATGTAACACTTTTTCATATTCTTTTTGTTTTTATTTTGTGTTTTTTCTGGATGAACACCGCATAGCAAATGTGACATACATGACATTCATTGTAGATTCCGATGACTGTAAGGCAGAATTGGAATACTGATAGTGCTTTAAGTTTTACGCAGAAACTCACCCTTTAGTGAGTAAATCTTTTTCCGAGTAATGTAGTGTGTTTTGCAGGAGATAAGAGAGGACTATGGTGGACCCTGCACGTAACTCCTTAAAGCAGGGCTGGGAGGGGACTAAAGTTGGCTTATGTCATATCAGGGGAGGATGAAATATAGTACAATGCAGAAGCCAGGAATCTGCACAACAATGACTGGCAAAAGTTGGGTACCAGCAGTAATTATTCATGTTTTAAAGGCACATGGACTAACTTGTCCTGTGCTGTAAAATGCTGATTTTTACCTATGATTTGTCTGTTTTATCAAAAATTGAGTTGTGACATTTTCAAATAAACTTTCATTTGTGTTCAAACATAATATAAATTTCTAAATACTTTGGCTATTAACATTTATTTGTATACGCAATTGGGGCAAACTTATTTAAAAGTGCAAAAGCAATGATGTTGGGGTCCCTGTTCTTTCCTCTAACTCTGTAAAATATAATTGAGTGTGAGGTTGGAAGATAACAGCAGATGGGGCTATATTTGCCTGGGGGGTATTCAGGCATCTGGTGAATTCAGCAAAATGCCCCAATGATGTCATAAGTTGTTTTTTTTTTTTTTTTTTTTTTTTTAATTTTAATCACATTTTCTCCTTTTTATTGAAGCATATCAATTACAAACATAAGAAGTATCAATTATAGTACAGTCAACAGAAATACAACATTATACATTTCTGGAACACATAACCAATATACATTAAAGTTAGTCAATCATTACATTCCAGATAAATGTTAAATAAAAAAATAAACATAATTCTGGTGAGAACCAGAATCCATGTTGTCTACTCTTCCCCTGTCCATGTAACAAATATAAAATAAAGTTTTACTATGATTAAAATCAGCCGTAGTCTAGTCAGCAGTGAGGGAAATCAGAGGGTCGTGAAAAAATACACTGGTTTCATACCATAGGGTGTTTCTGAAACACTTCCAAATCTGTTCCTTAAGTGATTAGGAGAGGGTTTCTATGTAACTTTCCCATGTTTCAAAAAACTCTCTTGGGAAAACCTCTCCTTTTGTAATGAGGCCTCTAACCACTCCATTCTAAAAACATGAAACAGTTTTTCTAAAAAGTGGGAGCAGATTGTATCCTCATTTATATTTTTTAGCTATGGCTAACATTAATTTCTGTACCCCCTCGCCACTCTGGTGCCTTTGAGTAGTTTGTGGAATACTACCCATTCGGGCGTTAAGGGTAGGCAAATAACTAAATGTCGATTGACCTAACCCCATACCTGTATCCAAAATCTCTGTATTACCGGACACTCCATAAACTGTGTAATAATTCAGCCCTTTGAGAGCCGCATCTAGGGTATGAATGGTCATCCGTGTGTCCCCATGAGGTGTCTACGATTAGGGGAAAGGTATGTCCTATGATACATATTAGGAATAATTCTGCATATGATGCTGCAGTGATTAATTTGATAGATGTTTAGTGTTCGCAGCCACTTATCTGTGGTTAGAGATGGAAATTGGTCTCTCCGTTTTGCCAGCCCTGTTTACTGTGTATCATATTGTAAAGGAGTGCGAGAGAACAAATAATGTATAGAGATGGCTTTGTAGGAGGGATTTTCCTTCAATAATAATTGTAAAGAGTTAGTACAGTCAGAGAATAACTTGGAGAGGCCGGCCACTTAATGCTGAACTTGTCAGATGTTATTTGACTTTATGAACTGATTTCCAAACAGCCAAATTGGACGGAGGCACTGGGCGGCAGGGTCAGGCCATGTTGGGCACACTCTGTTATGTTCCTTTGTGCAACAATATCAACCAATGTAAACTTTATTTTCTATATCTTACAATTGTTATTGCTAGAGTTTGCATGTTTACTTCATGGTTAGTCTTGTGTGTGATCTGTAACCAAAGCAAAGTTCTCTTTGTACACTAATCTCTAGATGACACATTATGTTGAAGGCAATTATTGCAGTTCTTATTTTGAGGTTCAGAGATATGTGGGTTATTCGGCACAATATGGAATGTTGGCTAGCCAAGCTTGGTGGAATGCCAATTCAAAAGTAATTACAATCTGCAATTAAGGACTGTGTTTTGTCTGTTTAAGCCTAAGAGGAAATTCAAAGTATTTGTTTTAACCTCATGAATGTTTATTTTTCTATTTTTCTTGTATATTTTAGAAATGGGCTTTTTGCATCAGCAAGAAAATATTTATGTATAATATTGAATGAACTGATGTGCCTGTTTGCTTAGCCAGTTCTTTCTTACATGTTGTCTGAAAACTATATCAATTCTAATTGCATTCACTGTGAGTTACTGCAAATACCGTATTGTACACCGTTGTACCTCCAAACTGTAGAATAATCTTGGACCACTTGCCAGTTTAATGCATTGCACCTACTTACTTAACATATTTAAATTAAAACTAAATGCATATTAAATGTCCTAACAATAGGTTGTAAATATATTTTTTTATGTTTTGCTCATCTCTTTTCTTATTTAGCTTGAAGTCTCCATATTCTGTCCCTTTTACTTAATTTATGCATATCTAAGACAATTGGGCATCAGTTTTCCTGTGTTAAATTCATTGATCAGATACCGTATATTCAGAATTTCCTAACAATAACAAATCTTCAATGAAACATTTCAAAGTCGTAATCTCAAGCTGTAATCCTTTGTTACTTATATCTTGTAATACTGATATTCAGAGCCTTAACACCTTCGCTGCAGAAGACGAGTGGATCTCATCATCTGCACCTATCTTTAAAACTGCAGATGACTAGTCCCACTCGTTGTCCGCAGAAAAATGTCCAAGTTAAAATCACATTCTCCTCACCGTCACTAATCACTGCTGGGGAGTCCTAAACAGTGGGATCGGCCCCAGAGCAGTGCAAATCTGTTACCTAGGGGGTATATTTACTAAGCAGAAGAGGAATTGTTGTCCATAGCAACTAATCAGGTTCTACTTATTTCTCTAGCACCTTCTAGAACAGGGATGGGGAACCTCAGACCGGGGGCCGTATGAGGCCCTCGGAATTATTTGGTCTGGCCCTTGGAGCTTTTTTTTGCTAGCCTCCTCTAGAATGGCAACCTGCAGCTAGAATCTATGCAGCAGTGCTGTCTGGAACGTCCTTAGGACACTTCAGAGGGTCATACCGCTGCCCTTACAGCTCCCCAGGCCATTCTCAGGATGCTTCGTGCATTGCTGTAATCACTGTCGATTGTGGCCCCTCCCCATGTGATGTCACATGGAGGGGCGTGACCTGGACTGGGCCCGCAAATAATGTTCTATTTATTAAAATGGCCCTTGGCAGAAAAAAGGGTCCCCACCCCTGTGCCAGAAAATAGCTAGAATCTGGTTGCTATAGACAGCAGCTCCACTTCTAAAAACCCGCACTTTAGTAAATATACCCCTAGAGAGATGGGGCACCATTGTTTGCAAAAGGGCAGTCCTTTCTTTTAAACTGTGCCCTGTAGTGGCTTTTGCCTAGTGATCAGTGTGGTCACCAGGCAACACCACCTACACAACCTGACTCATAAAACCAGGGTCCCCTAGGGGAGATTCAATTCAGCACGATGCTGAATAGCACGCTGTGTGGTCAGACTAAAGGATTTCTTCTTGCACCCTCCTGAGGGTGCAAGGAGAAATCTGACCAAAGTGTCGGCCGCTAGGCTAGTTTCCAGCTTAGCATGGTGCCTCGCGGCCGGCATTTTAGTAGAAGAAGTTTGTTCTCGCGACTAAACACCCAGGTTAAGTCACGAGAACCGGCATTCTCCAACTTACAGTAACTGCTTCCTGACAAAGTAAATAGCGTGCTGAATTGAATAGCTTCGGAGGATCCCTCCTGGAGATATTCAGCATCGCCCTGAATTGAATCGACCCCATTGTCTGGTGATCACCGGACAATGTCACACAGTGCTATGGAAATGTATTCCTTAAATGGGGGGAGGGCGCTGTGCCACTCACCCCCATAATAATAACGGCAACTTTGTGGGCATCTGTGTTCTCCCCAGAATTTTTTTTCCAGCCGGGTGGCATCAAGAAGTAGCCGGGTGGCGGCCCTCGCAATACTAAAATGTTTTAAACCCTGACCTTCTATTGATTTAAACTTGAAATAACATTTTATATATTAATTCTCTTCTTATTAGAGACCCAGTAATCTGATTATGAAAAAGCTGCAAAGTCTGTAGGATCTATCCTTTTTATACAACTCCCAGATACTGTCCCCACTTGCAGCCTTCCAAAGTGCCGGGTGGTAGGCTGTTTCTTGCCGTGTGGTCCAACCGCAAAAAACAGCCTAGGGAGAGCACCGCATCTATTTGAAAGAGGCGCATCCTCTAGTTCAGTTTAATTATGTGGCCCACTAATAACTATTGTCTGGTCACCAGACCGGAATATAGACATTTTACATATTTCGGTGGGAGGGCACTATACCTTTAAATGATCAGTTGAACACTTTTAAAGAAGGGCGTTTTCTTTTAAATTATGTGGCCCCTTTGGCTGCTGTTGTCTGGTAATCACCTGTGATTACTAAACAATATTTCCCAGCGCTACGGAAAAAATGAGTTTTCCTTAGATGGGGATCTCCCCCATACTGGCCTGCACAAACATGGGGCACCTTGTTTTGAAAGAGGGGAGGGCAGTGGTTAGTTTCTGGTGATCATCAGAACATAACTTGTACAATACAAATACATTTTTCCACAAGTAGGGGGAATCTAAAGCCCGTATCTCCCCCATCTTGTAACTAATAAAAAGAAGTGGTGTCTTATTTAATGCGTTAGGCTGTTTAGTATATAAAATGTAGGTCTTGTTGGGCTACCATATTTTTCCTACATGTAGGATACGTTTCCATGTAGCGAAAATGTGAAGATAAAAAAAGAATTTTCATTTCAAGTTCAGATGTTTTTTGTGAAAAGCTATACATAGGGAATTCAATTCACAGTGACTGGGAGAAATTCTATTTTTTATGCTAAAGGGTGCTAGTGCTGCTGACGCCCATTATTTCTGCTTGCACCCTCCTAAGATGGAGAGCAGAAATCTGTAAAAATCCGTTCGGGTAGTGTGCCCATTACTTTGCATGGGTTTAGTTGCTTTATGGAGGCAATACAGTTGTTTTCACCCATGGTGGTTGGTGCCTGACAGAGCAATTCAATTCTTGTCCTGTCAGTGTGCGTACAGCCTCTGGAGCACACATTTCTGGTCGCAGCCCCCCAGGCCGGCGAGGAGAAATGTGCGATAAGTCGGCACTTGTTTGGGCGCCCAAAGCAGGACTTTTTTACGCAGCTAAACCCTGTCTATTTGGGCGCAATATGCATGGGCGCCCAAAAACAAATATCGCACCCCGAACTTCCGTCACTGTAGATGGGGGAGAGGGTGCGATAAAAAAAAAAATCGCCCCCCCATCAGCAAAATAATTGAATATCGTTAGGTGGCCATTTCTTTTGGGGGCGAGGAAACAATTGAATCCCCCCATAGTATGCTGCTATTTGCTAGTTTGGAAAGGTTGATTACTTGGGAAACTAGAACCACAAAGTCCTATAAGACAAAGAAATCATGTTTGCTTTTGGATCAATTGATCTTGGAATTTAAATAGAATCTTTTTGGGTTTAATTTTTTCTTGTTGTGAGACTGTTATTTTCTGAAATTATAAAGTCTTCTAAAAAAAAAAAACCAAAAAACCTCCAAACCAAGGTATAATTTGTGTGGGTACCGTATATAAAACATTGAAAAATGGCCTCAGCACAAGGGTAAGAAACCCCTCAGTAGTGACAGGGTTATGTGGGTTTTCCAAGTTTATTATTTTTTTATATAATTTTTTACTAAATCCTGTCTCTTTCTATTCCAATAATAGTAATTAGATTAGTATAGCTTCCCTGGTGTCCCTACCATTTGCTGTAATTAGCAAGTGTCCTCACTTAAGCTAGCTGCACACTGTACAATTGTTGGGCCGATTTGACAATAATTTATTGTATAGTATGTATGAATAATCGTTTTAGCATTTCGCCCATAAAACGGTTAAATGTCCACCAATGCATTCGGTTAAATGTCCACAAATGCATTCTTTTGATTAACCGATCGATCAGCCAAGAACGAAAATCTTTCCCTCAATTTCCCGTTATCGAACAGTGTGTGCGCATTTTCGATATTCTGCTGATATTTCCTGTTTTCTTGTCACTATGTCATCATCCTTGTGGATGTACATATGCAAAATGAGTGTGGTACGGTGGAAAATCGGTAGCTTTTAATAAATTGTATAATATGTAGCACAAATATTGGGGCTGGCAATTTTCAGAAAAATCGCCCCGTTTTTCGTCCTGATAAAAAAAAAAAAAAAAAAGCTAATTTATATCTAGATTTACACGGGTGTGGTATAAGAGAGACAGTAATTAGGTAGACACCAGTTGTTAGACAGGGACAAAAGTTAGACACACTAAAGTTTGACATGTAAGAAGGTCGACTGATACAAAAGGTCGATAGGGTCAAGTTCGAAATGAAAATGGTCGACATGTTTTTTTTTTTTTTTGCCCTAATCTTTACCCTAACCCTCCCCTTGGAGCCTAATCCTCCCTCCTGGTGCCTAACCCTAACCCTCCGGTAAGTGCCTAACCCTAAAAAACATTTTAAAAAATAATTTTGATTTTGACCATTTGTGTCCACCATTTTCATGTCGAACTTTTGACCCTGTCGACCTTTTGTACCTATCGACCTTACATATTGAGCTTTAGTGTGTCAGACTTTTGTCCCTGTCTAACTATTGACTGTCTAACATCTGGTGTCTATCTAGACATTGTCTATCTAATTACTGTCTATCTAGAGTCCGGAACCTACTTTACACACAGTCAGCAACTCTGCAGGTCACCTTTAGTACTAATTGACTAGTAGAGTGGCAGATCTGACAAAAATTCTAAAGCTTTTAATTAGCGCAAGCAGTCCTGATCTACTCTACTACCCAGAGAGCCACGCGACACCTTAAATTGCATGGAAATAAATATCATTTCTACTTCAGGGTCCATAGGGTATCCACAGGATACCTTGGGGTATAGGTGTGACGTCAGTCGCAGGGCACCAAAGAGTTAAGCTTTCAGCCTCCCAGGATGCACTAGGTCCCCCTCCTATACCCCGCCCCCAGGCCAAGGCACCTCAGTTTAGTTTGGTGCCCGGCCGGAGTCGGGTGCACCTGTTGGAGTGGGGGCTAGAAGAGCCCCTGAAGCTTATTCTTCATGCAGCTGTGGCTGCACAACTGGATGAACAGCATGGACAGTCAGTCCTGACGTCCATGCTGTCTTCCCTACACCCCGCCGGTACCAGAACGCCAGTACTGATCCGGGGATGCTGGTGGGCGTCTGGGGTCACAGCTAGCGGTGACCCCAGATGCTCCGGACCATGGCCGGATTCAAGGGGGACAGAGGTAAGCAGCGGGGTCCCGCGGTGGGTCCCCGCTGATCACATGGTCCTAAGTCCCCAGGCAGGGGGCTCCCTGGGGACTGGCTGCAGCGTGGAGCCAGGCGACCAACCTGTGCTTCCACTACCCCCTGGGACAGCGGACCGCAGCAGAGCGGTAGCGCTGCGGCGTCCCAGGGGTTAAATGCATGCCAGGGGAGCGCGCCTTCCCTGTCTCACAGCCGGCGCCTCCCCCGCTGCACACAGCCCTCTCTGCACTGTGCTGACTGGTCCTGTGTCAGCGCTCCTCCCCCAGGCCAGCTTCTCTCTGCTCCTCGGCGGCCATCTTCTCTGCAACGCATGGTGAACGCTGCTGGAAGTCTGGAAGGAAGCATCGTGGTCTGGGTCCCCCCGCATACCTCTCCTCCGCTGTGGCTCAGGTCTGTGTATGCAGCGCTGTGTCCTACCAGGCCCTGTGTCTGTGTAGTTGAGTGATCAGCGCTGTTAGTGCAGGAATTGTTATTTCTCTGCATTGTATGTGACTGTGCTAGCGCTGCCTGTAACTATTCTTCACTAAACTGTCAGCTTTATTACTGTCCCTGTTCTTTCTGCTAAAGCCCTTGCGGTGCGGTGCTGCAGGGTGGTCTCTCGCCTATTTAATACTTAATTGGTGAGAGAGGTCACATACGTGGTGCCATCATGTCTGAAAGTGATTTTCCCCTCCGGCTACAGTGTACCACGTGCAAAGTACCGTTAGCGGAGGGGGAGGGTAGCGCGGAGGGCCTTTGCCGGCAGTGTTGTCCATGGCGCGGCCTATTACGGTTACAGCACCGGTACAGGAGCCGCCCTGGGCTTGTTTCGCTCAGGCGTTAACAGCTTTAGTGGGCCAGTTAGCTCCGCAGCCCGCGTTTACTCCGATGGGTTTGTCCCAGCAGTCTGTGGTGTCGTCACCCATGCAGGGGTTCCCACGACAATTGGTGGTACCCCACAGTCTCCCTATTTCCCCGCTCCCGGGTTCTCAGGAGCCAGCGTGGGTTAACTCCCTGACGAGTTCTTTACAGCACTTGTCGGATGTATTGCAAGGGGAGTCTGTGATGCGGCCTCATAAAAGGCCGGTGGCGTCTCTGTCCGCTCCTTATGAGGATGACGAAGGGACGTCTGATGATGGGGAGATTCTGGATCCTTACGATCAGGAACCTTTCCATACTAAGGACGCTGATGCTAAGTCCAAAGTATATATTCCTGGACTTATTCGGGCGGTCCGCACAGCCTTGGTGATTGAGGACGAAGTTCCCCCAGCGGCTAAATCTAAGTATGCCTTTTTCAAAGATGTGAAGGGCGATGCCACAGTCTTTCCTCTTTCGGGTCAGTTGGTGGACCATTTAGAGGAGGCGTGGAAACAACCTGGCAAAAGATACCAGCCGCAGAGACGCCTGGCGGTGGCTTATCCGTTCGCGGATAATTATTTTGCTAAGTGTGAATCCCCTCCACAGGTGGATTCTCACGTGACCCGTCTTGTCCGTAGTGCCACATTGCCGATGCCATCCATGTCCTCCCTTAAGGATGCTACGGACCGCAAGGTAGAAATCTGCCTGAAGTCCGCTTATTCCCTTGCAGGGGGGGCAGCACGGCCGGCTATGGCCATTTGCTGGGTTGCCAGAGCGATGGAGCGCTGGGCGGATTCATTAGAGGCTTCTTTTGAATCCGACTGTCCGGCCGAACAAGCGGAGTTGATTGGCAATCTCCGTGATTCGGCCACCTACATCAACGAGGCGGCTCTAGACATTAGTACTCTGGTGTCTAGAATTTCTTCAGCAGCGGTAGCTGCTCGTCGCACCTTGTGGCTGCGATCCTGGAAGGCGGACGCAGATCCAAGAAAGGTCTGGAAGCGTTGCCGTTTACCGGAGAAGTTCTCTTCGGTCCGGATCTGGATAAGATTGTGGCCACGCTGGCGGCAGCCAAATCTGCTTGTCTCCCGTCGGCCGCTGCTCCTTCTGGTTCTGGACCATCGTCCTTTCGGTCATCTAGGGCCCAGGGCAGGCCCAAACCACAGTCGTTTCCTCGACAGGCTGGCCCTAAGAAATCGGGCAAGCCCCGGAAACAGGCATGGAGTACCAGACGTCCGGCCCCCAAGCCAGATGACAAGCCTGCGGCCTGACGGTCCGGGTCTCCCCTTGGGGGATCCCAGGGTGGGAGGCCGCCTGCTGCAGTTCTCCCGGTGTTGGTCGTTCACTACGACAGACACTTGGGTTCTGGAGGTGGTCTCTCACGGGTACGCCCTCTCCTTCCGGCACAGACCCCCGGCTCGATTCTTCACCACGGGTCTACCATCAGACCGGAACAAGGCTACGGAGCTGCGGAAGGTATTGCACACTATGCTCCAGGCTGGAGTTATAGTGCCTGTTCCATTCTCCCAGAGGGGCCAGGGTTTCTATTCAAATCTATTTTTGGTACAGAAACCCAATGGGTCATATCGTCCGATTCTCAACCTCAAAGCACTCAACAAGTCTTTGCGGGTCCCGAAGTTTCGGATGGAGACCCTACGGTCCATCATTCTGGCGCTGGAACCTGGGGACTACATGGTGTCATTGGACATACAGGACGCTATGGCGGTCATGGCGGCTTCTCTGCGGCTGCAAGGAGTCCGCATGTTGCCGTACTTGGACGACCTGTTATTGGTGGCAGGATCTCCAGAGCTCCTGTTACACCACTTGGACCTGACCATTGCACTGCTGCAACGGCACGGCTGGCTAATTAACTGGCAGAAGTCCACTCTAATCCCGTCTCGGAGGATTCTGCATCTTGGAGCCTTATTGGACTCGGGACAGCAAAGGATCTTCGTGACGGAGGACAAGATCTCTGCTTTACAGTCAAGGGTGCGCAGTTGTCTGCACAGCCGCCGGGTGTCCTTACACTCGGCGATGAGGTTACTGGGCTCCATGGTGTCGGTGTTCGACATGGTGGAATACGCCCAGTTTCACTCTAGACCTCTGCAGCACCTGATCCTGTCCAAGTGGAACGGGCTGCCTCAGTCTCTGAAGTTCCAGACAATTGTGCTCACCCCGGAGGTTCGCCTGTCCCTTGCGTGGTGGTTAAAGATGACCCACCTCAACAAGGGACGTCCGTTCTGGGTTCCAAATTGGGTCCTGTTGACAACGGACGCCAGTCTTCGAGGCTGGGGAGCAGTTTCGGGTCCACACTTGTTCCAGGGAAGGTGGACACCGACAGAAGCGGAGCTTCCAATAAATATCTTGGAACTCCGTGCGGTCTTCAATGCTCTCCTGCAGGCACAGCGGTTTCTCCAGGGTCACCCGGTGCAGGTCCAGTCGGACAATGCTACCACCGTGGCCTACATAAACAGGCAAGGAGGAACTCGCAGTCGGGCGGCTCTCGTAGAGGTCTCTCGGATCCTGGTTTGGGCGGAGCGCAATCTTCCGGCCATATCAGCGGTCTTCATCCCGGGAGTGCTAAATTGGGAGGCGGACTTTCTAAGTCGCCAGGACGTTCATCCAGGGGAGTGGTCCCTGCACCCGGACGTTTTTCAACTACTGGTGGACAGGTGGGGTCTTCCAGAAATCGACCTCATGGCGTCCCGGCACAACAACAAGTTGCCGGTGTACGGGTCTCGCACAAGAGACGAAGGGGCGTCTCTGGTGGATGCTCTGTCCGTCCGGTGGACGTTCAGGTTCGCATACCTGTTCCCTCCGGTCTCCCTTCTTCCACGGGTAATCCGGAAATTCAAACAGGAAGGAGGGACGCTCCTGTTGATAGCTCCCGCGTGGCCCAGACGGCACTGGTTCTCAGACCTTCAGGGTCTGTCCGTGGACAGTCCTCTGCGGTTGCCGCTACGACCGGACCTTCTGTCTCAGGGTCCTTGTCTTCACCCGGACCTGACTCGGCTGTCTTTGGCGGCGTGGCTGTTGAGACGGCCATGCTGAGGTCCTGGGGGTTTGCCAGCTCTATGCTGTGTACCATGTTACGAGCTCGGAAACCGTCTTCCGCGAGGATATACCATCGCGTGTGGCATACGTTCTTCCAGTGGTGTCGACCGAGAGGTTATGCACCGCGGGAGTTTCGTCTGTCTCGGATTCTCGCCTTCCTGCAAGCGGGACTAGATCATGGGCTTCGCCTTGCTTCTTTGAAGGTACAGGTTTCGGCCCTATCTGTCTGGTTTCACCGTAGGATTGCTACAATCCCGGATGTGCGCACCTTTATGCAAGGTGTTCTCCGTATTCAGCCGCCCTTTGTTCCACCTGTGGCGCCTTGGGATTTGGCTGTGGTCCTGAGGACTCTCCAAGGACCGCCGTTTGAACCACTGGGCTCAGTGGATATTAAATGGCTAACAGCTAAGACTGTTTTCCTTCTGGCCGTTGCTTCAGCCAGACGTGTTTCTGAGTTAGGGGCTCTTTCTTGTAGACCCCCTTTCTTGGTTTTTTTCATGGGAACAGGGCAGTGCTCCGCACTCGGCCCGAGTTTCTCCCCAAAGTTGTTTCCCAGTTTCAGGTTAACGAGGAAATAGTTGTTCCGGCCTTTAACTCACCGGGTCTTTCCGTGGGTGAGGCCTCTTTGGATGTTGTGCGGGCCTTAAGGACTTATGTGGACCGCACTTCTTTGTTTAGGAAGTCGGACGCTTTGTTGTCCTCTATGGCTTCTGTAAAAAGGGTTGGCCTGCTTCAAAGCAAACTTTGGCAGCCTGGATCCGTATGGCTATTTCTGAAGCTTATCTTCATGAAGGCCTACCGGTCCCTCCTTCTCTGAAGGCTCATTCCACTAGGTCTGTGGGTCCTTCGTGGGCAGCTTGACGTGGTGCCTCGGCAGTTCAGATCTGCAAGGCTGCTACGTGGTCTTCTGTCCATACCTTCGTGAGGTATTACAGGTTTGACACCTTCGCCTCTCAGGATGCTTCCTTCGGGCGGCGGATTCTCCTTTCTGCACAGGAGCGTCCCCACCCTTAAAGGATACTGCTTTGGGACATCCCCAAGGTATCCTGTGGATACCCTATGGACCCTGAAGTAGAAAATATGAGATATGGTAAGAACTTACCCTTGTTATCTCTATTTCTACGAAGTCCATAGGGTTCCACAGGACTCCCGCCCTGTCGCACCTGTGCTGCAGATGGGCTTTGCTCTGGTCACCGGTTTTCCGTCTCCCTCTGGTGAGAATGTGATTCTTGTATGTGTCCAGATCTTTGTTCTCTCTCTTCCTTCTCCTCCTCCGGCCTATGGCTTGGTAACTAACTGAGGTGCCTTGGCCTGGGGGCGGGGTATAGGAGGGGGACCTAGTGCATCCTGGGAGGCTGAAAGCTTAACTCTTTGGTGCCCTGCGACTGACGTCACACCTATACCCCAAGGTATCCTGTGGAACCCTATGGACTTCGTAGAAATAGAGATAACAAGGGTAAGTTCTTACCATATCTCATATTTTTAACATTTTTATTAATTTAAAAGCTACCATTTTGTGGGCAGCTTGGCGCACACAAACCTGTCTCACGTTCATTATACATGGGTAACCTGTTTGCGTTACTCTTTTATTTCGGCAGCGTTTACTTACCCCACTGAACATTTTAGGAGTGTTCCTGTATAGGCAATGGCAAATTGATATATTATGATCAAAACTCGGTGATCATTGTAATATCTAATAATGGTCTCTAACTAAAACAGTGAGAAATGAACATCACATGCCAATTCACCATTATATTGAAATGTTAATATTTTCCTCTTATGTTTTATATTTATAAGCAAACTGAATCAAAATGTTACATCAATAAGAAATTGGGCAAGAAAGTCCTGGGTAGTAATGGTGCAAGTGCAGTGATGAATAATAGCAGTAGCAGAAGACCGTGCGCTCCTCCTTTGGGATGTAGTCAAAATGTCGACATTTACAATGTTGATAGTTATGATGTCAACATGGAACATGTGAAACACTGACATTCTGCATGGATTGATAATAGTGACTATACTAATATTTAGCAGCTCATATAATAATAATAATAAAACTAAGAATAAAAAGAGGACATGAGCGCTTGGCGTAATGTCACCTGCAATATAATTATTTTTTTTTGCATTTGTAATATTTAGAGTCTTAAAGGACTTTTTGTGAGAGCCTGATGCAGCTTTAAAGAACAGTGTGGTTCCCAATATCTGTGCTCAACACGGCGAACTAACTGTCCCTAGAATAGCCCTAGCCGATTCCTGTTAACCGGGTACTCTGTTATGCTGTGATGCGGTCAGGTCCTCTGTTCCATAGCGGGTGTCTGTGCTAGGGAAGCACTCTGCGTAGGAATATGCATGAGCTTGATTTTAAAGATATGCATGGGTGTTAAAACAATGCTAGTTAAAAAAGAATGGATAAAACCTTAAAGTTATTGTAATGCCTTAAGTTACCGAATTCTGCATTAAAGAACATGTCTTAACACACATTTAACACTTTGGATTGCTACACCGTCCATTTAAATATGCAGAGCAAATGCTTGTACTTTATTTTATTCTGCTTTAGACAATCTGCATCCAACTCTAAACATGGCACATTGTTTAAATTTGTCTTTCTAAGAGAGAAAACAAAAACCTTTTGTATGTAATTACTTTTGTCTACTTTTTTATTCTCGATGATGTGTCTCAATATAAAAGATAGATGATATAGGAAATGATTGTGCCCCAGAAGTGGACACTTCCACTGACTACTGAAATTGTTTAGTTCATAGAAGGATTTTGCCGGAATAAATAGCCTTCCATTCATTCATTCTTTTTGACGGTATTTTCAGGAAGCCATTCTCTTGCTTGAAGAATTTAGTTGTCAGCATAGCCACGGCTTAAAATAGCTTTGTAGACATCACTGAACTGATATAGGAGATACTCTGGAAATCTGCCAAGAAAAAGTCACATATAAGAATACATTAGAAGGGTGTAGGACATCATACTTCATGGTGTACATTTTGTGTAGCACCGGTGCTTAAAATTGGACATTGAAAATTGAACGCTATGGTTGGCTACACAATTGGTGCGTACTTCTAGAACTGTAGAAAGTTTACTGATAGTATTTAAATTATATCATGTACATTTGAAGTAAATGGCAAAATAAATATCACTCAATTTCCTTTGTGTGGGCACGATTCTATTCAGCGCAATGTAAATAGCGCCGAGTGTGAGCTCCCGGAGCTATTCAATACACCGCGCTGCCAAGTCCGACTAATGATTTCTTCTCTCATCCCTCCGGGGATGAGAGGAGAAATCCGAGAAAAGTTTTCTGCCCTTCGCACCTGGAAAACAGCCTCGCGCCGGGAAGTTAGGACGGGGAATGCCCGTTATCGCGCCTAAACACCCTGTTTAAGGCGCGAGAACGAGCCTTCCCCGACCTAACATCGTGATGAATTGAATAGCTCCGGGAGCTATCTCCCGGCGCTATTTACATTGCGTTGAATAGAATTGTGCCCTTTGATTGCTTCCTCTAATGGAGCTAATGTCATTTATTTTCTCTGCTAAGAGCGTTTTGTTAATCGGAGCTGTAAATCATGTATGCCGACAGAGCATTTGTTGGAGTTTAGTTATTGTTTCTAAAAATTTTTACTGTGATAACTCACCTTTTTGTCCAATGATGGGAACGTTTAGATTCAAATGCTAGCTTTTACATTTCTAGCGTTCCCGCTAGACTGAGGGTGCAGTCAGGGAGCCTCTGCGCATGCTGAAAGCACCCCAAAAGGGGGCATGGTCGGGCAGGAGCAGTGTCCTTGTGACACACCTCCAATTTGTCACACTTGGGGAAGTGCCCAACTTTTATGGAGGTGCTGGGCCTACCCCAAGCTCTCCTCTCATGGTGAATAGATGCCGTGCTCATGCGCACGATGTCTATTCACCCGGTGGTGATCATTCACCGCAACTTTTCCTACCCGCGGTACACTGCGGCCCGCTGGTGGCAAAGGCTCAGGGCAGGCTGTTTGAGCAGGGCACCGCTGAAAGGGTAGAACACATTTTGCCCTTTTAAAATTCGGCAGGGTGCGGCACCCCACTAAAGCAGGGTAGCGGGAACACCACATTTCAGTGACTGCTATCCCTAACTGCATGATTAGCTTCTACCAATATTTTAAAGTACAAGCTTGGTTCGTGCGTCTGTGCCGTGATCTCTAGATGAACCGCAGTGTAGGAGAAAATATTTATAAGATGCTATTGCATGTATGCAGAAAGACTGCTTCAGACATTCCAACTAATGGCTTGAACTTGCCTCAAGCAATAAACGAAGCACAGAGCTGGTAGTTTGCAAAAATCTAATGTATCAAGCAGGACTATATGTAAAATCTTTCTAAACAAGTAGTGCTTCACTGCAGATCATGTGCTATGGGTATATTCCATTATAACAATGTGAAAGTCCATTGCGTAAAATAAGATCTAGTTTTGCAGTGATCTAGTTGTGTTTTGTGTCGTTGGTGACCGTTATATATTGTCATATGGGGTCATTGAATAATGCAGGTGGCGGCCCGATGCCTGAAAGCACACATCAGGCGATTACACTACTGTTGACATTGCAAGTTTTCCGTCACACCTCTATGGGGTGGAAGGGAAAACTTGCGATGCCGGCAAGACGTGTTGTGACATTCCGAATTTTCATATTGCGTCGATGTCCAGACTTGCATTCTGGCCATATATAGGGGGTCATTCAGACCCACTCGCTAGCGGCAGTACGCTCGCAAGTGGGTCGATGTTCCCCACTGCGCATGCGCACGACGGAGGGAGCTCCGTCGGGCGCATGCGCGAGACCAGGACTTTACTTTGCTCGGAGTGTCTCATCAAAGGGGGCGTGCTGTCGATGGTGACTGACAGCACGCCCCCTTTGGTGGGCGTGCCGGGGGCGTGCCTGCCAGACGGAGGCATTCCCAAGGGAACGCCTACTGTCTGAAGCAGGCCCCACTGACATCACTAGTGATGTCAGTGGGAGTGATTTTGGCTCTGATAGAGCCAAAATCACTCCTGGCCTTGCGGTTGAGAAACCCAACCGCAGGCTTTCACTCGCAGTTCCGATGGTCGCGATGGTCAAGACCATCGCGACCATCTTTTTGCACGCTCGTATATGCTGTGGGTGGTGACCCACAGATATACGAGCGTCCAGGAGGACGCTCCATTTTAATGGAGGTGGGCCCTGATTCAGAGCGAGCGCTCTGGTCAGAGCGTCCGGCTCTGAATCAGTTCCATAGTTCTTTCAAAATGAGTCGTTTGATACATGTGGCCAGGGAGTGTCTTTTCCAAAACTTCTAGTATTGTGTTTAGTGTTCGCTCTAGGATTATTTAGGGCAGGGTGCTAATTAATTTTGAAGCGCAAGATTTTGGATGCAATGCTATAGCTGTGTGGTATATTATAAAATGGGGGCACTAAAGTGTAGCCTAATATTAAATGTAATATTTAAACTATTTGACCTCTCCACATGCCCCATCAGTGCCCCTCAGACCTTTCCACATACCCCTGTCAATGCCCTTCAGAACATCCTACATTATAGTAAATGCAAATAAAGAACAGTATTGTCCTGAATTGTGTATAATCTGGTTGTCCAAGTATTGAAAACTTATGATTTTTACATGGTAGAGTAAACAGCTTTTTTTGCCATCCCTCTGGCTTTCCGTGGGCTGCAAATCAATGAAGTGTATTGATACTGGCACTGATGTCCGTTAATGTTAGTGTCTTGGCTTCCAGTCAGGATGTCGACGGAAAACATGTCAACATCCACAATGTAGACCACATAATTTTGACATGGCCAAAATGTCGACAAGCACAATGTCGGCACATGCAGTTAGTTTGTCTGCAAGCCTGCTTAGTTCAGCAAGTACAACAGTCTGTGCAGTAGTTTGAAAGAAGGAACATACCATGCAGCAGAGGGGAATCCTGCTCTGCCTGTTACATATTGCTGGCACTGCAATATTGGCTAGGCTGCCATGAGGGATAGGGTTAGTTTTAGACTAAAATATCAGTGTCGACATGTCATCTGTGAAAATTTTGAACATGTAGACATCAGTATCGACATATGATACCACAACTTGCGGTCTATGCCCAATTAAGTGGTAGATTGCATGAATAGAACAATAGATTGCAATAAGAGGTCTAACTGCTGTGCAAAGTTCTTGTTGAAACATGTTGAAGTATTCTTCGCTTCAACTCTGTTTATGAATGACAGTCAAAAATGGTATATGCTCTTTACTAAAAGGGTGGAAAATGCCGGGGGTCAGTGATTTCTTGGTAATAGAGGATGCCAATGGCTATGTAATTTAGTTCCTGCACTCGTATTGCAGCTCTCCCCTTCTGAAATCAATGCCAAAGTGCTTTAGACCCTTACTTCCTTGCAAGGGAAGTCTTGTGACATCACTACAACATGGACTCACCAGAATAGAGAAGGGAGCTGGCAAACTGGAGCTAAAAAATACCACTCTAGTAAGTGTTCGTTCTGACAAAAGTGGGAGTCCCATCAAACAAATCTCAGAAAATTATAGAATAAAAATTTGCAGCAAACTATCTTTTTCATTTAAAATAAAAAATATATACTTCGTTCAGCTACTATTGCCAAAAGAAAGTATTCCCTCCTCAACACAAAACAATATGAAATTCCCTCTTGGTAAGCTAAAAACATGTAACACTTTTATTCCTGTAGAAATATACATACACCTAAACCAGAATACTGTGGGGGGTTTTTTTGTGAATACAGAGGTTAAAGTTAGATAAAACATTGTCTAGTGTGTTTTGCTATTGGTTTAATTTTTATTTCATTTTCTCTTTTTGTTTTTACTGGGACTTCTTTTTCTTTGACATAGCACATTTTACTTGCTTAATGGTCTGTTCACCAATGCTGTTTTGATGCTTTTGGATTAATGAACCCGAAAACACAAACATCAACCACAATAATGCACGTGAATGCAAAGCAAGGGAAGCAAAAGCATTGTCACCGACTTGGCATAGTGTGTGTGTGTATATATAATATATAATTTTTTTGCTATTAGTGGTTGTGTCTAGCATAGGAACATATGACAAGCCTTTTGACATTGATGCAGTTCAGTCGTGTATAAACAATAATGCCAGCAATAATACTTTCAAATATAAAACTTGTGTTCTGTATTTCACCTACAGAGTCATACTAATAGCAGACATTCAAACAGAAAGAAGAGACCACACACAAATAAATGTTGTATAGTTTTTGGTAAATTCTCCTTTTACATGCTGGGGTGACATGGCATGTAATGGTAGTGACATAATGGGATAAAGAAGTTGGAAAGGAAGGGGTAAACTGTTTAAATGAAAAATGGAATATGTGTACTAATATTTACATGCTGCAATTTCATGAGGCTGTACTGTGTACAAATATTGTGCCAGGGAAAGTCCTTGATCCTTGTGAGGATGATGAGAGTATTTATGAGAAACAGTGTAGAAGAAAAAAGTTGTGTTGCTGTTAATAACCAATATGTCATTCACCAAGTGTATGTCTGGTTGGTTGCCACCTCTAAGTTTTATATGTTTTGTGTGTGTGCATATATATGTATAATATAATTTTTTCTTGTGCAATATTTTATGTCGTCAAACCAGTAGTCTCTGAACAGTTTAATTGTGCATACAGCTGGCTTGCATGTTGGTGTGTGTGTGTTTTGTCTAAAGGTGCCCATACACTGTGCGATTTGGCACCTTGCGCTCTGACGGCCGACATATCGGGCGGACCCAACACACGGAGCAATCCGCTGCCGAACCCCCTGATATGCCGGCACCCCTCTCCCCCACCCGCATTGCGCTGCATGGGATCGTACATCGCATCCTCAGATCAAGAGCAGTAAGATCTGGAGGTGCGATGTCTGACCCCACGGGAGTGCCCATTGTCCAATATCATGCCCATGCATGGTACAAAATAGCAGTGATATCGTACCAATACGTCGGATCAGCTGCTATATCGCACCGTGTAAGGGCACCTTAAGGTGTTTATAGTCTTTTTTTTTTTTTTTTTTTTTTTTTTTTTTGCTACCAGTTTCAAGTCTGAATTAGTCAGAAAGTACTTTTGACAAATTATACCACGCTGTGGTTCTTATCTGTACTCCGTGTCAGAGACCTGTTAATCTTGCAGATTTGTTAAATTGAAATTATCAATGGGTTGTTTTGTATTTAATTTTATTCCACAAAGGTTAATGCAGTCTATTCAAAATCCCATAAAGGGTTTGTTGTCATGTTTCTTATTAAAGCAATATACAGACCAGCTAATTCAATTTTATACATATTTCTGAACTGGCTTTTTCATGCAGATTGAAAACTATGCAATACCTATTCTGATGTATAACTAAATGCTGCATTGACCACTACATTTAAAAGATACATTTTAGATTTGGATGCATTTAGGGGACGTTGGTTAAATATTATCAATTATGTTAAATATCAAAATCTTTCTTGCCAAGTCACAGTAGTCTAGGCAGTAGATTGTAAAAAGGGACAGGCCACACAGCAGGGGGATCTCCTGCTCTGGGAGGAATTCAATTGATTTAGCTCGCTCGAACTCCCGTCTAATGTGACTGGAGATCTCGGGACGCTATTGAATTCATGCCGATTATCTCGCTGATCGCATGTTACATGCTGCTCAACCTCTGCTATATTGGATGAAAACAGTTATTAGTCCTTACATCTGCTCTAAACTATTCTTTTTGTTTTGGGTGGCGTTATTGAATACTGGTGTTCAAATCAGGATGATTGTCCCTTTTGAATAATGTGTTTTTACTTAAGCACTTGCCTGGCATGGTCGCAGTTTTCCAACCACACCAGGCAGTGCCTTATCTGATCTGGTCGCAATATTTCGACCAGTCAGATTAACAGTGTGGGGGCGGCTGCAGGAAGAGAATCTTCCCGCAGCTGCTGCTCTCAGAGGGTCCTTCCGGTACCTCTGCTTGCCTGCACCCTCCCCCAGTGTCTGCAATGCTGCAGAGATTAGCAGCTGCTGGGAAAAAGTAAATGAACCCCCTAACGTGTACCTGGTGCCTGAAGCTGCTGTGAATATGAAGGTCACAATGTTTCCATGGTAGTGATCCGATGTTTAAAAATATATATATATTTCTACTTCAGGGTCCATAGGGTATCCACAGGATACCTTGGGGTATAGGTGTGACGTCAGTCGCAGGGCACCAAAGAGTTAAGCTTTCAGCCTCCCAGGATGCACTAGGTCCCCCTCCTATACCCCGCCCCCAGGCCAAGGCACCTCAGTTTAGTTTGGTGCCCGGCCGGAGTCGGGTGCACCTGTTGGAGTGGGGGCTAGAAGAGCCCCTGAAGCTTATTCTTCATGCAGCTGTGGCTGCACAACTGGATGAACAGCATGGACAGTCAGTCCTGACGTCCATGCTGTCTTCCCTACACCCCGCCGGTACCAGAACGCCGGTACTGATCCGGGGATGCTGGTGGGCGTCTGGGGTCACAGCTAGCGGTGACCCCAGATGCTCCGGACCATGGCCGGATTTAAGGGGGACAGAGGTAAGCAGCGGGGTCCCGCGGTGGGTCCCCGCTGATCACATGGTCCTAAGTCCCCAGGCAGGGGGCTCCCTGGGGACTGGCTGCAGCGTGGAGCCAGGCGACCAACCTGCGCTTCCACTACCCCCTGGGACAGCGGACCGCAGCAGAGCGGTAGCGCTGCGGCATCCCAGGGGTTAAATGCATGCCAGGGGAGCGCGCCTTCCCTGTCTCACAGCCGGCGCCTCCCCCGCTGCACACAGCCCTCTCTGCACTGTGCTGACTGGTCCTGTGTCAGCGCTCCTCCCCCAGGCCAGCTTCTCTCTGCTCCTCGGCGGCCATCTTCTCTGCAACGCATGGTGAACGCTGCTGGAAGTCTGGAAGGAAGCATCGTGGTCTAGGTCCCCCCGCATACCTCTCCTCCGCTGTGGCTCAGGTCTGTGTATGCAGCGCTGTGTCCTACCAGGCCCTGTGTCTGTGTAGTTGAGTGATCAGCGCTGTTAGTGCAGGAATTGTTATTTCTCTGCATTGTATGTGACTGTGCTAGCGCTGCCTGTAACTATTCTTCACTAAACTGTCAGCTTTATTACTGTCCCTGTTCTTTCTGCTAAAGCCCTTGCGGTGCGGTGCTGCAGGGTGGTCTCTCGCCTATTTAATACTTAATTGGTGAGAGAGGTCACATACGTGGTGCCATCATGTCTGAAAGTGATTTTCCCCTCCGGCTACAGTGTACCACGTGCAAAGTACCGTTAGCGGAGGGGGAGGGTAGCGCGGAGGGCCTTTGCCGGCAGTGTTGTCCATGGCGCGGCCTATTACGGTTACAGCACCGGTACAGGAGCCGCCCTGGGCTTGTTTCGCTCAGGCGTTAACAGCTTTAGTGGGCCAGTTAGCTCCGCAGCCCGCGTTTACTCCGATGGGTTTGTCCCAGCAGTCTGTGGTGTCGTCACCCATGCAGGGGTTCCCACGACAATTGGTGGTACCCCACAGTCTCCCTATTTCCCCGCTCCCGGGTTCTCAGGAGCCAGCGTGGGTTAACTCCCTGACGAGTTCTTTACAGCACTTGTCGGATGTATTGCAAGGGGAGTCTGTGATGCGGCCTCATAAAAGGCCGGTGGCGTCTCTGTCCGCTCCTTATGAGGATGACGAAGGGACGTCTGATGATGGGGAGATTCTGGATCCTTACGATCAGGAACCTTTCCATACTAAGGACGCTGATGCTAAGTCCAAAGTATATATTCCTGGACTTATTCGGGCGGTCCGCACAGCCTTGGTGATTGAGGACGAAGTTCCCCCAGCGGCTAAATCTAAGTATGCCTTTTTCAAAGATGTGAAGGGCGATGCCACAGTCTTTCCTCTTTCGGGTCAGTTGGTGGACCATTTAGAGGAGGCGTGGAAACAACCTGGCAAAAGATACCAGCCGCAGAGACGCCTGGCGGTGGCTTATCCGTTCGCGGATAATTATTTTGCTAAGTGTGAATCCCCTCCACAGGTGGATTCTCACGTGACCCGTCTTGTCCGTAGTGCCACATTGCCGATGCCATCCATGTCCTCCCTTAAGGATGCTACGGACCGCAAGGTAGAAATCTGCCTGAAGTCCGCTTATTCCCTTGCAGGGGGGGCAGCACGGCCGGCTATGGCCATTTGCTGGGTTGCCAGAGCGATGGAGCGCTGGGCGGATTCATTAGAGGCTTCTTTTGAATCCGACTGTCCGGCCGAACAAGCGGAGTTGATTGGCAATCTCCGTGATTCGGCCACCTACATCAACGAGGCGGCTCTAGACATTAGTACTCTGGTGTCTAGAATTTCTTCAGCAGCGGTAGCTGCTCGTCGCACCTTGTGGCTGCGATCCTGGAAGGCGGACGCAGATCCAAGAAAGGTCTGGAAGCGTTGCCGTTTACCGGAGAAGTTCTCTTCGGTCCGGATCTGGATAAGATTGTGGCCACGCTGGCGGCAGCCAAATCTGCTTGTCTCCCGTCGGCCGCTGCTCCTTCTGGTTCTGGACCATCGTCCTTTCGGTCATCTAGGGCCCAGGGCAGGCCCAAACCACAGTCGTTTCCTCGACAGGCTGGCCCTAAGAAATCGGGCAAGCCCCGGAAACAGGCATGGAGTACCAGACGTCCGGCCCCCAAGCCAGATGACAAGCCTGCGGCCTGACGGTCCGGGTCTCCCCTTGGGGGATCCCAGGGTGGGAGTCCGCCTGCTGCAGTTCTCCCGGTGTTGGTCGTTCACTACGACAGACACTTGGGTTCTGGAGGTGGTCTCTCACGGGTACGCCCTCTCCTTCCGGCACAGACCCCCGGCTCGATTCTTCACCACGGGTCTACCATCAGACCGGAACAAGGCTACGGAGCTGCGGAAGGTATTGCACACTATGCTCCAGGCTGGAGTTATAGTGCCTGTTCCATTCTCCCAGAGGGGCCAGGGTTTCTATTCAAATCTATTTTTGGTACAGAAACCCAATGGGTCATATCGTCCGATTCTCAACCTCAAAGCACTCAACAAGTCTTTGCGGGTCCCGAAGTTTCGGATGGAGACCCTACGGTCCATCATTCTGGCGCTGGAACCTGGGGACTACATGGTGTCATTGGACATACAGGACGCTATGGCGGTCATGGCGGCTTCTCTGCGGCTGCAAGGAGTCCGCATGTTGCCGTACTTGGACGACCTGTTATTGGTGGCAGGATCTCCAGAGCTCCTGTTACACCACTTGGACCTGACCATTGCACTGCTGCAACGGCACGGCTGGCTAATTAACTGGCAGAAGTCCACTCTAATCCCGTCTCGGAGGATTCTGCATCTTGGAGCCTTATTGGACTCGGAACAGCAAAGGATCTTCGTGACGGAGGACAAGATCTCTGCTTTACAGTCAAGGGTGCGCAGTTGTCTGCACAGCCGCCGGGTGTCCTTACACTCGGCGATGAGGTTACTGGGCTCCATGGTGTCGGTGTTCGACATGGTGGAATACGCCCAGTTTCACTCTAGACCTCTGCAGCACCTGATCCTGTCCAAGTGGAACGGGCTGCCTCAGTCTCTGAAGTTCCAGACGATTGTGCTCACCCCGGAGGTTCGCCTGTCCCTTGCGTGGTGGTTAAAGATGACCCACCTCAACAAGGGACGTCCGTTCTGGGTTCCAAATTGGGTCCTGTTGACAACGGACGCCAGTCTTCGAGGCTGGGGAGCAGTTTCGGGTCCACACTTGTTCCAGGGCAGGTGGACACCGACAGAAGCGGAGCTTCCAATAAATATCTTGGAACTCCGTGCGGTCTTCAATGCTCTCCTGCAGGCACAGCGGTTTCTCCAGGGTCACCCGGTGCAGGTCCAGTCGGACAATGCTACCACCGTGGCCTACATAAACAGGCAAGGAGGAACTCGCAGTCGGGCGGCTCTCGTAGAGGTCTCTCGGATCCTGGTTTGGGCGGAGCGCAATCTTCCGGCCATATCAGCGGTCTTCATCCCGGGAGTGCTAAATTGGGAGGCGGACTTTCTAAGTCGCCAGGACGTTCATCCAGGGGAATGGTCCCTGCACCCGGACGTTTTTCAACTACTGGTGGACAGGTGGGGTCTTCCAGAAATCGACCTCATGGCGTCCCGGCACAACAACAAGTTGCCGGTGTACGGGTCTCGCACAAGAGACGAAGGGGCGTCTCTGGTGGATGCTCTGTCCGTCCGGTGGACGTTCAGGTTCGCATACCTGTTCCCTCCGGTCTCCCTTCTTCCACGGGTAATCCGGAAATTCAAACAGGAAGGAGGGACGCTCCTGTTGATAGCTCCCGCGTGGCCCAGACGGCACTGGTTCTCAGACCTTCAGGGTCTGTCCGTGGACAGTCCTCTGCGGTTGCCGCTACGACCGGACCTTCTGTCTCAGGGTCCTTGTCTTCACCCGGACCTGACTCGGCTGTCTTTGGCGGCGTGGCTGTTGAGATGGCCATGCTGAGGTCCTGGGGGTTTGCCAGCTCTATGCTGTGTACCATGTTACGAGCTCGGAAACCGTCTTCCACGAGGATATACCATCGCGTGTGGCATACGTTCTTCCAGTGGTGTCGACCGAGAGGTTATGCACCGCGGGAGTTTCGTCTGTCTCGGATTCTCGCCTTCCTGCAAGCGGGACTAGATCATGGGCTTCGCCTTGCTTCTTTGAAGGTACAGGTTTCGGCCCTATCTGTCTGGTTTCACCGTAGGATTGCTACAATCCCGGATGTGCGCACCTTTATGCAAGGTGTTCTCCGTATTCAGCCGCCCTTTGTTCCACCTGTGGCGCCTTGGGATTTGGCTGTGGTCCTGAGGACTCTCCAAGGACCGCCGTTTGAACCACTGGGCTCAGTGGATATTAAATGGCTAACAGCTAAGACTGTTTTCCTTCTGGCCGTTGCTTCAGCCAGACGTGTTTCTGAGTTAGGGGCTCTTTCTTGTAGACCCCCTTTCTTGGTTTTTTTCATGGGAACAGGGCAGTGCTCCGCACTCGGCCCGAGTTTCTCCCCAAAGTTGTTTCCCAGTTTCAGGTTAACGAGGAAATAGTGGTTCCGGCCTTTAACTCACCGGGTCTTTCCGTGGGTGAGGCCTCTTTGGATGTTGTGCGGGCCTTAAGGACTTATGTGGACCGCACTTCTTTGTTTAGGAAGTCGGACGCTTTGTTGTCCTCTATGGCTTCTGTAAAAAGGGTTGGCCTGCTTCAAAGCAAACTTTGGCAGCCTGGATCCGTATGGCTATTTCTGAAGCTTATCTTCATGAAGGCCTACCGGTCCCTCCTTCTCTGAAGGCTCATTCCACTAGGTCTGTGGGTCCTTCGTGGGCAGCTTGACGTGGTGCCTCGGCAGTTCAGATCTGCAAGGCTGCTACGTGGTCTTCTGTCCATACCTTCGTGAGGTATTACAGGTTTGACACCTTCGCCTCTCAGGATGCTTCCTTCGGGCGGCGGATTCTCCTTTCTGCACAGGAGCGTCCCCACCCTTAAAGGATACTGCTTTGGGACATCCCCAAGGTATCCTGTGGATACCCTATGGACCCTGAAGTAGAAAATATGAGATATGGTAAGAACTTACCCTTGTTATCTCTATTTCTACGAAGTCCATAGGGTTCCACAGGACTCCCGCCCTGTCGCACCTGTGCTGCAGATGGGCTTTGCTCTGGTCACCGGTTTTCCGTCTCCCTCTGGTGAGAATGTGATTCTTGTATGTGTCCAGATCTTTGTTCTCTCTCTTCCTTCTCCTCCTCCGGCCTATGGCTTGGTAACTAACTGAGGTGCCTTGGCCTGGGGGCGGGGTATAGGAGGGGGACCTAGTGCATCCTGGGAGGCTGAAAGCTTAACTCTTTGGTGCCCTGCGACTGACGTCACACCTATACCCCAAGGTATCCTGTGGAACCCTATGGACTTCGTAGAAATAGAGATAACAAGGGTAAGTTCTTACCATATCTCATATTTTTTTTACAAATATTTTTTTAAATCATTTTAGATAAGTTGAAATACATGTTCTTCACCTAATTCACTCCTAAAAAAAAACAAAAAACAATTTCTAAGTGGTTTTTAGAAAAAAAAAATCAGTTAAGTGTTTAATGTAATTTTACACGTATATATTTAGGTGTGTGTATTGTAAAAACAATATAATCAGAGTATTTTCTAAGCTTCCTCAACAAAAAAGAGAGCACCAATACACTGTGGGGTTGCTTTGTCTTGGCTACAGAGTCTAGTTGTGTACTGATCTATGTGCTCCGCCAGGAGGCCTTAATTCATTCAGTTCTTTTGCCTCATAAGTGCTCTACTGATCTATCTATATAGGAAGCCTCTGGGTAGGGAGCATAGCACATGTGGCAAGAGCAGTCCTCTTAAATGCATCCATAGGACATGGTATATCTAGGGATTACCAAGTAAAAATCTATGGTAACCAGGAGTGCTTCAAGCAAAAGAAGCAAACATTCATAATTATTATAGAAAAGTTAGAAGCAAGCTGGAATACAGTATTTGCAGCAAGTTAATGTAAACTATTCAATACCGAAGTGACTGGTTCTGTTTAAGCTCATCACACAACTTGGAAGATGTTCCATAATTTTTATATTACCTTATCATTTCTAGTTAAACAATAACTAAGGTGTATGTTTTTTTTTCACATCCAATATTAAAGGACCAATTTCTACAGTCAAATTGAGTTTTATTTTTCCTTTTTGCACTAACGCTTGTAAATGACTAATTCCTTCTAATTTAGCCATTTTATCAGACTTTGGGTTTATGTAATTCAATATGTTGTACGCTTACAAGGAACAATGTTTTTCTTTATAATTAAAGTATTTTCTCTTTAATTGCAGAAAAGCATGTGCTTGCCATGCATTTTATTTTTCTATGTCTGCCCATTACTCTGTTAGACTAATCTTTCATTTGTTTTGAGAAACAGATTGCTTAACACAAGTTTTTAAAAACACTTTTTAGACGGATAAAAAAAATTAAAATGAATGCATTAAAGATGTAAATCAACTATTGCTTTCTGTTTAAATGTTTTTCTTCTGCCTCTAGTTAAAATGCCTTATTTATCTTTCTTAAATCTTAGGAGTAGCACGTATATGGGATGAAAGCTTTTACATCTAATCAAAACAGTGGCTGCAGGGCAAAATAAATTCTTTAGATATGCAAACGATATTGCTGTGAAAAGCTAAAAAGACCTGAAAATAAACTCCATCTGTATTGTCCTAAAAGGTAAAGGGGCCCATACATGAGCAATCAATTGGGCCAATTCTGCATTTTGCAGATTTTGTAAAATCAGCAATGTAATGGGGTTCACTGATCACCAAATCTGACACAAAATTGATCAGAATCGGTGAATCACCTTGTTCAATATGTTGGATTTCATAGACCAATCAGGGCTGTAGATTGCCAGTGTATGGTAGCAATCTGCCGTTTTATTGACCATTTCACAGATAGAACAAGTTTCTTTATGCGGGCCATACATATACAGCCCAATTCCCTGTTCTGCCCTGTCAAGACTAATCCGCTGTCTAGTGATCAAAAAATTTGGCCCACGGACATTGATGATCAGTGATGAGTTGGTGGATCAGGGAGAAACTGCATGTTACAAATCCTGGTTCACTGATCCCAATCAAAGGAATTTCAACATGTTTTCCCAGGGTTTTGCAGAATGTGTGATTGGGCAACCCCATCGGAGATGTATGGGCTCCATCACATGTGACTAGTTGACCTTTTGAGATAATGTATGGTTACTTTCATGATTTGCAGATCCGATTTTTGGATGAAAATTCTGGAAATCATTGTTCAATATCGCCAGTGTATGGGCACATATTGGTGGATTGGCGAATTGTTAAATCGGGGAATAACGCAGAATATGTGAATCTGTTTATTTGATTGCCTTTGTATGGCCAGTCTATGACTTTTTTCACTACTGTCCAACTTCTAAGGATGTGTGCACACAGTAATAAGCTCTCTTCAAATACCCCTTCTGTCCTTCCTTTAAATAATGTCCACATTTTCCTTTTTTATGTGCAAAATAGTTTACTTTCTTCAGCAAACTCTGTTACCTCTCTAAGTTAAGTGACAACCTGTCACTGGCAAGTCCTGCTTTTTAGTCCCACAGTTCCTTCACACTTTGTTTTCGAATGCATAATTTTTTCCATTAAGACAAATTTCTCCGTTCTTAGGGGACTATTTAATTACTGGCAATGTGCCACGGAGCATTGTCACAAAGCTCAGCTGCGCACATATCTGCTATATCATCTCTGGCTTTGCAAAGTTAATTACCACGGTATGTACCTAGAAATGCAATGAAAATCGCAAAGGACAGCTCTCCCGATAAGAGCTGTCCTTTGCAATGCCCTAGCATAGAGGGACTTCGGGTTTAACACCCAGAAGTCCCTCTGGCGTCCTTCTGCGCATTTCTGGGGGTTTTACCGCATTTTTCACTTTAGTACATCCCGCCCATAATCTGGTAGCACATCGTTCTGAAAGAGCCTGCTCCCATCTTATTGAATGCAATAAATGCATGTGATCTACAAGGATGGTGTCTGGATGGGTACGGGTTGACGGCGGTCAGAATCCAGACAGGGTTAGAATACCAACACTTGTCAGTCGCTATGCTAACCATCTCCCTATCCTAACCTCCCCCCCCAGTGCCTATTTGATTGTTTGTTGTGGCCACAGCATTCACTTTTGCCGTTATCTACAGAAATGTTGCATGCTGGTCAGATGTTACAATGCATGCCGAATTATGCTGTCCATGATCGTCCACAGTTTTGTAATGAGCACAGCGTTATTGCACGCTGGATGTTTTACTGATGTTGTGTAGTCGAAGTATATCCTTGAAATTGTTGCATGTGAAAATCCAAATTTTGGACTTATTTCGGAGATGGAGTGACCCATCTCTCTGGCACCTAATATCAAGCTTTGCACAAATATATGTGTGTGTGTGTGTGTGTATAACAACTAGATATCCTTATTGACTTCTCTTTTCGTCTTGACAATATGATTATTGCTATAGTTATTGTCACTCCAAGCAACCAGATTATGATAAAGTGGGAAAAATCTAATACAGGTGAATATGGGAGTACTAGAGAGTGGTCATTTAAATGAAAGTCTGTGACTAATCATTTTGTCTGAACATCTATGCAACTATATTGCTTTCACAGCCTGTGCATGGCAAACTCCTGTGATCATCTTCTCGTCTGGGGAATAATATGCTGTTGAGTTTAGACTTAGCTTTAGCATGTACAATAATTTCATTCTCTTTTTGTCTTTATTTTTGGTAACTCAAAGTTAAGTTTTAGATGTTGCATATTAACTAAAACAAAGAAAAAATTAGTTTTAAAAGAAAATAAGTTACAGCAGTGTCCGTGATGACCAAATATTGATTCAGATACAATAATCTTATGGTATGATGCAATGGATAGAAGTTCCTAAATAGGAGAGGGTTCATTGCACCTGTCCACAAGAAAAGTGTTTTCCTAACATTCAGTAGTGTATTTGCAGATACATACACATTTAATACAGCACTTTTAGAGGGATTAATTTTAAATCCTGAGAGATTTATTTTTTCCAGAGACAAAGATGTCAATGTAAAAAGTAATCAATAATAATGTGGCTTCCTTTTTTTTTTTGCACCCACAGCTATAGCGAGCGGCCAGGAAGATGGTCGAGATGGTCAAGGCTTGCGACGAGACCCTTGTGGTAGGGTCTAGTTGCCACAAGCCCCAGAGAGATTTCGGCTCTCACAGAGCCGAAATCTCTCCCAGTGACGTCACTCGTGATGTCAATGGGGACGCCCCCAAATGGAGGCGTTCACATGGGAACGCCTCCGTTTGGGCAGCCACTCCCCCGGCCCGCCCACCAAAAGGGGCGTGCTGTCACTCAACATCGACAGCACGCCCCCTTTGGTACGAGACCTGGAGCGATGGTTTGCCCGTAGCTATCCGGGACTCGCGCATGCGCATGACGGAGCCGGCTCCATCGTGCGCACTGGGCCACCATCGACCAGCTTGCGAGCGGGTCTGAATCAGGCACAGAGAGAGCGCAAATGATCTGAGAAACGGGACAGTCTTCTGTACTACCGTTCACGATCAGAAAGGCGTTCCCTATTAGGCAATATTAGCTTTAGGAGAATTGTAGAATGCTTGGAGAACAGTGAGAAAACAGCAAAGCTAAATTACTCGGGGTGTTCAACATTAATTCATGGTTGACTGTGAGAAGCTCCTTCAGCATGTAACAATAGTGGATTGGGGAAGGGGTGAATTCGTTTGATGTACAATTCATCTTATTCATTTTGTACAGAGGTATACGGCGTCTTGTCTATAGGTCAAGTATACCTGGGGTAAATATACCAAGCAGCAATTTTGTGATTTTTTTTTTTTTTTTTTTATTCCCCCCCGTGGTTTCAAAACCACTGGATTTATTATCAACAAAACTGCTAGGAAATCACAGCAAAAGTGCAGGATTTAAATCCTACTTGGTGCAATTTGCATCCCAATTTTGAAATTGTTAAAATTAAATTTAATAGATTTAGCAATCCAGTTTCACAAACCACAGTAAGAACAGGCTTAAAATGCAACACACTACTTAGAATTGCTTCCATTCTTCTCGCAGGGGCCCCTGGCTTATAAGTGCCAGGAAAAAAAAAGTAAAGGTGATTGCATTCTTTATGCTTGCTATTGAAGAATAATGGTTTGCATGTTTTTTGTATGGTTTTTTTTTTTTTTTTTTCCTTAACCAATAGATTTACGTCTGATCAAACTGTGTGGCGGTTTTGAAACCGCTGATAAATTTACCCTCTACCACCATGGGTCTGAAATGGATTTAACTAATCAAAATAGAGGAGCAGACAACTATTGATTACTATGATGCGAGTGTTGGATCTTGAACAAGAGGATGTTACATAATATATTTAAGAAAGTAAATAAAAAGGAGCTAGAATTTTGGACCATTGTTGCAAGGAAACTTTAATAATTTGACATATTCCAGTTAAGGTTTTCTGTAGCTGTCAATTTGTCTCAATTTGAGCAGTTCTAGTCTCTATTGGCAAATAATCTAAGAAATCTTTACTCTGTTTCGAGTGGTTGAAATTATTACTGTTGTATAGGCTCCTAAAATAAGGGAAAGTCTTCAACAAGCCCATGAAGATCAAACCTGGTGGAACATAGGTTCTCAAATTTCGTCTTCAAGACCTCAAACAGTTTAAGTTTTCCAGTTCACCTAGCAGGTCCTGAGGACTGAGGGCCTGATTCAGAGCCGGATGCTCTGACCAGAGCGCTCGCTCTGAATCAGGGCCCTCCTACCTAAAATTGGAGCGGCCTCCTGGCCGCTCGCAAAGCTGTGGGTGACCACCTACAGCTTATGCGAGCGGCCAAAAAGATGGTCGCGATGGTCAAGACCATCGCGCTTGCGACGAGACCGTGTGGTAGGGTCTCGCTGCCGCAAGCCCAGGAGTGCTTTTGGCTCTATCAGAGCCAAAAGCACTCCCACTGACATCACTAGTGATGTCAGTGGGGCCGGCCCCAGACGGTAGGCGTTCCCATGGGAACGCCTCCGTCTGGGCAGCAACGCCCCCGGCACGCCCACCAAAGGGGGCGTGCTGTCCTCACCATCGACAGCACGCCCCCTTTGGTGCGAGACCCATAGCGACAGCTTGGCTGTCGCTATGCGGGTCTCGTGCATGCGCACAACGGAGCTCCCGCCGTCGTGCGCATGCGCACTAGGGCACCATCGACCCGCTTGCGAGCACTCAGCGCTCGCGAGCGGGTCTAAATTAGGCCCTGAGTGTGAGACCATATTGGATTTCCTTGATTTGCCGATCCCGACCAAATTTGTGTGTGGGATTTTTAATATGCGGAGTTTCCCAGATTCCCCAACTGATCGCCTATCATCGATGCCCGCTGCAGTTTTCATCGCCGATCAAAACCAGCTTTGGGGAAACTGGTAACTACACCACTGATGTGTGGCCTGTATTATGTATTTTAAGTCTTGGAGTACTTTTAATAATAAGTGCTTAGATTAATTCTAGAGCAAGTTATTCAATAATTGACAGCCATGATATCACAATGCAGCAAGATTAGTTAAATTTTTTTTTTTTTTTTTTTTTTAAATGAAGAATTATGAGAAGTTTAATTTACTATTGGGTCATTCCGTGTCAAATCAACACACTGATTTCCTCACCAGCTCAGATTTTGATAAAATTTGGTATATGGAGAGTATATATGTAATTTAAGAAACATGCAAAGTATTATTTAAATATTTCATGAGATTTTTTAAAACTTTTGGAAATAGCAACGCACAGCCAGTAGATTTTCAAATCGCCATAGCAGCTCTCCTAATTAAGCTAGAGAGGTGGGAGTGGTGCCATTTTACTGTGTTTTTATGCCCTTTCATATGATATACAAAACAATAGGCTTTGTGTGGAAAAACATTTTTCAAATTCAAACTGAAATTTTTGATCATGATTATCTCAAAGTGCGTTGACAAAAAAATTCTGGAAATAGTTTATACTAATGTTAAAGGTTTGTCAACATTTAAAAATGGGAGGATAATGGGTTCATAGTTAAAACATTTTACAGCAAGGTAGTTTATTAAAAAAAAGCCTGGCGTATTACAAGTAGTAATAGGTAATAAATGATTTGATGGCTTCATTAGTTTAATTATATAAATCAAGTTGAATAGAAATACTTGACATTGTATTAGTCAGTCAACAATGATTCATGAGCATGATTCTTAAACAATGCATTAACTTTATTGAAGATCATTATTTTCTTGCAAGCATTATTCATTGTTTTTAGTTAAGTCATATGGGAACCTTTATAATTAGGCCTACAATATTTGAATTTTTGTAAATTCTCAATTATTTTTTGACAATCTCTACATGTGAGAATATATAATATCTATATTATATATTCTCACATGTAGATATCGACAAAAAGTAATTAAGAGAATTTACATTTCATTAAAATATTGAGTGTTGGGCTAATTTTAGTTGTTTCCTCATATAATTGGATTTAAAAGTAGGCACTTATTTTTTTCCAATGTAGTGCCTACTCCTGTTTAAAATTATTTTTAACTATGAACTTATTATCCTCCCACTTTGAAATTTTGACAAACATTTAGCATTAGTATAGACTATTTCCAGTTTATTATTATTTTTTTTTAACTTTGTCGACGCAGTTTTTGAGATAATCATGATCAAACATTTCAGTTTGAATTTGGAAAATGTTTTTCCTCACAAAGCCTATTGTGTTGTATATAATAGGAAAGGCCATAAAACACAAGAGTGAAATGACACAATTCCCACCTCTAGCTTAATTAGGAGAGCTGCTATGGCGGTTTGAATATATGCTGGTTGTGCGTTTTTGAAACTTTACGTAGCCATATTTTAGAAACTACATGATATATTTAAATATTTAGTATTTTCCTTAGACTAAATCTGAGCTGGTGAGGTAACATTTTAACAAAAAGTGTGTTGATTTGACACGGAATGGCTCAATTTCATCATAGAAATGTATGCATTGTAAAATTTTAGTGATGCTCTAAAACAAAAAACAAATCTGAATTACAATAAAAACTTTTGGAAACTTTTTGTATACTGAATTCAATTAAACTGTATTTTTTGGGACTGTTTTCATGTGAAAAAATATAGATTGCAGCCAAATGTACCTGAAATTTATATATAATGTCTATAAATGTTTTGTTATATTTTTAAGATCAGGTTTGTGAGCGTGTAAAGGAATATGATTGTCAGTCACCAGCTCAAGAATAAAGAAACCTGAATTAATGGTTTGATTTGCCAGGATGAATGGAGTTCCCAAGGAGCAGTTCTTGGCCACGTCTGTTCTGCGCACAGTCAGTTAATGGTTGTTTTAGGAGGAACAATGTGGTGACACTGGCAAGTCATAATGCAATTCCTTAGCAATCCGCAGCATGATCACTTCATGGACTTCACCCACCAAAGATAACTGCAATTTTTTTTTTAGTACCCATGGGTGATTTAAAAAAAAAAAAAAAAAACAGCCTGTGCACGGTGACGGAAGACCTTACTGCATGTCAAATAATTTGATTAAAAAATAAAGGAGATAAGAGATGGTCGGTTACCAGGGGAGCAGAGCGGATCGGCCCAGGGGTAGGAGCCTGGCTGTGCCGAGAGGTCCATGAGGATTTAAATGCCAAGGGTATAGAACAAGGTGGGGGAGGAAGAGCCAGATCTGGGAGCTCCCAATGACTGCAGGCACGATTTTGGACTCTGGGAGCCCAAAACTCAATGAGGATAACTATCAGCTGAGTGCTCACTATTAAGAGATAAGTTGAGCCAGTAGCACCCGCTTACCCAGGCAGGCAAACCCTGTGGTATCACAGTCCTTCTGTTGTGGGTCACTCACAGCTCCTTTGCCTGCCTGAACAGGATGCCGCCTGCCTGGGCTGTCTCACTCACCTTACCTGCTGGACATGGTTCTGGCCATGTCATAATCTGCTGCCTTCCCATTTTTGCACCTCCTCTGGGACTTCAAGAAAAAAAGCAGCATTAATTCCTATTGAAATTAACTACGTTGATTTTCTCAATGGCAATTGAATAGGAAAAACCTTGCGGCTGCTGGAAAAACCCAATGCTGCAAGGTTTTTACAAAAATTCTCTCTCAATTGGATATGCCCCATAGAATGCATGACCTCTGCCATTTGTGCAAGACAACCATCCAGAAAGGCTAAATTCACTTTTCTCTGAGGAATGTATCCATCCTATTTGTTCTGTAATGCCCTAATTTCTATTTCCCATTCCTGCTGCAGTTTGAGAGGAGACCTGTCTGCTCCCTAAGATAACAAACTTTTTCTTTTTTATTCATGCAGCTGTCTTGCATCACGAACCTCTGAAGTATTGTGCTTAGACTTTATGAAGGCAGTGGAGGACACTTACAAAAGGCAAACAGCCCTCCACAATATTCTTGTAACTGGTGTAGAAGTCAAAACTTTCATCTCTAGAATGGTGACAAACATGAGTTTTCACCAGAGTTTGCTGAATTAAACCTATAGCGTTCTTCCTGACAAAAACAGAGGACCCGTTCGTGACCCATGATAAGGATAATGGTATCATTTGGGAGCTATCTTACAATAGCACTACTACACTAGTACATGTAGTTCAGTGTTTTTTTTTTGTTTGTTTGTTTTTTTCCTGTTTCAATTTGAAAAAGACAATACATTTATTTTCAGAGAACCCTTACATTGTGGTCATAATCTTCTATGAGAAATACAAACCTATGATAAAATCTCCAACTACAAAATAATTTGTACACTGAAGCGTCCCTTTTAGGAACCTAAAAATTGCTGAAAGAGATT
Source organism: Taudactylus pleione (assembly GCA_031769625.1). Taxonomy (NCBI): domain Eukaryota; kingdom Metazoa; phylum Chordata; class Amphibia; order Anura; family Myobatrachidae; genus Taudactylus; species Taudactylus pleione. The sequence goes on along the minus strand of JAUIMM010000005.1, from coordinate 15,799,177 downwards.
TTTACATTTCAATACTAATCTCCTAAAGTAAAATACCTACCCAAAAATTGTAACCAGTGTTACCTCGAAAACTTTCTTCCTATAAGGTCATCAAATCAATGGGGGAAATATTAATAACTTCTAAATCATTTGGGATATGGCGATTAAGGTGAGCATAGAGTCGGGATCATTATTTCTTCCAAGCACTCCAATACAGGCCCCTGTTGGCATTCATGAAATTCCAGTTGGTATTTAAATGTATCTTGGTGAGACAGGAAGCAAAGGATAGCTGTGCATTTACAAAGTCCTGCAAGAAAGAAGGAAAATACTACATGGTGGAACATATACAAAATCGCAGGGAGAAAGAGAGTGCTACTGTAAGACAAATAAATTTCATTAGGATGTAGTCAGGATGCCGGTGGTCGAAATGCTGACCGCCAGAATCCCGACACTGAAAGCTCGGTATGGGACTAAAGATATGCGTCTAAATACCGACGCCCATCATTAACCCCAGGCTGAAATCCAGATGCCCGTTATACCGAACGTAGGTAACCTGGGTGTTGCTAGCTGTGGGGTGGGGGGGGGGGGGGGATGAGCGGTCTGGTCTTAAAGTTAATTTGATTTGTTGTATTTTAGGTACATGTAATGAGTTTTGTGACTTAAGGCGCATATCCACTAGACGATATAATTGAACGATAACTTAATCGTTCATTAATCGTGCAGTGTCTATGCCTGCAACAACCAGCGATGTGCGCTCCCGCTGGTCGTTGTCGGCATCTGTCATCGCCTGAACATACTGCACAACCTGAGGATATAGGCCCTCATTCAGAGCCGTACGCTCTGAGCAGAGCGCACGCTCTGAATGAGGGCCGGCCTCCATGAAAATGGAGCGTCCTTCTGGACGCTCGTATAGCTGTGGGTCACCACCCACAGGCCATACGAGCGTGCATTTTGATGGCCGCGATGGTCGAGACCATCGCGACCATCGAAATTGCGAGCCGGAGCCTGCGGTTGAGGTTTTCAACCGCAAGCTCCGGAGTGATTTTGGCTCTATCAGAGCCAAAATCACTCCCACTGACATCACTAGTGATGTCAGTGGGCCGGCTTTTGACGGGAGGCGTTCCCGTGGGAACGCCCCCGTCAGGGAGGCACGCCCCCGGCACGCCTACCAAAGGGGGCGTGCTGTCAATCAACATTGACAGCACGCCCCCTTTGATCGGACACAACGAGCGAAGGAAAGTCCTTCGCTCGTCGTGTCTGGCGCATGCTCAGTGCAGACCATCGACCCACTTGCGAGCGGACAGCCGCTCGCGAGTGGGTCTGAATCAGGCCCATAGTCAGGTAGTGCAGGTTCGGGGATGAGGGAGGGTGCCCACACTGAACGATATATGATGTAGTTATCGTTCAATCGTTCTTTAGTCGTGTAGTGGATATGCACCTTTACGCGTATAAGTATATATCTCCTTAAGTTCCTGATTCTTTAAATCCACCATACAGAGTTCTGCTATTATTTTTAGTTTCCTCTTATGAGTTATTCTAAACCCTGTAAAAGCAGTTTCACTGGACAGTTAATCCCAAGGTCATGCACTTACATTAGTCACCTTCACAGCTTATTTGCTAGTCAAATAGAAGCCTTCAGCTAAACAAGACAGGGATATATACATAAACATTTGCTTGTATGACAGTCTATTAACATTTTTTTAGTTAATCATTCAAGTGTATAAAGTCCCATGACTTGGCATTGCCTAGTATATTATATCATGCTTAAGATATACTGTAGGTCTTGCAGTGACTGTTGCTTGTGGAAAAGCACTCAGCAATATACATTCACCTGGGTTTGATATTGAGAAAATTGGGAGGGTGATGGCACAATGATAACGTTCTATGTATGTCTGCTGAGGTTGGCTCCTGTCCCAAGTGCTACAGTGGATACTCTCTACAGCAGTGATTCCCAACCTAGGTCCTCAAGGCACACTAACAGTCCTGGTTTTAGTGATATCCATGATTGTGCACAGATGGTTAAATCAAAATTACCGATGTACTAATTAAGTCAATTGTGCTCAAATATGGCTATCCCTAAAACCTGGACTGTTAGTGTGCCTTGAGGACCGTGGTTGGGAAGCCCTGCTCTACAGATACAGGCTACTTTCTGTGCTCCATGCATTTTTTTTCAGCCAGGAAAACACAGGGACCTTTTTTTTTGTTATTATTTACTGAAACGTATTTTATTTAATTATATTTACTTACCAGAAAAGGTTTTTTGAGCAGCTTCTAATAATAATAATTTTTTTTAAAAACTGGGCAATTTGAACTATTTGCTGCTCCGATGCATCGGAATCTGCCAAATTGTTAAAAAATATTGTCTAGTGTGTAGGGGCCTATAAAAGTCTTTCCAGTTAATAGCCCCTCCATTGTATTTACAACTCATGTCATTGCTTTGGTGTCATCTTTGATTTACCTCATTCAATGCACATGCGTTTACTAGTAAAATACTAAACATATCTCCAGAATGTACACATTTCTCACTGAAAGACAACGAAGACTATAAACCAATCCCTTATTTCCCTTCCAGACTGTCAAACATTCTCTTTTTATAAAACCTTCCATTTAGTCAACCTTGTTACCAGTCACTCTGCTTTTATTTCTCAGCAATAGTATACAAATCTCTTCCCAGTACTCTGCCATCATTCAGCTAACAATTTTTATTTACTCTGCCCACCTAGCATTGTTCACATCTCCAGAAGGGTTGGGTACGGGATGCCGGCGGTCAGAATCCTGGCACCGGCATCCCGACAGGGTTAGGATACCAACCCCTGTCGGTAAGAACCCTAAACCCTCCCTCCCTGCTGTCTAAACCTAAACCTCCACCATCCAGTGCCTAACCCACCTCTTTACTTACCATCGGGATGCCAGTGCCGAGATTGTGGCTGGTGTCGGGATTCCAGCGCCGTCAACCCGACTGCCGGACTTATGACTTTATCCCCTCCAGAATGCTTGTCTGCATAATGACACAAAACTACAATTGTAATCTCTACTCAAGTCTAATACACTTGTTTTTAGTTTTGCTAGAATTTCCTATGAGGAAGTTTGTGTATTACATGCCAATTATCCATAGTACATCTTAGGTACAGTCAATTGTTTACCTTTCCTCTTCCGATCTCTCACCTTCTTCTATCCTGCGTGTCCAACTGCCTTTCTACCATCTCCAATTGGATGTCCCAAAACAGAACAACTTTCCAACTAATAATGTTGCAATCTCTATCGTTTCCCTTTAAAATGATCAACATCTCACACTCCACTGTTCCTCATGCCCCAATAACTAGATTATGCTGCTCTCTACTTCACTACGCACATCCATTTGCTGTCTTGGCGCCATCTTCTACGTAACAGTGTATACCCCGTTCTCTCTCTGGGAGCTTTATCAATCCTTCTTAAAGAGGTTGAGGTGGTGCCCACTTTGCAACCAAGCAGATATCAGATTCTGTCTGTCACTTGTCTAGTGTATTCTGCAAAACGATTGTTAGATTCTGATTGCCATGGGTAATACCTCCACTTGTCCTCTTTAGAAGAATTGATAAATATCCTTCTCCGTATGTAACCAAAAGTTTCACCCATTCTCTCATCTCCCACTTTGACTACTGCAACCTCCTATTAGCTGGCCTTCCCCTGCTTTATTCCCTATTAAATTAATTTGCTGTCCTGTTGCTGCCTCCTTTGTATCATAGCCAAGATATGCCACTTTCTTTCTCAGAACGTAACCAAAACCCTTGCCCATTCTCTTATCTCTCACCTTGAATACTGCAACCTCCTCCTAGGTGGTGCAACAGGAGCACCCTGAAAGAAATTACTGCTTCTGTACATTTTCATCTATCTTTTAAGACCATCAGTGCACGGTTTTCAAGATCTAGGAGCCTGTTTATCGTGCGGAGAAGAGCCCTAAATCTGCTATCAACATGTTATAAATTGAAAAATAAATACATTTTCATTTAATATCTTATTTTTCAACATTTTTAAAATTTTTGGCATAGTAGCATTGGAAGAAGCCTAAATTCAGGCTAGTTCCTAGACCAGCATCACTCAGCTTCCCTGATGATAGTATAATGGTAAATTGCAATACTAGAAGATTGTGCTATTGTCAACCTTTGTTAAATAGACCCTTAGGGGGCAAATAAATTTTTTTGTAACTCTCAAATCTCCTGTCTAAATTGCACGGGAGCTATTCAACTGTGTGCGTGTCCAGCAACGTTCTTGTGCGAAAATGTACGGGATTAGCCGCATTAAGCAGCTTCTCCCATGCTAACTGCCGGGCGCGCTGCAGTTACAGTGCAAACAGGCATTCGCGACCAACCCCAAATGTTTACTTTACACAGATTTCTGAAGACTCCCTAGGAGGGTGCAATTACAAATCCGTAATAAGTGTATCCTCGGGGCTGGTAGACATAAAATTGAATAGCTCCCGCGCAGTTTAGACGGGAGCTACAAACAATTGAATCGCCCCTTTTAGTATCATTGCAGCATCAGGTACAAAAAACTGGGTGATGAACTGATCATTGTTTATTTTGTTTTTGTTGGGAAGATTTGAGGTGCAAGTTTAGTGGTCCAGAAGGGTCACTAACCTGTTCTTGCTTTCCACAGTATATGGGTAAGGCTTACATTTGCTTGGTCCATTCAGTTATGCAAACATAACTGTGAAGATCCCTGTTGACCTGTTTTGTTGATCTATCCATTCATATTAAAGTCAGTTATTTTAATTACATTTAGGATTGGAATCCAGCATAATAGGAAGTAAACCCAGCTGTGTAGCTGAAGGACAAAGAGCTTTTGAATATTAAAGCAATAGTATACACTTATATTGGATACTTTTTATTTATAAGTAGTCGTAGAAGCTTTGTGAGGCATTACACAATGCTTCCTGTTTAGAAAGTCACAAATTACTAATAAACCGGTTGTGCTGATGTCTGTGGTCATAGAGAGAGGAAGAGAGTCCTCTGGAGTCCTGTGTGATTGTCATCACTGGTACGCCATTGAGCTAAGCTTTGAAATGACTAAATGGGTAATTTTATAGAACCTACTCTATAAATCCCATGCTTAAAACAGTAATTGATTTCCTTTTAGCAATGATCTAATAATAAATGCAAAGTGAGTCCTAAAAAATACATGTATAGTTAGAGTGCCCATACCTTACTATAACTTGACGCTTGGCACTGTATTTTTGGTCAGTTGTGCACAAGACATGTTATCTTATCATCCATTTGAGACTATTAGACATTTATATAAAGTATATTCTGTTTATAATAGCTTTAAATAATATTTATGTTCTGTAATGTTAGCCACACAAAAAAGGCGCATTCTCTGTAAAAGTGTTCATCCAGACAAGACAGACCTAGTAGTTTGCTGCTCAGCCTGATGACTGAACACCAAGGTTGACAGCATTCATGTTACAATCAGACTTTTGAATACCTGAAAGTGACCCATTTCAAGTGGATCATGCTCCAGAAATTCAATTATTTTGGAGATACAAGCATGTACATATTGGGCAGGTTTGCATTATTACTGTGTTTCAAGAATTGTGATACTTAAGCAACCATATTTTCTGTTAGAGGAATATTTAATTGTTAATTTGTTCAATGTTTAATTTATATTTATTTTATAAATGGTACATGACAAATATGGGCATATATCACACTGCACCTGTTTTCTGTATACTTTTATTATCAAACTTTCACAATTCTGACAGATAAAAAGGAGAGTAAAGCTGGGTACACATTAGCTGATGTGTACCCAGTGCGATATCGCCAGCGACTGGACCCGGCATTCAGCAAGTGCATACACACTTGCCGATACCGGGTCCGATGGGGGGGAGAGGGACATGTCATGCTACATTCTGCATCATGACATCGTTAGCGACATCAACTATCGGCCCTGCAGTAAGGATGGTGGGCGCTGACGCTAACGACCCACTGGAGAGCGCATGTCATAGGTACACACTAGACTATGTACCCAATTTGTCGCACCGATCCGCGGGATCGGATGACATATCGTCTAGTGCAGCGATTTTCAACCGCTGTGCCGCGAGTGCTTCCTAAGTGTGCCGCCCGGAGATTCCTTCCCACAGTTAAACAACTAACATTGCTGTTGCGCAGCGCTGGGCACTTCCGGATTGCTCAGCCGCTGCCCAGGCCGTACCAATTGAGAGGCGGCGGCGTGACATCCCGCCCGCACAGTACTGCTCACTGTTGATAAGCAGTGAATGTGACAGGCTGCTGTAAGTCTGCACTAACTTCCACGGCTGCGGGATGGAAGATGCCAGGATCCATTCAGTGAAAGGGCATCTAGACGCGACCGAAGGACAGGGAGCTCCTTTTTCTGCCCAGGACAGGGAGGGGGTCAATATGTATCATTTATTTTCTGTGGGGGCCAGTGTAATTGTGTGTTTTTTTTTTATGTGGGGGCAATGTATATTATTTTCTGTGGGGGCCAGTGTAATTGTGTGGGTTTTTTTTTATGTGGGGGCAATGTATATTATTTTCTGTGGGGGCCAGTGTAATTGTGTTTTTTTTTTTTTTTTTAATGTGGGGGCAATGTATATTATTTTCTGTGGAGGATAGTGTGATTTTTTTTTTCTCTCACAATTGTGTGCCAGTAATATATTTTATTGTGCTTTCTGGGGGGTGGGGGTGGCAGTGTAATTGTGTTTTTATGTGGGTACCATGTGTATTTTTTATTTTATTCTGTGAGGGCCAGTGTGATTGTTTTTTTCAAATCTTGTTTGGTGTGCCGCGAGTTGGAAAAGGTTGAAAATCAATGGTCTAATGTGTACCCACCTTAAGGGACATAGCATAGATAGAAGTAACAATACACTGACTTTGATGGTCGGATGGTTTTTGGCAGTAACTGAAGAAGGCATCGCTTTACCATAAAATGTTTATGAAATGTAGTAGGTTACTACGAAGCATAGTATTAAAATATTAAAATCCAGCAAAGCAATAACATATTAACTGGTTGTTTTTATTGCTAACTAGCTGGGATACCAGGCGTTGCCCAGGTTGAAAACTGGACCCTAAAGCAGCCTTTGTTTACTTGTCCTCTCCTATAACCCCATTCCATTGATCCTGAAAAGGACCCCACTGTTTGCTATCGGGCATACAAACAGTGGCATAACTACCATGGGTGCAAGGGATGCGGCTGCTATGGAGCCCGAGCTGCCTCTGTGGCCTGCCGCTCCCCCTTCACCCAGTTGCTCACAGAAGTTGGGCCGGTCCAGTCTGGGCCGTTGAGGGGGGCCTGGGTGTCAGCGATGTTGGTTTGCTGGCAGCTGATTACAGCTAGTGCACTGGCAGGCAGGTATGGAGAGAGAGCGCCACCGGTCGCGAGGCAATCAGACCTTGTGGGACATCCATTTAGCTGTGGAGGCTCCTGATAGGCTGCCTGTTAGCTGTGGAGGCTCCTGATAGGCTGCCTGTCTGCTAGCTCTGATTGGCTTGCGACCGACTCCAGGCGCATGCATCCGGCGTCTATTCTCCGGCAGTGAGTGGGTCACTGCACATTTCCCCACCCGCAGGACACTGTGACCCGCGGGTGTAAACTGCACCCGCAGGCTTTGAGGGCAGAGCGCTTTTTGCCCTCCTTCTGGAGGGCAGGGTGCTAGCGGGAACGTTATGTTATATGGGGCACTACTACTATATGGCATAATCTGTAAAGGACATTACTGTGTGGTATAATGTAGAAGAGGCACTACTATTGTGTGGCATAATATGTATTAGAGGTACTACTCTGTGGCATTACCTCAATGGGCTCTGTGTGGCATAACCAGAATGGGGACTGTGTGGCATATCATGAATGGGCTCTGTGTGGGGGCAAATGTATGTTTTGTTTTTTCTTACCTCTGGGGGGCCCTTTTAAGAACTTGCTATTTGTCTCTCAAAGTTCTGGGCCCTTCCATGCAAACACATACTGTAGGCTCTGAATATGAACTTGCATGAGTCATCAAATTTGTTTAGACTGAGGTTAAAAGGATACTTTTGTCGTTTTCTCACAGGTTTTTGGCAGACTGCCAATTTAAGCAAGTGTGTCCCCATTTTTAGGAATTGTGTGATGTGTGTGGCCCTGACTAAGTTCAAACCAAGGCAAAAACCTAATCCTGGTCAGACTACACCACAATGCCAAATTTAATGGAGCTAGGTCCAAAACTCTGACCGTGCATAAAGAACAAAAGGACAAACACGCTTTCTCACTTATTATATAGATGAAAGACAAATGGCAAATTGTGCATTCCAGATGGTCAATTTTCCAATAGCATAGCCTAAACCGTGTGCTCCTACGAATGTACTTAAAAATCTATAGGATTTAAATGTTTCTTTTAGAACAGTGGTCTCCAACCGGTAGCTTGCGGTCTTAATTTTGGTTGTCCACCTAGCTGCAGTATACTGCCGAGTCAACTAGGAGGAAGTAACCTCTGATGTGTGCTCCCCTGTGGCATTAACGCCATGGGTGGAGCCACAGGGAAGCACGTCGGGTGATTGCCGCAACCTCTACAGCAATCACCTGACATGCTTCCCCGTGGTTCCACCCACGGCGTCTGCACTTCGGAGGAGCGAGTGAGTGACTCCCGCCCAGCCCTGACGGAAAATCACACAGCAGCCCTGCTTATATCTTTTGCTCTTCTAGTGCACTTATCTCTTTGGAGTCGGTAATTAACAGTGAAATGGGCCTGTGCTTAAACTTTATTTACAAACTACAACAATATCGCTGTAATTAAATGCATTTTTACTTTCTATAAAACATTTTTTTTTTTTTTTTCATTCAATTGTTCGGTTATTAGCCAGATTTTTTTTTTTTTTTTTGTACAATTTTAGTAGATCTTCAGGAAGTTTCATTTTTCTAAAGTAGCTCCTGCCCCAATTAACATTGGAGACCACTGTTTTAGAACAATGGGCCTGATTCAGAGCTGAATGCTCTGACCAGAGCGCTCGCTCTGAATCAGGGCCCTCCTACCTTTTTTTGGAGAGTCCTCATGGACGCTCGCATAGCTGTGGGTTACCACCCACAGCTATAGCGAGCGTCCATGATGATGGACGCGATGGTCTTGACCATCGCGACCATCAGGCTTGCGACGGAGACCCTGCCGCAAGCCCTGGAGTGATTTTGGCTCTATCAGAGCCAAAATCACTCCCACTGACATCACTAGTGATGTCAGTGGGGCCGGCTTGAGACGGTAGGCGTTCCCATGGGAACGCCTCCGTCTGGCAGGCACGCCCACCAAAGGGGGCGTGCTGTCAATCAACATCGACAGCACGCCCCCTTTGGTGTGAGACCCGGAGCGATGGAGAGCCAGTCGCTCGCCGGGTCTTGCGCATGCGCAGTGGGGGAACATCGACCCGCTTGCGAGCGTGCTGCCGCTCACGAGCGGGTCTGAATGACCCCCAATGCTCCTATTTATCTTTAACCTTAGACCAATCTCCTTTTACTTCAGTTTCAGCAGTATGTCAGCTCCCAGTCATGTTAATAGGGTTTTCCACCACTGACCTTAATTCATTCATTCACGATATCAACTGACCTTATTTTGGGAAAGGTTGACTTAGAGCAAATAAACTTCCACAGTCTTCCTAAAACATCTTTTAAATTGTGCTTTTAGAGGTTTTTTCATAATGTTTACAGAGTCATAAGTCATTAAAGGAAACATTCTCTCCTGTATTGGTGCATACACACGGTCAGATTTTTCTTCAGATCTTGAACGATAACTATTTAAAAAATCGTTCATATCTGAAGGAATATCTGACATGTCTGAACGATGCGCGTTCCCAATGGTCAGATAGCAATATCTGACATCTGATGTGTTTGCAGTCAGTTTTGGACGATTTCAGTCATTTTAATGCAGTCAAAAATAGTTTGTAGTTCAAATCGTTGGTCAAATCGTTCATGAAATCGTTCAAATCGTTCATCTGACACATCTGACCGTGTGTATGCACCTTATGTGTGGTGGTGATTGTGCGCACTTGTTTCTGAGCTGTGACCTAGGGGGGGGAATTCAATTGCAGGCGAAGGGTGCGAATTGGCGTTGCCACGGCGTTTAAACGCCGGCAAAGGCAGCCCTTCTCGCACCCTTCGCAACGGTCAGCCGAATGTCCGATTCACTGAAAAGTGCTCACTACACTATGGGGTAGCGAACACTTTTGAGCGAGATCCCGCTGCCGTAAAGTGCGGCAGCTGCCGCACAGATTCGGCTTGGCGAATGTATTCGCTCCTAATTGAATTCCCTTCCTATTGTCATATGTGCATGGACCACTAATCCCTTTACATATTGAATAACATACCAGTTTGCAGGTGAGAATGGTAAGAGAAATACAAGGCATTTGTTGACTGAGTTTAAACACTGGTGAATGATTTAAATAGTGCAGTATCATGGAAATGTTATATTTACATAGTGATAAGACAGTTGTTTAACTAACTTTGTTAAAAAAATAAAAATCCATTTTAATCCTTGTCATTTAGGTATCTCTATTGCATGAGTTTATTTTTTACTTAAGTATGCCCATTTAAGGATATGCAGTGATTTCCTTTGCATGCTCCTTTTAAAACAATACAACCTAACTAAGCCTGTGACCGATTTTCCACTGTGATCAGTACTCCACCTAGTTATACTCCTGGCGTTTCCTTTTGGCTGTGATTTGGTTGGTGCTTTATCATGTACACGTTACATGTAAACAACTGTGATCTTTTAGCTATCTAACAGACTGTGTAATGGTTAGCGTTACTGCCTCACAGCACTGAGGCCGTGGGTTCGATTCCCACCACGACCCTAACTGTGGAGTTGTGCTTGCGTGGGTTTCCTCCGTGTACTCTGATTTCCTCCCACACTCCAAAAATATACTGGTATGTTAATTGGCTCCAAACCTAAATTAACCCTAGTGTGTATGTGTGTGCGCATGTGTTAGGGCACATAGATTGTAAGCTCCACTGGGGCAGGGCCTGATGTGAATGGCCAAATTTTCTCTCTGTAAAGTGCTTCGGAATATGTGTGTGCTATATAAATATCTGGTAATAAATAAATAAAAATTGCATTTGTTTGGTTGCATTGTTAGTGTTACTGATTGGTGTAGAAAATTATAACTTGGTACGTGTATGTCTTATAACGTTAAGCTGTTCAGTATTACAGTCTTAGTACATGTGCACGATAGACTAAACATTAATGAAATGATCACTGGACTTAAATGCTTTTCGGCTCATCCGTTATTCAAAAACCTTTTTGATGGTTTTCCACTTTCACAGCAACTTTGCTGTATTGAATTCTTTTTTTTTTTTTTTTTTCTTGGTCTCTCCACAACCATCTGCTGATGTTTGTCAGAAAATGAGTAATAGATTTGTCTTTGATCATAATACGCTATATAACTAATCTTTTAACAATAAATTCTACCAAATATATATATATATATATATATATATATATATATATAAAAAAAAAAAACACTATACCTCTTAGTGATTAAGGAAGCTGTTTAATGTTTGTGACATTGAGAAAGCTGTGCAGTTATGATTGTTGCAGGGCACTGTTATGTTTATAATGCAGACACTTGTAACTCATATTTACCATCTATTTCTGGTGCTACCTTCATCTTTACAAGCAAACATCCAAAAATGTTTTTAAGTGTGTAAATACTTTACTAAAATTTGAAAGCATACCTGCAGAAATATCAAATAATTAAGATGTCACTTGAGCCACCAGCACTGGGAAGTACAGCACTGCCACTCCAGACAACTGTGCAGTCTGCATGGTGCATGCCAGGGGCATCCAAAGGATGCTCAGGGCAGCTCTGCTACAGAGTTACTGGCTTCAGGGTACCATTCCAGGCACTCTGCAGTTGCAGTGACTGTGGGTTAGCGAAGGTACCATCTAAGTGTGCTCTGTGCCCTGGGCGACAGCACTGCTCACACACTCCTTGTTATGCTGTCTCAAAGTGGCCATTAAGTCAATGAACACATTGAAAATTCTTTGAAGGCAATTTGAGGAATTTAGCTCCCGTGCCTGGAGCTGCACTTATCATGGATTTCTGCTTTCACACTCCTGAGGTGGAGGGTGCAGCACTAAACTTGGGAGAAGCTGACGAACTCTGCTACTCCGTGCTTTCTCGCGCGCAAAAGTGGCCAGCACAGGTATTAACCACTTAACTGACGCCGGTTTTGATGTGAACGCAGCCAGCTGTACGTCAGCTGACAAGGTGTGACCGCACCCCCCGGCTGTGGTTTTGAAGAGAAAATTTGTTCTACACATGTACAGAACGGATCTTTTCTGACTACCCTGACTTTCCTGTGGACCAGGCAATGTCTGACTGGTTTAGCTGGAAAAATTGTCAGTTAAGTGGTTAAATAGCTCCCAGGCACTTAGCTTGGGAGCTAAATTCACATTTAACAATTGAATCTACCCCTTTGTGTTTTAAAACGTTAATTTATTATAAATCCAGTTAAGAGGCCAGGTCACATAAGGAGGAACATATTTTGGACTATACTACCCTAACTGGTTCAATTACATTTACTTCCTCAGTGGTACTGTAACATAAATTTTAATGTGTTGTAATGAACTATGTGGTTAAGATACCGCCCATTGCCTGACTCTTAGATACCGCCCATTGCCTGACTCTTAGATACCGCCCATTGCCTGACTCTTAGATACCGTCCATTGCCTGACTCTTAGATACCGCCCATTGCCTGACTCTTAGATACCGCCCATTGCCTGACTCTTAGATACCGCCCATTGCCTGACTCTTAGATACCGCCCATTGCCTGACTCTTAGATACCGCCCATTGCCTGACTCTTAGATACCGCCCATTGCCTGACTCTTAGATACCGCCCATTGCCTGACTCTTAGATACCGCCCATTGCCTGACTCTTGGATACCGCCCATTGCCTTGACTCTTGGATACCGCCCATTGCCTGACTCTTAGATACCGCCCATTGCCTGACTCTTGGATACCGCCCATTGCCTTGACTCTTGGATACCGCCCATTGCCTTGACTCTTGGATACCGCCCATTGCCTTGACTCTTGGATACCGCCCATTGCCTTGACTCTTGGATACCGCCCATTGCCTTGACTCTTGGATACCGCCCATTGCCTTGACTCTTGGATACCGCCCATTGCCTTGACTCTTGGATACCGCCCATTGCCTTGACTCTTGGATACCGCCCATTGCCTTGACTCTTGGATACCGCCCATTGCCTTGACTCTTGGATACCGCCCATTGCCTTGACTCTATGTAATAGGCAGAAAAGCATCAGGATTGTAGTTATGCTGACCATGCTATATCGGTTTCCATCAGTGTACTGTGTAATTTGTGGACCTAAAAAAGTTCATGGTTATTGCTTAGATAATGGCATGATTCAGTTACATATACTGGTATTTACAGGTACACATTTTATAGCACTCCAAGGTCCATGGATAGAAACAAGCCAGCCAACTAATCAAAATTAAGGCAACTACATTCTATTTGTAAAGACTCATTATATTTTGGTAGTACTGTAGGTAAGGAGTAAGTGAACATAAAAAATAAAAGGTTCCTTGTATGTTTGTCAAACACTTGCAACAGAAGAAATGTAGTTGATCCCTTAAGGTGAGTACACACACTAAGCGATATATCGGACAATATATCTTTCCGTTCGCGGATCAGAACGATATATTGGCTGATATATAGTTTATTGCAGTGGTTCCCAAACTTTTTCAATTCAAGGTCCTCTTCTGGTCTCTGTGATTTTTTTCAAGGCACCCCTAAGCCAAAATTATTACCGAGCGGTCCCTTTTTTAATACTAAAAATAACTTAATTAGTATTTAGGTCAGTACATAAATAATTATTAACTGGTTTGCAAAAATAATGCACAAAACCAAAATAAAAAAAATGAGGTTTTTTTTGGGTGGAACAGCACTGCATGAAGTCTCGTTAAAGCAGGGCTGGATAAAGGCTTTGGGAGACCCGTTGCTCTAAAGACAGGGCTGCCCTATGATCTAAAATTAAGGGTATACATAGTGTCATCATTCATAGAAAGAGAAACTGCTATTCTTACCCATTTCCCCTTCTTTCTCTCTAGTTAGGTCACCAGCCGTTGCACCCCGGTGACAGCGCAGTGGGGATCCCAGGGAGCTGCAGCACACAGATTGGGATCCGCTGGCTTAGTGTGTACATGCATATGTGCTGTGCATGCACAACAGATTAGAAGATCCGGCGGCCGACAACTTGCCTATGGATGTGTCGGAACGATATATCGGGCGGTCGTACACCAGATTGTGCAGTTTGTACGGACAGTCCGATATATCGTGTTGTCACATCTGCTGTCGCTGGGTAAACACATTGTCTAGTGTGTACCCGGCATTGCAATCTAGTGTCTTGCCTAACTTTGTTAAAATGCTTTAGAGATTGTGTTCTAACATGCTAGTCATCCATTTGACGGTTATTGATTCAGCCTAATTTTTCCAGTTGTTTTTCTTTTTGAATGTCACGTTTGTTGTGCAGTTGTCCCTGAATATTTTATGATAGAAGCTTTTAAATTGAACTTGCTTAGCAGTGTCCTTGCAGTCCAGCTTGATTACTGTATTCATACTGTCAATACAAAAGGGTATAAAATGAGATTCCAGGCTCCAAGCTAATCCCTCGCAGTAAGCAAATATGCTAATGTGCGGCTCCCCCAACACAGAAATAAAGCTTGTGCATAATATCTGCCCCATCCAGCCTGCCATCAGACAGTGCAGTAGTTAGAGGTCTTTGTGTTGGGCTTCTTTGAGTCACTAAGGATAAATGGTGACCTCATTGGGTTTTTACTCTGCTCTTTTAGATGCTTTATTTTAATGGGCGCTAGCCTGAATTGTTAAAGGATATTATAATATCTATAATAAAAAAAATATTTCTAGGAAGAAATCATTGTGCAAATTTATATTGGTATTTGAATGCAGCACTTGTCACATCCTTAAGAGTCCACTGATGTGACATTTATTTTCCTGAATTTGTCTGTTAGTCCAAATATATACAAATTACAGGAAGGGCTGGTAATTTTTATCCCTGTGTATTTCCAAAGTTATATTCGTCTTTCACAAACCTATCAAACGGAGAGCATCTGATATTATGGATCCAATTAGGCAAAGTGGACACAGAGGCCACTATATTACTGAGGAAACAACTTGAAAATAAACTCCAGAAACAAAGGGGCTATTTGTCTTTGTTTAGCTGTCACACAGATTATACTATGTTGAGGATCAAAGGCAATTGGCTAGAGAGATTCAGATATGGGTGTTGTGGTGTTGTCAGGCTCTTTTTATTCTGGAAACAAGTAGTAATATAACATGGCTGATGCTTCAATGGTATTGGATACTTGATGCATGCAGAATTTGTGTGATATCCCCAACGTTTATTCAGCTACTTGCTTTATATATAAAAGATCAGTTACATTTTTTCTTTTTTTAAACACTTCAGGCACAATGTTAGGAATTGTCCTTGAAAAAAATAAGTTAAATTACTGTTTTTGGCAATTTTTCAGCATTTAAAGGTTTTTATTTTAGAACCCCCGAAGGTCCATATAAAAAACAACAATATTTTTTAACAGATATAAAAGGTGAAGCTTTCACTCAAGGGCTAACCATTGAAGAGCAACAGAAGCTATCAAAATATAAGAGAGATTGCAGTTACTTTGTAAGATTCTGGGTTACATATGATTTGTGTTTTGAATATAGCATACCTCCCCAACTTTGATGATTGTGAGGTGTGGCTAGGAAAAAGTGTTGTGAGAATGAGGTGTTTTACCATTGTGGTGGACAATCTAAGGTTTTTGGATGACTAAAACTACTTGCATGCAGCAATAGTACCAATATTCAGCCAATTTGTGATGTGTGGGGCCTGAAAAAGGAACATGCAAACACTGTGCACACAAGCCAATCGGATATTTACACTTCTTTGAAAGCGGTGAATAAGGTACAGCTGTCTGTACTTGTGGCATCTATGGGAGACAAGTGCATAATTGATGAACAGGCAGCTTTGGGGTGCTTATGTATTAACTAGTTTTCTACAAAACCTTTTATCTTTCATTCCCCTCTGCCAAAGCCCTCATTTATTTTACTTTTACATCAACCAGCATCCTGCCTATTTCAACCTACTTTGTTCCAATTAACTAGGAAGAAGGGGGGTCAATAGTGGTCATTTTACATACGTGCCATCTTCACCAGCATTTCTCTATTGTTTAAATATATCTTTGGTAAAATCACATCTAATGCTTACAAAAATAAAAATTAAAAGATAGGAATAAAAAGACTTCTGCATCAGATGCTCTACTGTGCAGTTATAGGGAACACTAACCATTGTTGGTCTATCGGTCATTTCACACAATGGGGGGAAATCTGTTCTCTTCACGGGATGTAGCTCTGGGGTTTAAGTGCCTGAAGCTAATCCATTCACTGCATCGCAGCTGGGAGATGCACCTCTCCGCCATGAATGCCCGGGCAACAGCCGTGGTAATCGGCATCTCCTGGCTGAAATGCCGGGCGCGATGCTGTTACCGCATGCAGTAACACAGCGACTAGCCCAGAGGTTCCCAAAAGCAGTCCTCAAGGCTCCCCAACAGTTCAGGTTTTAGAGATATCCATGGTTTAGCACAGATGACTTGATTAGTACCTCAGTCATTTTTATTTAACCACCTGTGCTCAACCATGGATATGTCTAAAACCTGAACTGTTGGGGAGCCTTGAGGACCACATTTGGGATCCTCCGGACTAGCCCATAGGCACTAGTTAGCACAAATTTCAGCTCGCAACTCAGGTAGATGCGAGCAGAAATCCACTAGTTGTGGGTTTACTGCACGGGCAATTAAATAACTTCGGGCACTTAACCCGGGAGCTATATCCCCACAAAGAGAATTTGATTCCCACGTTTGTGAAATAATGTATTTAGACTAAGTATAGTTGTAGAGTGGTGGCTACCAGCATTTTTGAGATTGACATGTGACACTTGGTTTTCTTTTTAATTTCCTAGTGGTACACCAATGTCATGTTATAATTAGCTAAAACATAAATCCTGAATGACTGCATCTTTTTCATTTAAAATTAAAGGGTAAATTTACTAAAATAGGCAAATTGAGGTGCTGCCTGTAGCAGCCAATCAAATATTAACTATCATGTCTCTATTGCATCCTAGAAAATGATAGATAGAATTTGATTGGTTCTATGGACAACACCTACTTGTCTGTTTTAGAAAATATAGCAAATATACTCCTAAATCTTTTAAATGCACTTAATTGGAAAGTATACCATAACTTTTTATTTAAATTACCTTTTATGTTGTTCATTATATGACCACTCAGATCAGAATGCATTGATTGTTTCTGCACAGCACATGTCATTGCAGATTTTACAAATCAACTTTCCAAAGTAGTGCTTTTCTGTAGTACAGCTCTTCCTCTAAGCACCACTGGCAATAACTGACTGGCATGTTCACGTAATTGCTAACACGTGTAGGTCAGGAAAAATACATATATGTCTGGGAGTGGCATATTAATTGTGGGTATTTGGTGCCAGGTACAAATAATGCATGCTGATGCTCGCTGTCACTTGTGAACTGCTTTTCATTGGCTGTTTGTGGATGCTTGAGGACATTAAATGAGTTTTCTGCTGTAGTAGAGTGGTCTTGGTTGTTTAATTGATGCCCAATAGAGATTGTTACAGATGGAAGAAATGGCTTACAACATGGGTGCAAGCGTGACGTGTGTACGCATAAAGCAGAAGTATATGCTTCGTTGAAGGCATCTCGAGCTCTGCTTATGGAAGGAAATACGCTGTTTTTACTTAGGCTTATTTTGCAGCCAAATCTGCATTCGCCCCTTTAGTAGTAACAGTCTAGTTGGCGCGAAGTATATTTGTACATTCTAATGGGATATTTGACTCTTGACATTTTCTTTTCATTGACAGAAAATATAGCATTGGGTCACTAAAGGGTTAACCTCTCCATCATGTGGAGACACCAAATAAACACACTTTAATCCCTTCTCTACCTGTCTTGTTCTTCAGTCCATGACTGTACTGATTACAGGGTAGGTGTTGTACTCACTACTATGCCTCCTTCTCTGGAAAATAAAATGATGCAGTTTCTCAGAAAGTTTTCATTATATTGACATCCGGAGGAGACACTAAAGTATTATAATACATTTGAACATTAAATATTCTCTGATTGCATGATGCAACAATATATATTTTTGGCAAACTTAATGTCACATCAATCTCCAATAAACTGTAGCTGAACATCCAACCTATATTGCTTAACAAATGTACTCCTGGAAGACCACACTGCTGTCCTGCAGTTCATACAAAGCTGACTATAGTGGCATAAGAAGTGAAATCTGCTCTTTGAAATGTGGTTCTGACATTGAAATGTAAGATATCCTTCTGCAACTAGCAACACAAATAATCTTCATTGAAACTTCTTAATTCTCTTGGTCTTGTCCACAAAGCAACAGGACTATAGAAAAGTTCAATGTAGCCACTTTGTTTCTGATCTGTTGCTTTAAATGTTTCCACATCCTGCATATTTCTCACGTTTGGTGGATGTGAGGCTCAGCTCCCAAAATTGACTTGTAGAAATTACACAGTGATCTAATTTATGATGATTGAAAATATACTGCTTTTATTCAAAGTAAACTGAAAATGTCACCTATACAAGTAATATTTTGTCAGAAGTAGATTTCTTGCTAACTGCTAGAAATGTTTTTGCATTTTTTTTTTTTTAACTCCATCGGCTAGCCATATTTACCACTCAAACTCCATTCTGTCCAACAATAAAATTGTCTTTATTTTAACTGATGGAGAGGCAGTAGTATGACTTGGAGTGTCCACTATCAACTGAATCCATTTGTGGAACTTGCACATCCAGAGTGCAATCCAGAATCAACTCTGCTTAATCCTCCACTAGTTTCCTGATGATCATTGGAACTAAACGATGTGGAAATGTTTAAATGTTCCCTTATCTAGGAATCACAAATAATCAGGGTGTCGTCTTGTTGAGCAATGGCCAGCAGGTTGAATGCTGGTTATTTTTATCTGTTTTGTAGAGTAAAAAAATGATTCAGATAATTTTTTTTTTTTTAATGAACGATTCCCTCCGGGTATGCATATTAAAACTTTCCATTCCTGGTACGTGGTGGGACTTTTCAGGGTTGGACAGCTGATGAGTGGTGGTTGCTTTATGCCTTTTGCTGAAGTATGTGAGAAATGGAACCTACTCTCAAGGGAATATTGGCACCACCTTCAGGTACATCATTTCCTGCAGTCTCTCGGTCCTTCGCAGTGTGCGTACACACTACACGATATGCTCCCTGATCGATATCGTGTAGTGTGTCCCCGGCAGGCTGTGCTCACTGTCGTTCATGACATTGAGCACAGACGCTGAACGATATCATTAACGATTTCGTTCAGCGCCGGGCTCTCTCCCCCATTCCCCAACATGCAGCAACCTGACGAGGTCGTCAGATTGTGCTGCATGTTCAGGCGATGGACAATGTCAGAAACAACCAGTGGGAGTGCGCATCGCTGGTCGTTTCCGACATAAATGTGCACGATTACTGAGCGACTGCACGATTACGATGTCGTAATCGTGCAGTCGCTCAGTAATATCGCCCAGTGTGTACCCACCATAAGACTCTTTGTTTGACTTATACTCCCTTCGAACAACTCTGTGTTAGCTCTACTCCCCTGACCCATACTATATCTCTGATTTATAATTTTCTGTCAGCAGATGCTAGCCTTTCCCTTCCTAATTTTACTAAAATTTGCGACCGTGAGCTTGGGGTTGGCCTAGATGAAGATGAGAGGGAAAATATATTTAAATTGGCCCGTGCCTGCTCCTCCACTGTTGGTGTCATAGAGACCCAATATAAATCGCTTTCCCGTTGGTACAGATGTCCGGATACCTTCTCTAAGATGGGGATCGGTGTACCGAACATTTGCTGGCGTTGCTCTGGGGCCCCGGGTGACCCATTCCACATCTGGTGACAATGCCCTATCCTACAACCCTTTTGTAATGAACTCCTCAGCCTTTCTGCAAAACTTTAAGAAGAACCGGCCCCTATAGATCCAACGTTCTGGCTGTTTCATTTATCATCCAGACCCCTCACGAAATATAAGAAATCTTTTGTTATGTTTGAACAATGCTGCTAAAGCAGTTTTTCCGGTAAGATAGCACTCTTCCTCTCCTCCAATGGTAATGGATTGGTTCACCAGGATAGACTTCTATATGGAAATGGATGATATATTGACTTCTGCTGATGGTAGTTATGAGTCTTTTAGGAATACCTGGTGCCGCTGGATGGATTTCAAAGACTCTATGGGCTCGATTCTATTCAGCGCGATGTAAATAGCTCCGGGAGTTAGCTCCCGGAGCTATTCAATACACCGCGCTGACAAGTCCGACTAATGATTTCTTCTCTCATCCCTCCGGGGATGAGAGAAGAAATCCGACAAAAGTCCCGGCGCGAGGCTGTTTTCTGCCCTTAGCGCCGGGAAAACAGCCTCGCGCCGGGAAGTTAGGTCGGGCAATGCCCGTTATCACGCCTAAACACCCTGTTTAAGGCGCGATAACGAGCCTTCCCTGACCTAACAGCGCGTTGAATTGAATAGCTCCGGGAGCTATCTCCCAGCGCTATTTACATCGCGCTGAATTGAATCATGCCCTATGACCTTCAAAAATATCCTTCTACCTGGCCTTCATTTTCCTAGGTTTGACCCGAATTGTAGTAGACCCTGGACCCTTGTACCTGGCTACTAGGTCATATTGTAGCTTTATCCTTCCTCCATATCTTCTCTAATGGGTACTGATGGATGCGAGATTACACCACTTGATCTGAAGCAACTGCTTCTCTTTCTCTGCTCTTTTTCTATTTCTTCCTTTCTCCTTCCCTCCCACCCTCCTCCCCCTATTGTCTAGATATTTATTTTGTTTTTCTTTTATTTAGTTTTGCAGGTTTTTTTATGTTTTGATGTCATAGCCGATTTCTATTACAAAGTTTTATATTTTTTCAGTGTATTTATATTTCTGAGCTATGTCTTTTGATGATAGCCTGGATATTGTTTCTAAATGTATTGCTACTTTATTTTTTTTCATGACCACTTTAATAAAAAATAAATAAATTAGGTACTAAAAAATGATTCAAATTCAATTAAAAACTTGTGCCTGTTGATGATATCCACATTAGTCATTAAAAGTAGTTTGGGTGCATTTCTGTCCAAGCAAGGTGAACAGTGAGTGACCTGCTGTGCTTTACCGCCTTGTTTCTTCATGTTTGCTACCACTTATTGTCTAAATGCATTGGGACTACCTTTCTCTAAAAGTTTTCTTCTGGAAAGTCAACCAAGATGGGTATATATACTGCCTTAAATTCTCTGAAATGAAACATCCAGGTTAAGTGTGTGCAACTTTTCACTGACGGGAGCTGGTGGTGGTATTGTGTGGTATGTAAGGAAGCGAAAAGTATGTATTACTGATCACCTTGGTTGACAGCTTGTTTATCAGGTCTATTGTATGTTTATCTGCCTTGTCCCTTCTGGTCTACGAGGACTGATCTCCATCAAAAAAAGCTGGTATTAATAATTATAGCTTACCAAGCTGGTGCCATGGTTTGTCCTGATGGTGTCTCACCTTTGATCAGTCTGTCTCTTGTTCAGTTGTTTGTTGAATGGACCTTGACTTGCCTTAGAATCCCTCAGAGGCCTTTTGTTGTTCTTTCACAACAGTTTCTCTGTCAGTACTTTGAGGAGTGGTCCTGATATGAAAAACTGTCTGAATTGCGAAACAATATTTGAATGTCATCCGAACTGTTCTCTGGCCATGATTTCATTGGTTTTTGTGTCTAGGATTATACACAGGATGTAGGATTATACACAGGATAGGAACCGAATACTCTGTCTTAAACAAAACTGATGCTTGGACTAATTTATTAGCCATTTTCTTGTTGACCTTTCAGGCTCCTCTTAAAGTGGGTCTGTAATAATTATCTGGATTAGTCTAATTAAGGGTCTACCTTGTTTCTTTGAGAACCCCTACATCTTCTGTATGCAAAGTAGCAACAACAGGAGTCTCCTTAAGCTCTTCCATCAACTCTCCTGCTGAGAAATGCTGTGCATCATCCTAATGACCAGTGTCCCTCCTGTTATCGGTTACTAAAAGAAACTTGTGTTCTTTAAATATGGACAACAGGGGATTCATAAGTGCTGTTTGGACAGATTGTGTAAGCAACGGGTCTATCCTTTTTGTTACAGTTGACAAATAATATGAAGTTTTTAATCCCGCAGTCCTAGCTGAATTTCTTGTCTCGATTATGCGTAAGTTTTGCATGCTGAACATTCTCTTTGAAAATAAATGTGGCCTTCTCTTTTACAACGCTCCTTTTCTTTGTCTGGATGAAGTACTGAAAGATCTATGAATCATTATAAACTTGGCTTGAAAAAGGTTGCATGCAGAGGTGGCTGACCCCTTTGGTCATGGACCCCGAAGGCCAGTCGGTGTCTGGAGGAACTGGTGTTTATGAATGTTTGTAAAAATGGCAGGTTAGTAACTGAAATCTGCGCATTATCTCCATTTTCTATGTCTTCAGCATCCACAGACAAGGCTCAATAAAGATGGGAGAGGAGATTTTAGAACTGGTACTGCAGCTCAGTCCCCTGTCATCTGCATGGAGTAGGGATACATTTTTTAGTATGACACTGGAATGTTGGAAGTACATGAAATTACACAATGCTAGTTATGCCTTTAATTCCTTGCTCAAAGAAATAATCTCTAGAGAAAATATCTTGTATCACCCGAATATATATTTTGATTCAAATCATATTGTTAGAGGGCAACACATTCATGTCTGGTGTTCTCTTTTGAATTCCCAGCAACAGTATCCCTATCGCTGACTTGTTTCAAATTTTCAGGAGTCGTCTTTTGCGCACAGCCATCTAATCCGTTCTGCAACTCCACGTAGATCTAAATTTAACTAAAGTATATCAACCTTTGATTGATGGATGCTCTTAAAAATAGTAAAGCTTTAGTTGACAGATTATTTATGTAATAGACAGCTATGTCGTTCCCACTAGCTGAATAAGTACTGTAATTTCCCACCTATTATATACGCACATCACAAGTACTGTAGCGGTATATTACCATTATTATGGTTCTGTTTTAAAAGCATTCTAGCTTATGAAAACTCCCACGTATTTGCACTTCCAGGGTCATCTTCGAGTGATGTCCTCTGAAATGAAACATCCAGGTTATTTGTGTGGAACTTTTCACTGACAAGAGCTGCTGGTGTTATTGTGAGGTATGTAAGGAAGCGAAAAGCATGTATTACTGATCACCTTGGGTGACAGCTTGTTTATCAGGTCCGTTGTATGTTTATGTGAGTTGAGGCTCAACTGAATTAGAGTTTATGATCTGAGAGATGGGTTAATGTGCCCGACAGGGGTACTCAGTTCTCTGCAGTGTGCGGCTGTTCACATCATGGTAGAATATGGAAACCCAACATTGCCAATTTTCCTGTGCATCTCTGTGGTGTGCAAGGAAAAAATTGTGATTTTTGTAGTTACTAAGTGCTGGTGTTCTGATGATGCTTTGTGGGCATCAGCAGAAAGTTAGTATCCCTGTTTAATATGAGCCAGTGTGGAATTTTATAGAATTATAGTAAATGTAATGAAGTGATGACATCAAGTATACCATGTACTTGTCCTGCATTGTCTTTTACTGTAGTTACTCTTCTCTTGTTCTGCTCAACTGTTTATGTACTTTGGTAGGCGCTATGGAACCCTTGTGGTGCCTGATAAATAAAGACTAATTAATAATCAGATCTTACTGTTCATACAGATAATTACAGGAGTATATACATACATATTTCCATTCAATTAAATGTTCATTTAAATACTGTGTTTTGTGTTTACTCAGGTTGTCTTAACCGTACACACTAGGCGATCAGGAAAGACAGTACGATTACGACATCGTAATCGTACCGTCGTTCCTGATCCCCTGTAGTGTCTGCCTGCACTGAACGACTGATCATTCAGTGCACTGTCCATCATTCCTGAACATGCCAATCTGTCATTATCGTCAGATTGTGCTGCATGTTGAGGCGATGGACAATGTCGGAAATGACCAGCGGGAGTGCGCATCGCTGGTCGTTTCCGACATAAGTGCGTGATTTGTGCACGATTACTGAGCGACTGCACGATTACGATGTCGTAATCGTGCAGTCGCTCAGTAATATCGCCCAGTGTGTACCCACCATTAGTCTTATTCAGTTTTATTTGAAAATCTGAAACCATTAGGTGTGATAAATATGCAAAAATAGAAGAAATCGGGAAGGAGGCCAAAACTTTTTCATGGCATTGTATATTAGCATCACTTAAGTATAACCCAGAAGGCTCTGGAGTTAAGAATACGGATATTGTTAGAAAGCAAAAAAAATATTTTTGATATAGGTGTGTGCATGTAGGGATATAGATAAGTGCACTCGCCATATTTCATAACTTTCCATCGAACATTAAATCACCATTCAATATACATATCAACATTTCAGACTTTGAGGTCAATTATCAAGACGCCAAGATAGTGGGGTCTTGTGCCACTTTTTAAATCTTTCAGAAAACAAGTTGAATGTTCTGCAGCTGATCACTGACCTCCATGAGACTGCTCCCCATTCCTGATAATTGAGAGACCAAATCACTTCCTCAGTGGAGCATATAAACTACTTCCAGTTCCTGTCCAAATCCCAATGTACTGTTCTCCACCAACATAGCTGTTTCCATCAGTAATTAAGGGCTAAAAATATCACATAATGCCATCACACCTATTCTGTGTACCACAATGAACTTTGCTTCTTTTCATTGCTGTTGACAGAGGAATACACACTCCCAGGTGTCCATTTCTGGGGGAGATGTTTAAAGTTGAGAGAGAGAAAGCACCCCCAGATTGTGATTTTTCCACAGGCTTATCTGTTTTACCATCTGAAAGTGCAGACCTTCTGTTTGAGCAAAGGATCACTCTATACTCTCACTGGGCATGCAGTCATATTGTCGACACTGTAATGTTGAATAGTTCTAAATGTGAACAACTTAATTTATTATGTTGACATGTTCAATATGTCAACATTATGCTTGACTACATTAGGAATATTTAGCCTTAGGGTTAGACTGCGGTTAGATCCATACCGTCGACATGCTTAATGTTGAACATATCAACATTATGTCAGTACTGTATAGACATTTTTATATTCAGACTGTATGAACATTATAACTGACTAATTTGTATATATGAGAGAGAGGTGTGTATATAGATAGATATAGGGCTTTATATAATAGGGTCTGAGATTACGGAACCGATGTGAGTTTGACAGTAAATTTAAAGCAGCAATAACTGACAGCGACTTTTTAGATTTAGTCGTGAACTTGCCAAAGTCACACTGATTTCGTAGTCTTGGAACCTGCGAGGTGTAGCTATTAAACAATGAGACTGATGCTATAATTTGTCTGTTCCCCTTCAATGTACTCCCCTCCTGATTCCACACACCGCTGCATTCCTCTTTTCCATTGGAGAAAGCCGTGCTGTAGCTCATTATTTGTCAGCTGTCTCAACAGCGCTGTCGTTTTTCTTCTTTACCTCCAGTAACTGATGAAAAACTGATTCCCCTGAGTTCAGATTTGACTTTAGGGAAAAAAAGAAGTCACACGGTGCTAGGTCTGGACGAGTATGGAGGGTGTTCTGCAATCTGTGAAGCAGTTTTTGGCCAAGAAACAGAGAGAGCTGTGGGCTTGTTTGTTGTCCTGATGGAGGATGAAACCATTTTCCACCCCTGTGGCGTCTTTCTTCTGATTCTTTTCTGCAGAGTTGCTAGAACATTTTTGTAGTATTGTTGATTCACTGTTGCGCCCTCTGGTACCCAGTCTTCCAAAATAATACACTTGATATCAAAGAAAAAAATTAAAATGGCTTTGAATTTGGATTTGCTTTGATATGCTTACTTCATTCTTGGTGGTGATGGTGTTTTCCAGTTTATGGACTGGCGTTTTGTCTCCTGTTTGTATTGGAAAATCCATGTTTCATTACAGATTGAAAATGTGAATCCGCTTGAATTTGTTTCAAAATGTCTGTAGAAATTTGCTTTCGATTTTCTTTCTGCTTGGCAGTGAGAAGCTTTGAAACGGGATGCAGTCACAATCCCGACAGTGTAATCCCGGCAAGGGATCTAACATAGGCATCAAAATACCGACGCCTATGTTAATCTCGACGCCGGGATGCTGGACCGATCGTCAAACGACGGGGCTAAGTATCCACATAGCCGGGGATTAGGGGGGTTAGGTTTAGGGACCTCTGGGGGGACTTGGGGTGAGGCACCCCTGGGGGGAGGTTAGGGCTTGGCACACCCCCGGGAGGGTTAGGTTTAGGGAGGGGGGGGGTTAGGTTTAGGCACCCCTGCGGGGTGGTTAGGGTTAGGCACTAGGGGTGGGAGGTTAGGCAACCCTAAAGGAGGGTTAGGGGGGGAGAGGGGAGGTTTAGCTACTTTACTTACCTCCATCGGGATCTGTGCTGTTCAGCCTGCCGGTGTCGGGATTTTGACCGCCAGGCTCGAAATTCATACCGATTCCCTTGGAACCATTTTAACACAAACTTTTGTAATGTTAAGATATTGATGCAAAACTTGATTAACAGTTTCTTTGTCAGTAAATGCAAATATGTTCTCCTATATTGTGCAGAATTGTATAGTGCAAATAAGTCCAGGTATTATATGTTTTTTGTGATGCAGCTTGACCTCTTCTCAAAGGCCAGTGGTTCTGTACATGGATAAAAAGAATAGGAGGTGCACAATGATGAAATATGTTTAAAACCCAATTCTTTACTGAAAACAATTAAGAACCACGCACATATAAAATTGTGATATATGGAAATAACAGCGCAAAAGAAATAGGACCTATGGTCATCCCACATCAGCCGTCACCCCTGGCGTCCTCTCCAATCCACCAGCGCTTCCTGGACTGATTACACCACAGCGTCTCCGTCATAAGCCAAACCCAAACATGTTTCATCCCGAAGGACTTCCTCAGTGGGTGTTTCTTTGTCAGTGTATTTCTGCTATCATTTGGATGCTGAGTCGACCGTCAAATCGAACAAGTTTTGTAATTTTTTTCTCACATTCATTTTTTTTTGATGTGCAAGATCTTCCGGGATGTTCATCATCGTTGACATCCTTGCTACCATCTCTAAATTTTTTTATGCCACTCAAATGCACGTGACATGCAATCTGCCCCGTATATCTCTGTTAGCATAAGGAAAGCTTTGGTGGGCGTTTTGTTCAATTTGACCAAACATTTTAAGTGAACATGTTGCTCTACTTTTGAACTAAGCATTTTTACAGTGCACGGTAAAAAACACAACTTCTTTGAACACTGTGTGACAGCAAGCTATCTGTGCCAGAGGGGTGAAACATGCAAAACCCTTTTTTTGGATAGTCCAAGGTCAATGTTTCCCCAACTCCCTTTTAACTCGCGCAGTATGTTTTATTTTTTGAGTACAGTCTCGTTATCTTTCAGCCACACCCCGTATTACATAACCCACCTTTTAATTAATACTTACTCAAGGTGTTCGATGTCTTCTGCACATGCTGGTGTAGTATTTACAATAAATGGTCAGCGCACACACAAATAAATAATAGATTAGTTTGTACACATTTTCTATTCGGAATGAGGCTGTGTCTTTCTTTCTCATATGTCACCCACAGTGTTAAGTCAAACATCACCAGGACCCCAATTCAGGGAATGCCACCATAGAAGTAAACACATAGTCACTATCTAAGCATATTACATTAGATGCTAGGTGGAGAAATATAAGGCTCAAAAGCTCTTAGTGCAAACAAGCTAGGTGATGAAATTAAAGTGTGACTAGCAATGTATAATTATATGAAATTATACATACACTGGAAATTGGCCTCCTTTGTCAATACACCTCTTCAGTGTGGGTTATTCTGAAGATTCACAAAAGACAAGGGGCACCAGACATATAACTTTAGATGTGAAACATTAAAACGAAAAGCTTTCAGTCATCCATTGCATATGTGCGTACCAGCAGGTGTATAATAAAGTGCTCTTCAAAAAACAACTCTTTATCCCTTGATATATTTTTGATCCAGAGCCGGGAGTACTTCTAAAAAAAAAAAAAAAAAAACCCCACAATAAATGGACACATGTTGTAGTATGTTCATACAGGTGGAGTAAAGCTGGGTACACACTATGCGATGTGCACCCAGCCAACAGCACGACACAATGGAACAATATATCGCACATGACTCACGCACTATATGATCCGGTGTACGACAGCGTGACATATCGTTCCATGTCGCACATGTAGGTGTAGACTATAGGATGGTGCCAGTGCTTGGCTCTGCAAAATGCTACGATTCGGTTCAGGTTGCCTATCACTCTGTGCAAGTTGCCGGCTTGGGAACCAGCAAAAGAGCTCCAGACCATTGCGCTTCTTCTTTCATGTTTGACAGTAGATGTCACAGGGCCACTTGCACGTTTGTTTCATTTTATTATTGTGGTAATAGCCTGGTAACATGACTTCCATATTGTACAGTACTGTGTAATATGTTGGTGTATGGTGAATAAAAATGTACTTGCTTTGCTGGTAGAATGTGAACCTTTCACACAAGCTGTAAGGGGCCTTCTCCAACTCCACAGCTCCCCTACATCTCCAACCTCCTCTCCTTACACACTCCCTCCCTCCCTCTCTGGTCAGCCAATGACCGCTGCCTTTCCACCCCTCTGGTTACCACATCTCGCTCCAGAATTCAAGAGAGCTCCCATGACCGTGCTGGCTCACCATTGGAACGATCTTCCTTGTTCTATCAGACGGCATTGCTTTGAGGGCGCTGAATACCCACCTGTTCATAAAAGCATATCCATCCACCACTTAACCATGTCACCGCATAGTCTACCTAACCCTTTTGCACTCCAATATTTTCACTCCTGCTTTCTGCCCTTAGATCCCCATACACTGGCTCACTCCTTATGTCTTCCGTTTGTCTCCCCATTCCCTTTAGACTGTAAGCTCCATGAGCAGGGCCCTCCTCCCTCCTGTTCTCATCACCTACTACTCTTCCACACTTGCCACACTCTGCTCCTGGACCCCAATTCTCTGTTTTTGTTTTTTTAGATGCTCTAGATCCGTCTCTTGCGCCCACAGCTACAGGTTTCAGCTGACTCTGTACTTTTTAATTGCACACATTACATCAGTGGCGGTGTTGAGATTTGTAGTGCTATTTGTACTGTACTGTTTTACCCTGTACTGTCTTACTGTTTTGCCCTCTGTACGGCACTGCGGACCACTTGTGGCACCCTATAAGTAAATTTAATAATATTTACTGAAGTGCGGGTTTTTAGAAGTGCAGAAAATCAGATTCTGCTTATTATCTAGCACCTTCTAGAAGATAATAGCTAGATGTTTCACATCTATCCACTTTAAAAAAAATGTATTTAATTCCTGCACCTATTACTACTCTTTATATTTCAGTTATAGCTGTGCTCATACATTTAGTAGCACTGTTTTTTTTTAACATTTAACTACACAGTCTATAATCACACAGCCTCCACTCGAGTTTTCATTCCCCTTATTCCCTCATCCACACCGTAGACACCTTTTACTTTAACCACCCCCTTATTCAGTGTCTACTTAATACTTTGCTTTAGCTATTTGTTCCACCCCTAACCTCTCCCTTTCTCCACTCCTCAGTTTCCCTTCCAACCAACCCTCTGCTTCTCTTCCCCACCTTTTCCTGTATCTCCATTCTCAACACCTCCCTCCCCCTTATGACCTTGTTACCCCACCACTAAGCCCCACTCCCTCCTGTCTGTGCATGTTACCTCCAGGGCTGCCAAGAAAAATCCTGGGCCCCGGTACATCAACTTCCCGGGGGCCCCCCTGGAGGGGGTGTGGCCACAGCATGTTGGGCATGGCTGCGCCTCTTTGGGGGGTGTCTAAACTGTTAGAAGCACACAGGAACATGGCATAGCTTCCAGCATCTGGGACAAAAGTATTCATGATTAGGATGACGGGATAGTCCCATAAATGCTGCATTTTTAGCGGGATGTGCAGACAAAAATGAAAGTGCAACAACTTTATTTTATAAATTTCTCATGTAAATAGCACATAAATAAAAATAGATAAAATGCAATGTTTGTTTTAGTGGTTGATGAACTTAATTTTAAAACACATATTCCGCATGGGTTGGCTATGGGTTGCCGGCAGACGGGCCCCTGGCGGTCCCAATCACGACGCCGGGGTTGACATACTGACACTTGGTCGGTATAAGAACTCTCCCTTCTTGGTGCTTAACCCTAACCTCCCCCTCCCCGCACCCTAAACCTACCCCCCACCCACCCCCTTAGTGCATAACCCCGCACCCTATCCCTCCCCTTAACCCCCGATACCTTCGGGATGCCGATGGTCTGTATCCTGGAGCCGGGTTCCCGACTGCTGTCTGGATTCTGGCACCGGTATCTAGACCGCCGCCATCCCATCAGCTGGGATGCTGACTAAATCCCATTCCACAGTATGCATGTATATATGTGGACTTTGTATGCACGAGGAGTCCCAAGCCTGTGCAAAAAAAAAAAATTTTTATATATAATTTTTTTTTTTTCCCCATCAAAGCTTTCCAGCTCTCATCCTAACCCACTACTTCATGCTCCTTCCTCACTGTCTGCCCCATCTGTATCACCCCTGTCTGCTTCTCCCCTTTAGAATGTAAGCTCTCTCGAGCAGGGCCCTCTTCCCTCACGTGCTTCTCCTTCCTTTCTATAATTTACTCCTAACTCCCCAAAGGGCACCTTACAGTTACTTGGTTGCTGACACCCTGCTGCTTATTTCACTGTTATGCAGCAATGTTTATAAACCATGTCCTTGTCCTGCGTTGTTTGTACGGTTAATAACTGTTTTTCTTGTGTGCTCATTTGTTTATGTACTTTGTAAGGTGCTGCAGAACCTTTGTGGTGCCATATAAATGATAATAGAATCTGACTGGTTGATATGGGCAACAACTACACTTCTAAAATCCTGCAGTAAATATAACCCTATTAGTGGTTTGTTGTGTTTTACAAGGTATTGCAGTATTGTGGATTTGCAGCAAGTGTGTGAATGGTATTCCTGTGGTAGTTTGAATGGGTTGGGTACGGGATCCCAGCGGTTGGTGAATTTTGTGACCTGTATAATTAAATCCAGTAATTATTATTATTTTTATTATTATTATTGAACTTTGTGACCTGTATTATTATTATTTATTATGTCATTTGTAAAAGGAAAAAGTCCAAAACCTGTTAAATATAGTTTTTAAAGGAGCCCAGCATTCTGTCTGTAGTTTCTGTGACCACTAGATGGTGCTGCATATGTAGCTGTGAATCAGATAAATTATCTTTTTCTGCCATCTTCTGGACAGACTGAGAATTGCTTTCAGAATTTTTTACTTCAAGACAACTAAACTGTATTTTATGCTGTGTGATCTATATGGATGCCTTCTGACTGCTTCTTTGCTTTTTTATGTGGATAGATGTTACTTTGCCTGGAAACTTACTGCCAGAACCTAACTTTCTAGGGTAATTTTTAGGCATCTTCAGTACAGTGATACCTCATTGTTTGCTTACCGGGTATGTGTTGTAATACGGTTAGCTCTGTTCTACCGTATGTTCTATGTTATGCCTATAAAACCAACATTAATGAATAAAGCAGCTGTAAAGAACTATTGGTCAATCTTTGCCTAAAGGCCCCCATACATCAGAGATTGATTGCAGCAATCGTGCAATTTGCAATCGATTGTGTATAAAAATCTTTCCCTTTTTCAATCGATTGCAGATTGCAGAATTGCCACAATCGATTGAAAAAGGGAAAGATTTTTAAACACAATCGATTGCAAATTGCACGATTGCTGCAATCAATCTCTGATGTATGGGGGCCTTAAGCTGGAGGACATTCTTGCTAGGAGGAGCTTACTGAAGCTAGTAACATCATTGCAGTTCCCATGTAACTCTTTTTCCTTATTGCTCTCTAAGAATTGGTATAGGTGTCTTAGATGCCCATGTACCAGCAGGCTGCAAAATAGTTTTTTTTATATATATATATATTTGTTGTCTTTTAATTAATTATAGTGGAGCTTTGTGAGTTTGCAGTGTAATTTCACTGATGCATTTTTAATGTTGTAGTGACAAAACAAATTGATTTATCTTTGAATTATCTAAATACAGACGTTACATAGTTTCTGTTCACCATGACAAAAAGTGTAGGATGCTGTTCATTTGCAGGACTGGGCAACTGGACACTGGGCATGATTCAGCAAGCAACACACTCTGCCAATGTTTTCCACTGCGCGTGCGTCGCAATGTGCATGCGCAAACTACCAACCGCGATGGAAACTGTGTGTGCAGAAGCCACGCAGACCCAAAGCAGAGTGATTGACAAGTGCTGTTTGTGGGTGGTGACGGGGGAGTGGTCGGGCGAACGCAGGTGTGCCAGTGCGTTGCAGGAGCGTGCATAAATTAGCCACTGCTGTGCTGCACGCAGCCGGGCATCTCTCTGAGTGCAGGAATCTCTCAATTCCGGTGGCAGGGTCAGGTCACCCACTAGTGTGCGTATGGTTTCGATGGTTCACGAGGTGACCGATGCTTCCGCTAACTTGCGGACTACTCGGCCTGTATGTAGAGAGAGGTGGGCGGAATTGACTTTTGATGGGTGTATGTAGCTTTGTGCTGTGATTACCGTGCGTATGCATGATTAGCATATACATATACACATGCACCAGGTGTGTGAAAGCGCAACATTGCGTTGCTTGCTGAATAAGGCCCACTGTTCCTGTGCTTTACTGTCACGAAGGAGGTTTTAATTATGTCCTATGATCATTCCATATTTCTAATAATGCAAATCAAAGTGCTTTGAGCAACAAGTTGAAAGGTTCTACGGTAGTATCTGCAGATTCCATCATCATTTGAGTAATGCAAGAGAAAAAGGGGAATGCTACCTTCAATAAGTTGTTGTTTTTTTATTATTTTTGTTTTTTTAGTACATGAAATTCATGCAATTTGTCATTTGATTCCTCGAACGATGATTTGTCTTGGTGTGAGATGCATGCTCAATTACACTGCTATACTGAGAACATGCACTCCCCAGTTTGGTAGTTGTTGCCCTAAGGACCAATGAGTAATATTTTTAGCTGCTTTGCGCTCAGAATGCTTAATTTATTAAACAGACTTTTATAATATTTATATATAATGGAAATGTATAGTGGATTAGTAGCAATAATGCAGACAGACCACTGTGTGGCAGTATTGCTCTGTATCAAGATCACTCAGTAGAACAGTGATGCACAATACTTATTATTTTTATAACTAATATAACATTGTTTAATGATGCATATTGTTTTACTTGACACTGTACCCAGAAATTTCCTGGAAACCGTTTTCCTGCCCACTCAAAAAGTAGAATTAGGTTTCCTAGGACAGCAGGGGACACTGACCCACAATGGCAAAGCACCTCCAGAAGGAATACTGCTATACTATCATAATTGTATGCAACTGTGTTTTTTAAAGTGATGTTAAAATGCGTCTCCTGTAAAATATCCAGGTCAAATAATAGCAATCTCATTTGTTGTAAAAGAATGCACTATGTGTATAGCTTTTCTTGTTAAATGTTATAGATTGGAACAATATTTGATATTTGTAACCGTAAGATACTAATCGATTTTTCTCTCTTTCTTTTTTTCCATCTTCCTTACAACTTGGATTGAATATAACTCCTGTCCCTCATGTGCTGCTTCAGGTAAGAATTAAAGTGTGTGTGCGTGTGTGTGTTATATTGACCCACATACCCCATAATATCACTTTGGTAATTGCTGATAATGTCCTGTATTTCATGTGTGTTCTATTTGTGCACAGCCCTTTATACTGTAATAGAATGATGCCATCAGATAATACCTATCTTATTTATTACATAACCAACCTCCCACATTTTGTCTATATAAGATCCATAATACACCAGATGGGTCAGATAGTGAAGGAGAAGAAAGCATACAGCTGAATATTACCTGTTATGTGGCAATGAGCCATATACCAGTACTACACTGAGAGAAGCTTGGTGCTGATGGGACGTTTGGTGGGTGTCGGCACAGGGCAATGCATAAGATTTGAAATGGGTGATGGTGGTTTCATTCAATATGTGACATATTAAGATTTTAGATCTATATTTACATTTTCTATTTTGTACAATAAATCTACGATATTCTCAAGGAGCTCTTCTCCACTAGGTGGATCTAAATTTTACATCTAAATGCACTTCTGAGTGAGACCAAATATACTTTCAAATGCAGTAAAATGTTTCAGGTCTGTAACTTTCAGGAAATATACTTTTTATAAGTGGCTTGCACTTTATATAGTGGTACGGAGTTCTGATTTCTTCTTTGCAGAAATAAAAACACTGGGGCAGAGTACTGGTGTACATTACATTAGTTAGTTAAAAGAATAGCTTGTTCCCCATTATTGTTGTGATGCAGCTGTTGCTTGTGGATCCTCAGTATACTGAGTAGATGCAGTAGGTTGTCAGATCGGGATGCAGTCAGCAAGCCGACGGTCGAAATGCCGACCGCCGGCTTCCCGACTGTCAAATCCCGGTAGGGTACTAATGCCGACACCTGTCATTAGACCTACGCTGGGAGCCCGACGCCCGGCATACCGAACAAAAGTAAGCCGTGCGAGGACAGCCATGTTTTAGGTTTCAGGGCTCCCGGGAGGGGCTTAGAGTTAGGCACCCCCCCTGGAGGGTTAGGGTTAGGCTAGGGAAAGGGGCTGGGTTAGGCACCCCCCCAGGAGACTTGGGTTTAGGCTGCGTGGACGGGGGGGGGTAGGTTTAGGCACTCAGCGGGGGTAGGGTTATCATGACTTGCCTAAATCCGCTGTCAGGATCTTCACCCCTACTGGGCTCCCGGCGTCGGTAATACATACTGATTCCGTCAGATCAGCTAATGTTGGTACTGCAGTCACATAAATGTTAAGCTAGTTTAGTCTGAAAGTAAAGAATGTGGGAGCGTTTCAGAAGAAGTTCTACTAATAAAGATTAGGGGATGGGGGTCATAGGGTATTTTCTTCAAATAACACTGAAAATTGGTAGCAAGAAGTAATTGGCTCATAATATATTTATCTGTATTTAGCTGTAACTTGTTAGGGATTATAGTTAGCATTGTTGCACAGAGAGACTGCAGCCTCCTCATATTGTACCCATTTCCCAGCAGAGTAATTTTGTATTTCATGAGAGGCTGTCTAGGTTATCCTGGAGGCTGCCATGTAATGCATAAGATTAAGTCCAATCTGATTTTACTCCTCACAAACCAGTCAATCTTCCAAAGGTCTTTGTTCCGCAGTCCTAGATGAAGGGCCCAGACGTGCAGATAAGTTCATGCAGGACTATTGTCTTAACTGTGGCCATGTGCCTCAATGGTCATATATGGTATTCAGACCACTCCTCAAGAGATTTATTTAGAGAAGAGACAAATAATTGGGGATGGGGGCTAACTGGGAGAGGAATGATGCCTGTGTATGGGAGAGTATAGTGGACCTCATTCAGAGGCGGTCGCTCGGGAGAGATCGGTAGCACCCAAAGTGATTGAGAATATGCAAAACGAGCGCTCAGTCGCAACGCACATCGTAAGCGCGGAAACACCCACAACAATGAAAGCACACCTCCTATCTCTACGGTCTAATTCAGAGTCGGTCGCAGGCGGCAACCTACGTCAGCACGATTAACACCTGTTAGTGTTAATTGCCTACAAACATCGGTTGAGGCAGAAACCATCGCCTGCACTCGCAATGCTAAAGGTAGACCCTGGGCTACCTTTAGCACTACGAGCAGTAGCATTGTTATTGCAACGAGATGACATGTGTGATGACTCGCTCAGTAATATATGCACGCCCTTAAAACGCCCTTTTTAAGGTCAACCACGCCTGTGTCCGCACCACCACACCCGCGCTCACAAGCACCTTCCCCTGTAACCACCCACAAACGGCACGAAATGTCAATCTCAGCTACGACCTCGTAGTGACTAACGAGCAAGAGGATTGCGGTCGGAAAGACAGGCTTGCGCACGCACACTGCCATGTACACGCATGCGCAGTTGGAAAAAAAACGCTCGTTACGACCAATCGCTCCGTGCGACCGCCTCTGAATGAGGTCCAGTGTCTCCATGTGAAGCCGCAGTTTATGGTCAGTAGTTTGTGTGGGTGATTGAGGATTGAATTCTGACATTACCATTTGGAATCTATGTGCAAACCAGACATGAGGCTAGTTTATCATTTGTTAAAACCGGTCAAGAGGGGAAGGTAAGGTTGTCTTGTCAAGTAATAAGAACACACACTCTGTGTAAAGGCTTGTTATGTACCCAGCATTAAGTAAGATAATGTCTTCTCATTTTTTGATGTCCTCAAAAGCAGTTTCTGATAGAGAACAGCAAATCATGTCTGTGATTGCAAATACGCAGTATAGCGCGTATTTTACCCGGGAATGGAAGGTGGGGACTCGTAAACAAAAATCTGCTGGGTCCCTCAGGACGTGCTGTGAGCCTGTGACCAGTCAACACTGCAGCGCTGTCCTGTGCTGTGACTGTCAATAACTCAGTTTTATGCTTCAACGGCTGAGGAAGGGGAGGAGTGTGTGTGTGTGGTCTCCCGCCCTCCCCTCACCCTCTGCTCCGCTTAGGTGCCAGATCAATTCGTCCAAGACTTCAGCCTGCTGTGTGTGGCCAGGGACTGTTACCGCCGGGCAGGGGATGAGGCAGTTATATTACTGGGGAAAGCCGCGATGCACCGTCGGTATTATACTGTGAATGCAGAGGAAGCCATATGCAGGAATCATGCCCTAGTGGTAGGTGGCGGGACAGGAGGTGGCTGGGCATGGTACAGGATAAGGTTGCAGCCTGCCATGAGCAAGAAGAGTACACACAGAATGGGAGGATACAGAGGACACCGAGAGCATATATGGGTCAGAATTAGAAAAAGAGTAACAGTTCCTATGTGTACATGGGGATAAAGATACAGAAGGTTTGTTCCCTGTACACTGAGATATAGATTCTGTTGTTTGAGGGTGCTGCCACACTAATAGGTGACCCCCACCTATAAAAGATGTAAAAAAAAGTAGAAAATATGCTGCGTGTTATGGTAAGGTCAATTACATCTCAAACCATTGCATCCCCATAACAATATCAAGTATGAAATATGAGTTGGTAACCAGTGAGGAATAATCGATGTCAAAAGTATGTTGAAATAGCAATATATTTTACTACAGATGGTTAAGGGATCTATGTAGTAATAATCGTGGCGCAACCGTGATTTATTATGTATCCATATCGCCGAGGATATCTTCATCTTTAATGAAAATATCCCCGCTATGTACAAAGGGGAACCGCTGTCCCACGAGTTATGTCCCCGATATTTAGTAGAAGTCTTGCAGAAGTGAAAGACTCCTCTGGGGGAAGCTGACACTGCGCATGCGCACAGTGTCAGCTTGCGCAGCCGGTCAGGGGCTACAGGGGAGAAATTGAAAGATCTCTCCTGCCCCTGGAGCCCCCATAGGCTTACAGTAGTTTACACCATCTGAAGATAATGTAAACTACCGTGCCTAAACTCTGAAAAGCTTTGCTTTTTGGAGTTTAGTATATAGGGTTCAGTTCGTAGTTCCCATTGATAATAATGTGGTCTGTGATCTGCTGTACTAATTAGCACTTTGCCAGAGATTTCTGTGTCTTCTCCTGCATTGTGCTATTAGTACATGGGGACAATACATAAAATTATGCAGAAATTGCAGTTCCTGCATAATTAATTGTAAAAATCAGCTTGATACATAGGCCCCTAAATGTATAAAGCATAATATAAAAATGGCAAATTACATCAATCTGCAGTAATGTAACTGACAATAGGGTCTAAGTGGGGTAATAGAACAAATCACTATTGGTCAAAATATATAAAATTTATTAACTGTTATTTTATAGCCATCATATAATTATGTTAAGGAATATATAGTCCAATCCATGACCTGTGATTTAGATACATACAGTCAGTAGAGGCCTGGCAGAGCATCACCAGGGATGAAACCCAGCGTCTGGTGATGTCTATCCGTTCCAGACTTCAGGCTGTAATTGCCTGCAAAGGATTTGCAACAAAGTATTCAAAAGTGAAAGTTAGATTTAGGATTGTTTAGTTTGTCCCATTACGTTTGGCCCCTTAAAAAGTGGGAGGCACATATAGAAACCGTTGTAATTTCTACACTGTTCACCTGATTTGGATGTAATTACCCTCAAATTAAATCTGAAAGTCTGCAGTTAATTCACATCTTATTTGTTTCATTTCAAAGCCATTGTGGTGGTGAATAGAGGCCAAAATATGAGAATTCTGTCAATGTTCCAATATTTATGCACCTGACTGTATGTGGGATAAGGACCAATCCATTCACTTAATTATGGCAGCATTTGTATTCACTTAGGGTACCAGCAGCCTTTTGTTTTGTTTTTTTGTTTTTTTGGGGGGTTGGTTGGGTGTATGGTCTCTACAGTTTTGACAATGTCCCCAAGGTTGGTAAGGCTTTGTCGGTCAATTAGAATCTTTCGGATAGCCCTTAGCGGACTTGTCATTTTCCTTGGTTCAAATAAGTGCAGACATCATCTGCTCAGGAACATCATGAGAGGTCAGGTTGAGAATATGAATGTACGTGATGTCTGTCTAGTAATAAGGGACTGAGACAAACCAACAATGTGATGTCCTGTAATGAATCCTATGGACCTCCTGCAGAGTGGCCATTTACAAGCCACCCAAAGGGTAGAAGATTAGGTCAGCATTTGGACATGACATTTCCTATTGTGTTGCAGGTTATACTTGCCAGTCTGTAGTTATGAAGATAGCAGTAAATGTTTTAATATGCAGTCTGGCAGTTTCCATGCAAGCCCAGAATATTTCATATTGTATTTTAGTAAGAGTCTGGAATATTTGGAAGAAGTCAAGTAATAGCGCTTTTCTAATCCAATATGAGCATATAGTCCCCATGAGCTATTCTGTAAAGAACAGAGGTATTGAGATGCACAAAGTGCACAGCCTTTCAGCGTGTATAATAAGTGGAGCAGAAGGGCAAAAGCTCGCTTGATCTTGATTTTCAGTATGAATACAGACCGTGAAAGCGGGGCCTCACGATCCTTCTCACTTTTTGGGTTTTAAGCAGGAGGTGTCAGAAAAGTTACCTCAGTTCATCCAGTTATTCATGCGACTAAAGATTGTCTCTCATAAAGTTATCCTCATGATTTCTGGGTATT
This sequence comes from Taudactylus pleione, assembly GCA_031769625.1. Taxonomy (NCBI): domain Eukaryota; kingdom Metazoa; phylum Chordata; class Amphibia; order Anura; family Myobatrachidae; genus Taudactylus; species Taudactylus pleione. The sequence continues at coordinate 15,759,838 of JAUIMM010000005.1, read as the reverse complement.
CAAAATGGTTTGTAAATGGCCAGTTGTAGTTGGCATTGTTGTCTTTTTAATTGCTCACGTCTACCCAGTTATTCTACAAGATCAAAGGCATCATCTAGTGCTGAGCCACACTGCCAAATCCCCTGTGGTGCTGTGCGCCTAGATCTATTGTTTATACCAGAGAGCATGGATTAGAGAGCTAGGTGGCGTTTACATAGTTGTATGTCACTTTTTCTCATTAGTTTATCATTTTCAGCATACAAAGGCACAATTCTGTTTACCCTTAAGTGGACATGTCAAATGCTCAAGGGTTAACAAATGCAACAGAGGCACTAATAGCCACAAATTACCATGACACATGGTGGTAGACTTTTTCCTTTGGCAAGCAAAAATGTTTCTCTCAGCATGGGAATCTCCAGTTTTATTCCTCAAGAATAGTCCATATTATGATGCAGCTACTGCATTATATTATTTTTTATAGTATAGTTTAGCCAAGCCTTGACATCTTAATTTTTACTAGGGTTTCCTGAAGAATTAATAAGCATGATGTATCGTTTTATGTATATAAGCCTATATTTATCTTCTACCTAGTGTGCTGTAATTTAAGAATATTATGGGACAACCATTAATAATGTTGCTAGGAACACCACCCATTCTTATATCTGAAATTGCTATATGCTTTTCGTTTCCATTGAAATGATCTTCACCACTAAAGCGTTGTTATGGGTCTTAAAAAAGTCCTCTTTGGAGACAGAGTTATAATGACCACATATATCAGTGTGTAACATACTGTCATTTGCATACATTTTGCCTTTATATGTTTGTACCATATGCACTCTATCCAAGAACACACACATGCAACTTTTAAATCTGTTACAAACTTTTTCAGACTAAAGCCATCATACTTACTTAAGCTTGGTACACACTGCACAGATATATCTGCTCATGATGATCGTTCATACACACTGAACAACGATCATCTGCTTCCGGCCACGGGTCTGGCTGCCCGGGGGGTGTGTCCCACCCCCCTCCCCGAAGCCTCTGCTGCATGTGTATGGGCAGTCTGCAGACCATCTGTACACACTGCCCAATGGACAGATTTATCTGCAGGTATATCTGCCATCGGCTGTGCAGCACAGCCGACGTGTCTGTGAACTACATCGTTTAGACACATTGCTGGTACACACTGGCCAACGGGCACCAGATGGGATGGTCTCAATACCGACATTCGAAGCCCGGCAAGGGACTTAAGATAGGCATCGAAATACCGACGTAAATCTTAATCCCGACGCCAGACCGAACGAGGCAAGTCCGGGGTGCCCTTAGTGTTAGCCGATTTAGGTTTAGGAAGCGTAGTAGGGTTAGGTTTTGGAGGGGTGTGGGATAGCATTAGGCACCTCTAGGGGGTAGGCTTAGGCACCCCTGGGAGGGTAAGGTTTAGGGAGTGGTAAGGGGGGGTTAGGGTTAGGCACTCCTGGGGGGAGGGTATGGTTAGGCACTAGTGGGGGAGGTTAGGGTTAGGCACCACTAAGGGAGGGTTAGGGGGGTGAGAGGGGTAGAAATCGGGTACACACATGCCCTATCGGGATCTTCTCTATTCGGGCTACCGGCGAGATTTCATACCCATTCCCACCAGATATATACAATCAATTGATCGTCCAATATATCGGTCAGTGTGTACCCAGCTTTAGTCCTATAAAGGCAGAATAAAGTTTGTGCACTGCAGCTTTGTGGTTATTTTGCATGTCCATATATCCTATGGAAATATCGCAATGTTAATAAGCATGCTTTAAATGAAACTAATTGGACATAAAGGGATCTTGTGCGCTTTCCATGTAAACACTTAGAATAATTATTGCCATGCACCCTGATTCAGAGCTGTATGCAAACCCGATGGTTTACGTACATCTCCGATGTTTGGCAATCTGTACTGCACATGTGCAGATCTGTGTCTGCGATGGCGGTCGCAGTAGCCCCTAAGCTAAGCCGCAGCATAATTGACATGCTGCAGCTGTTAGGGGGCGTGTCACCCCAGTTTTCTGGGAGTGCCGATGCCAGTGGCTGCATCCTTCGGCGCAGCTTCACTGGCCCCCAGAAGTGTGAAATACATGGCCATACTGAGTGACCAGAAGGTCACTCAGATGACTGATGTTCACGCGGATGATCTGATGCCGAGTCTTCGGATGCAGCAGAGGATCAAAAAAGCCTGCAGTGGGCGTCTTTCTACGCCTTCTGCTGATTTGCTTATTTTCATGCAGCTGGTGTGTCCAAAGATGCAGGTGCTATGTGAACTGCATACAACTCAGAATCTGGCCCACAGAAAGCATCTCTGAGTGTCTTCCCATAATGCAGTGTAATCACTCTATAAAAAGTAATCTTCCTGTTTCACATACAGTGCCAGGGGGCTGCCTTGGGGAAACTGCTTTCTTCATAGAAAACCTGCTTTTGTTTGGATATTGTACAATACCAAAATTACTAATTGAGTCGTCATGTTACATTATAATTCCTAGCTAGGCTGTAGTGGGCCCACAGGACTATCTGTTTGAGGTTCCACATTTATTATATACATATTAGGTAAATGAATATTGTGCGCCACAATGCCGTTTTACATTTTCTTACTCCTGTGGAGCTGTGCTCTTCATGAATCAGTACATTGGCCTCGTTTGACCAAAACTGACTATGGGGAAGGCTTGGTGACTCTCTACTGATCTCTGTGTTCTGACAGCCAACAACTGCATCTAATTGGTTCCTCAGTTTCCCTCTAGTTACAGATGAAGGAAGGAGAAGCATGGTCTAATGGGGGAGGTGTTAATGATGGAGTGACTAATAATGAAGGATGTTAATGATCATATGGCATCTTAATTATGCAGAATGAATGGGTTAATTGATTTTGGAGTTTAAGTAATGGAAGGGTTAACAACAATGTTGGCAGGGTGGAGTGGTTAATATTGTGTCTGTGTGGATGGATAGTTTAATTTAATTATGATGTAAAAGATAACGAGGACAGTATCTTGATTAGAAGGGGACATATAGATGAGGGGAAATGTTATGGGAAAAAAGGGATAGAGTGCAGTGGATGTTTTCGAAGAGTGGGAGGGAGGTGGAAGCTACGTTTGTGGTTCATTATTATTGGATGTGTTAATATTTGCCTGTTCCTTAAATTTGACTGTTCCTTAAAATTTTTGACTGGCTGCTAGATTCATAAATATTTGTCGACAATACTTTAGGGCTGCAAGAGTGATTTTCCTATTTGTGCCAGATTTGTTAGTTTCTCCATGACATTACTATAGAGCAGGGGTCTTCAAACTTGGCCCTCCAGATGCTGTGGAACTACACATCCCAGCATGCACTGCACATAGTTTTAGCATGCTGTTATATCAAAAAGGTGGCAGTGCATGCTGGGATGTGTAGTTCCACAGCAGCTGGAGGGCCAAGTTTGAAGACCCCTGCTATAGAGGTTACATGTGGCTGTCTTAAATGTAACAAGTGTCCCCAAAAGCTTGAAAATGTTATTCTTCAGTCTCAGCCATAAGCAGAAATGACTTTTATCACTCACTACACAGATTATCCACTACCTCATATGTCTTACTAATGACACAATGCCAGAATAGTATGCTTAGAATAAACCAAACATAGGCTAGTTCTTGTAAGTTGCCCAGGCTAAGATATAACATTGCTCCATTTATCTTCCACTCAGTGAAAGAGCTTTGTTGCAGTGTCCTACATTGCAGACAATTGAATTTCCTTCAAAATTACATGCAATGACAATTGCACCCTGCATACAACACAAGAGGAGTGGTGTACTGGGTATCTGCCTGTACAAGCAGATGGGAGCTTCCACTGGGAATTGGATCAAGCATACAGTGTGGCGGGGGGAAGGATTAGGGTTAGGCACCCCTAGGGGTAGGTTAGGGTTAGGCACCCCGCGGGAGGGTTAGATTTAGGGTGCGGGAAGGTGGGGGGGGGGTTGTTATGTTTAGGCACCCCCGGGGGGAACTTAGGGTTAGGCACCACCCCGGGAGTTTGAGTTAGGTACCCCTAGGGAGGGTCAGGGGGGGGGGGGGGGAGAGGAAAGGGGAGGGTTAGGGTACTTACTAGCCGGTGTCGGGTTCTCCTGCTGTCTGGCTTCTATTTGAACAGCTGCCTTTATTACATACTGATTCCTTAAAAAGGTACACTCAGCATACAGAAGTATAATACAAGCTATAACACCTATCATACAGATAATAAATAATACTATGCAGAGGTTAGAGACTCTATATGTACAGTATAAGTCCAATGTACAGGTTTCCTGTGATGACACTAAGATGCACTCAATTACAATTCTCTAACACCATGCTCCCAAACTGGCATTATAATTAGGGTGTCATAAAAAGGGTTATGTATAATGAAATATACACTTGTGAGAAAATATACCTTGGTGCTAAGCATGTGTGGTGTTTATAATAGGTTGGACAATATATGACCCCGTCTTCTCACTCAGTATGCCTTCACCAATTTGCCAACTATACCAAATAGCTTAGCACTAATTTGATATTACTCCAGAATTTGTATTCTTCTACCCATAGGTCCGACACGGTCCTCTGTCTCCTGCACGCTGCTTATCATCCAAGCCATATCTTGCCTCCCCTTCACAGTTCCTATCTTTGCACTATACTGGAATAGGTGTTGGGTATTTGTTGCAGTTCCCTCTGGTTTCCTGCTTGCTCCGAAGCCATTTTACACCATGGCAGCTTTTACAACATGCTAGAGGGGTCCTTACATATTGGAACATATTCAGACACCAATATAATGTCATTACTTACAGGGCTAGTTTTTTTTTTTAGCCATTCGGTACAAACTGGCACTTTCTGTATTGCTGGAGATTGACACCCTGCAGTGTTTGGAACACCATGATACACTAGCAGTGTGATTTAGCTGTGTACAACCTGTCGCTTTACATAAAAATCTGAGTAAGCCAGGACAATGGGGGTAAGCATAACTTGGTGCTGAGTTCTTGAATCCGACAGCAGAAGAAAGCCGAGCTCTGCACTTCAGGCACATTCAGTTGTAGCTGGAGGCTGTTTTTCATAGCATCTACAGTGCTCTGCCCTTGGACTAATCCAGTTTGTTTAAGAATGGACCGGTTTAATACCTCTAAAGTGCAAGTGAGTTCACACATAACTGAGCAATGCCTTATGTTTTATTGCCATCATTTGTGAGGATGCTATTTTTTTATTATCTATTGATATATTTATTAGCATCTTATTCTGACTGCTTGTTGGTTTCTATATGTATTACCATACATGATATTAACGTTTACTATAAAAGCAAGCACTATTTACTTTATAAATGTGATGGTACTTTTGCTTTGGATTATTTCAAATCTAATTTTGTGTACATAAGTCACGTTCTATGTTAAATATAGTAATAAAAATTGATGCACCAATGTGCTACATGGAGAAAATACAGAAATGGTAGTTGATATATTCATAAGTTCACATCAGTTGCTAGAAGGGGGAGGAAAACGCATGAATACATGACCCCCCTATATAGAGATTCTCAGTGTCTAGTGCAGGGATGGGGAACCTCAGGCCCGGGGGCCGTATAAGGCCCCTGGAATCATTTGGTCTGGCCCTCTGAGCTTTTTTCTGCTAGCCTCATCTGCTGCAGAATGGCACCCTGCAGCCAGAATCTAAGCAGTAGTGCCACATGGAGTGTCCTTAGGACGCTTCAGACGGTCACACCGCTGCCCTTACAGCTCCCCGGAGCATCCTCAGGATACCCCGGGCATCAGTGATTGTGGCCCCGCCCCCATGTGACATCACATTGAGGGGGCGTGGCTTGCACAAGGCCCGTGACTAATGTTTTATATATATATTAAAATGGCCCTCGGCAGAAAAAAGGTTCCCCACACCTAGTCTAGTGTTAGGACCAATTGCTCTATTCCTAGGTCAGGTCATAGAACTTGCGTATAATACACACGTATATGTTTTTAATTTTTTTGCTAGCAAAGTCGTAAAATACCAAGTACACCTAGACCCAGATGCTTATTGCTCTGAGTAACTTGGTCCTGTGCATTTAATCCTCTTCCATGACAGTGGGAACCACTTTAGTGTCTGGTTACTGCATCATAACAAAACAATGCATAAAATACATTTGATTAACTTTTATGCTGTTTAAAAGAACATCTCATGTCCGAGAGAGCTTTGTTATAAGGTTACTGACTATCCGGTGTACTTATAACCTGTAGAAACTAGACTGATTTGATCTGCAGTTTGCTCTCATTTTGTAATGTCAGAGTCTGAGTTACATAACTTTCTTTCACATAGACGATGGATACAGGTGGCGGTTCTCTGTTCTTTTAAACATGCCATACCTCACTTGACCATTATAACAATTCAGTCCATTCTGGTGGCAAACCTATAAAAACAATAAGCTATAAACTGGTATAAGCTAGAGCAAATTGAGCATATCTTGTCCCAGTAATTAGTGCGCTGAGCCATATTTGAGGATGTCTGTAGAAAGCTGAGGCGCTATTATTCCTATTGTCCTTGATTTGTGAGACGCTATAGTGCTCTGCAGTACCTGACAGTGGGGAAAACAGGTTATGAACACTAAATACAGTTGTGCAAACAAGGGCTATGAATGGCTTGGCTCTTGTGAGAGCTTCCAATATAATGTGAAAAGTGTACAACTGAGACAAAAGTAATAATGTGCCCATCCACTAGCCGATTACACTGTACAATTGCATGATTATGACCTCATAATCGTGCAGTTGCTCAGTAATTGGCCGCATATCGTGCATCCAAATGTCTGAAACGACCAGCAATGCGCGCTCCCACTGGTCGTTTCCGACATCAATCATCGCCCGAAAATGCAGGCCAATCTGCCGATAACGACAGATTGGCCATGTTCGGGGATGATTGATCGTTCAGTGTAGGTACTTCACCCTCTAGGGAAACGACGGTACGATTACGAATTCATAATCGTACTGTCTTTCCCTGATCTTCTAGTGGATGGGCACCTATAGATTTTTGAGTTTGGGCCACTTGTGAGGGTGTACCAGTTAAGGTTGGATTATAGTATGTTCTAATAAAGAGTTGTCGTCTTAGAGAATATTTTAAGATTTGAAGGCTGGGGAGAGTTGCATCAGACATGGTAGCGAAATCTAGAAGTAATGGAACAGGAGAAATCTGGAAGGAGTGAGAGATGGTTATCTTAAAGATGAGGCAATACACAGGTTACAGGACTACAACCAAAGTTTTGTGGGACCTCAACGGATAGTTGGTGGATGATGTACCAGATGTAGAGACGCTAAAGGACATAGTGGTTGGGCAGGAAGTGATGAAAGACAATGAAGTGAAGGGTGATAAAGATGAATAAGTCGCCAAAGGACTGTGATTGGTCGTGGGGAATTTTGAAAGCACTTTTTTGATAGTAGGTTAGCCAGAGCATCGGAATTAAATGAGCCAGATAGCAAACTTGTGAAGGAATTGGGAAATTAGCAGATGGGTGATAAATAACAGCAACATGAAGGAGGAGTGGAGAGATGGATGGTTGGGGAGTTCAAATGAAGGGATAGTGGACCTCATTCAGAGGCGATCGCAAGAAGCCGCCCCTTTTGTAGCGAGCTCTGGAGCGAGTTTCTCTCTCGCTCCGGGGCTTGCGCACATGCAGTGCGGCCGCTGCGCTTGCCCAGGGCCACCCATCGACCCGGTTGCGAGCACATCGGTTCTTGCGACCGGGTCTGAATGACCCCCAGTGTGTGTGCTAAAATTCAGAAGTTGCAGCATGGAGAGAGTAGAATTCCATCTTGTCTGTATTTTGGTCTGGTAGTGTGGCCAGTGGAGAGTCCCCATACAAGAGGTCTGCAGGTGAAGTAGTGTCATCGGGAAAGCCATGCTTCTATAATGGCAGTGATGTTGAGAGACTTTAAAATAAATAAACCAGCAGCCAGACAGGGAGCATCCAATTAGCCGCGATAATCTGTTTTTCTCTGAAAAGTTTTCACCGGTGAAAACTTTTCTCCAAAAATGGTTATCTTGCTATCCTACTAGCCGTGGTTTTCGCATTATGCAAAAAGTGGCAAGGGAATTATTACAAATTTGTTTTCACCACTTCTGAGCAGGTGATAAGTTGTGCAAAACCCCTATTTTTAGCTAGACATATCGGAGCTTGGTGCAGAACCACTGGGACACCCTTCTTAATGACTAAGCTAATTAAAAAATATTTTTGCCTAATTAATTTGGCCATTAATGACGTCATTTTAGGGGTGAAAAATTAGAGTGTTGGAAAATTGGTTTAAAGTAGTGGTACAGGTATATGGGTGGGACAGGTGCTTTAAACGGAATCGGTATGTAATCCGGCTGTCAGGATGCCTCCTGTCACAATACCGACAGCAGCATCCCGATGGTTGGTATCCCTCCCCGTTAGTGCCTAAACCTATGTCTCCCCCTTTCATGCCTAAACCTAACCCTCCCCCCCCAAAACCTAGCGCTAACCCCGCTATGTAACATAAACCTAACCACCCCCCAGCGGCTAACACTAAAGACGCCTCGGACTTACTTCGTTTAGGCAGCCGTTCTTCTGTGTTCCGGCATCGACATTAAGATAGGCGTTGGTATTTCCATGCCTGTCTTAAGTCCCTTGTCGGGCTTCAGCAGTCGGGCGTTGCTGCTGGTCTGCTAACTACATCCCGTTTTAAACATTAAGTAACAATAGAGAAACTCCCAGCGCTGTATGTACCCAAATGGTGGGAACCTCTACTAAGAAGGCTTGATCAATATGGTTGCAGCATTGATTGCACACAAATTCTGTGTAAATTGTGACAATCACAACCTTATAAATAATAATAAACCTTGCAGGTGCAAGTACCAGGTGTATTTGTAAAGTTTTTTAAAACTGTCCTATGATGACACAAATATATACTTACACCCATTTTAATGTACCCCTAATTTAACTACAGCATTTATTTTGCCCAAAAAATATTGCTCTCTACAATATTTTTACTGTTAGAGAAAAATGCACATAACAGCCATTGGACACAATTTAATAACCCCAGATCCTTGGATTATGGCCATTGACACTTCTATACCATTTCCCTGCCTTGGTTTACCTTTTTTGGGGGTACAGGCTGTTTTCTTCATTTTCATCTGTACTTATTGCCTATCATCCATGTAAGAATTATCGTGCAAATCGGTTATCTCCGGTTTTGCAATAGGATAGCACTATAAATGGGAGCGTGCAAACATGCGATAAACGGCAAATTCTGGCGATAGGTGCGAAAAGTTTTCTCCAGTGAAAACTTATCGTTATCGCAGCTAATTGGATACCCCTCAGAGATTGCAGCATCAGTGACAGTTTAGCTCTGTGTGTAAAGCAGGAAAGTGAGGTGGTAGTCCAGTGGAATGGGATTGAAATGCTGGGGACTGTTCAAATCCCGACGGTGGATGCCCGACAGGACCAATAGAGGCAGGTAAATACCCTAACCTCCCCTGACATCTAGGGTGTTACATTTGTGTACTAAGTATTGACTGGGGTACACAGCGCAGAACTTCATTTCAGTAAATGGAGTCCTGGTCCATGTGCAAAATGGGTGCCTTTGCTGAACTTGAATTCAATTGGTTCCAACTCTTTGAAGTTTCATATAGAGGTACATACTATATACAATAAACTTTGTACATCCACCTTATTTGTTCTTAAATGAAGTTTGGTTACTTGTTAGCTATATGAAAACTGGCCTTTCCCTGTCTGACACTCAGCTCTTCTTGTATTCTATAAGCAGTAAGTTACTTGCATTCAGCCATTTTTGCTCTGTAAATAAGTTTGCAAGTTGTGTAAAACTGAAAGTACAATGGTCTAGCGGTTTTAAATAATCTAACACTAGTACAGCAAGACTAAGGCCCGTATTCAATTTGAAGCGAAAAGTCCGAGGCCGGACTTTTCGCCGTCATCTGAGGTTTTGCGCGCCCCTGCGTATCCTTATATTCAATTGCAAATGTGCGAAAACGGGACCCGGCGAATTCGAAATCGACGAAAAGTTATGTCTGTTTTGGGGAAATCAGCCTGACACCCCCCTAAAGATGCTCTGACTTGGGGGGTTCACTATGAGTACCTCTGAATAGGTCTGCTAAAGGTATTTGGGGTTTTTAAATGGTCTCAATAGGTGCTATTTAGCTTCTATGAGCAAGTGGTGAAGAATAGTATTTTGAAACTTTTTGGGGGGGGAAACTATTACCATCAAATTTGGGGTACATGAAAATGGGTGCAAGCATATTTTAAAATGTGTAAAAAGCGCTAAAAATGCACCTTCAGCAAGTACCTGTAATCAAAAATATACCTCTCCCATACTTAGACCCCCCCCCACCCAAAAAAGGGCTATTGTGCTAGTTTTTGAATTTGTACCCCCACTTTGATTTTTTTCCGCCCATTTTTTCAAAGCGCTTTTTTGCGGTTTGCTTTGTGGGTTTTTTGACACAGTTAGCGTCAGGGGGGGTGTCCAAAGGGTGCAGGGTGGTTCCCGATTCATGGCACCCCACAACACCAATTCTGCACTTTTTTCTGCCAGGTATTCATATGCAAAACTTTTTCGCCTATTACATTGCAATGTGTTATCGCGCCGGCAAAAAGACGCTAAATTGAATTCGGGGATAAGTTGAAACCGGCGAAAATTACGTCATCGGCAAAAAAGTATTGCTGAAACTGACTTTTCGCTTCTTATTGAATACGGCCCTAAAAGTCTAATTGCAGTGTACCCTTGTTGACACACCATTGTTGAGAAGATTGAACTATATAAAGTTGCACACATCCCTCTGTCATAAATGCATTATGCGGGCCAAACACGGGGCGATTTGAAAACGTACAACACATTGGTACGTTTTCAAATGCAGCCCGATGCATCGCATGCTGCTGTGAATGGTAAACTATGCATCTTACAAGATGCTTCTTTTACCTATTTAACAGCATGACGGATCGCAGATTTTATGGTTTTTCCATAAGATCTGCGATGCCGACGTACGACGGCGGGGACGCGCATCGCCATCGTACAGCATGCCAAACCCCACACGACACGATGTGCACATCTGATCGTTGCGATCGATCAAAATCGTGCACATTGTCTAAAAAATCTTAGTGTATGGGCCGCCTTAGCTAATATTAAAATTAGCTGTAAGTTTGGGGAGATGTTCCTGTGACTGTGATCTCACATGATCATTCACAGCCAATCAGACACTTATATTAATACCATCACAGAATGTTCATCAGGAGCACAGTGAGCAAACTCACATATACTTAGGAATACTTGCAGCCAGCTTCATACTGTTTTGTGAAACAGTGCATTTATAAAGGAATTATGCAACGGTAACATACAGTTAAGGTAGCATATATATGTATGCATAGAGATATGTATGTTTTAATATATATATATATATATATATATATATATATATATATATAAATTGTCTGATTGGACATCTCTTAAATGAGCACTTGCGTTGGTGACTGGTCTCTGTACAAGATATTGCTTATGGACATTTATATTAGTAAAGGTGTGTTCATCATGATGCTTATGCTTTAAGACAGGAGCTTTCTGCCTGACTGATAATTACTTGTGACTGGAAAAAGAGAACTTCTTTTAACCATATGCATGCTAGGTGACATGATCTTGCTTTTTGAGTTGCACGAAGTCATTAATGTTGACTTCAAGACTTCATTTTCCATTTGCACGTTGATTTGGGTTAACGTTCAAAGCTGAAATGTAGTAACAGATTCCTTGTAAGTGGATTAGAAAAGAGAAAAATCTGCACCAATTAGTAACCAGGCTCCTCTGGGATAGAGTGGCAATTTCATAACTGGATTAGCCCACTGTTGAAAGAAGTGAGCTCCTGTGTTTGCTGAGATGTGAAATCTTCCAGTCGTAAAGATTTTAATCTCTCTTGAAGCTTTATGTAACCGTGTCATGTGATCTTAACTTGTGTTGTCGTCATCTGCCCTCGTTTCCTCCTCCTTGATCCCAAAGCAATCCAGGCACCAACATCCCCGCCAAACGTTCTGGAGCTTGTGCATCCTAGTGCAAGAATATTTTCTCCTCCCCTTTTTTTTGCATAGAAATCACAAAGCAGAAAATACTGAGATGACAACGGGCAGCATTGGAAGATTTGTGAAATGATACAGCATGAGGGGCTCACTTGTCAGCTAGTCAGCAGGTTTACACTAGAAAAATCAATGCAATGGACCATTCACCATAGCAGAGACTCTCACATAGTAACCATGAAGGTGCTTGTCTTGGAGCTAGAGCAGCATCTAAAAAGGTATTCTAATTTTCCGAAGAATTTTCTCTTGTGTGTGCTACTTTTTTATGCTGGAGAAATGCAGTCTGGTTGTGACTGGCGATTCTAGCAGAATGATGGATGTATTTTGCACATTTTGGTACCCATGTTTTTCTCTATATTGTCTGCTGTATATCTAAACCTTCGTAACAGACGAGCGACAGTTGGTTTGATAAAAATGATTTCTGTGTTTATAGACTTACTGCTGAGAGATTTCTCCCAGGAAGCCTTTCATCTCTCCGCTTGTACAATAAAATGACAACGTAGTAAAGGATTAGCTGCTGGATTTTCTGCTGCGTCTGTGGTTTATGCTGTTTACCTGACATGACTGGTTCTGGTAAAAATGTTCTCACAGGACGTTGTGTATAAAACCACCTTTTCTGCTGTCCGAGCTAAGGATTTCCCAATAGTTAAGTGCTGTGAATGCTGTGTGAATTTTAATAATTTTAAAGGCTCTTTACTACAATATTGCATTTATTATTAGCATCTGGAAAATTTGGGAATACAGCAGATTTACACATCTGCTTTCTTTGTAGCTAGGAAATATTGTATCCAGTAACATTCAAAAGGGCAATATTTAGTAAAGAGGATACAAATTTAGCTTTCAAAATGAGTGTTAGTAAGGTGTTTTATATAAACTTTATCTTATTAAGATTGTTTGAAGTCACTATATATGCTTACAGTGTTTCATGGTTTCTGAAAATATACATAAATTAAGATAACGGTTTGTCTTGTGCAGATTGGTCTTTCAGTTAATGTAGTAAATATTGTTAGTGTTGTTGCCATTATTCCTTTATATAGCGCCAACAAATTCCATCTTGCTGTATAATACAAATTGTATTTGGTCACATCAGTCCTTTATTCCTAGCTGGAACATTCAGTTTAATTTCATGCCAAAGGCTCACAAATGCATACGTGCCATTAATAACCCAACCAACATGTCTTTGTACCACTAGAGGAAGTCAATGTAGGGAGGATATACAAAGTCGTCTCTGATAGCATCTTGGCTTGAAAACCAACCCAGGGCTGTAGCACTAGTGCTAACCACTGTGCCACCAAATGTTTCCCCATAATGGGAAGGAAGTATAAATTGGTTATGACCTAGGGATCAGTGTAAGGAAGGGAATCGTTTCAATAATTCCAACTTAAACCTTTTTTATTGTTTCTGGTAAGGGGGGTATTGATAACACTAAAAGACCTGTTCATGAAGCATCGATTATTGACCATCGTAATCATTGATAAAAACATCTGATTCAGTTAATAAACTATAAGCCTGGGAAAGGTACAAAACCGTGCCCTGCCAAGTGAGAGCGTTCACAGTGCTGTGCCTACTAGTCACTGTGACCAATGGGTCTATGTACTAAACATTGGAGAGAGAGAGAGAGAAAGTGGAAGGAGATAAAGTACCAACCAATCAGCTCCTACCTATCATTTTTCAAATGAAACCTGTAAATTGACCGGAGCTGATTGGTTGGTACTTTGTCTTCATCTACTTTCTCTCTCCAAGACATATTACATAGACCCCCAAGTGAAGTCACTATTTAGAACGAAGTGGGTAGATTGGGATTGCCTGGCCACCGGAACTAATCCAAATATAGTAAATTGATCAGAATTATTGGTGCGATATCATTAAACCCTCACTATCAATTTGGAATACTTTGCCAATCATTTCAATAAAACAGATTCCGATCCCTAGATCTGTGTTGTGTTTACATAGGGGGTGATTTAGAGGTGGACGCAAAGCATGTGACTTTTGTTGCAGCCGCTACTGCGAAATGATACTAATTCTACAGCCAATGTTCTGTCAATTAAGATGCCAACCGGCTGCAGCTCAATTCAGCACGCTGTTAATAGTGCCGGGAAGGAGTTCCTGAAGCTATTCAATTGACCGCACTGTTATGTCCGACTAAAACCACTTAAGTCAGAGAATGCCGGTTACTGCACCTACAGATGGGTGTTTAGTCACCCTAACTGGCTTTCTCTGACTATAGTGCCGGCCATGAGGCTGTTAGCGCCACTCTAATCCAGAAAACAGCATCGCGGCTGGCACTTAAGTCAGATTTTCTGATCGAAGCTCAGGCGGGTATGAGAAGAAATTCTGTAGTCTGACTTAACAGCGCAGTCAATTGAATAGTTCTGGGAACTCCTTCCTAGGGCTATTCAGCATCGCACTGAATCGAATCTCCCCCATAAAAAAACATCTAATCTGTGAATTCATTTCTGCAGTTGTGTTTAATGCAATACAAGGCACCATTACATTAGAGTACTCCTATGTGCAGTGGAGCTACAAGTGCGACTAACTGCGGAACACTGACTGATGGATCATAGGTTGGTTTAAAATGCTCAATCCATAAAAATCTGACCACTTGAAACTCCCATTGTGACTCCGGCTTAAAAATAATGCAGTAGAACCAAAGGAGTAGGAAAATTAAGTCAGAACAGGCCTATGTAAGTTAAGCATAAATCATAATGGATACAAGTGGGGTTGGCAGAAAGGGGTCATATATGATTGGTTTCTCCAGAGAACACGTTTACTCATTACAGATTCTAAAGGTGGGGTGCTTACACAAATCAAGCTGATGTTTAGCATTGTGCATGGTTATCTTAAACTTGGGTGCATTTGTTTAGCCAAGGAAAACCCAATAGTTTGGTAGTGAGTGTTGCAAACAAATATATACGCTTTGTATGCGCTACATGCTTCAGCACTCGGCAGTCCTGTTCTGTGAGCTTGTGAGGCCGACTGCTTTACGCCTGAGCTGCTACTGCTCCTACACATTTCCACTTTAATTACTCACAATAGTGGTACTTCCAGGGCAGCCCAAACGATGACAAACTCACTGAATCATCTTATTGCAGTGCAACATTAAAAGTGACTATGCTCTTCCATATAACCCATACTTCTGCTGTTTGACTATGTACAGTAGATGGCATTTCTGTATGCACTGTTGGCAATGGTTGTGGCTCAAATAGCCTAACTCACTAAATTTTGACTGTGTAGTGTGTGTATATAATGCAATGTCTCCTTGTTATATATGAGATGTTGCAATGGAAGACTGTAAGCATGTTATTGCATTACCCTTGCATGTTATTAATTTTAGAAATTAGGGATATGCAGGCACGGATTAGTTCGGATTTTCCCGCCAAATTTGGATTTTTCCCGCCAAAAATCGGGCCTCAAAGAGGCAAAACGTCATCTTTCATGGCCAAACCTCATCATTCCTGGACTAAAGTCCATGAAAGATGACGTTTTGCCTCTTTCCGAGACCTGATTTTTGGCAGGAAAAATCCGACCTTGGCGGGAAAATCCGAACTAATCCGAGCCTGCACATCCCTACTAGAAATACACAAAAATCTAAACGTGGTAGTCAGTATGTATGCCTACATGGATGAGATGTATTTGTTATGCACCAATGTGTAACGAGTGGTGTTTGGATTTGCAACTGTTACATATGTTGTGTGTATAAGGTGTATATAACACAAATGCATTCTGTGTGTATATTTGGGTCCCATTCCCAAGATATTTCATTATGATATGCAAATATTCCAAACTACGGAATATTCCATCATCCAAAATACCCCTGGTCCCAAGCATTTTGGATATGGGAGACTCATCCTGTATAGGAATAAAGATCTGCACGTTTTCTTTTTGCCTTCCACATGTCTCAGACGCTGTGAATAAAAGTTTGTATAATGCCCAACTCAGCTCTTTATTTTGTTGAAGAAGGGGCGAATAATGTTCCATTTGACCTTGTTTAATACATTTTTCTTTTTTTATCCTGGTTTTAATCTTTGGTTGCCTTTTGTTTTTCAGTTATGTTCATGTAGTAGTGTCTAATTGTAATGCAAGACTATTCCTAACGTATAATAATTTGGCCTTATTGTTATTTATATAGCGCACACATATTCCGCAGCGCTTTACAGAGACTTGTTGGGCACTCACATCAATCCCTGGCCCAGTGGAGCTTACAATCTGTATTACACACACACACACACACACACACACACACACACGTTAATTTGTGTTGGGAGCCAATTAATCTACCAGTATATTTTTGGAGTCCTTATAACATTACTCTTTTACATGTAGTGTTCACTCTAGGTGCAGGGTGCTGATCAGTGATTAGGGCGTATTTAAATTTTGAAGGGCAAAATTGTTTACGTGATGTATTGCTACAGCTATTGTAGCTATAACAATACATCACGTCTACTATGTTGTAATTCAAAATTTAAATATGCCCTCATCACTGATCAGCACCCTGCACCTAGGGGTAAATTTACTAAAGTGAGAGTTTTTAGAAATGGAGATGTTGCCCATAGCAACCAAACAGATTCTAACTATTATCTTCTAGAACAGGGATGGGCAACATCAGGCCCGGGGGCCATATAAGGCCCGCGAAGTCATTTGGTCTGGCCCTCTGTGCTTTTTTCTGTTAGCCTAATCTGGCTAGCAGGGTGCCTAGAATGGCACACTACAGCCAGAATCTATGCAGCAGTGCCGCCTGAAACTTCCTTAGCACGCTTCAGATTGTCACAACGCTGCCCTTACAGCTCTCGACATTGCTGTAATCACCAGCGATTGTGGCCCCGCCCCAACTCTCACTTTAGTAAATATACCCCCCAGAGTGAACACTATATGTGTAGATCATTATGACATGACATAACAGAATGGGGAGTGTGTTCCTTTCCTGTTCTGTGCTTTTAAATCAGTGGTGTGCAACCATTTATAAGTTATGAATGAAAGTGTGCCATTTTCCTGGGACCCCAAAAGAGGTGTTGCCCTGCAGTATGTACTGTGAGTCACCTTTACATCTTGACGTTTGTTAAAATAATGATAAATAGATCACTGTTTGATACTCTGCTACCATACAGGCATTGTCAAACACTAGAAAGATTGCTGCTAGCTGTAACTTTACTCTATCATTTGGTAAACACAAATACCAGTTATGTACAAGTACAATGCTATATTTTGTTGTCTCGTAACAGGACAGGATTCATTATTGGGACTTTAAAAGTTATGTTCTTTAATCTGAATTATTCAGCCTTACAATCTGGCATGCTGCTAACATTTGCTGAACAAAAAATGTTTTAGAAAAAAATATATAATTTTACAGAGCAGAAATTGAACGAAAGCTGAAACTTGCAATGGTCTACTAAGTTTGTTAGACCAGCTCTGTTCAGTCAGCAATCCAGATAATAACACAATACTATGGTGTGATGTAATATTCTCCATAACTGTAGATTTTGCAAAACCAATTTAGCCATTTGTAGATGGCACAGAACTGTTAAGGGACATGCTGGTAACCACGGAGGTTGCATGGGATCGGTATGATTTACCGACAGGTAAGTACATTTTCTAATAAGTATATTTTCTAACCCCCCCCTTGCCCCCCCCGCCCCCCCCCAACCTTCCCTTAGGGGTGCCTAAACCTAACCCCCCCCCATTCCCCGCAGCCTAACCCTAAGTCTCCCGGTGGGGTGCCTAACCCTATCCTCCCCCCGGGGTGCCTAACCCCCCCTTCCCCTAGCCTAAACCTATGTCCCCCACGGGAGCCCCTAACACCCCCCACCCCCGCGGCTGTCCGCGCCCAGCTTACCTGTTGCCTCCCGGCATAGGTCTAATGACAGGCGTCTGGACTTCGACGCCTGTCATTTGTACCTTGCCGGGATTAGACAGTCAGGAAGCCGGCGGTTGCGATTTTGTCCATCGGCTTCCCAGTTGCATTACCCCTACTTGTGGGTGTGAGACAGGTAAGAGAGAGGGAAGTCCAGAAATGGGCTATATCTGTATTTATTTTCCTACTTATACTTGTAGCAAAGGATCAACTAACAATGAGCCGCAGCATTGTGGTTATGATGTGGAGACAAGTCTTCTGGGGCATGTGGCTGTGATGGCATAGCTGGGCTTTCATGCTAGCCAATGCAAGACATTGTACAGCATATAATATATGTGGATTTGCAGTTTGTGCTGGGTAATGGCTGTGACATGGAAGCCAAGGAAAAGTAACCATTTGTTTTATCACAAAGAATGTGTGCTTGTTATCTTGGTAAATAGCAACTCATGAGGAGAATATCAATGGAAGTTTCACGAACGAATGCTGGAGTGTGATGTGCTGTGATGGGGAGAGGTCAGGCATCGTGCCGCCAGGTGGCGCTGCAGCGCTGTCTCCCCTTTGCGAGCATCTGTTGTCCCATGGACATCTCCCAGCCCAGCGCGCTGTCTCCGACCTGTGTGCGCCTCGCGTCCATGTACTCAGACGTGCTGGCGAGTGCAGCTCCGTGTTGTGGCAGCTACTAGCCCGATCTGCGCATTAGTTATTCTTCTGTGACTCTATAGCAGGGGCAGGTGTACCGCTGTCAGTAGTAGGCCGGCCACCGGCGCTGTGCAGGATGGATGGGGGGGGGCACATACACAGGCGGAGGTGCAGTGTTCGGGATGTGAGACAGCTGTTGATATTTGTATGGCAGTGGCCGCATCTTTCGCCCATATATCACCCCATCCGTATTCCGGCACTGAAAGAGTTGCTGGGGATTGAGGGGGCGGTTCCGAGTTACGGTTCAGCCAATGGGCGCGCCTTGCATAGATTATGTAATGAGGCCGGCTCACAGCTGAGCCTGGGAAGCGCTGACCTGGGACATTCTCCCCGCAGCAGCAGCAGCAGCATCCTCAGCATCCCTCTCCTACTCCTCTCCCCGGCGGCTAGCGATGTAGAGCGGCGGTCGCTGCTATGGATCTAGGGGTGTACCAGCTCAGGCACTTCTCCATCTCCTTCCTCTCCTCCCTGCTGGGCACAGACAGCGCCGCCGTCACCCTAGACAGCAGCAGGTAACTGGCAGCACTGGGATGGGTGCACCATCTATCTGTGCATACAGCATGCGATGCAGATCTGATTCCCGACTCTCCTGCGTGTGTACACCCATCTGGCACGACAGGGATCGGGGCACGGATCACCCCTCTTAGATGCTTACTGCGGGGTGTACGGGGATTACATCTCCTAGATGCTCAGGATTATCCCTCCCAGCTTCACAGTTTTTGGGCAGCGGGTGTACGGACCACCCCCCTAGATGCCCAGATTAGGGTGGTGGTGGTGGTATGTGAATTTTCTCTCCTAGCTGTGTACAGGTTGGGGCAGTAGGTGTATGACTCGCCCCTCCTCGCTGCACAGGGAGGGGGAAGGGGGTATATGTGGATTAGATGTCGTAGCTTTGTGTGTGTAGAATCCGTGTAAATGGTATTATTAGCGGCGAGCATGTCTCACACCTCACTGCTATGTACGTGCTATCAGTACCAGCCCTGTGTAATAATGCTGCATAATAACGGGCATCTCTCTCTCTCTGTTGCAGCTCCTCTGGTGCCAGCGTGGTAGCGATCGACAACAAAATCGAGCAAGCCATGGTACGTATGTAAGCTGTGCTGTCACACACCTATGTATATTAATGTACATGTGTACTGGGGAGAGCGCCGGGCCCCGGGATGCAGGCAGCGCAGCCCCCGATCTTTGCGAGTGGAGCGCTGCTGCTGCCCGGGGCTCTGCTGCCGCCGCTCTCACGCGATGATATCCCCCGCTGCTGCTCGCTGTTACTAGGCAGTAAGAGAACCTTTAACTCCCGGCTATAAATATCTCGCGATGTGATTGGCCCGCGCCCAGTCAGTTTGAGAGAGGCGGGGTTTAGCTGTCATGACGTCACAGGCGGAGAGGAAAATACTATGCGGCAGCCTGCGCTGCTCAGACTAGCTGCAGCCGGTGTGTGCCGGGATCTCTAGGCTATTGTTGTCCTCGCAGTGTCCATGCTACTCCCATCTGTAACCAGGGAGGCCTTTATTATACCATTGTTAGTGGCCATAAACAGGCCTTTCTTCATCCACTTAATCGTTCACATATATAGCTATATATAAATATATCGTATACAATGCAGATACACCTTTCATTGTACAGTAGTTATAAATACAATCCGAATATTTTGTGTAAAAGTCAAATATAACCTATATCAAAACACATTGCTGCTAAGTATACATAATTAGGTTGCTACTGTCAGTGTGATATTAAAGAAAAGTACAGGCAGCAGTCTCACTTTCCCCCAAGGCACCCCAGGTCATTTTAGTGGTTTGGCTATTCTTAATTTGGATGCATTTAATTTGACCTGAAGATTCCAAGATCAGGGGTAACATTAAACCTTATTTGAAAGAATCCATTATGGCATCGCATCCATACTCCCAAGTGCCCCATCTCCAAACCACTGATCCTGCCTTGTAGTTGTAGAAGTGTTTACAAAAACAGTGTTTGATAGTAATTTCATATGATCTCATTAAAGACAGGCCATGTTTACGTCTAGCATACATATGTGGCATCATTAATAGTGAATACATTTTACATAAATGATTGTAAATGCATGAAATATATATATATATATATATATATATATATATATATATTTTTATATATTCCACAAATAAAAAGAAATCGCAGAAACCATGGCTGATCAGAGGGTTTTTTTTACTTCCATGAAATTCTAGTTTTCTATATTAATAGAGTTACAGAGCTTCTCTGTGACCATTTGCAGATTGTGTGCGTCAGCGCTTTCTCCCACCCTTGATTAAAACCTAAGCGTATAGGTAAAAACAGAATGGCTATTGATGCCATGAACTCGTTCTGCAATACTCATATGGTACTTGTATTAATGTAACAATATATATGTTGCGTATTAATTTAACACATGTACTTGTTAGAAATCCCCCCCAATATATATATATATATATATATATATATATATATATATATATATATTTTAGCTATCTATATCTGCGGAATTTTGCAAATCACACCGTAGCTATATCTGTTTATATGGTCGCAGACCTCCATGGGGTGTTCTGTTTTAAATATACATGTCTGTCTTAAAATATTGTACAAGGTGGCCATAATTAAACTTCCCTATTCAGAGCTGTCTGTAGCTTTACATAACAATCAGAATGTCACCAAATTTGGTAGGGAGACTTATTTGGACATGGGAAGCAGGATTCTGCAGATACTTTTTGCAATAAATTTGTAATCGATAGCGGGAATATGGACAGACAAAATGACTTAGTGCAAAAAGTTTATTACAGTTTAGTCTAACAAGTTTTTTCAGGAAATCCTACTTTCCATGTCCTAATTAGTCTCCCCACCAAATCTGGTGACATTCTGATTTAGATCAAGCTACAGATGACTCTCAGTAAGGGCAGTTGAATTATGGCTACCCTGTATATAAATTTTCCTCCTTGGAATGATTCATTTACCATTCTACATTTATCATTTCAGGTTTATCAGTATAGAGAAGGGATCTATTTGCTTTGCCTGCCCTTTAAAATATCATTGTCATCATCTCTCAAGAGTATTTCCCCATCTATCCCATTTTTCTATATAGCACTATTATTATTTTCCTTTTTGATTTCTCCCAGCTGGTAATTCATGGTGCGATTATTATTTGGACCCCCTTTTACATCCAGAAAATGTTGTATTGCTTGAGATGTGAGATGTAAGCCCACAATTTTGTGTTACAGGACTTGGTTAAGAGCCACCTGATGTATGCAGTTAGAGAAGAAGTGGAGGTCTTGAAAGAGCAAATCAAGGAGCTGATAGAAAAGAACTCCCAGCTGGAACAGGAAAACAGCTTATTGAAGACTCTGGCCAGTCCCGAGCAGCTCGCCCAGTTCCAGGCTCAGCTGCAGAGTGGCTCTCCGCCCTCCTCCTCCTCTTCTTCATCATCATCCTCCTCCTCACAGCCTGTAGCGAGCACCCCGGCACCTGCACAGCCAAGCTCACAAAGCTCAGGCACCTCTGCATAGCAGATCTAGCTCTTCAAAATATCTTGCAATGTGGCTTCATCCAGTCTGACTTTTCCCAGTGAGCATACGCTTTCATACCACCATGACAAATGCGGAAGAGTTTTGTCACCATCCAGTCATATTATTTAGAAGAGTCATACATATGATACAATCCAATAACACACTCTTGAGTGCTTTAAAGCTTGGACTCTGACATTTACAGAGGAGGTGGTCAAATCTCAGCCACCTATTTAGTTCTATGAAGTGTCCTAATAATTTCAGTGACTGTAAAATTCACAAGATTCTCTTACCTTGGATGTGCCTCTGATCTACACCCCATATTTAAGGAGCAGGTACCAAACGTGCCTCCCACTTTCTGACACAGCTTCGTTGTAAACATCCTCCGTTTCAGTATTAAATAGCTGTTTTCATACCACCTCTTTTTCAAACTTTGACTCTGAGGAATTATTCTTTTGAAGTGTTACATTGGGAATGATCTGTTCTATATTGGACTACAGGAGATCGTGTAACACACAGAACACTGCATTGTATGCGAGCTGTGAATCCTTCAGTTTTTGTTTTTTTAATTATTTTATTCTGCCCATAAGACGCACCGCTGTAAATGATGCAGATCTGTTCCAGCATACAAGTGGCTGAGCAGTGGACTGGACTGGAAGTAACTCTAGGTTTTTGTTTCTCTGCAATAGGGAGGGAATCTTAATGCCACATAGACACATTCCCGCTGTGTAAAGGTATTGAAGTGTACTCTGTTTATCTCCTATTGGTCAGCTGAGCCCTTCATTTACAATATGTTATTGATATGATTGGATCCATTGATACATTGTGAGAAGATGCTGTTGGAAACTAGGAATATTATTATAATTATTATTTCAATGAAGTTTATTTGCCTACTGTATATTTGTGTATGTAGTGTAAGTACTCTGTAAAATAGAACACTTGTAAGTACTACTTAGGTTGTACAGATTGAAATTTAGTGGTTTAATTGGCTGAACTGAAATGTTTTGCCTTATTTTTGTTTTGTGGTTTATTTTTTTATTTTTAAAAAGCTGCTTTCCCTTTAGGAGCCAGGACAGGCCTGGTGATCTGGCACTAAAGGCGTTAGCCAAGAGCACACCTGCACAACTGTTTTAGGATAGAAACAAGCAACCTGTCTCTCTCCAACTGTTATTGAAGCAGTAGTCTAGGAGCAATGTCCTGGTTGTCAGGACATGCTGGGATTTTTAGCGCAACAAAATGGAGCGTATCAGGTTGCCCAACAATCGATAAGGACATGGCAGATTCAGCCATGTTTTTTTCTTGTTTTTTTTTTTTGTTTTTTTTTTAAACTGAATTTGCATTGGCTGGTGAGTATCTTTTGAGGTAAAATCCAGCTCACTGAAGTTTTTCCTTTTGGTTTAATCACTCCAGATACTGACCACATTCTGCAAACATAATGGGATATTTGAGCTGTAAGGTAGTATGCATTCGTTGTGCATGTTCTCTAAACAGTTGTAACACGTCATTGTATTTAACTGTTGCACTTGTCAACTTTCAATAAAGCATACATTGTTGGTAAAGAAATGTCTTCCAATCCATGGAAATTATTAGTACATAATGGTGGTCTGGGTGCTTTCTTATACACAGATGGTTGTGTTAGTCATATACAATTGTGATTTACCAGACAAAGTAAAAAAAAGGCTGTGTACATTGAGACTGTTATTGTCAGACTAGCTTTTTTTTTTTTTTTTTTTCCCAAGTGATTTCCTTTTA
Organism: Taudactylus pleione; assembly: GCA_031769625.1. Taxonomy (NCBI): domain Eukaryota; kingdom Metazoa; phylum Chordata; class Amphibia; order Anura; family Myobatrachidae; genus Taudactylus; species Taudactylus pleione. Next base: position 15,735,982 of record JAUIMM010000005.1, on the reverse strand, counting down.
CTGTTCTTTTTCTCCACACAGACCAGTTGGATTTTCCTCTGGAAATGAGCTGTGTTGGCATATTCCAGTATGCGGGGAGCTATAGCTGTGCTGCTAAGCTCAGTAGCTTTATTATGAGACACATAATAACTTAGCAACAAGCCACTCCTACACCGACTGTGAAGGGTTTCCCATGCAAACAGCCTGCAGGCACATGGAAAATCTTGCGTGGAGTATAAGCATGTTGGCCTGAGGTTTAAAAGGCTATTACCGCAGCTACATTATATATAGGCACTCAGTCTTCATTCTTCGCTGAAATTCTTTTTTCCATACCTCCAGTTTCAAATCATTTACTATACTTGGCAGTCTGCCTCTCCCCAGATGGCTGGAATGTTCCCTATTTTTATGTTGGCACAGGGCGTGGTTAGAAATATCTCCCGGTGATTTTTGTGGATATTTTCAGCATGTTAATCCTCCAGGAAAAAAAAACATTTTCATTTCTAATTTTAGTATTTGTCGACAAGGTGACGTTGTGTTCTCTCACTCCTTCACTGTATATACAGAAGCTTGCAGATTAGGAGCATGTCAAAGAGTGTGACATATGTGTAGTTCTTCAGTCTAGAAAATATTTCAATTACATAATAAGATTTGTATCTAAACACGTTTTAGCAGTGCTGTCACTGATGTAACTGTAATATTGGTCAGCTAGAGATTAATGAATGGACTGGTCATGACTGCCTGGCACCTCCATTAAGTTCATTACTGCATGAAGTCACTGGGATGTCTAGCAGGTAAGCTGTCTGAGGAAGAGGTGACAACTGCTGTTGGCTTAGTTGCTTGTGTAATATACCTTTTATATTACTATAGGATATGTAATGAATGTCTTACAGATGTATTACACATGTGTTTTTTTAGAACGTTGTGTTATTCTAGCCAGAACATTTTAGCATTGTGAAGCTGTGAAGTGCTCCCAGAGTGACACATGATATTCAATAGGAACACACTCTTCCTGACACACGAGCCATCTTCTGTGATGACCTCCCAGTCACGGCTCATGATGTATGGTTTGTTTTAAAAATAGATTTGTCTGAATTGACTATATGGATTCATGCATGCTGTAATAATGTTTAAATATTGTATTATTTAAGTTGTTACTTATTCAAAATATAAGGTTTTATTTTCTAAATCTTTCCTTGCACAATTCATACATTTTTCCAGACTTTTATATACACAAAAGAGCATGCTGTAAAGATATGCTGGTCATAACATTGCTTTAGTAAATGTGTATATTTAACTAAATCTCTCAACTGTGTAAGTCTAGATGGTCAATACTATATTTAAATCTATTGCTGCACAGTGATGTAGAATTATTTGACCATTATTTATTTAGTACCTATATATTACACAGCGCTTTACAGAGAATATTTACTCATTCACGTTAGTCCTTTCCCCAGTGCAACATTTCTTTAGATCAGGGGTGGGGAACCTTTTTCTGCCAAGGGCCATTTTGATATATATAACATTAATTGCGGACCTGGTGCAGGCTACGCCCATCCGAGTGATGCCACATGGGGCAAGGCCACAGTCGCCGGTGATTACAGCAATGCCCAGTACATCCTGAGGATGCTCCGGGGAGCTGTAAGGGCAGCGGTGTGACCGCCTGAAGCATCCTAAGGACACTCCAGGCAGCACTGCTGCATAGAATCTGCCTGCAGGGTGCCATTCTAGGCACCCTGCTAGCCAGATGAGGCTAGCAGAAAAAAGCGCAGAGGGCCAGACCAAATGATTCCAGGGGCCTTATACGGCCCCCGGCCTGAGGTTCCCCATCCCTGCTTTAGATTGTTTACAAATGTCTGTAGCTACTCCTTACCCCAGGCAGGCACATCAGAAGTTGCCAGATATACCCCCTACTGCTTCAACCAACATGGAGGGCTGCCAGGCGTCGGTCCCTGGCATTTCACTGCCCTCCCTAGATCCTGCCAGGCATCGGGCCATGCATCCCTCCCTTAGTGCAGTGAGTGTGGTGGTCCAGCATCGGGTACAGAGGAGAAGCTGCTGCTGTCTCTATGCCATGGGATACTGCAGTTACAGGACCCCTCACTTTTAAAAAAAAATATTGATATAATTCTGGTGTATGGACAGCTTAGGTCTTTGGATTGTGGGAGGAAAGCAGAGCACCCACATGAAGTCCATCATGAAGCACAGGGAGAACATGCAAACTCCAAACAAATAGTACCATGGTTGTAATCAAACCAACGATGCCAGCATTATGAGGCAGAAATGGTAACCATGTACTGTTCTTTGAATCTTGGCATTGGATCCTTTGTTACAGTGAAGGGAAATATTAATGCCACAGCATAGATTCTAGAGAATTGCTTGCTTCCAAAAGTTTGGAGCAGGCCTGTTTCTGTTTCAGAATGACAATGCCCCCATGCACAATATGAGGTCCATTAAAGAATGCTTTGCTGAGTTGAGCTTAAAGCATATATTTGCCAAACAAAGCAGCACTATATTGGGCATACTTCTGCTATATACAGTACTGTGCAAACGTTTTAGGCAGGTGTGGGAAAAATGCTGCAAAGAAAGAATGCTTTCAGAAATAGAAGTGTTTGCATTTTGTTAATTGATAAAAAGAAACTACTAAGTGAATTAACAGAAGAGAAATCTAAATCAAATCAACATTTGGTGTGACCACCCTTTATCTTGAAACCCGTATTAGTCCCTCCAATGTTAATAAATGGGTGCCCCTTGAAAAATAATACAAAGCAGATACTGCAGGCGGCGGCACTCCAATGTAATAATAGTCGGCAGACTCCACTCCAATGTAAATATAGTATTAATAGCACTATACTGGAAAGTACTGAAGAGGAAAGGGATCTAGGAGTCACTATTTCAGGTGACTTAAAGGCAAGCAAACATTGTAACAAATCAATGAGGAAGGCAAGTCAGATGCTTGGTTGCATAGGGAGAGTAATCAGTAGCAGAAAGAAAGAACTGATAATACCACTGTATAGGTCATTGGTACGTCCTCATCTCGAATACTGTGTTCAATTCTGGAGGTCATATCTCCAGAAGGCTATTAATACATTAGAGACTGTACAAAGAAGGGCAACTAAAATGGTGCATGGCCTACACCACAAAACGTACCAGGAAAGACTAAAATATTTTAATATGTATAGTTTGGAGCAGAGAAGGGATAGGGGGGACATGATACAAATGTTCAAAATATATATATATATTATAATTTCTGCTTGAGGTATATGACCACACCATTTTAATAAAATAATCCTATATGTTCCTTTAAATTCAAGGAATGTTTATTCCAAAATATTGCAATAACTTGTTAAGCTAGCCAACTCTGTCAGTCTTCCCTTCCAGCCAGTCCCTACACTGACTCACAAAAACATGAGAACTGTGACTGTTTTACAGAAGAGGGCCAGGGACTGGAGGCTGCAGGGGCATGGAGAGTGTACTCACCACATCTGCTAGGCTGCCCTAAAGACTCTTTTTTTTTTTTTTTTTTTAACAATAGAAGTAGCCGAACACTTCAGAGTTGTCCAGTTGGAGAGAAGTTGGATAGCTATGGGAGAGGTAGCAGCTTCATTTCCACCAGGCATTTGTTTTCAATCTCTCTGCAGTAGAAACAGTAAAATTCCAACTAAGGGGGTGATATTGGGATGCCAGTCAAAGGGCCAGATTGCAGGAGGTGGCGAGCCACAGTTTTGACACCCCTGCTGTAGAGCCATCTTTGAAATTCCAAAGTAATTTGTAGCTCTAAAACCATTTTTCCAATCCAGTTCTCAGTTATCCTTTACAATTCGTATTTTGTTGGTTTCCTAACAAACAGATGACCTAAGATAGGTCCATAATTATCTTGTTCCCACAAAACTTGATCTTTTGGGGGTAATTGTGGACTATAGAAGGGAAACCTTACTTCTACATTTAAAGATTAACTTACCCAAAAAGTAATATTTTGTATCGTGTGATGTTCATATAAAATCTGGTGGTTTTCTTAACTATTTTGCCATCTAATGGGCCTATTAAACCCACTAATGGTCCAACAACACTGCTGCACACTATCATTAATACAAAGGTAATGTTGATGATACAGGGAAGTGTCATCAATAATAATGCTGTATATAATTGCAACAGTCTGCAGGAGCAGGTCTGGACTATAGACTGACTTATAGGCTATAGCAGTGATTTTCAACCTTTTTCAACACGCGGCACACCTAACTCTATTTTAACATTTCCAAGGCACACCATCGGTCCCCCAGAGAAAAACACACACATTGGGACCCATGATGCGACAGGACGGGACGACACATACACTTGCCCCCGCAGAAGAAAACAATCACATTGGTCCCCACAGAAATCAAAAACACATTGGCATCCATTGAAAACCAAATAAACATATTGGCCCCCAAAGAAAACAAACATAAAACACATTGGCACCCACTTAAAAAAAAAAAAACAATCACTCTGGTCTCCACAGAAGGCAACATACATACATTAGCCCCCACAGAAAGCAACATATTACACATTGTCCCCACAAAAGGAAAAATAATACATTTCCCCCACATTCCATTGTCCCCAAAGAAGGCAAAACAATACATTATTCCCACATACAAAAAAACATAACCACACTGGTCTCTACAGAAACTAAAATATTTGATATGGGCCCTACCTGTCTGTGTGTGTCAGATAAAGGTGCTCCCTGCCCGTCAGCCGTGGAAGCAGGTGCAGTGGAAGCCTGTCATGGTGGAGGACCTCTCGCTGCGCAGCAGTGAGCACTGTGCGGGTGGGACGGCATTGCGGCGGTCGTGACCTATGATGTCATACCGCCGCCTCATCTCTATTGGTCACGTCCCGAGCAGCGGCTGAGCCAGCCGAAAGAGCCAGCGCTGCCCAGACCTTTAATTATGGGGTTTTAAACTGGGCCCGGGATCTCCACCTCTTCTCCAGCGGCACACCTGGAAAACGCTCGCGGCACAGCGGTTGAAAACCGCTGGGCTATGGGGATCGTGGCTTTTCTGGAAAAAGGTGGACACAGCCTGGTAAATTAAGCTCAATAATTTGATAACCACCAAATTATGTGGTGGTACACTATAATGTAAGAGCTCTTACTCACAAAGGGGGAGATGTATCAAGCCTTGGGGTGACAGATAAAATGGAGATGTTCCCAAAGCAACCAATCTGCTTCTAACTATCATTTATCTAATACAGTCTTTGAAATGACAGAAGATGATTGGTTACTTTGGGTAACTATTTATCTCTCTCCAAGGCTTGATACATCTCCTGTCGACTGTTCTATGCTCACCATTATGTTGTCCTATAGTGCATATAGATGCCCACGGTATCCAATTTTAAAAAAGTGATCTGAAAACCCTGCAGCGCATAAAAAAAACAAAAACATACATGTTGGGGGTCTCAGGTGGTCTTTGCGGCTCCCGGTGGCCCCCTCCATCTTGTCACTGGGGAGGGGGCTGCTGGAAGATGTTCTCCCAGCGCTGGCTTCAGGGGTATACACTTGGAGGGGGGGTTACACACACTCACTCATGCACACTAAAGCTGGGTACACACTGATAGATACATTGGTCGATCAATTGATCGGCCAATATATCTGGTGCCCATCGGCCAGTGTGTACCAGCAATATGTCTGTGAATGATGTTCACAGACACATCACGTCGGCTGTGCTGCACAAATGATGGACAGATATGTCTGCAAACAAATCAGCCGATTGCCCGTACACATGCAGCCGCACGGAGGGGGTCAGACCCGCCCCCCTCCCCCGAGCAGCGGGACCCGCAGCTGCCTGGAAGATGATCGTTCAGTGTATTTGAACGACCATCATCTACAGATAGATCTGCTAGGTGTGTACCCAACTTTAGACTAATACAGCCAGCACCTGAAATGTATACAGTGTGATTGTTATAGTTCACCCCTTTTTGGATTTTTTTTTCCTCATTTGTTACATTATGGAATTAAAATGGATTTATTCAGGAACACTTCTCACTGGGCAAGGTAAAATATTCTTACAGTATGTTAAAAAAAAAAAAAAAAAAAACCCGTATACAATATAGATATTATTCCCAAGGTTGTTAGTCTTTCCCTCTTACCCGGATACAGTGCTCCTGCTATGTATATATCACAGTAACCTGGGGGTCTTCAGGTGCCACCTGCAACTTGTCGGAACACTGCGGTAGGTTGGCACAAGCACTACTCTGACAGCAGCAGATCATGTGACAGAGCCAGTTATATTGTGCGAGACTTTCTGATGTGTTACAGAACTAATATGGTGATTTCCAGGTGACACAAAAATGATGGTGGGAATTCCTCTCTGAGTAATAAAGGGTAGATACTGCTGCACACTTCCACACTCAAATGTGGAAACCTAGTGAATATTCGACAATATTCACTTACATACATGACTGAAAATTTAAAACACCCTTTGTCTTGTCATCAAAATGCTTAAATGATCAGGGTAATGGTCTGCAGTGCCAAGTCAATTACACTGCATTTTCATACTATATACAGTATGTATAAGTAGGGGGGGGGGGGGGTGTTTATATGTGTAAAATATATATATATTTTATATTTAAATTTACACACACTTAACTAGACCTTTGTGGTCCCTATAGCAAAATTTTTAAGGTGCACCCCAACTCATGCTTTCTTGGCTTACGCTGCCTGAACCGTTAGATATATCACAATGATGGATTATACACCATGTAGAGATGAATACATACTATCTGGGTTCTCCAGAAAAATAGCTGTAAGCTCTGGTTACTGATACAAAAAAAAGGGGGGAAAAAAATGAAATTTTCGATCGTTCCGATTTCATTGAAAAATTATTCTTTCATTTCAACCGAGACCAATTCCTGGTAAGAGTCTGCTTTGGGATGACGATAAATAAAGCACAAGGGGAGACACTTAACGTGGCTGGAGCTGACCTAAGTGGAGACTATTTTTTTCATGGACAACCTTACGTGGCCCATTTGCGGTTCATGATGAAAGTAAATCTTTTTGCGTTGACGTCAGGAGGGAAAACGACTAATGTCGTGTACAAGGCAATCTTATAAGACCTCAGTTGAAATAATACAAAAATCAATATACCGTTGCCGGCATTCTGAGCGCTGGCATCCCGACTGCCAGGATTTAAACTACATCCCCAATTGGAACTAAGAACATGCGTACAGAAAATGCTTCGCTTGAGAATGGCTAGATCATATGTTAATACGACGGAACTGGGTAATAAAAGATAAGTGTGAAATGTAACTGGATAAGCCATGCCCTTTTAGGATTTTTTTTATTGTAACGTTTTGCCAATCTGTAAGTGCAACGATATATTTGGCCATGGAGCGAAGCAAAATGGACAGTTTCCAGGGGGTATTGCAACCTGAGCCCCTATAGATGCAAATGATAATGCACTGTTTAAAAGGTTTGCAAGCACGGCTTCCGCAGGGTTTTAATAAGCTATTAGGAGGGGGGAATGTCTGCACGGTGCGTTGCTTGCTGGGCCAGTGGGTACCCTGAGCTACTGGATCCCATACCATAGGAAGCGCACCCCTTGCACCCTCCATAGTTACACCACTGTATAGACACACACATTATATATACATATAGTTCATATTTATAGGTATCTAAAAGTAATGAACACATAGACCTTCGCTCCAAGTAACACCACAGATTAATCATTTCCAATTGGTAAATGAAATTCCTGCTCCTAAATGAGAGCAAGGCTGAGCTTTCACCTTGGGCCCTAACTGCGCATAAGATGGTAAATTTATGGCCATAACCCTTGTACTATGGGAAGGTTTCTGGGCGATTTTACTCATGAACGATAGTAGGGGCTTTTGTTTGGCTCTGAGGGCAGTTACTTTAGATCTACTCTGAAAGCGCAATAAAATCCACTCTCTGTATTTAATGTATTAATACACCAAATAATAAACTCATACAATGCAATGGGCAAATGAGTACATTAAAAATGGCTTACAAATTTGTCCGAATTTTTGTTGTAACACAAAAATATAAAGCTAGATACAATCGTAATACAGTTGCATCAATCACAGCCAAATGTTTAACTTGGAGGTAAGGATGAACTATTTAGTGGACTACAGGGTTTTCTTCTCGTACAGATAGCTTATCCCAACAGAGAGCATAGTGAAAGGTCATATACTATGTAATGGGTTGGGTATGATATGTCGACATGGTCATAATGTTGAAACTCATCATGTAGACAATGATGAAATGTCGACATAATAGAATGTTGATATGGTGGCCCAGCGGGGACTTGCCTGCTCCCGACAGCTGCAGCAGCATCTTCTGTTTCCTGGTGGTCATGTGATTGTGACTTGCGTCTCAGGCCGCCGATCCTCCGGCGTCTGGGTGAATATTTCTTCTCTAACCCTCCCTCTAGTCACGTAGGGGTGGGCAATGAGCAGCCCCCCAGATGTTTTAAAACTACACATCCCAGCATGCCCTGCCACAGTTTTGCTATTTGGCCATGCTAAAAATGTTGCAATGCATGCTTGGATTTGTAGTTCAACAACAGCTGGAGGGCCGCTTATTGCCCACCACCTGCGTCTAGTGCCTGACTGTAACCTCCCCCTCAGCCTAACCCTAATGTCGGCATTCTGACAATGCCAACTTCTCACCTACCGACAATGTCCACACATCGCCTGTCGACATTTTAACAATGTCCGTATCATAACTGTTGACATTATGAATGTGGACATTGGGCCCAATTCAGCAAGGAACACAGTTGCTTATACGCAAGCAATTAGCCGATTGCAGGCGCTGCGAGCCAGATGCTGCAATCGGGACTGCGATTGCAGAGGATACGCAGAGCCATGGCAGAGTGATTGACAGGTAGTGCCGTTTGTGGGTGGTGACGGGGGGGACGGGGTCGGACGAATGCAAGCATGCCAGTGCGTTTCAACAGCATTGCAGGGGCGTTCATAAATTAGCCGCTGCAATACCAGATGCAGCCTGAAGCCCCATAGCGTGCACTGAAGTAAGCAATTCCTGAGTGAGGTCTGACCTTCCTTAACTGTGCGTATGGGTCCGTTGTTACCGATTATTTTACTATGTTGCCCAAGTATACGGATGAGCGTAAAGGGAAGTGGGCGTCCTTATGTCAGGCTGTGATCGCAATGCTAATGCAAACATTTACATATCACCGCCGATATTAGCAACTGAGTTGCATGTGTATAAGCAGAATAGCGATCCGTGCTGAATCAGGCGCACAGTCATTGTTGACCTTTTGACTACATCTCCTATGTCAGAGATTCCGCCATTACAGTCCAGGTTTTATGGATATTCATGCTGAAGTGCAAATGTTAAATCAAATTGAGGTACTCATTAAGTTATCTGTGCTCAAGCATGGGTATCCTTAAAATGTGGACTGTAATGGTGGAGTTTGGGAACCTCTCCTATGTAATAGCGATTTGTATTAACAATGGGGAAATGTATCAGCCTGCGGCTTGCAGACATCGTCGAGATTCCGGCAAGTCTGTCTGATGTTTTACAGCTGTGTCCTTACACATCTTCGATGCAGTCGCGCTGAAAAGCCCCTCTCATTGCGCCAGGTCCTGTGAGACTCTGCCAGCGTAGGGCATTTTTTTTTACCAAAAATTGCATCTTATGCTGGGTACACACAGACGATGTTGGCACGATGTTGTTACCAGCTGAATCGCTCAGTGTGTACGGCCAATATGTGCGCTCCCGGGGCCTCTTGCGACATCGTTCGGTCGGCCATGCTGCACATCCAAACGGACGATATCACAAGCGGCCACGTTGCAGATAATAAAGTACGGAACGAGGGATCGTTCCGTCATTCATTACCACGTTCTGATGTGTACCCATGATGCGATATGTCGCCCCGTCGGGCTGACATATCGGCTGGGTACACATCGCTCAGTGTGTACCCAGCTTAAGTCACAATGCGATGGGACTAGGTGAATCATTGAATATGTGACATTTGTATATATGTGTGTGGCTGAGTCTCTGAATCTGTATATGAAGTGTTTCAATGTAGCCGCCACATTTTCTTTCACTCTAAGTTCCGTTGTGGTCCATATTCAGACTCAGGTGCACACAGATGTACAAGTGTCACATATTAATCAGCACAGTCTGCTGGTGCATCCTAGTCACACTGCAATTTAGAAACATTTTCGATGGAAAAAGATGCAAAAAAAAGACTGATGCTAGCAGATTCTCACGGGACCTGGCGGCTCACTCATACCAGGCACATCACGCTGCATGGCGTATTTCGGCTAGATGAGCAAGGACACATATGTATAGTGGCAATCATTTAAAAAAGTAAAACCAGGTTGGTTTTACCTTTTAAATGATTGCCACTTTAAAACATCGGGCAACCACACCAGAATCTCTGCAAGCCGCAGGCCTGTACATTTACCTCAATGCTTTAGACAAGTTGCAATTAAACGACAATTGATCTGACCCTAAAGCCCTAATAATAATAATAATAATGCTATAAAAGTTTGTGTGTAAAAAATCTTCATGTTATAGGTTATATAACCAGGATGCAGTCAGGAAGCAGACAGTACAAATAGGCACCACCCCCCCGGAGGATTAAGGTTAGGCACCCCCGGGGGGAGGTTAGAGTTAGGCACCCCCAAGGGAGGGTTGGAGGGTGTGGCGGGGAGATTAGGGCTAGGCAGTGTACTTACCGATCAGGATTTAGATGCCTGCCGGTCTTCTGCTGTCGGGATTTGCACCGCCTAGCATAGGTCCGGCGGTCATTCATACCGATCCCATATAAACTACTAAGCCTCATAGCTTGTTTACATGTCTACATGATGTGTTCCTGAAAAGTGTGTACATAAAACTTTTAATTAGACAGTTCACAAAATAGTGGTGGTAATCTATGAACAGGTACATTGTTTTAGGGGACAGATTGCTTTTGTTTTAGCTACACAGGTATGTTACCTGGCTTATCGCCACTCCCTTATAACACAATGTCTCTTTTCACAACCTATTCAAAAGTAAACAACCTACAATACCAGAGAAGCCGCTCTCCTCCCTATCAATGCTTCAGAGAGATTAGCTCAACATGTTTCCTGGCACTGCCAAAACAAACAAGCTGTACAGAATAGTTTCTGTTGTTGTCAGAGCAGAAAACATTACCTTACCTCCAGATACTTGAAAGCATTAAGACAGCGGTTATTTTGATTTTTATTTTTTTTAAATGGTACTTCATGAAACACACTCTTGCAGGACAGTTATTGTGGAATCGGTATGGCTAGCGGTTCAAATTTCGACACCGGAAGACCGTCAGGAGTGAAGATCCCGACGGGATTAAGGTAAGTAAAACTAACCCTACTCAGCGGCTGCAGGGTTTTGATATTCAATTAGGAGACTGAAAATGGGACGCTGTGATCTCTATAGAAATCACTGCATCTTTTTTCACGCACCTCCAGAGCAATTCTGTCTTTCCCTAAAATCGTTAATTTTAGGAAAAACCAATGGGACTTGCTCCTGGACCCTGGCGGCAAACCCCCCCTATTAGGACTAATTAAGCAATTGGAATTTTCCAATTGGCTTAATTAGTCCTTAATTTCTCACCTTCCGAAGCTGTGTCTTCTGCATCAAACGTCGGGAGCCGGGTCTTTTGCAGGAGGGTTAGTGTGTGAGTGTTTAAGTGTCTGTAAAGGTGGGTACACACCTAGGAGATATATATGTAGATGATGGTCTTCTTCCAGGCAGCCGCGGGTCCCGCTGGCTGGGGGGCAGGTCCGCCCCCCTCCCCGTGGCTGCTACTGCATATGTACGAGCGATTGACTGACACACGTGGACAGATATTTATGCAGATATATCTGTCCATCTGCTGTGCAGCACAGCCAACGCAATATGTTTGTGAACGACGTCGTTCACAGACATTTCGCTGGTACACACTGGAAGATGGGCACCTGATATATTGGCCGATCAATTGATCGACCAACATATATGTCAGTGTATACCCAGCTTAACTAACAACTTTCTAGTGTGTGTGACCACAGGCATCACTTAATAACAGGGGTATTCAACATGCTGCCCTCCAGCTGTTAGAGAAGTCCACATCCCAACATGCCCTGCCACAGTGTTGTTATTATGGCATGCTAAAACTGTGGCAGGGCATGCTGGGATGTGTAGTGTCACAGCAGCTGGAGGGCAGCATGTTGACTAAGAGTCTTTTAACAATTACAACCTCCGTCCATGTGGGTATGCATGCTGCTGCACATGCGAAGTCGGTGTTTGCCTCCAACGTCGCATGCGCAGAATCAGTCACAAGGGGAGACGTATCAAGTCTTGGAAAGAGAAATAAAGTGGAGAAGTTGTGCAAAGTAACCAATCAGCTTCTGTCATGTATCTAACACAGTCTTGGAAATGGTAGGCGCTGATTGATTGCTTTGTGCAACTTCACTTCATCTCTATCCATGGCTTGATACATCTCCCCCACAGAGTGCTTTGAAGGTGTAGATTGGGAACAGAGAGTCCTAAAGGGAATAAGGTGTGGTGGTTGCTGCAAGTAGAGGTCAGGTTAGAAGCAAGTAACACAATTGGCTGTATCACCCGAGTCCCGAGCTCTGTGAGAGGTAGGAGCATCCTCACATAAGGAAGAGGAATAGTGGACGGCACCTTGATAGATCATATCTCCTAACCTGATGATGCCTGCATTAAACCAACTGGCGAATAAGGACCGGTAAAGTTCTAGGGAAAAGTCATGATTATACAGCAAAGGGGTCATGGGTGATAGAGGTGTGAGATATTTGGAGTAGCCCTCAGCCTCTAACAACATTATTAGGGTAGGTCCAGCTGTCAGGTGTGGGGACCTCGCACACTTGTATGGATTTCAACTGCTGTGTTGACAAACTTGTTGTCGTGTGTTGTCCTATGTCTACCTCATCTGCTACTCAGATTACAGTGTATTAAGTGGCATCATCTATTTAAAGATTATACATTTCACAAAATGCAAATGTAAAAATACAGGACCTTATTTATAATTAGGAGTAAATCCAGCCAGAAACTGCAGTTTTTCCCCTTGGCAAATCCATGTGTGATGTATGAGTCTGTTTTAAAACTTGCGGACAGATTTAGTGTTGGGAGGGGGTTGCATCTGAGTTGAATTCTAAATCACAGCGTTAAAGTAAGGATGGGCCAGTATTTGTGTACCACATGTAAACACAGGCAGCATTTACCCTGCATGAAACGTGGCTTGTCAAGATGCATATTTGCTGTATTTGCACTCAACTGTAAATGAGGCCCACAATGGGAATTGAATAAGCAAAAGCAAATCTTGAAGGATTGTATGACTTGAACCTCCCATATCTCAGAAAATGAGCAGTTGTTCCTCAAAAAATTCAATTTGCGCAATACCGTGCTGCTACTCTATTAATTTCTGGTCAGACGTGTAACCTCATTTCAATCATTCCAGTAATTCTTGCAGAGTTACTGCTAGTGTACTATAAAACTGGGATGGTTCAGTTCCTTTCTGTAGACACTGGGGTAAAATTACTAAGATTCGAGTTCTGTTAAGAAGTGATGTTGCCCATAGCAACCAATCAGATTCTACTTATCATTTTCCTAGCACGTTCTAGAAGATAATACCTGGAATCTGATTGGTTGCTATGGGCAACATCACTTCTTAATAGAACTCCCATCTTAGTAAATTTACCCCATTGAGTTCTGAAAATATTGTAATGCCAAAAAGCCTAGATTGACATGAACTGATATTATTTGGGATATGGCTGTCTATTTACTCTTTGTAATTTCATAAAATATATTTCGGACTCCCCCTTTGTATCACATTGGTTTGTTTAGACTGTTCAACTTTTCATTAATTCACTGGATTTAGCTTTTTGCATGTAGTAAATCTGGAGTGTGCTTGTGATTTGTAATTCAAAATAAATAAAATAGGGGTTGTGGCCTGTTTGGTAATAGAGAAAAACGTGTCTCCCTAGTGTTGCTGACAACAATCTACTATCATCAAGCGATTTGCTGACCAGTAACCACGAATCATTGGCGCAGCTCCCCAGTGACCCACTACCACAAAGGCTCACAGTTTTTGGGCTTCGCTGGAGGCAGTTTTTAACATCACCTTGTGCTGTGGCCTACGAGCAGGAATAGTGCTGTTTAGCCATCCCTTATGTAAAAAAAAAAAGTTTGTTTATGTGCAACTCTTTTTAGGCTACACTTACACCACTTTCATACCTCATTATCCATTACAATGTGATCTTTTAATGTAAGTGGCCTGACATACCCAATAATACTTTGATAGGTTAAGAGCATGCCAATATTGTCCTCCTCCTCCAGGAGACCTACTTTAACTCATCACACTTGTCCCTAAAAAGCAAGGGATACAAACGTTCTTTTTCATTTTTCTTTTGTTTTTGGTTCAGCTAATTGTAAGCACAAGATGGCGGCTATAAACTTATTGGAGGATTCCATCATCAAGCTACTCTAATATTGCCCTCTGTCTATGCATCCAACTCACAAAGTTGTGTGGCAATTATTGCATATTGGTACCACTAGATAGCAATGGGAAAGAGGGCTTAGTGGGTCAGAGAATTTGTGAATATCAAAGGAGAATATCTTGTATGAACTCGGTAGTGTGGTGGTAGAATAGTCTAGGGAACTTGGAAAGGTGGCCCAGAACTTTGTTATGCTTGTCTAAGAAGCTTTAAGGAGTTTAGATTAGGTTTGGAGGCAAGGGGAAGGTCTTATACAAGGGAGGAAGTTCCATTGAGTGTGGATGAGAGGTGCAAATCTTGGGCAGGGATGGCGAATGAGCCAAGAAAGGATAGATACATTTGGGTATAATCCGCATAGAGTTGATGCTTAAGTCCAAAGAGCTTATTACATGTAACAAATAAGTGGTATAGACAGAGCAGTGCTTCTCATCCTGGGTCCTCCTAGAGCCCTAATCGTGTGTTTTTAAGGTAATCCTCAGAATTAATTAGTACCATCTAGATCTATTGTGTTAGTCAATTAACACAGAGATACTACAGCTAGATGATATGGAAAACATGCACTGTTAGGGTTCCAGGTGGAATGGGTTTAAGAAACACTAAGGGGGAGATGTATCAAGCCTTAGAGAGAGATAAAATGGAGAAGTTATCCAAAGCTTCCAACTGTCATTTATCTAGCAAAGTATTTGAATTCAGAAGCTGATTGGTTGCCTTGATTAACTTCTCCACTTTATCTCTCTCCAAAGCTTGATAGCACTGAGCCTTGTGGTACACCAACTGGTAGCAAAAGCAGAAATGACGTGGATCCAGAGGAACTAACGCTAAAGGAGCTGTTTGTCCTATTGTGGTTTTCATACAACTTATCAATGTCTTGAAAACTTAGGGAATATAGAGGTACAGTAGTACGAAAAGAGTTGTCAACACTGTCAAATGTAGAAGAGATGTCTAGGGTAATTCTTAACCACCTTACTTAGTGCCATCTCTGTGGAGTATAGGTAATGAAAGTCGGGAGTGGTATATAGCAATATTTTAGGAAGCAAGAGAGGTATATATTTATATCAATAACTTTTTCTATGTGGGAGAGTTTTTGAAGGCAGTCCATTTGAAATCGTAGTTGACACCGAGGGGAAACTGTAGGTGGAGCCACTTGATAAAGGGCAGATGATGGAGTTGGTTAATATGTGTGACTGGCAGATAAGGATAGGAGAATGTAGAAATTGGGGAGTGAATTTATGCAGAGAGCTGGAACGTTTACATTTCTGTAGATATATGAATGTTTGATATAGTTAGATTGCAAAGAGGTTAAGGTGGTGGTGAATAGCTTGCAGGTTATAAAGTGATGGTGAGAGAGAGGGAATGGCTTATTAATGAAAGCAGAGGCTGAGGAAAGTCTGGAGAAAGAAAGATCAAGGTAGTGGCCATAATGGAGTGGGAGAGTTGATTCTTTGAGGGAGGAGGTTAGAGCATAGTAGCTTGAATGCAAAAGAGGAATATGAATAATCAATTAAAATATACTAATCATCATTTGTAATTACAAGCAAAACGTTCAAGGGATTGTTGATATGGTTCAGTGGGATGATAGATCGCAGCTAACCTCATAGAGAATGGGTTGAAAATCTGGATAGTATGTAATTCAAAATATTGGAACATAAATGATGGAAAAGATAGGAACATAAATGATGGAACAGCTGATAGTACTGTAACTGTACAGTGAGGGGAAAGGAATAGTCCAAACCAACTCCTTGTCTGCTTCCAGGCCTGGAGGTGAAGTGTAGGCCAGCAAGGTAAGGAGCTGCAGGAGAGGCAGTGCCTGATAGTGTGAGGCACGTTTCTGTTAATGACTTAGGGTCGGATAGAGAGGAAGAGGTTATGGGCGGCGGTTAGTTTGTTACAAACAGAGCACGCATTCTATAGAACACAAGTAAAGAGAATCAAGCGGTTTGGAGCTGGTAATGCAGGTAATGTACAGCAGTTTTAAATCTGCACTCAAAACCACACTTTGATACATTTCCACCAAGACTTTAACATGGGTAATAATTAAGCCGGGTACACACTATGCGATCCATTGAACGATCTTTCGTTCCCACGCGAATCAAAATGATAGATTGTGCAGATCGCATAGTGTGTATGGACTATCTGCGCGTTACCGCAGTTGCATGCTATATCGCCCGGTCAGACATGCTGCATGGCCAACCGGATGATATCGCATGTGGCACCGTTGCAGTTAATGAAGGACGGAACGAGGGATCGTTCTATCCTTCATTACATTACTCAATGTGTACACGCGTTACGATATGTCGTCCGGGTACACATCAGCAAGTGTGTACCCAGCACTACTGACCAGTTGTGAGTACACAGATATTCAATGAAATAATGTGTTTTAGTCAGGAATAAGATACAGTATATATATAGTGATCAGTAAGCCGCAGTGCTCGCAAACGTATTTACCTTTCTATTACAAGTTGAAAATCTGTATTCCAGAATTGTGGTCATTCACAAACAGACGTACCAGAAATTGTGTGCAAGCGATCACCTAGTCCAGAGGATCCCAACCACGGTCCTCAAGGCACACTAACAGTCCAGGTTTTTAGAATAACCATACTTGAGCACAGGTGGCTTAAGTAGTATCTCAATTATTTTGATTTAACCATCTGTGCTCAAGCTTGGATATCACAAAAACCAGGACTGTTATACCCCTTTCAAATCGCTAATGGCAGGTCGCACCCAGGATTTGTGTACGTGTCGATCCTGGGTGCGATCCGCTTGAGACCCCTTTCAGACTGGCGGTCTGACCCGGCACTAATGACGGGTCGATGGCGTCACCGGCATTGCTGCTGAGCCGGTGCTTGGAGATGCGCCGGCTCTATAAGTAGCTGTTAATAATATACACCTGTCCGCTATAACATTAAAACCACCTTCCTAATGTTGTGTAGATCCCCATCGTGCCACCAAAACAGCTCTGGCCTGTCAAGGCATGGACTCTACAAAACTTCTGAAAGTTGCCATGAAGGGGTGTACTTGGTCTGGCAGGACCCAAGGTTCCGTAGTAGAACATTGCCTAGAGCTTCACACAACCTTCGCCGGCTTGCCTTCTCCCCATAGTGCATCTTGGTGCCATCTCTTCCACAGGAAATCATTGCACATGCACCCGGCCGTCCACATGATGTAAAAGAAAATGTGATTCATCAGACCAGGCCATCTTCTTCCATTGCTCCATGGTCAAGTTCTGATGCTCACAAGCTCATTGTAGGCTCTTTCAACGGTGGAAGGGGTCAGCATGGGCACTCTGACCTGTCTGTGGCTACGCAGCCCCATACACAGCAAACTACGACGTAGTTTCAAAAGGAGACAGAGTCTAAACTGCATAAATCCAGTTTATGCAGGGAATATACTCCAATTATATTTATATCACATAATAGTTTCCAATACATAAATTCATAGTAACACTGAATGTAAATATTTATTAGGTATTTGTTTTAAACACATCTTATTAAAACAATCTTGCATTTCTCAAGTCTGGTTTGTTGTGTAGAACGGACTTTCATGTATTAATGAGTAAAAAATATATATATATATATACACATCTCTCTCTCTCTCTCACCATTTTTATTTTGAGTACTATGTGTTAAAGGGAATCCTTTCTAAAACATTTTATATCTTCAGATGATCTTTAACCCCTTGTTGTGGGATGATATATATACATATATGTGTTACTCACATTTTATAGTAGAGAATTTCATCAGAGAGAATATATATAATCCACCACACTGATTTGAATAAATATGCGAACATACAGTTCTTAACCCCTTGTTGTGGGTGGATATATAAATACACATATATATGTGACTCACAGTTTAAAGTGGGGGGGAGGAGGGGAAAGGGGGTTTATTCATGTCTGAAGAAAGACCCCTTAGAAAAAGTGTATGTATAGATATACAGTATATTGTACCGCGATCAGCAAAACTCTGGAGTTCCGCACCAACGAGGAGGACGCCAGGGGGTGAGCACACTGCATCAGTCAGGCCACGCCCTAACGCATTTTGTAGTTCACTTCGTCAGAGGGCTGGCCTGGCTGATTATCTAACGCCACTATAAGACGACCAACAGCCAATCGCTGAAGGGCTCAATTAACTCATTTACATATGTAAACAAAGACCTCGTCGCTGCGTGTCTGAGTGCTATTCTGATTTCTAGTAACCTCTAAACAGGCTGTGAATCAACACAATTTTGACAGCCAGGGGCGAAGTTTACAAGACATAGATATTTCTACATTTAAAATTATTAAAATTTTCACAATTTATAACTAATAAAAATATTACTATGATAGATCAAAGTACTTTATATAAATTACATCAGTTACATCTGCAGCAATATATATTCACTTCACAAGGCATTGATACCTGGTTATGAAGCTTTTTAAAGAACATTTTTAACAAATATGAATATAGCTTAAAAGGTTTTTTATATATTATAACCACTCTATCAAAAAAGGATCAGGACATACAATATAGACATTTGTTAGCAAACATGGCAGCTCTCACTTATATAAATAATGGAGGTTCTTTTTCCTTTTAGGGGCTACTCTATGAAGGGTGTAATTTCATACCCCTCATTTAAGCCGTTAGGCACTTGGGTATTTAGGGTAATTATCCAGAACGTTTCTCTCTTTGTTAACTCCCTTGTACTATCTCCAACTCTTTTGGGATTTGCTACTGTTTCAATGCCTTTAAAGGTAAGACCCATGGCATTACTGTTATGACATGATTTAAAATGACGGGGTAAACTGTGATTCAAGACCCCATTTTTTATATTACAAACATGTTCCATTACACGTATTTTTAATGGGCTCTTCGTTTTACCATATATATATATATATATATATATATATATATATATATATATATGTTTGCAAGGGCATGTGATCATATATACAGTATATGTGGAATTACAATTGATATAATTATTAATTGTATATACCCTTTCAGTAGTTCCCAGAATTTTTTTTACATGTCTTTCGCCATAGCTACACATTTTAAATCCTCCACAGGAATAAAAGCCCTTCACAACACAAACAGTTCTTTTTGGTTCTTCTTTTACTGCTATCTGTTCAAGTAAGCTTTTTGATACAAACAATTTCACATTCTTTGCTCTCTTGTATACTATATTTGGTTGTTCAGGAAGGAGTGGGGCTAGAATCGGGTCTAGTTTAAGTATATGCCAACTTTTCCGAAAGATATCTTTTATAGTTTTTCCTGGCTATTATACTGCGTGACGAATGGACAAAAGAATTTTGGATCATTCAAATTTCCTTCTTTTGTCTTATATCTCAATAATTCATTTCTAGCTCTCTCTCTGGCCCTTTTTCTTGAGTTGTCAATCAAACATTTTGGGTAACCTCTTTTTTCAAACCTCTCTTCAAATACATTTGCCTGTGTGTCAAATTTTTCTAGGCTTGTACAATTTCTCCTAAGCCTGGAGAACTGTGAGAAGGGTATATTTTTTATCCATTCTGGATAGTGACAGCTGGTGAAATCCAAGTAACTGTTACTATCCACACTCTTAAAGTGTGTATAGATATGAATTTCATCTTCTACCCCAAGACTTTCTATGTCTAGGACCAGATCTAGGAATTCAATTTTTTTTACTATTAATTGTATTAGTAAATTTTAAATGATAGTTATTCATATTAATTGAATCCATAAATGCAGAGAATTGGGTTTCCTCTCCATCCCATATTATCAATTTATCATCTATAAAATGTTTAAACAGAATGATGTTTCATAGTTTCCCCTTTCAAAGTCTCAGATTCCCATTCCCCCATATATATATTAGCTAGGCTTGGCGCTCAAATCGTGTCCATAGCTGTCCCGCACGTTTGGACAAACCAATTATCTAAAAATGTGAAATAATTAAATTTTACCCCCTGGCGTCATCCTCGTTGGTGTGAAACTCCGCAGTTTTGCTGATCGCGGTACATGAGCGGGCTCATAGAGCAGTGTGGAGACCCAGGAGACCAGTGGCCGAGACGGAGCATTGCCATTTGGGTGCAGTAAATGTCATGTGGTATCCAGCCCACAGTGTTTATTCAATTGGTATGAGTCCATTACCTCATTTCATGGAGATGTGGATATTTGTGTCTTTTTAGTAAACTGATTCATGCATGATAGAGCGCCCCCTTTCTTTTCACATTACAGATTATCTATGCCCATTGAATCCAGTGTGAACAAAAGGGGAACTGCGGTCTGTATACAAGGACCTGAGTGCCATTTGTCCTGACATATTGTTGAGGATTTATTGCTGGACTATTGAGAGCTTATATATAAGGACAGCTTGACAGTGATAGCGCACGGGTATTTATATATATATATATATATATATATAGTCCAGTATTAAGGGCATAAAAACCCAAATGAGGGCACTCACCGCTATCAGAAGAAGAAGAGCTCTGTTACCAAGCTGGATTGATGTTACCGTGTGACCTGTCTTGACAAAGACCCTCTGGGGCCAAAACGTCGACCTTGATGATGTTTGAACAATAACATTTTGGCTTTTTTCTTCTGATAGCGGTGAGTGCCCTCATTTGGGTTTTTATGCCCTTAATACTGGACTATATTATTGGAACATTTGAGTTATGTTCTCTAGTGGAGCACCCTGCCTATGTGTCCTTATGAGGATGTGAGTGTGGATTTCCTGTCTACATATATATATATATATATATATATATGACTCACTAATACATGAAAGTCCGTTCTACACAATAAACCAGACTTGAGAAATGCAAGATTGTTTTAATAAGATGTGTCTGTTTAAGACAAACACCTAATAAATATTTACATTCAAACAGTGTTACTATGAATTTATGCCTTGGAAACTATTATGTGATATAAATATAATTGGAGTATATTCCCTGCATAAACTGGATTTATGCAGTTTATACTGTCTCCTTTTAAAACTACTCAATATTACAGTATTCCAAATGGTTGTACTAAAATCAATTGTCTTAATAGAACAACAGCTGTATTATATGTAGCCAATTAAGAACGCTATTTAAGTATATGGACATCATTACAATTTATCCACCTTGAAAAAAAAGTCCTTGAGGCGTTGAAATACGTAGATGTTTTGTATGTACCACTGTGATCCCGTGGACACGGCTCACTTTACCACTTACCTGCAGCCAGAAGACTACGTGATCGTCTGCTGGCTCTCCCCGGCTACATAAACCTCCGAGTGATACACTGACGCACTCTCTGTTCAAGAGCAAGAGCTCAGTTGTGAGCCAACTGGGGGAGTAGACTTACCCATATTACCACACTGCTTAGCGGCACAATGAGCACGAGACGGGACTGCCAGACGCGGTCTCGGGCAGACAATTAAGGGGCTTGCTTCCACAACTTCAACAGTTGGAGGTGTAACTGATACGGAGTGGGGTTTTCACCACCACTGAATACGCGGCACTAGGCGTACATAAACAACAGTCACTGGCACTAGACGCTCCCCGCTGGTCGGGTTGAGCGCACCATCATCTGGGCACTAAGGTATATTATACATCAGCCCCAGCCACATACCCTTGTAATACAGGACTGGAGTTTGCAGGTAATAATATTTGCTGAAAGGAAACTGTTTAATCACTGCATGGGTCAATTAGCCTATTTACTAACATTTGAATGACTTTGATAAAAAGACTGTATCCTCATTTTCCTGGAGAAAAGAAAGTCTTTAACATTGAGCCATATCCAGGAATCATGTATTGAATGTTACATGTCTAAATAAGATCTTTTAAGGCTATCATCATTGTATTTATTATTTTTCATTGTCTTTTGATGTCAACTGCTGATATTATTCGTTTGATTGTTTTATAAATAAATGTTTTATATATTCTTCTGACATATTGATTTGAGTATAATAATTGATGCCTCCAGGCTCTGAGGCTGTGTTCCTTTTACATATATGTCTTTCTATTTTTGAGGGTGACTGCCTCATCCAGCCGCATTGAGACTGGAAGGAATCTTTAACTCTTTAGCGCTGGGGTTTCATTTCTGTTTGCTATCAACAGGCTGGCCTGCATGTTCAGGCGATGACAAGTGCCGACAACGACCAGCGGGAACTCGCATCGCTGGTCGTTGCAGGCATTTTACTGCATGATTAATGCACGATTAATGAACAATTACAATGTCGTAATCGTTCAATTGCTCATTTTTCTCGTCTGGAGGACACGCACCTTTACTGCAATCTATCAATCTATAGTATAAAACAATCTATCTACTTATCTAAATGATTGCAATCTATGGGCGGAATTCAATTGTTTCCAGCCCTTTTCGCACACGACGGAGCTATTCAATTGTTGCTCCGGTCGGGCGTGATCAGCTGTCGGTGCACCATTTCAGCTCACACCCCCAGGGGGGTGTGATCTGAAACGGGTGAAAAGTGACCTGTTTGCACGCCCAAATGGCACTTTTCACAATCGCGGCCAACACTTTGGTCAGGGGTAGCGTTTTACGCGGTTAAACCCAACCTCTATGGGCACAATCAGCATGATAATCGGCATCAATTGAATAGCACCCCGCGATCTCCTGTCACTTTAGACAGTAGAGATCGGTCGTGCTAAAACAATTTGATTTCCCCTCTATCAATCCAAAGTACAAAATAATCTATTAATCTATCTGTTTATCTAAATTATTGCAATCTATCAATCTACAGTATAAAATCAATCTATATTTCTATTTATCTAAATTATTGCAATCTATCAATCTATAGTATCAATCATCTATATATTTATCTAACTTACTGCAATCAATCTATAGTATAAATCTATCTATCTAAATTACTGCAATCTATCAATCTATAGTATAAATCAGTGGTCGTCAACCTTAATTGGGATGTGAGCTACTCTAGAAAAATTAAACCTCCTGAAGAGCTACTAACATTTTTGAAAAAAAAAAAAAATCTGGCTAATAACTGAAAAATGAAAGATCATTTAATGAAAGTTATTATTATTTTTAATAGAAAACAACAATGCATTTAATTAATTCAGTGATATTGTTGCATATTTAATTTTTAATTATCGGCTCCAAGGAGGTAAGTGCAGTAGAGGAGCAAAAGATATAGGCAGGGCTGCTGTGTGATTTTCGGCAGGGCTGGGCAGGAGTCACTCGCCCCAAATGCAGTCGACTCCTATGATGTCCAGGTGTCTGTCATGTATTATGTCGCTCTATGGCAATCACCTGACGTGCTTCCCCGTCACACCACCCAAGGCTTAGGGCCTGATTCAGAGCTGAACGCTCTGACCAGAGCACTTGCTCTGAATCAGGGCCCTCCTACCTTTTTTTGGAGCGTCCTCATGGACGCTCGCATAGCTGTGGATTACCACCCACAGCTATAGCGAGCGTCCATGATGATGGTCACGATGGTCTTGACCATCGCGACCATCGGGCTTGCGACGGAGACCCTGCGGTAGGGTCTCGCTGCCGCAAGCCCTGGAGTGGTTTTGGCTCTATCAGAGCCAAAATCACTCCCACTGACATCACTAGTGATGTCAGTGGGGCCGGCTTGAGACAGTAGGCGTTCCCATGGGAACACCTCCATCTGGCAGGCACGCCCACCAAAGGGGGCATGCTGTCAATCAACATCGACAGCACGCCCCCTTTGGTGCGAGACCCAGAGCAATGGAGAGCCCGTCGCTCTCCGGGTCTCGCGCATGCGCACGACGGAGCTCCCTCCGTCGTGCGCATGCGCAGTGGGGGCCATCGACCCGCTTGCGAGCGTACTGCTGCTCACGAGCGGGTCTGAATGACCCCCTTAGTCAGAGGTCACTTCCTCCTAGTTGACTCAGCAGTACTGCAGCGAGGAGAGCTACCCAAATTACGGTGCGAGCTACCAGTAGCTCACGAACTATGGTTTGGAGACCACTGGTATAAATCAATCAATCTATACGTCTATCTATTTATCTAAGTGATTGCAATCTATCTATGTATCTCTATTTGTCTAAATTACTGCAATCTATCAATCTATGGTATAAATCAGAGGTTCCCTAATGTGGTCCTCAGGGCTCCCCAACACTTCAAGTTTTAGAGATATCCATGGTTGAGCACAGATGATTAAATCAAATTGACTGAGGTACTAATTAAGTCACCTGTGCTCAATCATGGATACCTCTAAAACCTGAACTGTTGGGGAGCCTTGAGGACCACGTTTGGGAACCTCTGGTATAAATCAATCAATCTATTTATCTACATTACTACAATCTATTTCTATAAATTACTGCAATCTATCAATCTATAGTATAAATCTATCTATATAATATAGTATCTATCAATTTATCAAACTACAGTATAAATATATCTATCTATCAATGTATCTATCAATTTATCAATCTATCTATGTATCAATCTACAGTATAAATATATCTATCTATTTATCGATCTAATATTATTTTGAAATAACTTTTACGTTTAAATAAGCTAACTATACCGTGTTATGTCGTCTACAGATATTGTTCAGCTAAATGGAGCGTACACACGGTCAGATTTGTCAGATGAACGATTTGAACGATTTTACCAAAGTTTTGAACGATTTGAACGATTGAACGATTTTTGACTGCATTAAAATGAATGGAACCGTCCAAGTCTGACTGCAAACCCATCAGATGTCAGATATCGTTATCTGACAAACGGGAATGCGCATCGTTGATCGTCCATCGTTCAGGCATGTCAGATATGAACAATTTTCCTTCAGATATGAACGACTGAACGATTTTTAAATCGTTATCGTTCATATCTGAAGGAAAAATCTGATCGTGTGTATGCACCATTAACAACTGACCGTTTTATGCCAAGCAGTGAGATTCCAAAGCTGAGTGACATCACAAAGGCTGTCTATAATGTTAGCCAGTCACATGATCAGTCTACTGAGGTGATACATGTCTGCAATCTATACAATAAATCAATCTATATATGTATCTAAATTACTTCAATCTATAGTATAAATCAATCTATCATCTAATATATATTAATCAATCAATCTACAGTATAAATATATCTTTATATCTATCTATTTATTGATTTAATATTATTGTCAAATAGCATTTAGGTTTAAATAAGCTTACTATACAGTGTTATGTCATTTCTACAGATATCGTTCAACTAACAACTGACCGATTAATGCCAAACAGTGAGATTCCAAAGCTGAGTGACATCACTAAGGATGTCTAAGATGTTAGCCAGCCATACTGAGGTGATACATTTCTGCAATCTGTCAATCTTTAGTATAATCTATTTCATCTATCTATGTATCTATATACTATATATATCTTATTGCAATCTATAGTATAAATCTGTCTAAATTATTGCAATCTGTCAATTTAGAGTATAAATCAATCTATCTTTTTATTTAAATGATGACAATCAGTGCTGGATAAAACCCTGTAGAGGCCCCTAGGCGGTCAAAATCTCAGGCAAATTATCTCCTAATATGTTTTTGAGTTTACCAGCCAACAAATGTAATAAACCGTTCGTAGGTTGCAACAAACAATTTTTACAAACTGACAGCTGACAGAAGATGAACTTTTAAGAGACAAACTGTAATGTGAATCTAATGTCTATGGTTATGTACTTTAAGTTGTTAATGGGTGCATTACATTAATACAGTATTTTCTCTGTAGAGTCTTTAATGTAAAGTTCTTACGTTTATTTGAGTTGTTTCTATCTTTTGGATTATTAATTTGATCTCTTGCCACGGGCCGATAGGTCGGTGCTACTCTGCCTATTTGGTAATCTGACATTGGTAAGGGGGTCACTAGTTTTGCTAGGATACATGTGCATATACTGTATGTCAGACCCACTTCTTGGATCTGTCTAATGCTGGGTACACACTAGACGATATATTGGACGATTTGTCGTTTTGCTGCGTATTGTAATGACAAATCATCCACATTGTCCAGTGTGTACAAACTATTGCCCGCTCCTGTGCAACATTCATCATATCTTCAGATCTGTATGCAGTGCAGGCCAATCTGAAGATCTGGCGGATGACACCATGCTTCTGATTGTGGAGGAGGAACAATACATTGCACAGTCGTACACCAGATCGTGCAGTATGTACAGACCGCCTAATATATCGTGCCATCACACATGCCATAGCTGGGTACACACATCGTCTAGTAAGTACCCGGTTTTATTGATCTTATTTACCTTTAGTCTCTGCATTCATCATTGTCCTGATTTCACCTCCCTTCAATTTGCCTACACTGTATGCATGTATGTCTATGGTTTCTTTTTTGGTGTCTCTAGCTGAGCACAATGTATTTGTTTAGATATGCTAATCAGCTGACACTCATGACGTCATAAAAAAGTCATGGTCTTGCGAGATCCTGCCCATAGTCTAATTTACTGACTGGAAGATCTAGCAAATAAAATAAAAGCATGGGGATTTTGTTCATATTTTGATCAAAACATTTAAGCTTGCAGCCTACTGGCAAGGGACCACAAATCTCTGCAAGTACCAAGACTAGCATATATGCCCAATACACAATTACATTGCAGTAAAAGGTACTCACCTCTCAGGTACAGAGAGTAGCATCTAGACAAGGGCTGGCTCCTGAGCCACACGAACTAGGCCTTTTGTAGCCTTGATTGGAAGCAGCCATGATAGCACTGAGCAAAATTTTGCAACAAAACAGAAAAGATGTATGCCCGCTCTCGGTTTTATCCATACTGTACATAGTACCAGCTGCGTGGCAGTATTAATGCCATATATGTATACAAAATATCACGCCCGGATGTATATAGGCTACAACTGCTGGAACTTGGGCCGGTGGGCTAAGGGTAGCGGATGAGTGGGAACGGGAAGGCAATGTATACGTCCTCTTCATACATCTCTCCCAGGTGTTGGCGAGACCTAGCCCAGGGCACGTCAAGTCCACTCGATGGTATTCACCATTGACCCCTCCAAGCAGGATGTGGGTTTCGCTGCACCAAGTGCGACCCCTGAGGCAGGTTCCTGGAGAAAACACAGAGATAGATATGGGAGGACTATATAAGCACTGATGAGCAAGGATGATGCTCCAAAGACTGATATGTGAGTTGCACTGGTAATCAGCACCTGGTATGGATGCTGAATAGCGATGGAAATCAGACTTGTTATGAGACCCTGAGTGACGATGGTAATCGATAGTTGGTATGAGATGCTGAGTGACGACGGTAGTCAGCACTTGGAATGAGACACTGAGAATCGATGGTAATCGATAGTTGGTATGAGATGCTGAGTGGCGATGGTAATTGATAGTTGGTATAAGATGCTGAGTGGCAATGGTAGCCAGCACTTGGTATAAGACAATGAGAATCAATGGTAGTCAGTACTTGGAATGAGGCACTGACAATCGATGGTAATTGATAGTTGGTATGAGATGCTGAGTGGCGATGGTAGCCAGCACTTGATATGAAACACAGGGAATGGATGGTAGTCAGCACTTGTAATGAACAGCTGAACAGTAGTGGTAGTCATGAGGAGGGTTCACTGGGAAGGAACACTGCAGAGCCTGAGACGGAGTAACAGTAGAAACCACTATGGGAGCGACGTTGTACAGGCAACTTCCTGCTGCAGGAAGTGCCCTAACATAGCCCTTGGTAGCTGGTCATTGGCCAGAGACATCAGCTGACCGATCGCAGAACTACCATAGGAGGATACTGATCAGATGACATGAACCAACATGGCGGCGCCCACACATGAAAGCTCTAGCAGTCCCTGGGCAGAACACTCAGCCACTACCTGTCTCCACGGCTGACGTCTGGATGCTTAGGAGCCCGAGGATGCCATCGCAGATGTGAGTAATGGCCGAATCCAGGCTGCATCCTGACAAACAAAACAGAAATACAGTTGTTGTCAGCACTGTCGCTAGTAGTGCAGATCTGTGTGTATCTAGCAAATAAAAGCATGGGGATTTTGCTCTACTCTTTGCAGATAGATACCCTGCTGGCATATAAAGAACAGCTTCATTGGCATTTATATGTTGCCCTAATAATAGTGAGAGTCTCAAAAAAATCCTGCCACATCATTATATTGCCACCATAAGCTTCTATCCTTGACACTTTGGGATGAATTCAGAGGTGGATGCAGTCTGGGTCGGTACTGCGTCTTCGGGTGCTGCGGATCTGAGAACATATGCAAATGCTGCCGCAGGTGCCGTCTTCTGTAATGAGATGTCCACCGACAGCTTCTCAGATCTGCTACATGCGTCCGGTGAACATCACTAAGACCATCAGACATCTGAGCAACCCTAAACGCAAACCCAGACCATATCTTGTTTTATCATGGATCAGGTGACCACTAGCAATCCATGTCCCTTATAGGCTAATTCCTATTTTACGTAATTCCCTACTTATTTGCAGTTTGTGGCTGTTGTTGCTTAAAGACCCCAAAAAATAGATGTCATGGATCCCAAATGCACATATAGCAGGAGATACAGGGCGAGAGAAATTACTTTAACTAATTGTTAAAAGAAGAATTAGCTTTGATCATTTTGTCTAGCCCCTATGACCCTGTCACTGAATGAGTTATCAATTACTTTGGAAGGCCAGGTTTATAGTGTTGTATAAATATTATTTTCTTGTCTCCAGGATATTGTAGTGGATTGCAGGTTACATTTAATGGTGTTGTGTTATTGTTTTATTGTAAACTGTCTCACAGGTACAGCTAGTCATATGTTGACTCATACTGATCACTACTATTGGGAATGAAATGATTGCAGGGAAAGCATGCAATGCTTATGGATTTGGTTTTCTTACATGTACATGTTTAGTGACATACAGACTGTTGGCACTGTGCACAATAAATTCATTTTATTGCACCGATTTACACTACTTATAAGTTTACCAGTCTACTTGTTCTACAGAATAATCTTCAATGTAGTCCATGGAATAGACATATGCTGAACCAGGACTCACCGGCGATACATTACGCTTTAGGTGATTCCCGCTCTTACTTTGTCCTGAGGACTTCAGTTTCCTCCTCTTGAAATCCCGGCTATTTTTTGGTCACATTAAAATTGGCAGGATGAATAATGTTGTATCTCTCATCTATACTTGAAAATGACTTTGTGTAGGTGAACTTTGTCATATCATAATGGTACAATGTTCGCAGCACCTAAAAAGACGTTTACTATACTATAAACGACACTATGACAAAATAAGTTTGCAGTGTGTGTTCTCTTTTCAGTATTTCGGCTGTTATGCATTCAATTCCATTTACATTTTTACAGTAGACAGTATACACTTATAACTATAGTAAAAAAAAAAAATGTGCACACCAAAGTTGAAAGAAATGTATTCATAAATATCCCAAAACAGACCCAATAATTACAGCAGGGGCAGAACACGGTATCACCTGGACCCCATAGCAGATTTAGGGAGTGAATGGCGATGCTGCTCTACCTTCTTGAGATCTGAGATCAGTTACAGGCACCCTGCTAGCCAGATGCAGGGACTGTGGCTGAGCAATGGTGCCCCCTACAGGCCTCTGTGGGGCCACACCGCACGCACACCCCTAGTTACGGCCCTGGGAAGTAAAATGAGAGTACTGCAGGAGATGTACACAATGAGTGAAAACACTCCGATCCTAGGGCGCTAACTGTTAAAGGGGTATGGAAAACTCAGATTCCAGTTCACAGTCTATAGCGAACAGTTTTCCTCAACAACTAAAAAAAAATAGTAATTAATACAATGAACACATACATTGTGTGCATAGAGGCACACCTGAGTATATAAACTCATGCATATATATATATATATATATATATTGTGATAGAAGCACTGGAGAAGTTAGGGATGGCATGTATTTGTGTCCCAGATTCCTGTAATGTGTGTTTTAACCCCCAGGAAGAGTCTGTTTTACAAACTGATCTGAGTGTCGGCTTTTGGTAAAAGCCAGAGAATGGGTCCTGGGGGTGTGGATGTGAGAGAGAAGGGAGGGCTCCATCCACAGGGCTGTTTCAGGTGTTAGGCCTTTCAGCCTGTGAGCAGGCTAATTAGGGATTACACCTGGAAGTGGCTCAATATAGCTGTGTAAGAGTTTTGATGCAGTGTCTCATACCTGGGAGAGCAGGCCTGCAGGTTAGCTTGCTCTGAGACACTGTTTGCTACAATCCAGAAGGTACTGTGGACGTGAGCTTATTTAATGTTCGGTTAGTGAGGGAATTTACGGTCTAGTTAGAGCCCAGACGGGTTAGGATTTATTTTATGTTTTGTTTATTTGATTATTGGTGTTGCACAATAAAAACTGGCTCCAACCAGCTTGCACGAAAACCCACGAATGGAGTGCTGTTTCCTGGCTGCTATGTGTAAGGAGGTGTCCATCTACCCCAAGAGAGGGACCCTTAATCCCATCATATCACTATATATATCTATATATATATATATATATATATATATATACACACAAATCCAAAAAGCGGCATTCCGGACTGAAAAAACTTTGAAACAGAGAAATTCTTAGTGCACTAAGAAGTTCTCTGTTTCCAAGTTTTTTCAGTCCGGAGTGCCGCTTTTTGGATTTGTATATTTCAGCAACTTGCGTTGGTGGACTGACTGTCGATGGCATGGCACACGGCAAAGGAAATATATCTACCCAGTGAGTGCCGGATCATGGACAGTGTATATATTTAAAACACGCTGCAGGTGGAGCATATATATATATATATATATATATATATATATTCCACCTCCAGCGTGTCTTTAAGGACTTATTGCCAAGGAGTCCATATAGAGAATTAGGGGT
Organism: Taudactylus pleione; assembly: GCA_031769625.1. Lineage (NCBI taxonomy): Eukaryota > Metazoa > Chordata > Amphibia > Anura > Myobatrachidae > Taudactylus > Taudactylus pleione. Next base: position 15,704,764 of record JAUIMM010000005.1, on the reverse strand, counting down.
AAATTTACTAAGAATCGAGATAGGTCGAGATGACCATCTCGGGTAATTTATTGATTTTTTCCCTGCTTGCAAATTTACTAAAAGCAAAGTCGGGTGAGTTAGAAAGATATTTCTCTCATCTCACTCGTAAAACTCGGGTGAGATAGCAATCTCGAATCAAATCACCATCGGGCCAAATAGGAAGTACTTTATATGGGGGAATCATTGTGATTTGTGTATGTTTCTTTCTTTAAATGTTGAAAATAGGGATAATAATAAAAAAAAATGACGTGAGGTCCCCCCTCAAAACACTAACCAGCCCCAGGCTTGCCAGGCTGTCATGGTTCATAATTTACAGGGAAAAAAATGTGTAGGGTTCCACTGTAAATTACGAACCAGCAACAGGCAGCAGGGTCAGAGCTGGTTTTAAATATACGGAGAAAAAAATTGACGTGAGGTTACCCCATAAATTTAAAACCAGCCCTGGATCCTTTCTAATAGGCCAGGGATCCCTGGGGAGTTGGTGATCCCCCCAATAAAGGCGTCCCCCTCTCCAGGGCATCCCTGTCCTAGGCTGATAGCCTGGGGCTATCCCCGCCACCCCTAGGTGGTGGGTGGCGGGTTGATAGTGTAAGGTGTAGTGTAAAATTTAGATTTTTCATCATTGTCTTTACAGTGGAACTACAAGTCCCAGCAAGCCTCCCCCGCATGCTGGTGCTTGGAGAACCACAAGTAGCAGCATGCGGGGCATTAAGGGCCCACTGGTACCTGTAGTTCATCTGTAAAGAAATGGTTAATAAAACACACAACACCGTGAAAATAAAGCTTTATTACATCCATAAACACACTTACACATACTCACCTGTTTCCAGATGTTCATGTCCTCTTGTCAACGTAAAGTATCCATACGATTTATAGGTAAAAAAAGATCCAATGCTCACCTTCAGTCTCGGGCCGCCGGCCAGTCAGCGGCGGCTAACATTGGCTGGGACCCACGTGGAGGAGCCGCTCATTGGCTAAGCTCATGTGTGTCCCAGCCAATGAGCGGCCGCTAACGTTTAGTGAGGATTTAGTGAGTTAAACTGTCCCCCAAAGTCAGCTGAACTGTATTTCTCATTAAATCTGCTATGACACCTTCCCATTTCACTTTATGGTGGTATTTAGTGGAATAATTGAGGCATATAGGCCGTCCTAAAGTAATAGCTATCACTTTACTCTCTCTGCGTCTCCTTCTAATCTCTGCATACATAGGTGCATGACACCCACTAAATACTCATTCATTTTACTTAAACCTCCTAATTCTAGCACTCACATTTTGAAATATAACAAAAATATTTTATGCTGTAAAAAGATATTGTCAATCTGTCTGCATCTAGAGGTGTTATAGGACAAAGCCTATTCCAATGGTTTAACAATTTAGAGACCGGCCAGAAGGATGATCCCTTTCCCTCCCATACTATCAGATTTATTGAACTCCACAAAGCCACATACTCCATAACATTCCCCTCCCCCGCTCATCTCTCATGTATGAGACGTGGCAGAGTAAGGCAGCCCACAAGCAGTACACAGACACAAGGTATATTGTCATTTATTTTATTTTACATGGAAATGTTATTTGTTTTATTCATCCCAATGTTTTTAAGGTATGCGTTCGGCATCCAGGCGGTCGGGATGGCGCCGCTTACATTACCGGCGCCAGAATACCGATGCCGGTCAGAATCCTGGCGCCATCATCCCGACCGCCGAAGGTAAGTAACGGGGTTGGGAGGAGGGCTAAGTTTAAGGGTTAGGGTTAAGCAATACAGGGAGGCTTAGGCACTAAGGGGGGAGGGTTAGGTTTAGGGGAGGTTAGATTCAAGCACTAGGGGGGGAGGTTAGGGTTAGGCACTGGGGAGGGTGTTTGGGTAGGGAGAGGGGGAGGGTTAGCAAACCGACCAACAAGTGTTGGTATGTTATCCCTGTCGGGATCCCAGCGTCGGGATTCTGACAACCAGGATCCCAACTGTTGGTATTTCATACCAATTCCATTTTTACAGCAGCAGCAATGATCAAAAAATGTAATTATTTGCTGCAATGTCCTGCAGCACTAATTATTGTCACAGTACAATTCTTAATGTTTTAATTTTGGATTTTGTATGAGCTGCTGAACATTATATCCTCTCTTGCCCTGTATGCTTAATTTAAAGTGTCTAGTCATCCTGTAAAAAAATACTGCACAGTACAACTTCTATTTACATGTACTTCGCAAAGCACAGACGGTGTAATGGTTAGCATTACTGCCTCACAGCACTGAGGTTGTGGGTTCCATTCCCACTATGGCCCTAACTGTGTGGAGTTTGTATATTCTCATAGTGTTTGCGTGGGTTTCCTCCGGGTATTCCGCTTTCCTCCCACACTCTAAAAATATACTGGTAGGTTAATTGGTCCTCGACAAAAATTAACCCTAGTGTGTGAGCATGTGGTAGGGAATACAGATTGTAAGCTCCACAGTGGGTAACTAGGGTATTTGGAGCCCATGTTAAAAAAATGTAGCCCCCCAAGTAAAAAAGTGGACGTGGTCACATGCTACAAGGGGCGTGGCCACTGGAAAATGGGGGTGTGTCAACATGACACACCACCATTTCTCGTCACTCTGGGAACATTCCTTTCCATTCCATATGCAGCTTAATGCCCCCAGTAGTAATGCCCACTGTAATAGTGCCCCTTATGCAATGTGCCTCCAGTAGTGCCCCTTATACAGTGCTCCCAGTAGTGGTCCCCCTATGCTGTGCCCCCAGTAGCGCCCCTTATACAGTGCCCCCAGTAGTGGTCCCCCCTATGCAATGCCCTTTATACAACCAGTAGTAGTCCCTCCTATGCAGTGCCCCCAGTAGTGGGCCCCCCATGCAGTTCCCCTTATATAGTGCCTTCAGTAGTAGTCCCCATATGCAGTGCCCCCAGTAGTGATACTTATATAGCGCCCCCAGTAGTAGTCCCCATATGTAGTGCACCCATTAGTAGTCCTCCCATGCAGTGCCCCCAGTAATAGTCCCCCCTTTGCAGTGCGCCCAGTAGTAGTCCTCCCTATCCAGTGCCCCCAGTAGTAGTCCCCCCCTATGCAGTGCCCCCAGTAGTGGTCTCCCCTATGCAGTGCCCCTTACATATATAGGCCAAAGACACACACACAAAAAAAACCCAATTACCTGAATCCCCGCTCCTGCGCCCACCGCTGTCTGCTCCTCAGTCCTCCCGGCTCGCTCTGCACTGTGGGAGAGACGTCATGAATTCTCTCCCATCATCCACTGCAGGAGCCAGAAGGTGGAGCTCATGAGTGAGTCAGACAGACTCTCGGCTGGCGAAACAAACACAACCTCGCCGGGTAGTACGAGTGGCGGTCCGCGCTACACTGACTTGAAACAGTGTCCTGCATGTGCCCTGCTTAAACCCCCCCCCTAGATGCTACACTGTGTGTGCTATATAAATAACTGATAATAAATCATTCCCAGTGTCTGTTCCTATTCTATGTGAAGGGACAGTTGTAATGTATATCTTCTTGTATTCTGGAAGCCATTTTCAGAATCTTTGTATTATTAGTGTAAAACCTCTGGAGTGGATACTTCAGGCAACGGAAGAGTCAGAGCACAATTCAGTGCACGGATCAGCTATAGTCTGGGGACAAGGTGTGGAGACGGCTTTTCAAGGCTTAGCCAATTTAAAACAACTGTCAGGTTATATGTGTTTCATTACAAATGAATGCTTTTCCCATTCATTTGTTTGTCTGGATGCGTTACGTTTGTATTAGAAGATTGTGTATTATTTATCCTGTTGTCTCTCGGCCTTTCCTGGTCTCTAAGCTTGACTTACAATTTTTTGAGAGGCATATATCAAATGCAAGGTACGTGCACTTAGTACTTAGGGCCTGATTCAGCAAGGAAAGCAATTGCTAATACACATGCAATCTGCCGATTGATGCATTTTGCGCATTCATATGCATCGCAATGCGCGTGCACAAATTAGCAATTGCAATCGGGACTGCAACTGCAGAAGCTATGTAGATGCAGAGTGATTGACAGGAAGTGCTGTTTGTGGGTGGTGACGGGGTAGAGGTTGGGCGAACGCAGACGTGCCAGTGAGTTTCAACGGCGTACATAAATGATCCACTGTGTGGCCATAAGCAGCCAAAGCACTGACGGCGTGCGTGGCTCGTAGCAATTTCTGAGTCAGGGCTTGTGCAAGTGTGCATATGGGTCCGATGTTACCGATGGTTTCACTATGTTCCCCTAGTATACGGATGTGAGTAAGGGGAAATGGGCGTCCTTATGCCAGGCTGCGATCACAATCTGAATGCAAATATTTACATAGCCCTACTGATATTAGCAACTGTGTTGCGCGTGTATAAGCAGAATTGTGATCCGTAGTGAATCAGGCCCTTAGTACTTAGCTCCAAGCTTTTTCTGCTAATTTCCAGCATTTTTTTCAGCTACATTTTCAGAGATTTCCTAGATATACAGTACAGTATTTGGAACACACTATCGATGTGCCAGTTTGATCCTCCATTGAAGAAAACCAGATGCACCATAAAGGACATTTCCACCCACAACTTTTCAGTCACTAGCCAGGGACTCTTGGCCTGATTCAGCAAGGATTGATATTCTGCTTATACGCACGCAGCGCAGTTGTTAATATCAGCGGTGATATGCAAATAATTGCATTCGCATTGCGATCGCAGCCTGACATAAGGACGCCCACTTCCCCTTACTCACATCCGTATACTTTAGCAACATAGCAAAATAATCGCTAACATCAGACCCTTATGCACAGTTAAGTCAGGTCAGACCTCACTCGGGAACTGCTAATTTCAGCGCACGCTATGAGGCCTCAGGCTGCATGTGGTATCGCAGTGGCTAAATTATGCACGCCCATGCAACACCACTGAACTGGCATGCCTGCGTTCGCCTGATCACCCCCACGTTAACACCCACAAACGGCACTTCCTGTCAGTCACTCTGCGATGGATCTGCATCACCACTGCTATCGCAGTTCCGATTGCAGCAGCTGGTTCATCCACGTGCACTGCGCGCGTATGTGCAGTGCGAAACAATCGGCCGATTGCATGTGTATTAGAAACTGTAATCCTTAATCCAAACAATAAACAATGTGTGTACCCAGCGATGTGGTGGATGAACGCATATCTGGCGGCCATTACACATTATACGATCCAGTACCCGACCGCCCAATATGTCGGCACCAGCTGCCTCTCACTGCATGGGGTCATCAGTCGCATTGTGGGGTCGTCAGTATGGAGGGACGACCTGATGATGTGACTGACGACCAAACCAGCCCAATCCATCGGATCGGGGGAAATATTGTCTAATGTGTACCCACCTTAAGGGTGAATACACATCAGATGATATATCGTACAATCCTGCAGATCAGAGCGACATATTGTGCTTTTGCCCGCCAACATCGGGAAAGTCACATCTGCTGTTCTGCACAGATGTGACGGACCCGTGGCATGCTCCCGGATGTGGCCACTGGACGATATATAGCGCGGTTGCGCTATATATCGATCTGTGTGTACGGGGACCAATGTATTGTTACATCGGTCATCCCGTTGGAAACAATCCAGGATAAGCTGATGTCTGCCCAGCGAAACACAGGGCTGTTTAAACATTTTTTTTCCCCTGTAGACACTGACTGGTGAAAGGCTGCCACATGCGAGTACTCTTGAACAACAGAGGTCCATCCCATGGGACCCCACATTCTGCTAGTTGACAGAAATGACCAGGTAACTAAAGATTGTACTGTGTGGTTGAATATGGGTTACTAACCGTGTCAATTATTTTCCATGAGAGCGAAGAAATACAGTATAACATTTCATGGATTTATACTCTTTAAACTGGTTACGATAGTTTCCACATGTTTCTGCACATATTTAGCCAGGTATGAAGGTACCCATTTAAACAGGATCTGATGCTCATAACGTGGGCCAAGCAGCTGTATCTGTTTCATTGATGAATGTTAGCGAGATTGGAAGATGATGGTGCACAAATGCTCATAACAATCGTCTTCTGAATGTGTTTCTCAACATTACCATTACAACACAATAACTTTCTATTTGATTATCAAGCTCATTTTGAGGCTATACATTGTGCAGTATTGGGACAACTGTCCGATGTTGCAGTATGTGTTACTGTCATAGCAATATTTAAACTGAAGCAGTTTGTTGTCCTTTTTCCCATTCTGATTTTAAAGTGGAAATGAAATCGTCATGTGAGCCATTCTTCACAGAGAGATGGACTAAAATCTAATCTCAATAGAGATTTACGTGCAATGAAACTCAGTTGTGTGAATGGAGACCACTGTAATATCTCATCCCGGAATGCAGTCACAATCCTGACCACAGGGATTCCGGCACTTAGAATGCAGACACCCGAATCCCAACACCTCAGAATCCCGGTGCCGGCATACCGACCGCCAGAATCCCGAAGGCAAGTAGCGGGATTGGGGGGAGGTTTAGCGTTAGGCCCTAGGGGGAGAATTAGGGTTAGGCACTAGGGGGGAGGGTTAGGTTTAGGGGGCGGGGAGGGGAAGGTTAGGATTAAGCACTAGGGGGGAGGTTCGGTTCAGGCTCCGGGGAGGGAGGGTTAGGATACCGACTGACAGGTGTCAGTATCATAACCCTGTAAGGATGCCAGTGTTGGGATTCTGACCGCCAGGATCCCGAGCGCCGGCTTCCCGTACCCAACACCTCATCCCACTCATAAATGGATCACAGGAATTTTGGATTATGAAAATTGGCAACTCTTTGTCTCACAATTTAATGTCTAATTGACTTACAGGCCTCTGTCCAAGAATACTATAGCCAACAATTTGTTTAAATGTTATGGGGTTTTTGGGCGACTTTTCACTTGATTTCAGTTAACATAATAATTTTCATCTCACACTACAGACTTATTATCCAAATCAAGGAAGCCATAGCCATGAATCTGCAACAAATGTATTTTCTTATGGACTCTACTTCATAAAAGGATTTATCTGCATTCCTGAATACATTGCACGTGTGTTAGATACGCACCTTGTGTGCAGCATTTAAATACTAGTGGGTAAGGGGCCGGGCTCTTCTGGCTGGGAACAAGGTTTAAACATGTCAGCTTCTCTTACAATAGCAATAGTATAATTAGGCTATGTGACCTTTCAGACACAGAGGGAAATTCAATAACCCATGGTAAATTACCGTGGGTAATAATGAGAGGTAGTCTCAGCTGTAACGCCCAAGGCTATTCAATTAGCCTCCTGAATTATATAACGGTGTTAAAGGCACGTGTTAACGGGCGTTAACACTCAGAATCTGTGTAAAGTACATGGATTCGTGTGTTAACTAGCTGTTATCACCCAATAACTGTAGGGTTAAAACAGATTTATTTTCGGGTCTTAGGAGACCCCAAAAGAAATCCCTGATAAGCGTGTCTAATTAAATAGGGGCCAGCGTTCAATTAGCACCCGTTAACTGAACAGGGCTAATTGAGCAGGCGTCCGACCATCGGCGCTGTACGCAAACCATTGGGTTTGCGAACATCTCTGAATGAGAACCCAAATCAGATACGAGAGAGGTTCTAAATTTATTTCTTGCTTCTAAAAAACTTTGGTGTTCAACATTTTTCTTTCCTCATATTAACAACAAATGGACAGACAGAGCAGACTGCTGCACCTAAACAGTGCCCCCATTGTTTTAGTGTCTTCAGGGCAACGAAATCACAGATCTTCTACTTGCAGAGATCGCTATTAGCAAAATTCCAACATATTCTACCAAGCAAGCTACTGGTTCTTATAAAGGCCTTCACCATTACATTCAGCACACATAAGTGACTACTTTTGCATGCCATTAAGTTCTCACTCTCACTGTCAAAATCCTACAAATTGACTATGACTCCAGTTAAACTAAGGTTTTTTTTATTTTTAATATTTGAACATAAATAAAACACAAAATTTGAAGTGGATGGGAATGTTTCTTGTCCATTCAGGAGACTCTTTTAAAAATATTTTAGGGTATTTTTCCTATTGTTGGGAAGATTAATTCAATAACATCTAACCTGTAAATTCCTCCTTTCATATTAATTTAATATTCCAAAATCAAAGCCATCCTAGATTATCAAGAGCAATATAACATTATTATTATTTAACTGGGATAATTCATCACACCGATATTAATAATGAAAGCTATAACCGAGGCTAGAGGCTGCTGATTTATCAATGTGTACTGCCAGGAGATCCTGTGTGCATGTCTGTGCCACTGCAGAGCTGTGCTTGTTATGGTGAACACGTCTGTTGGATGCATACATCTGGTTCATGCTCCAGGACACATGCACATTTTGTTATGGTGAAGATGTATGTATTTTCATGTTTGTTTTGACAATATATTTAGATCATGAAATATGTATGTGGCAATGGGTTATTGTGGTTCATCTTTGTATCCTAAAGATATTTGTCTAAAGAATTATTTCTGCCTGGTTTCTTTATAATCATAAATGATGAGTGGCTAATATCCTGGGCCGACCTAAACTTATTTCTGAAATGATACTGTATATCCAGCTTACTACTTGCACTACGTCCAGCTTACCACTTGCACTACGTCCAGCTTACCACTTGCACTACGTCCATCTTACTACTTGCACTACGTCCAGCTTACCACTTGCACTACGTCCATCTTACCACTTGCACTACGTCCAGCTTACCACTTGTACTACGTCTGTCACGGCCAGGGTTTCTCGGCATGGTGGTCACTGGGTATTACCTGTGAGGTCATTGTGGCGAGGGGTCTCTGGCAGCGGTGCTGGTGTTTGGCGAGGGGCATTGGATGCGCGTGGTTCTGTGCGGGCACATTGTCACTGAGGCCTGGTGGTGTTTCCGTTCCGTTTGGCATGGGCGCCGCCATCTTGCCTCAGGTCATGTGATTCAAGCTGTCCAATCCTGGTGGGTAATGTGCTCTTTCCAGCCAGTCACAGCGCGGCACCTGGTATTTAGGAAGGTCCAGAGCCTTCATTCATTGCCAGTGCAACGTGTTTCTCAGCTGCGGCTGAGAGAGAGTATCTGTGCCTTACCTGTCTGCCTGGAAACACTACTAGCCTGTTACCTTGCCTGCTCCAAATCTGCTGGACTCACCCTGCACCCTCCATTTACCTTTCCCCTTCCTGAGTACCTGAACCTGCTGTTTCCATGCGCCTTGCCTCACACCATAACTCCCAGCTGGACTTCATTACCTCTGCCTGCACTTCGTTACAGCTTACCAAACCTGCATACTGGACATTTCCTGCCTGTCACTATCTGGACATTCTCCCATCTGCTTCACCACAGTTATCAAGTGCACTTTAGTGCTAAACCTGGACTTTTTCTTTTGCCATTCCCATGTCTGCTAAATCACTTATTAAAAACTCCACCTTTTTATTTAAATCTGCTTCTGTGTCTGCTCCTGTCACCACCCCGGGTCCACAACAAACCCAGACCTTCACAGTTTGCACTGGCCCCATGGATCCGGCCACGGAACAGGAGTCTGGAGTGGATTTATTTTGCTGTATTGCTGGTCGTTTAGAAAACCTGGAAACTATGCAACATCAAATGGCTCAGTTTTTACAAGAGATGTCTAAGCGACAAGATAATCTGCAAACCTCGTTAACCACCCCTGGGGTATCAGCAACTACACCTCCTCCTGTGCCTGGTAATACAGGGACCAGGGTATCCCCTCGTTTACACCTACCTATGCCAAGCAAATGTGATGGCAATCCTAAGCTCTGTTGTGGTTTCTTAAATCAGTGTGATATACACTTTACCTTAAAGCCTGATAACTTTTCCATTGCTAGAACTACAGTGGCATACATTGTGTCTTTGCTGTCTGGCTCAGCTTTGGGCCTCCCCCCTCTGGGAGTATTCAGACTCGCTGCTGGATAACTATGCGGACTTTGTGTCATCATTCAGGAGGATTTTCGACGAACCTGGATGCACTGTGTCAGCATTGTCCAGTATCATGAAACTGAGACAAGGAACCCGTCCTGTCAGCCAATATGCTGTACAGTTTCAAATCTTGGCATCAGAGCTTAAGTGGAATGAGGAGGCCCTTACCTCAGCCTTTTGGCATGGCCTTTCGGACCGGCTAAAAGATGATCTGATCACCCGTGAGCTTCCCACTAATTTAAATGAGTTGATCTCACTCTGCAATAAAATTGACTTACGCTTCAGAGAACATCAGGCTGAAAAGCACAGAACTGACCGGCAAAAGTCATTCTCTCCTCCCTTGCCTACCCGTCCACCCCATCCTCCTTTAGATGAGGAGCCTATGCAGGTGAACCAAACCCATCTCTCGAAAGAGGGACGTCAGAGAAGGATACTAAAGAACCTCTGTCTATACTGTGGAGATTCGGGTCACCTGGTGGACTCCTGCTCCTGTAATCGGGAAATGCTCATTCCTAACTGACCCTGGGGATATCAAGTTAGGAGTTTTGAGCCCGTCCCCTAATACTAAAGATTTAAAAATTTCCCTAGCTTTGGATCTTAAGCCTAAGCCTGTTTTCGTTTCTGCTCTATTGGATTCTGGAGCAGCCCGGAAACTTCATGACTTCTTGTCTAGTTGATAAACTACAGATTCCCTGTACATCTCTCCATCACGCAATCTCCCTGACCTCTGTAGATGGACGGCCTCTAGCTAAGGAGACTCAACCAGTATTAGTCCGTGTTGGGGCACTCCACTCAGAGTCTTTGAAGTTCTTAGTGATACGTGAGGCCTCCCAAGAAATAATTTTAGGATTACCCTGGTTACGCCAGCATAATCCCAGGATAGACTGGTGTTCTATGCAGATTCTTTCATGGGGAACTGACTGTCAGAAATCCTGTCTTCATAAGATACGACCTGTAAGAAAGACTGTTTCATCAATATCTCCAGCTATTCCCAAGGAGTACCAGATGTTCTCTGACGTTTTTTCCGAACAACAGGCAAATGTCTTACAGAGAATGGGATTGTCCAATCGAACTGATGCCTGACAAGATGTCACCTCGTGGTCGCACCTTTCCGCTATCCTTGCCTGAGACTCAAGCCATGTCTGAATACATCCAGGAAAACCTAGCGAATGGATTTATTCATCCTTCCACCTCTCCTGCTGGAGCTGGCTTCTTTTTCGTTGGCAAAAAGGATGGTGGCCTGAGGCCTTGTATAGACTATAGGGGCCTTAATGATATAACGGTCAAGAATCGATATCCTCTTCCACTGATCACAGAGATGTTCGACAGAGTTAAAGGGTCCATCATATTCTCAAAATTGGATCTGAGAGGGGCTTATAATCTCATCCGTATTCGTGCTGGTGATGAATGGAAGACTGCCTTTAATACGAGAGATGGACATTTTGAATACCTTGTGATGCCCTTTGGGTTGTGCAATGCCCCTGCCGTGTTTCAGGGCTTTGTTAATAAAATTTTTCCGAGACTTGCTGTATGTCTCGGTTGTAGTTTACCTGGATGATATACTGATTTTTTCGTCTTCTATAGAGAAACATCATGAACATGTGAAGGAAGTATTATCCCGTCTAAGAAAGAACCACCTTTACTGCAAATTGGAGAAATGGGTCTTTGGAGTACCCAGTGTGCCATTCCTTGGTTACGTCATCTCCGGCTCCAGTCTTGAAATGGATCCCAAGAAGGTGCAGGCAATTTTGGATTGGTCCCGACCTCAAACCTTGAAAGCAATCCAGAGATTGCTTGGGTTCGCCAACTACTATAGACGTTTTGTTAAAGGATTCTCCTCATTATTGGCTCCCATCACCGCTCTGACCTGTAAAGACGCTAATCCTGCCCTGTGGTCACCTGAGGCAGAGACTGCCTTCCAGCTTTTAAAACAGGCTTTCATTTCTGCTCCAGTCTTACGTCAACCAGATTTGGACAGGCCTTTTCTATTGGAAGTGGATGCGTCTTCAGAGGCCGTGGGTGCAGTTCTTTCCCAGCGTTATGAGGATAATCGAGTTCATCCCTGTGGGTTTTTCTCCAAGAAATTCTCGCCTGCCGAAAGAAGTTATGCCATAGGTGAACAAGAACTCCTGGCAGTGAAATTGGCATTAAAAGAATGGAGATAGCCCCTTCCAGCAGGTAAGTTCCCCTTCACTGTTTTCACAGAACATGGAAACCTCCTATTCCTCAAGAATCTCCAGTGCGTGAGTCCATTGCAGTTCTGGAACAACATCCTATGGCCAGATGGGACAAAGATCAACTTGTACCAGAGTGATGGGAAGAGAAGAGTATGGAGAAGGAAAGGAACTGCTCATGATCCAAAACATACCACCTCATCAGTGAAGCATGGTGGTGGTAGTGTCATGGCGTGGGCATGTATGGCTGCCAATGGAACTGGTTCCCTTGTATTTATTGATGATGTAACTGCTAACAAAAGCAGCAGAATGAATTCTGAAGTGTTTCGGGCAATATTATATGCTCATATTCAGACAAATGCTTCAGAACTCATTGGACGGCGCTTCACAGTGCAGATGGACAATGACCCGAAGCATACTGCAAAAGCAACCAAAGAGTTTAAGGCTAAAAAGTGGAATGTTATGCAATGGCCAAGTCAATCCCCTGACCTGAATCCGATTGAGCATGCATTTCACTTGATGAAGACAAAACTGAAGTGAAAATGCCCCAAGAACAAGCAGGAACTGAAGACATTTGCAGTAGAGGCCTGGTAGAGCATCACCATGGATGAAACCCAGCGTCTGGTGATGTCTATGCGTTCCAGACTTTAGGCTGTAATTGCCTGCAAAGGATTTGCAACAAAGTATTAAAAAGTGAAAGTTAGATTTAGGATTGTTTAGTTTGTCCCATTACTTTTGGCCCCTTAAAAAGTGGGAGGCACATATAGAAACCATTGTAATTCCTACACCGTTCACCTGATTTGGATGTAATTACCCTCAAATTAAATATGAAAGTCTGCAGTTAAAGCACATCTTGTTTGTTTCATTTCAAAGCCATTGTGGTGGTGAATAGAGGCCAAAATATGAACATTCTGTCAATGTCCCAATATTTATGCACCTGACTGTATTTACTCAAGTGTGGGTTTTTAGAAGTGGAGATGTTGCCAATAGCAACCAATCAGATTCTACTTATTTATCTAGCACATTCTAGAAGATAATAGCTAGAATGTGATTGGTTGCTATGGGCAACATCTCCAAAATCTAAAAACCCGCACTTTAGTAAATATACCCCCAGAGCACTTCAGTAAAGAAATTACTGCAAGTCACTTTTTAAAGCTGCTGTTTATCGTATATGTAGGAGTATAATGGTACAACGGTACTTTGTAGCAATGGGCAGTCGCTGCTGATGTGTCACTGTACATAATGTGCATTTCCAAAAGTAAAGTACATAGTGACTGACGCAGAACAATTTCACCCTAACTAAACCAATTATTTTCTGGGTGGCTGTTTTTCATTGAGAACATCAGGCTCCTATGCATGTCCATTTTATAAGGAGTTTTATCAATACATTGCAAGGGTAGTAAGCCATTACCAACCTTGCCCACTACCTCCACCCTATATGAGAAGAGCATGGTATCATCATGCCTACAAACACTCAGCAGGTACAAACTGTTCCATAAAATATGTCCTGGAATAGACAGAGCTATTTTTACGGTTTACTGCCCCTGTAAAATCCCACTTGCTGCACTAAATGGACAATACCACTTTACATGCAGGACACTGGTAAGCTATTCATTCTACTTACTGAATTACACTGATCTGTATAAAACATGTTACTTAAAATTTTCAAATAATACCAGCAATCTAAATGTAGATTAAGAAGTATATGTAAAAAAGTCACATGACACGAAGGCTTTTTACCCAAAAATGTTATACAGCTACTATAGTATTTAGATTAACAGTCTGCACACTTAGGGGCTGATGTAGAGCTGAACTCACGTTGGCTGCAATTGCACTCTGAATGAATGCACAGAACTATGGCCCTCATTCAGAGCCGTATGCTCTGAGCAGAGCGCACGCTCTGAATGAGGGCCGCCCTCCATGAAAATGGAGCGTCCTCCTGGACGCTCGTATAGCTGTGGGTCACCACCCACAGGCTATACGAGCGTGCATTTTGATGGCCGCGATGGTCTTGACCATCGCGACCATCGAAACTGCGAGCCGGAGCCTGCGGTTGAGGTTTTCAACGGCAAGCTCCGGAGTGATTTTGGCTCTATCAGAGCCAAAATCACTCCCACTGACATCACTAGTGATGTCAGTGGGCCGGCTTCTGACGGGAGGCGTTCCCGTGGGAACGCCCCCGTCAGGGAGGCACGCCCCTGGCACGCCCACCAAAGGGGGCGTGCTGTCAATAAACATCGACAGCACGCCCCCTTTGATCAGACACAACGAGCGAAGGACTTTCCTTCGCTCGTCGCGTCTGGCGCATGCGCACGATGGAGCTCCCTCCGTCGTGCGCATGCTCAGTGCAGAACATCGACCCACTTGCGAGCGGACAGCCGCTCGCGAGTGGGTCTGAATCAGGGCCTATGTGTATATCTGCACCACCCATATGCATACGTTTGGCTTCATATCCTCCATTATCAGAACACACTATAGTGAAAATCTGACAGACCTCTGTGTACACATAATGAGACGCAGTATGCAGTCTCGTCTAAACGCCCTGACTAAACTTAGCTTACTTGCAAACATCCTGCTTATACCCAGTTACACCCATTCAGCAAGCAAGTAGAGATGCCACCTGGAATCGATGCGTATGTCCTGGAATCGTCTGCAGATGCATGTGCTTGGCTATGGTCCATGCCCAGTGCTAATAAACACATTATCCTTCTGTAAAACAGACTTGTGTACAACTTTGCATTAGTTCCTTATTGTTTAAGTAAAAAAAGACCAAATACATCAAGAATTTTTTTTTATTTAAAAGCAAATACCTAATACAACACTAATGTGTTCATGTAACACCCAGACCACATAATTCTATTCTGTACAACATCCATAATTAATAAATAGATATAAAAAAGGCAAAATAAGTTAATTAAATAGAAACAGTCAACTAATGTGTTTTAGTTGACACATTTATAGAAAATAAACAAGTCCTTCCTGGGAGCAGTAGTTGAAGTGTTAATGCACCAAGATGAAGGGAAGCCTCCGTCATTCCGTAGGCACAAAATAATTTATGGTTTTTCAAGACTTCCACCAGCTCACAGCTGCGGCTTTGTCCGCTATGACTAACATAAGGCAAGTGTCCAAAATCGGCTTTTTTTTCCTCACATGCCCATCCTGATGCTTTGGATAATTTGAAAAATTGCTGCAATAGAAATGAGAATGAAAAGCTTCAGTCAGAACACAGAATCCATAAGGTTATATATACACTGTACAAACATTTAGAGATTATTATGGTAATGTTTTAGTAGGTAACCTCTAGACAATTAATAGCTATATAAGTAAAGTCTTGTGACATTTTTCAGATTAGCTATACATTACATTTATTAAACAGTGAAGTTTTTTTGGTGTACATTACATAAATGTAATTCTGCATGGATCACCACAACAGTCTAACATGAACAGTGGCCCTGATTCAGAGTGAGCGCTCTGTCAGAGCGTTCGGCTCTGAATCAGGGCCGTCCTTCTTAATTTTTAGAGCAGCCTTCTGGCCGCTCATATAGCTGTGGGTGACCACCCACAGCTATAGCGAGCGGCCAGGAAGATGGTCGCGATGGTCAAGACCATCGCGACCATCGGGCTTGCGACGAGACCCTTGTGGTAGGGTCTCGTTGCCGCAAGCCTTGGAGTGCTTTTGGCTCAAACACACTTGTGATGTCAGTGGGGCCGGCCCCAGATGGTAGGCATTCCCATGGGAATGCCTCCGTCTGGGCAGCCACGCCACCGACACGCCCACCAAAGGGGGCGTGCTGTCACTCAACATCGACAGCACGCCCCCTTTGGTACGAGACCCAGAGCGACTCTTTGCCCGTCGCTATCCGGGTCTCGCGCATGCGCACGATGGAGCCGGCTCCGTCGTGCGCATGCGCACTGGGCCACCATCGACCCACTTGCAAGCGCTCAGTGCTCGCCAGCGGGTCTGAATCAGGCCCTGTGATTGCCAATACATATTCTGTGTGATTCATTGCAGCAGCTTGGTAGAAGTGAAGTTTAATGGACCAATAAACCTTAATTAAACACAAGCTTTCTTGTGTAATGCTGGGTACATTTAAATTTGCTTGCCCAGCTGTGATGCCAGTGTCAGCAGTCCCTGCAGCCAGTGTCACCCGTACACACATGCTGGTGCACCAATATATCGGCATCGTCTGTGCTGCAGGGTCGTCTGTGAAGGTTAGCCACCGACATATGGGATGTACAAACCCGCTAATGCACTCACCATATGTTGTTCGTCGATTGAAGTGTGTACCCAGCATAAGAAAGCTCATAGTATTCACAAAGTATTGGGTAGCACAGTGGCAAGCATTACTGCCTGCACTGAAATTATTACATGGGTGCATCTATGATGTGTGCAAGGCATGGGGTACATACGGGCCCCACCTCACAACCATACTTATCTCTCTGGAGCCTGGCGCTACAGAAATCACTGTTAAAATGGCATACCACCATTTTCCCAAAGATGTGCAGAATCTACTCTGTAACTGAGCCAGCCACCATTTTCAGAAAATAGAGGATTATATCTCACAGTCAGATCTAGAACATATGTAAATGAAATGTTAAACATCTCCGGTTTGGTTAAGGTATGGGAAATTTTACATATACATTTGTAAAAGTTATACAATACTTCATGTAAGGCAATTTGCATTTAGGGGCTGATTCTGAGTTGGTAGCAAAGATAAAAAAGTAACTTTACAATACAAACCATGTTGCAACGCAAGGAGTGCAAATACATGTATTTATATTTTGCATGCAGGGTAAACACTGGCTGCTTTTGCATGTAGCCCACAAATGTTGGACAGCTTTATTATTACACTGCAATTTAGATTTCAGATTAAAACCCTAATTTTACCTCTATCTCAGTCCCCCCTTAATTGTCACCAGTCCCCCAGAGACTACATAGAGGAGGTACAGCCAGAACCAATGAAGGATCTGGAAGAGTTAGGTCTGTGGATAATAGGCATATGATACTAGTTACATACAATCCATTTTCTGTTTGCACTAAGCACAAAAAGGGATTTAAAAAAGATGTGGTTCCATTGCAGGAGGCATGTTAGAAGTGCTGCCAGGACCAAGATAGTTTTGGAAACAATGGGCTTGATTCAGACCCACTCGCGAGCGGCTGTCCACTCGCAAGTGGGTCGATGTTATGCACTGAGCATGCGCACGACGGAGGGAGCTCCGTCGTGCGCATGCGCCAGACGCGACGAGCGAAGGAAAGTCCTTCGCTCGTTGTGTCCGATCAAAGGGGGCGTGCTGTCAATGTTGATTGACAGCACGCCCCCTTTGGTGGGCGTGCCGGGGGCGTGCCTCCCTGACAGGGGCGTTCCCACGGGAACGCCTCCCGTCAGAAGCCGGCCCACTGACATCACTAGTGATGTCAGTGGGAGTGATTTTGGCTCTGATAGAGCCAAAATCACTCCGGAGCTTGCGGTTGAAAACCTCAACCGCAGGCTCCGGCTCGCAAATTCGATGGTCGCGATGGTCTCGACCATCGCGGCCATCACAAAGCACGCTCGTATAGCCTGTGGGTGGTGACCCACAGCTATACGAGCGTCCAGGAGGACGCTCCATGAAAATGGAGCCCGGCCCTCATTCAGAGCGTGCGCTCTGCTCAGAGCGTACGGCTCTGAATGAGGGCCAATGTTCCCTGAGAAGAGTCCTTTGAATATAGGAAGCATTGAAGTAATACTGCTAACAGTGACACAACCCCTGTGTTCTACAATCTGTACATTTGCTTAATGCCAACTAAACATATACAATGACCTAATCTGTTTGACAGTGTCTGCTGGTGGAACTTCTTCACCTTCTAGTTTTAAGGTATATAAAACTGGAAGTATAAATGATCCATTAGTATAAAATATGAAGCAGAACAGGCTATATATACACTTGTTTACTTTGAATAAACTATTAGTTAAATCATTATGAAGTGATTGTCAGAGGGTTTAAGCAAAGACATACTTAACATGAGATGTAATGGAAAAGCAATGCTAAAGAAAGATTTTAATTAATATACAGATATAATAGCAAGACAAACTGACACTGCGGTAAAGAATGGGATTAGCGGTAAAGTCCTCAAGGGGTGTGCAGGCCAGTTAAGTTGGATATTAACGGTCTTATTTAATTTGTCCCTTTTTAATTGTGTAGTGCCGAGATGTTTTAAGAAGGCAAATATTGTTCCAGTTCCAAAAAAGGGGGTAGTAAAATGCCTTAATGATTATCGCCCAATTGCACTAACTTCATTGATAATGAAATGCTTTGAAAGGCTGGTATTAGGACATATTCAATCTTTTTTCCCAGTAGATTTTGATCCTTTTCAGTTTGCATATAGGAAAAATCGTTGCACTGATGATGCGGTACTTACAGCACTTCACTCTATTTTAGCTCATTTGGAAGTGAGGGATTCTTATGTTCGGATACTCTTTGTTGATTTTAGTTCTGCTTTTAATACGGTTATTCCCATCTCACTAACATCTAAGTTGTTTGACTTGGGGTTAAGTGGGTCTATTTGTAACTGGGTTTTAAACTTTTTAACTGATAGACCACAAGTAGTTAGAATTGGAGGTGATGTGTCGGGGGAAGTGTTGATTAAGACTGGTGTTCCCCAGGGTTGTGTTCTCAGCCCCCTATTATACTCGCTATTTACCCACGACTGCGTGTCGACTTCTGATTCTGTGAAAATCATCAAATTTGCTGATGATATTGCAGTCGTTGGGTTAATTAGCAGGAATGATGAGTCCCATTATAGGAAAGAGATCAAAAATTTGGTTTCTTGGAGTGGTGATAATCACTTGCTCCTAAATGGTGACAAGACAAAAGAACTGGTAATTGATTTTCGTAGGAGATGTTTAGAGCAGAAATTGCCAGTGTCTATTAACAACCAGGATGTTGATATAGTTGAGTCTTTTAAATTTCTGGGTATCCAGGTTGCGGCAGATTTGACATGGTCTTTAAATACACTGTCCCTAATTAAAAAGGCGCAACAGCGTTTGTTTTTCCTAAGACGTTTGAGGGCCTCGGGAGTTAGCAAAGTAACTATGCTAAACTTTTACAGATGCTCAATTGAGAGCATTCTGACGTTTGGTATCATTATCTGGTATGGCAACTGCACAGCGAGTGAAAGAAGTGCACTGGAACGGGTTGTTAGGACCGCCAGCAAAATCATTGGCGTGCAGTTGCCAACTATTCATGATGTTTATGGGCTTAGGGTTCTAAAGAGAACCAAAGGTATCATATCGGATCCAAGCCATCCATTTCATGAATTTTTTGATAAGCTCCCATCTTTAAAGCGGTTTAGAGTACTTCGGGCACGTACGAGTCGCTTGAGGGTTAGTTTTCTTCCATCTGCTGTGCGCATGTTGAATGCTATGATTGTATCTCTTTAGTTAATTTTAATTTTATTATTTTTGTGAAATTGTTTGTGATAACCTTTACCATGGATTGCTATTCACTGTTTTAAAAAAGTGCAATGTAATTTCGTCTGTCAAACTTGTTTTGCTGATGACAACAATAAATACAATACAATACAATACAATACAATATTTGGATTTATGAACTTTGGGGTGTTAAAAGCAGCTCTACATAAAGCAATCTTCCTGCAGTAGTATAATTAGAGCCTGACATTATTACTCTGTTGTTCAGTGGAGTCAATCACACAGACACAGGTCATACCGAACCCTCTCATACAATAAGCTGCTGTAAGCAATCCAACCAAATAAACCGGGTACAAAAACAAGCAGGAAATGCAGATTAAATACAATAAGGTGCTCTGACCCTGGTAAAACCTGACCGAAAACCTCTTCCTGTAAAACCAGGAGTGGCACATAGCAAACTATGGGTGTTTACCTACTGACTTAAGAAACCTTTGTTTCTACCGATGCTTGGTCAAGCAATACCAGTGGGTAAGGACTGGAGCATAAATATACACCGAAAAACAAATACACCAGTTACATTTGTGGATGTCCTGCTAGGAGTTTTGTTTTGTCTGTCTTTTGATCAACACAACTTATAGAATTTGGCTTTAGTATATTATATATTCATAATGTCGACATGGTGATAATGTCAACAGACAACACGTCGACATGTTCGTCATATCGACAGTCACCATGACTGCATTCAGCATGTAAACATGGTCATATTGCCAACAATGCATTTCTAAGATATCCCTAATGCTAACCCCTAAACATAATGCAAATTTCAACATTTTCACTGCCGACATACCATAGGTTTTATGTCCATGTAAATATTTTCCAGGTCTCATAATGTATGATGTTGACACTTTAACCACGTCGATAACATAATTATTGACCTTCTGGACAGACTAAATGGGCCAAATGGTTCTTTTCTGCCGTCAAATTCTATATTTAATGTCAACATAATGAATGTCATATTGGAATTTTCAAAAACTCTGCGTGTTGCATGGGACTCTCGATCACACAGAGTTTTTAAAAATTCCAGAAGGAACGGTCTCAACAGCATACACACTTGTACATTGGTCTCCTGATTCAAAGCATGTTAATAAAAACACGTGATCTGACCAGGATTGGGTGAAGGCATCAGTCGGTTTTGGGTACACACTTGTCCAATGTCGGACCAACTGGTCAGTTGGGGGTCGGATTGACTGCAGATTGGACAAGTGTGTACCCAGCTTTATTTTCAGTGCAAACAGCAGTTTATTTCAGCATGATTTATACAACATGATACAGCCAATGAAATACTGGTTTCCATGAAACATATTGTGCTAATCATGCCAGACTAAACTTATCTACATTTCATTTGTGCGTGATTAATCACTTATCAGCAATCTCCCATTTTAAAGAGGTTTGTGCCCAGTAGAGGGATTACACAGGTGATTTATTTTTAATGCAATCTGTGTTTATTAATGTAAAGAGTAAAAGGTACATTCAAGTCAAGGGTATGGAAGATAGAAATCAGAAAAACACATGCCTATCAAACATACTATAAACTGAATGGTATAGGTAACACATAGTCTAAGGCTGGGTACACACTGGAGCGATATGTAGCCGGATAATATGGTGGCCAACGGTATGCAGTCAGGAAGCCGGCGGACCTAATCCCGGCAGCCGGCTTCCCGACTGCTTAATCCTGGCAAGGGTTAAATGACAGGCGTCTAAATCTAGACACTAGTAATTTTACCGACGCCGGGAGACTGGCGCCCGGCATCCCGATCGAAGGGACGCCGATAGCCGCGGGAGGGTTAGGTTTAGGGTTCCCGGGGGGACTTAGGGTTAGGCACCCCCCCCCCCCGGGCGGTTAGGTTTAGGCTAGGGGAAGGGGGTTTTAGGGTTAGGCACCCCCGGGGGGGGACATAGGGTTAGGCACCCCCCCGGGGGACTTAGGTGAAGGTGGCGGGGAAGGGGGGGTTAGGTTTAGACACTGGGGGGGAAGGTTAGGGTTAGGCACCCCTAAGGGAGGGTTATGGGGTAGAATTAGGTTAGACAATACTTACCTTGGACGATCGGGATTTCCTCCTCTGCTGGGATGCCGCTGTAGAGATTCCAACTGCTGGGCATGGATTAGGCGGTAAATCATAGCGATTCCCGGCCAACATATCGTATCAGCGGTACACATCAGAAAGATGTAATTCAAAAGGACAATAGCAGATAAAATTGGACAAACATCACCAAATACTGTGAATTTAAAGAGAGAGAAGGGGGGTTTAGGAAAAGAAAGTGGGAAAGAGGGGGGGGGTGGAGAGGGATGGAAAACATAACATCCAATAGGAGTCCCTGGAAAAGTACTGAAGTATAAATAACTAATGAGAAATGGGCATGAACTAGAGGAGGTGGCACAGGTGCAGAGGGACTAGAGGAAGGTCCGGTAGCAGAGGAGGGCCGGAGGAAAGCCCTATATTCAAGCGACTCTTTGAATCGAGACCAGTCATACCAGTGAAATCGGAACAATTAACCAAAACAGAAGTTGTAAGATCTTCCATTGTCATGTAATAGCTAACCCTCTGGAAGCACTGATAGAGGGGGAGGAGGGAGATCTACAAAGACATGGTATAACAACTCTTGCAGCCAGTGGTGTAACTAGGGTATTTAGAACACAGGGCAAGATGAAAAACAGAGCCCCCCCCTTCCCCCTATGTGCACTTGCCGCCAAGTGGGCATGGCTACTGAAAATAGGGAGTGTCAACATGAAACACTGCCGTTACTCGTCAATCCTGGGAACATTCCTTTCCATATGCACTTTAATGCCCCCAGTAGTAGTGCCCCTTATGCAATGTCCACAGTAGCAGTGCTCCATGTAGTCCTGCCCCTTATACAGTGCCCCCAGTAGTGGTCCCCCCTATGCAGTTCCCCCCGTAGTGGTCCCCCTTATACAGTGACCCCAGTAGTGCCCCATATATAGTGCCCCCCCTATGCAGTGTCCCCAGTAGTTGTACCCTTATGCAGTGAGCCAAGTAGTGGTCCTCCTATGCAGTTCCCCCAGTAGTGGTCCTCCTTATACAGTGCCCCCCAGTAGTCCGACTGTTATTAGCTGCTAAAACAAATACCGCCGCCGGGTGCGCCGGTGTGTTTGTTACTGTGGTCCACACTACACTGACTTCACCAGGACCTGGAACGCACCCCGCGGCGCCCCCCCTGGTTAACCCACTGCTTGCAGCTTTCAGAAGATGCCGATGTAGAGACTTCTTGATTTGGGAAAGGGACATATCCATAAGATTAAAAAGCCAGAACTCAGGAGTAAAAGGCAGCGGAAGCACAGTGATGTGTACCAAGAGCCAGTATCCAAAACAGGGAAGAACATTGCCACCAAATATGCAGTGGTGTACCTGCTGCTTAACTACACCGTCAACAGAGATCCAAGACACTCGGAAATATCAAATATTTGAAGGGTGGTAGGACACCTATAGCACCTAGAAAGTATTTTATACTGTGTCTCCAACACCTGTATAGAAGAGGCGCTGGCGGAGAGATATTAGAAAATCTGGATCCAGTTCTATTTATTATTATTATCATTTATTTATATGACGCCACAAGTGTTCCGCAGCGCCTTACAAAGTACATAAACAAATAGGTGACCAGTGACTTACAGAACAATACAATACAGGACCAGGACATGGACAATATATATTGCTACATTAGCTACCATAACACCCAGATAAGCAACAAGGCATAAGCAACCAAGTGTTAGGTACCCTAGTGATGAGTAAGAAGTAGATGAAACTAAAGTAGGGAGAAGCACAAGAGGGTAGAGAGCCCTGCTCATAAGAGCTTACATTCTAAAAGGGAGGGGAAGACAAACAGGGGTGACACAGATGGGGTAGATGGGGAGGAAGGAGCATGTAGCAGGGAGTTAGAATGATATATAGCTGGAAGGCTTTGATGAAGTAGTGGGTCTTGAGAGCCCATTTCAAGGATTGCAAAGATCTGATGGGGAGTGGGATTTAGAGATCTCCGTACCCAATTCCCCACTCCATGCCAATTTGTAAGGGTAGAAAGTCAGACAGACCATCTGAACATAGTTCCGAGACATTTCAACTATACATGCCAAATATGCCATTTTGAATGAGAATTGGCTCAGAGAGGGCACCATTAACCCTAACTCTCGCAGACGGAGATCTGTACAGTGCCAATATACAATGAAGACAAGTCGGATCTAGACCCATATGCTTGGCCTAGACCCATATGCCTACATGAATAGCTAGTCAGCCCTGTTAAAGGCCTTCTTTGCATCCATGGATAGCAAAACCATAGGGGATCCACCATTTCGAGCATGATGAATAAGATCCATAGGAGTCTTTATAATGGGTGCAAGCTGTGAGGTGCACACGGGCCCCTAGGTCCAGGGGGGCCCACACCGCACACCCTGCACCCATAGTTAATAAATACCTCTCCGCAGATTCCGATGTGCTCCTCCGCAGTGCTGGACCTGCGCTGCAGAGCAGCATAAACTCACTGGTGACATGCGCATGCGCAGGTGATTCTGGCATGAAACGCACTCAGTGCACTGAAAAAGAGGAGGGGGCCCAAACGGGGGCTGCACACGGGCCCCCTCCTATCTTAAAACGCCCCTGAAAAGATCTTTTTTTTTCATGGTATTCTCTTTTGCCTCCATACCAGAGACGAATCCCACCACACAGGTGAATTTAAATTGCTTAACCGCTAGAGTTGTTGATGCAATTCTGTAATTCTGCAAGAATTCAAATGACTTATCATGTTCATTTAATATAATGGCATGCATGATTAATCACTCATTCATTAATGTGTTTATTTTGTAGGCAGCAAATGCTATTTTGACCTGTGTAATGAGAGCTTATAGAGATTAAGCTCAGGTGATTAATTGGGCAAAGTAGCATAGTGTTTTCTAAGCTATTAATCTCCTAACATTTAATTACAGAGGCTAAATATTGCCCATCTACTTTAGGTTTTAGAAAAGTCACCCTTAAAAAATAGTATGTAGACAGAAAATTTAAACTAAAGTGTATAAAAAATAACAATCTGGAGTGTCATCAAGTGTAAAATGGTGGGATATCTGCTTTGTGATTGTCTGCAGGTGGTTATCTAATGAAAGACATGGGGACAGATTGTAAATCAGTCTCTCTTGCTTACTTTGATATCATTATTGTCATTGCTGGAAATTAGAATAACAGATACCTCTGATGTACTGTATATAATGATAATGGCACGTGGCTTAACAGTGGCTTAACCACCTCCTCTCAAATCTCCCTAATCGTTAATAACACAATTTTCTCAGTCTCCTAAATCCGCTGCCTT
Source organism: Taudactylus pleione (assembly GCA_031769625.1). NCBI lineage: Eukaryota > Metazoa > Chordata > Amphibia > Anura > Myobatrachidae > Taudactylus > Taudactylus pleione. The sequence goes on along the minus strand of JAUIMM010000005.1, from coordinate 15,679,905 downwards.
GGTATCACACATGACTCTGTCTTTCTGCTTTCTTCCTTACAGCTAGGGGTATATTAACTAAAGCTTCTAAAAAAGACAAGTGGAGGTGTTGCCTTAGCAACCAGTCAGATTCTGTCTAGGGAAATGATAGCTAAAATCTGATTGTTTGCCATGGTCAACATCTACACTTTGTATTTGTAGATGCTTTAGTAAATGTACCCCCTAGTCTCTATCCCAGTCATGTCACATCCACCTTAGAAACATTACCAGAATTTACCTCATCTTACCCAAAATGATACAGATACTGTTATCCTTTCTCTCAGTGCTCTGTGAAAACCCATCGCTTAGATCTTACCCTATTCCCATCTATACCACTCATACTAAACACCCTCATACCTGTCCCAATCTTCACTTTCAGCAACATTCGTCTCACTTGTTTCAGATGTGCCCTCTCAGCTCTTCCAATTAAAATATAAGCTCTTTTATGAGAAGGGCTATCCCTGCCCTTTGTTTACATGTCTGCATTTACTTTGTCCCTCTTTTAGCCATGCTGTTTCCCATACTGCCTGTCAATGTTTTTCTTGAGGCATAACCTTAACAACCTTGAGTATATGTGATATTCTCTCATTTATATATACTTTATGTGTATTCAGTTTAGGTGTGATTTTTTTAAAAACAATTATTTCCTGAGGAAAAATGGTGCTTTATCCTTCAGACCAACATTGCCTATTTTTGGACTCTACTACAGTTATAGGCCATCTGCTGCACTTCAGGGGCCGCACTGAATGGCCCTCTCAATTTCAAAAGGAAAGCACATTACCCTTAATCCCATCTGTATTCCATTACTTTATGCCATTTTCTAACCTCTATCCTCTGTGCTAATTTAGGTAAGCTAAATTTAATTTCAATTTCAGACGAACCCCTTGCAACTGTAGCACAATTACCTAATTATACGGCTTGGTCTCACAAGTCTGAGTTATACTTTGTCACCAACTGTCTCTGATTTTGTCTTCTAACCAGGGTTGGCTGGTTTACACCAATTGTTTTTATTCTTTAAAACACACTTTTTTTTATTTGTGCTGTGACTACAGGCACAGCGCTGTGACTTCTTTAAAAGAAAACTATTATAAGGGAGTACCCCTGGTATTATTCCACACTCTTGTTACTTATGGTCTTCGTTTGAATGAGCTGAACCTATTCAGTAAAGTCACACACACAACAGAGAAATAGGGAAGGTGAACCAGATCAGAGAGGTATTAAATCTACCTAGCATCACCTAAGACTCCACAAACTCCTCCCCCTAACAATCATATAGGACTGGAGAAAACCACAAACAACATTCTCAATATTAAAAGGTAAATCACTCTAACACATTAAAGAAACAATTGTATTACTATTCAGATTTATTTATTAAGTAATAAGTAGGACTAATGCTTAACATTAACTCATTAAATTTCATCCATCTCTGAGTGTACATTGCATGTTTTAATGTTTATTCTATCTACATACAGTATATTCAGATGTAATAGGAATAATAAGCTGTAAAAATGGCTTTTATATAAAAATGTAAAATGAATCATATCAAAACCTAATAACTTTGTATTGTTAGAAAGCACTAAAACGTGGTTGATCAAGCTTTCTAAAACATAGCAATGTTTCACATTATTAATGTAGTAAACAGGATTATGTTTTTTTCATAAAAACATTAATGAATAATAATATTAAAACCTTGAGAAAGATCCTGGACAGATCGAAACGCGTTGGTGGGGACATTTGGTGATATTACCGAGAACAATAAGAGGAACTCTAGGTGTTTTTTTTTGGGATCCCGTTAACATCTGGAGCCAAGAGACTTCCCCATTTGGGTATGAGATCCACCTGTTTGGTTTTACTTTATTTATTTTTAAATAAATCAGATTCAACTTTTATATCTTCTGGATGCTTCAATAATATTGTGCTGAGCACCTGGAGTATTAAGAAGGTGGTCCTGAAATCTTTACAAGATTATTACTACATGCCTAAATACAAGTGGAGCACTGTGAGTGCATTGCGTGGGGGGCAACCCCGATAATCATCTAATTTGGTGTGGGTGCAGGCCTTAATGGTGTGATTTTACTACAGGCTCTTTATCAGCGTCCAGCTGCGAGTGTAATGTGTGGGGGGTAACCCCAATAATCTCTGAGCAACAGGGTGGTGGTGGATTGTATCCTCGTTTCTTCATGTCGTTTTTGAACACTAATCACATTGGATATTGTGGAATTGCATATATAAACTGTTTGTTGCTTTTTTTTGTTATTCCAAGACTATGGGGTAAATTTACTAAGGGTCGATTTGGCATTTTGAGTGAATTGGCATGCGATTTTGCTTTTGAGTATTTACTAAAAGGCCAAATCGAATTTCAAATCAAATTTTAGTCAAATCGACTTCAATTCGAACATCAGGAAAACATTGGTACTTTTACATAGACCAACGCACAAAACCCTTATTTACTATCATTCGATTTGAAATCTAACAAAATCGAATGTGTGTGTCTTGTGTTTATTTCAACATTTCTTTACAGGTGATCTACAGGTCCCAGTAGGCCCTTAATGCCCCGCATGCTGGTACTTGTGGTTATCCAAATACCAGCATACGGGGGAGGCTTGCTACAACCTGCAGTTCTACAGTCAAGACAATGTTTTACATATTCTATTATCACACTACACCTACACTATCAACCCGTCACCCACCGCCCAGGGGTGGCGGGGATAGCCCCGGGCTATCAACCTAGGCTAGGGGTGCCCTGGAGAGGGGGACCCCTTTTTTGGGGTGGCATCACTCCCCCGCTAGAAAGGGTCCAGTGTTGGTTCTGGGAATTACAGGGAGACCCTACACAATTTGTTTCCTGTAATTCCAGAACCAGGACTGGTTCCCAGAGTCCAGTGCTGGTTGTAAAGGGGAACCCTATGCAATTTTACTTAGTCATCCAGGACCGGCTATGAAAAGTCCGGGGCTGGTTCTGTTTTAACTATTTATAAGCTGTTTACAGTCAGATACATGCAGGCATCTCACTGATGTCTGCATGTATCTGTGTGAGAACAAACCGCTCATGCTGAAAGTGAAAGAATGTAGCAGTTCATGTTCAGACAGGGATTGGCAGTGCGGTTTGAAGTGTGATTTGCTGCACGATTTGTACATGAACATGTACCCAATATTTGTGTATTCTAAATGTGTTTTTAAAGTGTTGGTGTAAGCTTTTTGTTTGGTGTATAGGCTGCATTGGTTTGCGCACAGTAGGATACAAATTCTAGTTTGTTGTCTATGCTCCTTCTCTCCTCTTCCTTTACACAATGTGGTGACTCTTTTAGCTTGCTAGACCCTCTTCAAACCAAAGAACTAAAGTGTGGCCTGCATACACAGTGTAGCCTGGTCCTCTGGTGAGTGTATCCTTCCAGTTAGTTCTGCTCACTAGCAAATAACAATAAAAAAAATCTGAAGCATGTCTTAATTTTCAGACTACAAGTTATCAACATAACCTGAAAAGCTAGCTTCTAATAATGAAGGGCAAGGAAACTACAACATTTTTTAGTATGCATAAATCAGTTTTGTAAATGTACGTACAGGTGCCCTCATTCAGACCCACTCGCGAGCGGCTGTCCGCTCGCAAGTGGGTCGATGGTCCCCACTGTGCATGCGCACGACGGAGGGAGCTCCGTCGTGCGCATGCACGAGACCCGACGAGCGAAGGACTTTCCTTCGCTCGGAGTGTCTCATCAAAGGGGGCGTGCTGTCGATGGTGACAGCACGCCCCCTTTGGTGTGCGTGCCGGGGGCGTGCCTGCTAGACGTAGGCCTACCGTCTACCGTCTGAAGCCGGCCCCACTGACATCACTAGTGATGTCAGTGGGAGTGATTTTGGCTCTGATAGAGCCAAAATCACTCCTGGCCTTGCGGTTGAAAAACCTAACCGCAGGCTTTTGCTCGCAGTTTCTATGGTCGCGATGGTCAAGACCATCGCGACCATCATCCTGCACGCTCGTGGAGGACGCTCCATATTAATGGAGGTGGGCCCTGATTCAGAGTGAGGGCTCTGGTCAGGGCGTCCGGCTCTGAATCAGGGAGAGACTGTGGACTCCAGTGATTTATGGCCACGCGCTTTATTTCGGGAGGGCATGGCCTAGCCCCTGTAACTGGTGCTGTTATTTTCACAAGCGGGAACAGAGGTGGATCCATGTAGCCTCGTCATTCGCACCCAGCAGACTGACTGGTCTTAAGCCAATAAGGTTAGCAATTATTGGAATAAAGAGTGGACTCAGAAGGAATGTTTGATTTTAAATTTACTTTATATGGTTATAAAAAACAAAACCGGCAGTGGCTGCCTTTCCAGTCTGCCCCCACTCATCCACTCTACTTGTCCAGCACATCCTCACTACTTGTTTAATCCACTCCCACTCCTTGTCCAGCTGCCCCCACTTAGCATAAAAATACATTACAATGAGCACTTTAAAATATTCACAGGACAGTAGTGTGCTCCATGTTAATGGGAGGCAGGGACACTTGTGTGTGCTGTAAATGCGCACTTGCAGGGGGACCCCGAGAGTGGGGGCTATGCCCACTGTTTTCTCCTCTTAATCTGGCTCTTGCTCTGTAGATAAACAGATCTATTCTATTCCTGGTATAATATGAGATATGGTAAGAACTTACCCTTGTTATCTCTATTTCTACGAAGTCCATAGGGTTCCACAGGATACCTTGGGGTATAGGCGATGGCGGCAGACATCCAGGCACCACAGAGTTAAATTTTCAGCCTCCCAGGATGCACTGGGGTCCCTCTCCTATACCCCGCCCCCGAGCCTCAGGCCACTCAGTTTCGTAACAAGCCATAGGCCGGAGCAGGAGCAAAAAAGAGAGAGAAGACAGTCTGGAACACACAAGAATCACATTCTCACCAGAAGGAGATGGAGAAACCGGTGACCAGATCAAAGCCCATCTGCAGTACAGGTGCGACAGGGCGGGAGTCCTGTGGAACCCTATGGACTTCGTAGAAATAGAGATAACAAGGGTAAGTTCTTACCATATCTCATATTTTCTACTTCAGGGTCCATAGGGTATCCACAGGATACCTTGGGGATGTCCCAAAGCAGTATCCTTTAAGGGTGGGGACGCTCCTGTGCTGTAAGGAGAATCCGCCGCCGAAAGGAAGCATCCTGAGAGGCGAAGGTGACAAAAGCATAATACCTTACAAAAATATGGACAGATGACCACGTGGCTGCCAATCACCGCTGAGGCGCCACGTCGAGCTGCCCACGAAGGACTCACAGACCTAGTGGAAGAGCTTTAATAGAGGATGGAACAGGAAGACCTGTGAATCCATCCTGCCAAAGTTAGCGTAGTGGCAGGCCAACCCATTTTATGGAAACCAGAAAGGACAAAACCGAGAGTCTGATTTCCTAAATGGACTGGTACGGTCAACTTAAATTCTTAGCGCCCGTACCACAGCCAAATAGGCCTCACCAGCAGACAGGACTGGGGAAGTAAAGGCCGGTACTATAATTTCCTCATTGATGTGGAAACTAGACACCCCCATAGGTAAAAAACCAGGGCAAGTGCGAAGCACTGCCCTGTTCCTAGGAAAGATGAGAAAAAGGGAGGTCTACCTGACAGAGCCTCCCATTCTGAAATCCTACTGGCCAAATTAAGAGCCAGAAGGAATACAGTCCTAGCCGTAAGCCATTTGAAATCCACTGAGCCCAGTGGATCAAATGACGGTCCTCAGAGAGCCCTAAGGACCACAGCCAAATCCCAAGGAGCCACAGGTGGAACAAAGGGATGCTGAATATAACTTACACCCTGCACAAGAGTGCGGACATCAGGAAGAGTAGCAATCCTACACTGAAACCATACTAACAGGGCAGAAACCTGCACCTTCAGGTAAGCAAGGCGAAGACCGTTATCTAAGCCCACCTGTAGGAAAGCCAACCTCTGGATATCCGGAATACCCGAGGAGCCTAGCCCCTAGGGCGACACAACTGAAAGAAAGTATACCATACCCAATGGTAAATTCTTGCAGATAAAAGCTTCCGAGCTCTTAGCATGGACAGAGCCCCTGTTAACTATAGAGCTGGAAAAACTCCTAGACCTTAAGAGGGCATCTCCACCGCCACACCGTCAAGGACAGACAACCCAGGTCTGGGTATCAGCCAGGATCCTGAGACAACAAGTCCGGGCGTAGAGGCAACAGCTTCGGAGTGTTAACTGGGAGGCTCCGAAGATCTGAGTAATAGTGCCATCTGGCCCACGCTGGAGCTATCAGCAGGAGCGTGCCTCCTTCTTGCTATTACTGGAGGAAGAAGGGATAACGGAGGGACAAGGTACACCACTTGGAAGGTCCACTGGACCTACCTACGTCTATCAGAAGAGTCTCATCTCTGAAAGGCTCCACTTGTTCACCAGAAGATTGAACACCTCCTGATAAAGAGGACATTTCCCTTAATGTACGTCTTAACGGCTGAGAAAGCCTGCTTTCCATCTGAGGATTCCTGAATGAACACTGCCGATGACGGCAGGGATATAGCCTTCCACCCAAGCCAGAATTCGGGACACCACTGTTAGTGTCGCCTGACTTCGGGAACCTCCTAGGTGGTTTACATAAGCCATCATGATGGCGTTGTCAGACTGTACCTGCACGGTATTTCCGTGGAGGACCTATCCTGCATGCTGGAGAGCCTTGAATACTGCGTAGAGTTCTCAGATGTTTATGGGAAGCGCAAAAACTACTGGTGTCCACCTGCCCTGGAACAAGTGTGGACCCGTCACTGCTTCCCAGCCACGGATACTGGCGTCCGTCGTCAGAAGGACCCTGTCCTCAATCCCAAATGGGGTGCCCCTTGTTTAGGTGAGCTTTCCGCAGCCACCAGGCCAGAGAGAGACAAACCTCTGGGGAAAGCCTATTGACTTTATCCGATGAGGCAACCCATCCCATCCGGAGAGGATCAAGTTTTTCAGAGGTTAAGAGTGAAGCTGGGTACTCTCCACCATGTCGAACAGCGACACCCTGGAACCCAGGAACCACATTGCCAAGTGAATAGACACTCGGCGACTCTGCAAGCAACTGCGTACCTTTGCCTGTAATGCAGAGATCTTTTCCTCAATCACAAAGATCCTCCGATGCTGGGATATGGATCATCCTCTGTGTAGAATCAGAGAGGACCATTTCCAGTTTATCAGTCAGCCCTAACGTAGCAACACAGATATTGTCCGTTGCATATGGCACTGAAGTATCTCTGGGGACCGTGGTAACAACAGGAGGTCGCCCGGATAGGGTAACAAGCGGACCCCCTGCATCCGCAGGTGGGCTGCCATAACTGCCATAACCCTGGTAAACCGTGAGGCGCGGAGGCCAGACCAAGGGGCAATGCCAGAAACTGGAAATGCTTATCGACCACTGCAAACCTGAGGAAAACACTGGTGTGCTAAGAAAAGAGGGATATTCAGGTGGTCACCCTGAATACATCCAACGACACCACAAATTTCCCAGGCTCCATTGAATGATGGAATGCAGGGTCCCCCTCCCGAACCGAGGAACCCTTAAGAATTTGTTGAAGGATTCGAGGTTGAGAATGTCCTGGTAAGACCCATTGGGTGTCTGTACCAGAAAGAGGATGGAGTAATACCTCGTTCCCCTTTGGGGCAACGGAATAGGTACTATAACTCCTGCCTGTAGTGTAACACCCTCAAAAATTACAGGGCCTTGTCCTGAATTGACAGAAGACATGTAACGAAAAACCATCTGGGAGGCTTTTACCGGGAGGAGAGGACATACCTTCAAGAAAATACTTCTCTTACCCCAGTGTCCGTGGTGGTTAGACACCAGCACTGGGCGAACTGGAGAAGCCGGCTGAAGGCTTATAGTCCAACTTGGGAGTAGGACGTCTTGTACTCCAAGCCTGTTCTTATGGCTGAACAGATTTCCTGGCTACTGACTGTCTTGGAAAGCTGTATTTTAGACTTACCTTGGCCTCACAGGGCCGAAAAAACAAAGCCCCAGACCCTGATGGGACTGTAGCCGATGGCAGACACGCAGACGTAGCTGCTGCCTGCGGGGCCACAATTGCGTCCAGACGAAGGCCAAACAGGACTTGTCCCGTAAAAGGCAAAGCATTCCAAATGGAATCTGCGTCCGCTTTCCAAGAGCGCAACCACAGGGAGCTGCAAGCCGCTACTGCTGCCGAGGAGATTCTGGAAAGAAGTAGGCTATATGTAAGACCGTCTCATTATGAACGTGGCAAAGTCTCTGAGAATTTGCCACTATCCACCTGCTCTGCTGGAGAGTCAGTGTGCAGAGATCCAGTTACCTACTCAGCGCTCCATGGCTCTGTCCCCCCAGCACAAGGCCATAGCCGGCCTGGAAGCCCCTCCAGCAAGGGAATATTGGATTTTAGATATATTTGCACCTTGCAATCTGGAATCTCCTTCAAAGAGGACCTGGAGGGCATGGGCAACGTAGCACTCCTCACTAGACGTGTAACATGAGAATCTACCCGTAAAGGTAACACCCATTCGGAAATGTAATTATCCGCAAAAGGGGTATGCAAAAAGAAAACCGTTTTTGAGGCTGGAACCGCTTACCCAGATTTTCCACGCCTCCTCTAAATGATCCACCTGACCAGATAAAGGAATTACAGTGGCAACACCCTTATCCTTAAAGAAAGCATATTTGGATTTAGCCACGGGGGATATGTAATAACCAAAGCCGCACGGACTGCCCGTAGAAGGCCAGGTATATAGATTTTAGACCCAGACTACGCCTCCTTTGCACTAAGGGGCTCGTGTCTGAAAAAGTCAATAATGTCACCGTCATCAGACATCATGGCTTTACACGTCTGAGACCCGAAAGGCCATAATGGTGACTCCCCCTGTAAAACGTCCATCAGGTGCTATACCATTTGGACAAAAAATTCACCCACACAGGCTCCTGCGAGACCTGGGGGGGCGAAAAACAGGATACACTGGGGTACCATCAACTGTCCAGGGACCCCTGCATGTGATGAGACCACCACAGGCTGCGATAACCCCTATGGGGAAACGCAGGGGGCGTTGCCCACAAAGGCTGTAAGCATCTTAGCCAGCCGAGGGCGGTCCCCTTTTTTTGTGCAGGCACAGTGACAGAAATGGGGCGTGATATATAATACAACATGCCCTCCATAAACCCTCAGCGTCTACATATCCCTCCGCTAACTGCACATGATATCAGTACATTATAGCTGGAAGAGGATATCCTCATTCACTTTCAGACATGAGGAATGTGAACGGAGCGTATGTGACCTCCCACACAGAAAAACCACGTTAACTGTGAGGTAATAAACACCCTGCAACACCGCACCGCAAGGGCTGTAGCAGAAGAACAGGGATAGGAAAAGGCTGACAGTCAGAAATGAAAGTACAGGCAAACAGCGCTAGTATTTAAGTCACATACAATGCACAGATAATATCCTGCATTACAAACACTGCGATCAACTACACAGACCAGAGCCTGGTAGGAAACAGTGCTGCATACACTGAACTTAATTGAAGGAGAGGTATAGGGGGAGCCGGACCGCAATGGCATCTGCATCAGCTTCCAGCAGCTTTTGCCATCCCCAGCACATGTAGTGAGAAAATGGCCACCGAGGAGCAGAGAGAAGGCAGGGCCCGGGGGAGGAGCGCTGACACAGCCCGCTCAGACCGCTGTGGAATGGCACTGTGCAGCGGGGGAGACGCCGGCTGTGAGACAGGGAAGGCGTTCTCCCCTGGCCTGCTATTAACCCCTGGGATGCCGCGCTGTACCGCACATGCTGCGGCCCGCTGTCCCTGGTGGTCTAGTGGAAGGCGCAGGATCAGTACCTGGCCCCACGCGCAGCCGGTCCCCAGGGAGCCCCCTGCCTGGGGACCAAACAGGACTGTGTTACCGGCGGGTGCCCACCGCGGGACCCCGCCGCTTACCTTGTTCCCCGTGCATCCGGCCACAGTCCAGGTAGCCGGGATCACCGCTAGCTGTGACCCCAGCTACCTACTAGCATTCCTGGATCGGTACCGGCGTTCTGGTACCGGCGGGGTGTAGGAGTGACAGCATGGACGTCAATACTGACTGTCCTATGCTGGAGCACTCTAGTTGTGCAGCCACAGCTGCGAAGAAATATTCAGGGGCCTTAAAAAGACCCCCTCTGTACGGTGCGACTGGTCCGGCCAGGCACCGACGAAAACTGAGTGGCCTGAGGCTCGGGGGCGGGGTATAGGAGAGGGACCCCAGTGCATCCTGGGAGGCTGAAAATTTTACTCTGTGGTGCCTGGATGTCTGCCGCCATCGCCTATACCCCAAGGTATCCTGTGGATACCCTATGGACCCTGAAGTAGAAAAAAACTTTGTTTCTTTATACTTCTGACTCAATAATTTATAGATATATTGTGCTATTATGTTGGACAGAACTGACATATGATGAGAGAAAACAGATGCCTTCATTTCAGTACATGTAATGAGCTAGTGGCAGGGAAAATAGATTGTAAGCTCTACTGGGTTAGGAACTGATGTGTCTGAATTATGATACTCATAGAAATATTAAAAACTAGCAGTCCAACTAGCTGACCAGGACCATGTATTGTGTTGCAGTGGATAAAAAGGCCAGAAATCAAGTGGCTCATTTTTTTTTGAACCCCCAGTCAAAGGCCATACTGTTGTAAAGGGAGTATAGTGAAAACAGAGAAAGGCAGAACATTCCAAACAGGCTCAGGTCTGCCCACTGGGTTACCAGCGAGATCATCAGTGGGTCCTATCGCCTATGGGCAGGGTCAGGTGTGTAGGGGAAATCCCTGATGGGACCCAACCCTCCTCTAGGGATCAGGTTCCAGCTTGTGCACTTGAATTATACATGCAGACCCCTTCCGATACTGATTGACAGGAAGTTCCGTTTGTGGGTGGTGATGGGGGGGGGGTGGCCGGGCGAATGCAGGCGTGCCTGTGCGTTGGGATGCCGTTTTAGGGGCGTGTAAAAATTAGCCACTGCTGTGCCGCACGCAGTGATGACACTCCGTGCACACAGGAAGTTGCAAAGATCCTGCGCGAGGTCTGGTCAACCACTATTACGCAAGTGTGGTCGATGGTTCTTGATGTTACCGATGTTTACGCTATCTTGCATACTCATCAGGCTTTGAGTAAAGGGAGATGGGCGGATTAATATAGGGCTGGGCGTCTGCATTTTGTGCTGCTGGTTCCGTGTGTATGCATTGATTAGCATATCCTCACAGTGGTCGGGTGCGTGCGTGCGTCTGCTAGCGTGCGTTACTTGCTGAATCAGGCCCTGTGTATATATTGTAATGGTTGTGACACATTTTGTTGGCTTGTGATGTTGAATATCTGGTACCCAAAGAGAAAAATATTACCTACCCCGGTCCTATAACATGAATTTTAGAAATTCTGTCAGTTCAAAGTCTCTTGAAATGTGTCCTTCCAAACATAAATACAGTATAATCATTTTATAACTGGATGCCCAAAATTATCAACGTTTTAAAGAACTTATCTTTATCATCAGGACACATTGTGATCTTTGAAACGTTGACAATAAACACAGATGTTTTACTCTTCAGTCTCTGAGTGCCGCCTTCTTCGATTGCTCCACATACTGTATGGAGATACCTCTCTCCTAAGGCAAGACACTGGAGACATGTACCTGGTTGCATAGTACTTCCCGGTATTCTCTACATTTTGGCTAGACATCTTTCAATTAATCACACATTTTACAGGGTACATTCCCATTATATCATATATATGTGGTGGCCACATTCTCATAGCAGCTAGGCAGTGGCAGAACTCTCCCACCTCCATACCTGACCAATATTACATCACAAATTCAATATATTTTGAAGTGAAGCTTAAGTACTCCATGTCTGCATCATCACCATTAGTTAAATGGAATAAATGCCATATCTATAGCACAGATATTGAGAATGGCAATTCCAATTGACTGCATTCAAATCAATACTTTTAATGCACAGTGCTAGGTCTCCATCAGGCTATGGTCACTGTTTATGCCTTTGTAATCCGTGTCCCAATTTGGTGCAAAATGTTTATTTTTATCATCAGCGTGTAATTATTGGGCACCAAGTCACCAGACTTACAGATATAACATATAAACCAAATAACATGGATAAAATAAACATGATAGCAAGTACAGTACAGTATATGGATAGAGTTCAGTACAATAACAAACACATGGATAGTAATGAGCTAGTAATTACAATTAGTATGGCTACAAGTACAAATTCCATGTGTCTGAGTGTACAAACAGCAGAACATTCAGTATAAAAGATGAAACTAGTAGACGGACATGAGACATAGGGTAGGTATGTATTCTGTAATGTGCACACAGTGGGCCAAATTCATGTAGCTGCAGTAAACTCTTGGTTTACCCACTAGTCGTACTATTCAGTGATAAAATACTTATCCATCATACAGTAATTCTGGCTGTAATAGCTGCATTTAGTGTGAAGAAAAATATGTCGTCCCATCAATATAGCACCTTCATATACCTGTCCCACATTATTTAACCCATTATTCTGATTTTGCAGAACAACAAACCAAAAATTACATAATTGTTGGCCAAATTATGCTAATTAAAAAGTAATTGAGTACATTTTCTTTAGGGGGGGTTCTGAAACCTGTATTAACTCAAATGGAGACAGCAAAAACTTGCGCCTGGACGCGTTAAATGCGGAAACAGGATCTTGCTGCTAATTAAATTCGGACCATGGTAATCACTCAGTCAAATCTATACATACCAAAGCTAGATGTTTTTAAATGCATCTTCAGGCCTCAACAGCTACATAGAAGGTCTGAAAACAGGTTTGACAACAAGTAGTCCAAAGCAGAGTGGTCAGGGCCCAAAATAGGGTCAGAGAACCTAGTCTGGGGATCCCCAGATTGTCAGGTATGCAACACATTCTACTGGGACCAGTTTTTTGGAGTTTAAGAGAAATGTCTCACCGACACTAGGGGTCTTGGCATAAAAATGTAAAAAGAACAGTTAAGCATCACTGCTCTGAGCCAATGTACGACCCCCTCCCCCAACACACACACATACACATTCTTGCCATGACATCTCCTTAGGATTATCCATCACAAGTCAAAAATATGGAAAATTACTGACCTAGCTAGCCAACTACATCAGTTCATCTGTGCATAATTAAGGAGAGCCTGAAAATATGACCTTATGTGGGGTACTTGAGGTCCAGAGATGAAAGTCCTGGTCTAAATGGTTCAAGGTCGACAATACAATATACACATATAACATTTGCAAGTGTATAGAACCAGGAGTTGTTTTTTTTTTTTTTAAATGACTTGGACACCACTGATTAAACCTCAGAAGAGAGATATGGCGTACAGACACTTCTGTCTTTCTAACGTGGCTGGAGTTGACTAAGTATACATGTACACCTACCAAACACTCCAACCTTATTTATACACTTTCATGGAAAGATTAAAGATGTGTAAAAATCCAAAGGCCAATAGACTAGATTAAGAAATATAAAAAAGCACACGGCATCGTAAAATTACTTTTCGAGAGAGGTTGGGTCTTTTTCCAATTACCTAATGCCAGGATCCTCCAAAAGCTATACTACACTGCAGCTCACAGACCGAGAGGTTACAAGCTGCTCAGTCCTTTCAAATATCACTTAACACTTAACAGATTCCTTCTATTCAGCTCTGCTCAAGTGTAATGCAGCTCCCAGCTCTAGGTAACAAAGTAGGTGGTATATCTGGAATACCATCTATAATATACAAAGCACCGCACTCATAATATAGTACCAGCTAACCTGCAATGTACTGACACTAATAAGATAACTGCCACCTATATACAGAAGATCCAAATGGCAAACAGGATTTGCTATGGGGACAATTTACCAGTGCCCTGTATAAATCAAAGATTGGAAAGCACCCATAGTTTATGCAGCAGGAAAGTGAGGTACAAAAATATAAAATTTATCATGTGTGGGATTTGTCTCCAGTGCTCCATCCGATAAACAAAGGTTATTACCAAAGGTGAAAAATTAGGCACTAAATCAAAAGGACCAAATATCAGCAATAGTATGCATATCGTCACAGGATGTAGATTGAAAGATCTAAAGTAAAAAGGTAGACAATGTCTAGATAGACACCAGATGTTAGACAGTCAATAGGTCGACAGGGACAAAAGGTCGACACACTAAAGGTCAACATGTAAGGTCTATGGGTACAAATGGTCGACAGGGTCAAAAGGTCGACACATGGAATTCTTGTTTTCCAACCTTAATCTTCACCCTAAACTCAACCCTCCTCTTGGTGTCCTACACTAACTCTCCCTCGTGGTGCCTAACCCTAACCGTCGGGGTTGGCGCCTAACCCTAAGGTAAGTGCCCAACCCTAACCTTCGGGGTAAGTGCCTAACCCTAACCAAGCAAAAAAGCTTGTGTCATCCATTTTTGTGTCAACCATTTGACACGGTCGAACATTTGTACCTGTCGACCTTTTGTCCATGTCGACCTATTGACTGTCTAAAATCTGGTGTCTATCTAGACATTGTCTACCTTTTTACTGTAGATCTTTAGACCGGATCCCACTGTCACATTACATTGGCATAATACTGCAGCTAAACCTATTCAACATTCTAAATGTAGTTATGGAAAAATCTGTGTTATATAGTATAATAATTCTTTTCACTTATTTCAAAAACTACCTGAAAATTAATTAATTGATTCTTTCAGAAGTCAACATTTAATTCCCATTGATGGCTAATGATAATATTATAATGTTCCTTGGTCTATGCTTGCTTTTTATTCGTACCTGATCCACAGACAACAAAAACAAACAGTGCCAGAAGCCAAGGTCCTACAGGATATTTCTCTTCTTGTGGCCTCTAAAATATGGAAAAAAGAATTTAAGTGGTTATCAATTTGAAATTTAACTGTATGTGTGTTTAGAAAAAAATAGTTTTACAAATTGTAAAAAGGTAAAATGTAAAAGTCTACTATAAAACACCATTGTTTACATGGCAATCTAAAATGTAAATAAATAGAGAGATATGATGATTGGTGATATGATGTATCAATATTTAACACAGTTTCATAATTCAATTGCATTTAATATCATCACTGAATATCCTTCAGGGAGTGACAACCGCCAAGACTGACAAGACCCACATCACCTATCTAACCAATATGCATATTTGAGATCAAGGAGTTTATTTACTAAATGGCAGGTTTTCAAAGCTGCCGATTATTTGCAGTTTTGCCTGCAGTATTTAAAACAGCAATACTATTAAGTGAAAAGCACAGCTGATTTTGAAATTAATAGTATAAAGCTCAATGCACACGGAGCGCTCAGTCAACGATCAGATATCGTTGTCTGATCGTCCTGCATGTGCTGCATGTTCGATATCGAACATCCAGCACATGCACCAACCCCCAAATGTCTCTTGCGGGTCCCTATAGTAACCAGGCTAACCTGGTTGATATCGAACAGGTTGGCCTGCATGCACGGGCGATGTTCGATATCGACCATCCGTGCCCGCGCATCGACCATCGGTTGGAGGTTGCAAGGGCCCAAAAACAGGACAATATGAACGATAACTATATCGTTATCGTTCATATCGTCCGGTTATATCTGACCGTGTGTTCGCACCTTTAGTGTTTTAAATCCTGCAGGCAAAAACCCAGATAATCGGCAGCTTTGAAAGCCACTGTTTAGCGAACATCATCGAATATATAAATGCAATAGAAAAAAACACCAGAGAATTCTGCAGTATCATAAAATCAATGCAAATCAAAATGCTACAAATAGATACAAATTGTGTTACCTGTACCAGTGTACTGTACTTTAATATTGCCCTCAGCATTATAAAGCAAACACATGGCCCAAATTAGACTGTACAAATACCCAAACATTTCTTAAAAGTTCCAGTGGTTTATGTTGTTTAGACCACTGATAAAATATTGAATTAACTTTAGAAAATATCCAAAACATTTATTTTGTTGTCAATGTTTGCACCCCCACGGCAGAATTTTAGGGATATACACACACACATATACGCACACACACTTTTTTTTTCTCCTTTGGAAGGGAGGGGATGACGACGACTTATGACAGGGCTCAAAATAAAATAATAAAAATTCCGCAGTGGGTGGGTGCAGGCCTTGCTGAGAGACAGTCTATCAGTGAAAAAGCTGCACTCTAATTCGCTGTCAGAGGGGGCAATTCAATTGTTTTACTCAGCGGCTCTCATAATGGGTGCTTGTTGAAGCAATTTAATTCAGGCGCGAATAGCTGCTGGCACCAGCATTTCTGCTCGCACCCTCCTGAGGTGGTGAACAGAAATGTGCGATAAGTCTAGAGATGGTGTGCCCAAAGCAGTACTTTAGACGAGTTTAGCCTCACAGAGTGACTAAATCTGGTGCTTTTGGGTGTGCACACAAAGTAATGCCCTATGGGGGGGGGGCAATTGCCCTGATGGGCACCCACAAAACAATTGAATACTCCCAGACTGTCAATTATAAACAGCACTGAAGAGCTCTTATGCTACGTACACCAATATGCAATAATCATCTGTTTGGTCCAATTGTTGTACAGTGCGTCGTCCACAACCTGGCTTGCAACATCAGGAGCGCTGCACGACAGTCCAGTACCAATATTGTGCAGCAAATGCAGTGTGTACTTGATCGGTGCAATAAACTGCATGTGAAAAAATCACCCAAATTCAATAGAGAAATGTATCACTCATATAAGAACGATAATTGTGTATAATTGAAATTGTGTTCTTTGGATCATTTCAGCTGTAAGAAAAAATAAATATTTTCCTCTTACCTTTCAGGTGTGTACCTACAGATGTGTCCTCATACATCATTGCTAGCATATTTTTTATCGCTTTTACTATCCCAAGAACAATGATTTTTACCATCTGGGATTGCATTTGTTGATACTTAGTATACCACGTGTTGCTAATTGGCTGTTACATTATTCATCTGCTGACTTGTCCGTGATTTTTATAAAGTATTGGTAACAGTGTTACCAATTGGTAACTTCTATTTATTCAGATACACTCTCTTTTTATTTTCACATTATTTATTTATTTATTTTATTCTTATTTGTGTTTTGTAACATTTGTATGTGAATGTATTTGGTTTAATAAAATATTGACTATATTTTTCTGCAAGATCCTTGTGTGAGACTCTATTTTTATGCTTCGTATACAAACTCAGACGCACACATATATACAAGTGTTGCATATAAAATTAATCAGCACAGTCTCCAGTTCATCCTAGTTGCATTGATTTGCAACTAATGGAGCATACACACGGTCAGATTTGTCAGACTTGTCAGATTTGTCAGATGAACGATTAAACGATTAAACGATTAAACGATTTGAACGATTTTACCAAAGTTTTGAACGATTTGAACGATTTGAACGATTGAACGATTTTTGACTGCATTAAAATGAATGGAATCGTCCAAGTCTGACTGCAAACACATCAGATGTCAGAAATCGTTATCTGACCATCGGGAACGCGCATCGTTGATCGTCCATCGTTCAGGCATGTCAGATATGAACGATTTTCCTTCAGATATGAACGACTGAACGATTTTTAAATCGTTATCGTTCATATCTGAAGGAAAAATCTGACCGTGTGTATGCACCATAAGACTCCCAACGCTAGCAGAGTAGCACGGACCTGGCAGCTCACTTGTACCAGGCATCTCGCACTGCGTGGCGTATTGAGGCTAGATGTGTGAGGACACATCTGTAGCTTAAGCCTTTCTGCTCTGCTAGCCTTTAACCCATTAATAGTAGAATAGAAGAATCAATAGCATTGAAAACCTCAAACTTACAAGTTGCTGTATAAAAAATAAAGTCAAAATTTGATTAAAAGTTTAAATATATACTGGAATATTCAAATTTTATTAACTTTATTTTCCCATATAAACCAAAGTAATTTATAAAAAGGCTATGAATCTGCAGAAAATACTTTCACCCAACAAGGTACCTCGATTTACCACTAAAATTAATATAAAAAAAAAACCTACACTGTAAAACATTGTTATATTTTTAAAAGGGAATAGCTTTTGCATCTCATGTTATCAAATTATCGTCATAGTCACTATCAGAGAGAATACGTTTGGTGTCCGATTCAGAAATCGAAATCCGAAGCAGATAAGGAGCAAATTGGGCAGCTTATGTCTTGGAAGTGGGCATAAGAGGAGGTAAACAGTGTAGTGTAGAGCAGTGGTTCTCAAACTCGGTCCTCAGGATCCCAAACAGGTCACGTTTTCCAGGTCATCCAGCAGGCGCACATTTGTGTTCATTATTCACTGGCACATTTTAAAAGATCCACAAGTGGAAAGCTAATTATTTCACTTGTAATCCTGTGAGGAGACCTGGAAAACATACACTGTTTGGGGTCCTGAGGACAGAGTTTGACAACCTGTGGAACAGAGCACAGGATCTCAAACTCAGGGCCTTATTTATCAACGAGTTTTATCACTCACAAGTGATAAAACTCATTGCGTATGAGAATGGTGCTCCAGCCAGTCAGTTCCTGTCATCTGTTTGAAAAATGACAATTGGAAGCTGATTGGCTGGATAAAACTCATTGATAAATCAGGCCCTCAGTCCTCAGTGCATGTTTTCCAGTTCACCTCACAGATTCACAAGTGAAATAATTAGCTCCACCTGTGAATCTTTTAAACCTGTGCACCTAGGTGGCCTGGAAAACGTGAACTGTGTGGGGTCCTGAGGACCGAGTTTGAGAACCACTGGAGTAGAAGCAACAAACAGAAGAAAGTGAAGGGGGCAAGAGGGAGTGTGGACAGAGGGCCTGATTCAGAGACTGACTCTAATGTGATTGCAACTGCATTTTCATATGCAACGCAGCTGCGAAAATATGCAAATGTCAACAAAGTTCATCTGAGCATAAAGACACCCACTGCTGCCATCTCACCTGCATGCGACTACGCATGCCTGCGTTAACATCAGTAACATTGAATGACCTCGGCGGCCATCTTACCCTTGAGGCAGGTCTGACCTGCCGCAGCCATGGGAGCTTTTCTGACACGCAGAGCTGCATATGTAATGGCAGTGGCTAATTTATTCATGCCCATGTAACGGCGTTTAAACGGATAGACATGCATGCGTTTTTGTGACCACTCCCCATTACCTCCCCCCAAACGTTGGCAGTCTGTCACTCACTTAGCAATGGATTCCTCTCTGCGTGCGTGATCGCAATGAGATTGCAGCGCACGCGCCGTGCATACGCAATGGCAAACAATCACTCAATCTGTGTGAAAATTGCATTAGCATCTGTTTCTGAATCAGGCCCAGAGTGAGGTTGGAAACGTAGGAGGGGGCAGTGATAGTGCTTAGAAAGTGATAGACAGGAATTTAAACTAGATTCTTGGGGGGCTGCGGGGGTGAAGCTGGTTGAAGAGAGGGTATATGGAATGTCGCAAAAAGAAAAATGAGCAGTAGTGTTCATGATTGATTTAAATAGGGAAAGGCGAATTAGGGAAGGCCAGAAGAGGAGAGGCTACAGTAGTTTAGACTAGAGATGATGAGCGAGTGGATAAGTGATTTGGCGGCAACGCTGTGAAAATGGGCCTGATTGTAGAGATTTTCCGTATGTAGAAATGAAAATAGATATATTTGGAATATGCAGGGTGAAAGACAGGGAGGAGTCAAGGATAACACCTAGGCAGCGAGAAAGCAGGAGAGCAACAGAAAGAGAGGGTGGGGTGTAGCTCTAGAAGGGGGAGACAATAAGTTAAGTTTTTGACATGTTTAATTTGGGGAAATGCTGGGATATCCAGGATGGTATGGCAGAGAGGCAGAAGGAGATCCGACAATTTCTGATGGAGAAAGTTCAGCAGCATATCACTTTGTTTGTGGGCTTGCCCGGTCTCTGCACTGTTAATTTCTTATGGCAGAGAAGAGCTTTTGGGAATACGTTATCTTACCCTGCTGTCGTTCTTTGCTCAGCCAGAGTTCACAGAGCTTATGGTGTGGGACCAGAGGTATGGAGACGGTTGAGCTTATTTCCCCTTCATGTTAGGGACCTGGAAGTGACGTGAGTGAGGGCGGAAGTGCAGTTACATGCCCAATAAGGCCACTAAAAGAAGAAAAAGTTGTCCCCTCACTGGCTCACTACGCTTGCCACAAGGTTATATTCCCCCTCTATGCCCACTAGGATGGTAGGGAATGACGTTGGACAGTAACTAATGACGTCAGGGTCCTCTCCGTGAAGGGGATTTAGACATTACCGTGTGAAGGACCAGAGGTGCGCAGTGGCTCTCTGTGAATCTGGTGGGAATGCAGGGGCTCTCTGTGGAGCCAGAGTGGAGGATGTGTGCAGGACTGGAGGTGCGGCAGTCCCCCATGAGCTTAGTGAGGGGCGCCAGCGGGGGAGGTAGCTGGAGCCGGTGGAACCTATTAAGCCTGCAAAGTTTGTGGAGTCTGGAGCCGGAGCTGTGGAGGAGGTGGCTGCTGCTTGTACTCCTGACCGGACTAAGGAGTTGATAGGTGAAGTGGCTCCTGGCAGGCTTAGGAGGAAGCGCCAGCTGGGGAGACAGGCTGGTGCACTGGTTATGTGGAGGAGGATAGGGCATCAGTCTGCGTTCCCAGCAGTGCTGCTGCTGGCGAATGTCCACTCCATGGGCCTGATTCAGAGCCGGACGCTATTTGCGCTCGCTCGTTCAGAAAAAGGGGCCGGCTATTTAAATTGAGCGCTCGCTCTTTGCGGTCTGTTGACGCCTCTATGTCTGAGCGAGCGAACGAAACATGCGCTTGCTATTTTGTAAAGACGCCCCCTGGCCGCTCGCATCATACGTCATCTCTGCTATTTATTTGATTAATCGAGTACATCGAAAGGCATCTGAACTGCTCACAGTGCTTGTGGTAGGATTTTCCTACCGCAATCATGCGAACAGTTCAGGCTAAGAAACAACCAAGTGACGTGGTCGATGACGCTGCTTTGTTAATTATGCACACCCTTAAAACGCCCGTTTTGACCGTTTGGCATGCCTGCGTTCGGATCACCACTCCCCGTTTTCAAGCACCTTCCCCTGTTACCACCCACAAATGCCTCATCCTGTCACTCAAATTAGCAGGCACTCGCTATTTAGCGAGCGCTCGATTTCCGACCGCAATGACTGGTTGGTGCATGCGCATTACAACCCATACGCATGCGCAGATGTGCGAACATCGCTCAGAGCGGCCGCTTACGAGCGGCTCTGAATCAGGCCCCATGGCCAATAAGTTGCATGAACTATTGCTGCTTCTTGGCGGTGCATATCGGGATCAGCTGTTTTGTATTTTACAGAGACCTGGCTGGGAGAGTTTGTTCCTGACGATTTTCTGCATCTGCCGGGTTTCCGTCTGTACAGAGGGGACCGTGTTATGGAGCTGTCCGGGAAAGCAGGGGGGGGGGGGGGGGGGAATTTGCTTTTATAATAATGAAGGCTGGTGCACGGATGTTACAGTGTTACATAAGTCATGTAGTCTCATATGGAGTCTTTTTTTATTAACTGTAAACTATTTTATTCTCCGTAGGAGTTTGCTTCATTCTGGTTGGGGTGTAGCATTTAGCGGCGTTTCTAATTGATATGGAGCGTGAATATCCAGACTCTCTGCTTATTGTTTTGGGAGGTTTCAACAAAGCGAATCAGTCGGGAATTACCAAAGTATAGGCAGCATATTAAGTGTCTCACCAGGGTATACTGGATAATTGTTATACCATCTTAAAGGATGCTTATCGCTCTCTCTCTTGCGCTGCTTTGGGTCTTTTGGATAATTGCTTGGTTCAATTGTTACCGACTTATAGGCAGAAATTGAGATCAGTAAAGCCTGTGGTAAAGACAATGAGGAGATGGACAAATGAGGTGAAGTCGGAACGTCAGGCTTGCTATGACTTCACCGATTGGAGTGTATTTGAGGCTGCAGCTGTTATTTGAATTATTTTACTGATATTGTAACATATTATATTAGTTTTTGTGTGTGTGTGTGTGTGTGTGTGTGTGTGTCTGTGTGTGTATATGCCAACAAAAACCTTCTGTGTTTTTAATAACAAACCATTTTTTACTGCAAAGCTTAGGCAGCTTCGTCATACCTGTATAATCAGGCCTGGAACACACTGACTAAAGAGATATGGGTGGCAAAAAAGGTGCTTTGCTGCTAAGCTGAAAGATAAGTTTTCAGTGAATGATCCAGTATCAGTGCGGAGAGGCCTGCAGGGTATTACCAACTACAGGAAGACATCTACCCATATTGCTAGGAGCAGAAATTAGCCGACGAACTAAATAATTTTTTTGTAAGTTCGAAAAGCCTGACTCCATTTCACTTACTACTCCTGACATGTTGGTTAAGTAACAGGAACTCCTGGAATTTCCCCACAATGTGGTATGGGTATTTCACCTGCATTAAAAAGGTGGGGGAGAAGGAGGTGGCCAAAAAGTTCAGAAGGCGGAGGTCGAGGAAAGCACCTGGTCCGGATGGTGTGTCGCCATCCAGCCTGAATTCTTGTACTGTACAGTTGGCTCACATTTTTACAATGTTTTACAGTGTTCTACAATTATTTTGATGCCTAAGAAATCTTCTATCATGGTTTTAAATGATTACAGACCGGTTGCTTTGATGTCTGTGGTCATAAAAATGTTTGAACGATTGGTGTTGACCCATCTGGAGAATGCCCCTTTTGGACCCTATGCAGTTTGCTTATTGAGCAAATAGGTTGGTGGATGATACAGTCAACCTGGGGCTGCATTATATCCTACAACATCTTGCCCTGTACATATGCGAGGGCCCCGTTTGTTAACTTCAGTTCAGCGTTCAACACAATTATTCCAGGTAAACTCTACACTAAACTTATTAGTTTGGGGAATTCGGTTCCTACTAGTTACTGGATCATTAATTTCTGGAGAATAGGAAGCAGCAGGTGAGGAGATTAGTAAACCTTCCCAAACTCATCACATGTTGAGTTTGGGAAGGTTTACTAATCTAGTGGCTGGACAATTAGTATGGGGGCTCCTCAGGGATGTATACTTTCTCCTCTGCTTTTTTCTTTATAAACAAACGACTGCACCTCTAGTGATCCATCTGTGAAACTCTTGAAATTTGCGGACGATACCACAATTATTGAACTTATCAATGATGGTGAGGAGTCCGCTCACAGAAGGGAAGTTCAACAGCTGGCCCTTTGACGTAGTCTGAATAATTTGGAGCTAAATCCACTAAAAAATGATAGAGATGATAGTGGATTTCAGGAGCCATCCACCTGTGGTGTCTCCAATTATGATTAAAAAGACTACAGAAGGTGGTTTATTTTTTCCATCCTCACTAGGAGGGAAGGACATGTGGAGTTATGAAACTTTACAGACAGAAAGGCGTTTTGTGGATTCCATGGTTGCAGAACAAGCAGTACGTTGACAGACATTATGGTAGAATGTGTGGCAGTCAGAACCTCTGTGGAGTGTGGTCTGTGCGGTCCTCAAAATGGAGTTATAGTACAGGTACAAAGTTCAAGAGGAAAAAGTGCTGAGGAGTACACTAATACCGTTATTACAATTAATGTATGTCAGCTGCTGCATAGTGTTATTGAAAAAAGATACTCTCTCTCCCCAAACCCCCCCTCCCCCCCCCCCCCACAACTAACCTGAACAAATTCAGGGACCTCCAGATTGATGGTTATAGCCTGAGTTGGTCTCACTGCAGGGCAATTTTATCTCAGGTAGTAAAAGAAGTGCAAGTAGACATAAGCCCCTCTGATTGCTGAGAACCAAGGTTTCTGGGACTTTTAGAAGGGTGCCATTGCCATCTAAATGGGAGTTGAGAGCCCCTAGTGGGCTTCCAGTTGGTGCATAAGGTGCCACAGGCTCCAAATGTAAGAATAATCAGCAGGGTCACAAAGCTGGAGCTGCAGTCTTGATCACAGGGATTTCAATGTAACCAAGTGCGGGGAACCACATACACAGGCCAGACTGGAAGCCAGGCTCAGTGATGAACACAGTGACAAAGAAAAGGCAACTGGACAAGGACGACCATCAAGATCCCTGTGGTGACCCCAGAGGACTACAGGGCCAGCAAGACACTAGTGTTGCTTACAATTCAGCTGCGGTAAACCAGGTTGTGATCTGAGTGGCAGTGGCACCTTGATGTAATCAAGTGCACAATAGAGTGGTATAACTGGGCATTACTCAGAGAGCTCACACAGCCTGCGACCACTCTGATATGACAATCTCAGTTAGAGCTTAAAGAAATTGCATGACAAAAATATTGTATATTTTTTATTTCAAGTATAATTTGCTGGAGGCAGACCACAATGTGTTTGTTCCTTCATCTTACTATGGATGATAAAATTGTTGATTATAATTTTGTTCAGTATCCTGGACAATGTCAACCATTGTCATATGGTGTAGTGAGCAAAGGGGCTTTGGACACACCACTGACCTAAGTCAGAGATCTGCACTATGACATATTCCCTCTACTTCTCACTGCTCTGACATCACATAATATGCATAGAGCTCTGACCCTGTAGCCACCATATTTGTTTGCCATCCAGACAGGCATTGAAAAGGATATAAGGACCTGTCTAAGAACCAGATGCACACTTAAAAAAAGATACTTGCAACTTAAAAGAAAAACATCAGTCTAATCAAATACATAGGTATTTAGAGAATGGAACACACTATGGCGGTGATTCTGTTGGGACAGAATAGCAAAGCTGCACGCAGGCAGCTTTGTAATGCCGTCCTTATAACTATGCAAATGCAGCAGGTGTATGACACCCAGTGCTGCATTTGCGATCCAAGCACTGTGACCAAGGTCGCAGGCTGGGATAACTATCGCTGGGATGCCAGCCAGCTAAGTAAGCCTCAGCTTACTCAGGATGACCGGCTTGCAAGGCCCCTGGCCTTGGCACTCCCGCTAAACGGGCCGTCTGCCCCTTAAATGCCTCTGCCTGCAGGACCCATTCTGCACATTTGCGTGCAATGCTGAATTAGCCCCTATATCATCTATTTCTATTTCCAGTCTAAACTTGCATTGAGGGATTTATGTTGTATTGATTCTCTTCTGTGGAAAGACGCTAGGAACCTTCCATTTCCCTCTTGGCAAGAGACAGGAACCATGGAATTTACTTTATAGAAGGTGCCAATCTGATAGGTGGTGCCAGTTATAAAACATTTTTATTCAGAGAAAGTCAGCTACTGTTGAGAATCTAAGTTTATCTCCTCCTACAAGTACAGAACAAGGAAAACGTAGAGACGAAATTCTGCCCATCTGTAAATAATGAAATCTGGTGCAAATACCTAGAACCAATATTCAGATATAAAAGGTGTGTGGTATAGTATTGCCACTGCATTCACAAATCAAACAACACAACTATGTTGGCAATTTATTTTCAAGCTGTTACTTAATACAGAATTTTTTTTTAGGTATTTGATCCAGGAATGCAATCTGGAAGTCAGCCAAGCGTATTGCTCCTGCCATATAGTTACACAGCCTCTGGAGCTTCTTCCTGCATATTCCTCCATTTTCTGGAGCATGTGACAAACCGATCCACATTTGGAAATATTCACACCATATCAAAATATAGACATAAGATAACAGAGTAGAGAAGCTTGTGTCTTGCCAGTGAACCTTTCTTTACAGAAGGTCTCAATGAATCAGAAGCAGCAGAAACTTCTGCAGGTAATAGGTCAGATAATTAGAGAAGGATACATGGAACCTGATTGTGAGTCGGATGCCGCAGTGTCCATATCTGCGACCTTATGCGAATGCCGCTACAAAGCCCTTCCCTGGTGTATATCCATGCGTATGTAGTGTTCCACTAGGCTGTTTTAGAGGGGCGCCACACAGTGGCCGATATGAAATTGCTAAAATTCGCCCAGCCCTTATGACGGTGCTACACTGAAACAACAGTCCCCACCCGCGGGCCGCAGTGTCCCATGGAGGGGAAGGAGGGGGAATTCCGGTGAAACAATCACCGGCTGTGCATCGATTTACACTGCGGAGAGAGCTTGGGGGCAGTCCAGCAACTCCGGTCCACTACAGTGGTTAAAGGGAAGGACACAACCCTTTTCTAGTGTCCAAGTCCCTTTTTTGGATGCACATCGTGACCCTTCAGTGACAGCCACCTTGCGAAACCGCGGCTAAACCCAGTGCTTTCGTGCAGAACAAGCGCTATAATTAATGGGTGATCAAAGACAATTAAATTGCCACATCGTGCGCCAATTATCGCAGCACAAAAAACTACTTAAATCTTCCCCTTAAAGAGGCTATTTGAAACTTGAGCTGCAAAGCTTGTTAACTAAAAATGAACTAATACATATATTTACATTTTCCACAAAATGCAATTTTCATTCGCCATGGGAGGCGGGTTATTTTCTGCCATGGCTTCAAAACAAATTTTTCCTTACTAGTCAAGATACATTAGTTTGAAAACATTCATTTAAATGAACAGCTGAAATGCATTCCAAAATAATATCCGGAAAATAAGGAGTATATGAATAAGCACTGCACTATTGTACAACCATCAGATAAGCCATGATTCGGAAAAAGTGTCTTGGGGCACATTTGTGGGTCACCATCCTAGGCTGATTGTGACACAAGATTTATGTCTGATAAGAGCAATGGTATGATACATCACAGTAGCAAAAGTTAAGAACACATTGTTATGGCTATAAGTCATTAATTACCTCCCCTCCACCAGATCCAAGAGTCATTCCTCTGTCCTCATTGTCCTCTCTACTGCCTTTGACACTGTAGATCACACTCTTTTCCTCTACTCTTTCTCTGTGCACTTCTCCTGGTTTTCTTCCTATCGCTTCAACTAGCCCATCCATCTCAACCTCCACCAACCCCACCTTCTTCCTGTAGGGGTTCCTAAAGGCACTGTACTCGACCCCCTTTTCATTCTACACTTCTTAACTTGGTGATTTCAACTTCTCATATGGGAGGAAATTCAATTGTAAGCGCTGGTGGCTGTCAGTTCTGGGTGGTGGCTGTCAGTTCTGGGCACCCAACGGAGCATTTCAATTGATGTTCCAAATGGAGAGCGAACATCCACCAGCGCTGGCACTTCAGCTCACCCTCTTCTGAGGCGGTGAGTAGAAATGTGCAAAAAGTCCATGATTTGGGTGCCCTAACCGGGACTTTACACTGGTTTAGCCGTTTGCAGAATCAGACCCAGAATTCCCTAGATAACATCAGGTCAGCAACAAAAAAATTACGTACCATCACCCAAGTAATACCAGTGGGTGTGGAGTAATAAGCCGTGCGAAATTAAAGTATCTTTTTTGGGGAAAATACAGGACAACAATTTCTGCCAGGGCCTGCTAGGATAAATAAATAATATAAATACACACACACACACATATATATATATATATATATATACACATACACACACACACACACATACACACACATATACTATATTTTAAATAAAACACGACCCAACACCCATTTTCTTCTCACTTACGCCCAGATTCAATAGCGGCGAAATCGCCCATTTTCGCTGCTGCCGGTGAGATCGGACAATTTTCACCCCAAAAAAAAAAAAGAGAAAACGGACGATTGTCTACTTAAGATCAGGAGAAAAAAAAAATGCAAAATCCCTATTTTTGATTAAAAATGTGGGGATTTCTTTCAGAACCTTTTAAACATTCCCCCGAATGATAAATTACACCATTTTTTTATTTTTTTTGAAAGTTACGTAATTTGGTGAAAAAACTACCGGTTGAATTTTTGGGAGAGAAAAAAAAAAAAAATAGTTGAAAATGGGTCTGGTTTTTCGGGAGGCGGTATGGATGAGTCAAGTGTTTTAAACATCGCACGTGGCCGCAGCAGGCGCTTTAACGTTTTTTTAAATTGCGCTTTTATGACACGAAAATAAACTTGCACCCATTTTAAACGTACTCCCTATTTATGTGGAACAGTAATTTCCAGGAAAAAAAATTGCTTTCTAGAATTTTTAACCATTTTTCCATATACGCAAATAATTACCACCAATCGACGCAATTTAAGTCCCCAAAATACTTTTATTATGGCCAATCGTATACTTCTAAAATTATTTCCGATGTAGGTCAGCCATTTTTGGGGGTACAGACGCAAATTCTTAACATTTTTGCCTATTTTCGAGCCTCCCATTTTTGCCTGTTTTTTTGGGCAAAAATCGTCCGTTTTCGCCACTAATTGAATCCGGCCCTATAATCCTTGGGGAAAGTTTCATTATTTCTTCCATTCTCCCAGGCTTGCAATTCACGTAGCAAGAAAAAGAATCTAATAAATTTTGCAGGAGTGCTCCTGGAAGGAGTCCCGATGCGAATGACTGGGTTAGAGTCATTATAAACAAACAGCGTGGCTACCCTCTGACTGGTAGGGGAGCAAAGGCAAAATTACTCTAATTGATTAGAAACGGCTAAACCCACTTTTGGTTTAGCCGCAATGAAATCCATACATTCCTTTTCTGCCCTTAAACATGATGGGTATCTAAGAATAACTAATCTTGGCGCCAAATGGAAATACAATAATAAATATGAACCTAAAATGATTTCTTACTCAAGTATGGTAATTTGTGTATACTGGGAAAAGTAACCATTTTAGACTCTTACTTGTATTTGTGTTATTGCATTTCCATTTGTGCCAAGATTAGTTATTCCTACATATACCCATCATGTTTAATATTTGTTGACGTTTGGTCACACTTTTAAGCTGGGTACACACTGGGGCGATGTGTACCTGGACAATATGGCGGCCAACAGGTTGACATATTATATCCGCGCTACACATCAGAATGGTATAATGCAGGATGGAATAACGGAATGATCCTTCGTTCCGTCCTTCATTAACTTGCACGGCGCTGCATGTGATATCATCCAGTTGGCCGTGCAGCACAGCCGACCAGAATATATCGCTAACGGCCGCGGGAGTGCGCAGACTGGCAGTACAAACTGAACGATCCAGACGACATGTCGTTCCGATTCGTCCGGAAACTACATATCTCTTCAGTGTGTACCCATCTTAAGGTATTTCCAGTCGCAGCAGCCGTTGACACATTTCAAAGTATCTGTACTCTTCCACCCTTACTCTGCTCTGCCTGACACCTGAACATTAGCATCACAGACTGGTTTGATGTCAATGAAAAATCCCCCTGCAATCATTCCATTTAGTTCAATTCAGTTTCAGAACTCCAGAAATCCGACTGCTGACATTCCAATGGTAAGTATTAGGGTTAGGCTCTGGGGGGATAGATATGGTTATGCTGCAGGGAGGATTAGGCTTAGGCTGCCCGAAAGGTGGGTAGGGGGGAGGGTTAGGGTTAGGAAACTTACCTAATTGGGTCGGGATGCCGCTGTCGGTATTCTGACCACTGGTAACCCAACTCCATGTAACATCAATATAATCTGTACTGCTTTGATCTGATTTTACCAACCACCAGGAAACCAATTATTGAAAAGCTGCTTCAGATAAAGATAAAAATATATTCATATTATATGCAAGGGCTATTAAATAGTTATATAGCTATATTCATTCGCTGCTCAAATCAGTACTTATTTCACCAATTTATTTTTCGTCTAAAGTCAGGTACACACTATGATATGTCGTCTGATCCGGAGGAATGCAGCATGGCCCCAGCTGTTGCGCCATTGCTCCTGGCATTGGCAAGTGTGTACGCATTTGCCGATGCTGGCACCCCCTCAGGGACTCACCGCACAACACATCGGCTGGGTACACATCGTTAAGTGTGTACCCAGCATTACACTACCAACATCAGAGACTGGGCAATGACCAGCCGTTGTTGCAAGTTGAATATATTTACAACCACATTATTGCAGACTCCTTCTGCACACAGACCAGCCCTTCATACACTTCCTGTCATATTCCTTCTTATCAGGGAAATTGGGAGCAATACTAAAAATATCATCACAATTTTGTATTGTAACTCTTGTGTGGACTTCCCCTCATCTCTTACCCTAACTTGAAAAACACATCAGCGAGTTTCAAATAGTTAAAAAAAATAGGGTACACCGACTCAAATCCATAAAGAGAAGTACCAAACAGTAGGACAAAACTATTTCTTTGGATGCAGTTCCTTTACTCCAGCCTATGCCAGGACAACAATTTATTATGGTTGCTGATTGGAAATTACCAGAGATATTAGCTAAAACTCTCCGGACCATTACATTCCGGATTTCCTAGTCCCATGTCTTTCTTAATAGTTCTCTCTGTTCCTTTCATTGATAAATTTCTATCTATACAAACTTGTTTCAACTCACTAATCAAGTCTTCAAGAATGACTGACACCTCTAATAAAGAAAAAATGTAAAACAAACAAAAAAGATGCCTTGTATTTTTTACATGTAATTATATTTGTTGTTGATTATGGTTTTGCATATTACAATGTTTAACATCAGTGTGTCACAAATAATCACAGTAAAGAATTATCAACAGGTAGCACAACATAGAGTTGCCAAGCACTGCTCTAGGTGCGTCTTGGTAGTCAGGATGGAATGAGAGAAGTATTTAGAAGATAGTCTTTGTACCTTACAGGATTTGGCAGGAGTTACAGTATATGAGACATCAAAAGAAGTGAGTGAAGTATCTATTAGATTTGAATACCAGACAGTTTGCAAAACATTATTTTTTATAGGAACTGTATTGTTCTTTTACTCAGAATTGCAACAATATGTTAGGTTTACCAGATAGTTTGCAACTTTCTGCACTGTGCATGATGCAGATCAGCCTTATTCATTCGTCCTGTTTCTAGCTAACTATAATTCTCCTACAGCAGACAGAAGTGGAGCTGATAGTGGCCCATTCGCTAACAAGACAAGTTATTTTTCCCCTCCATAGTTGTCCTGCAGTGACATTGAGCGATAAGCCCTCCCCCTGCTAGCTGGAGCCTGGTCTTCTGACTGTAGTAGCTGCTGCTGCTTCTCTGGTGCCAGATAACATGTGCTTCCATGAGCGGGGTCTCAAAGCAACAAATAGCTCCTCCAGTAAGTGCCAGGACATTGAAATCCTCTGCTCCCCAGACTCTGCCTCCGGCGACGACACCCGCCCTCCAGTGCCTGAGGCCATAACAGTGAATAGCAGCTGGAGAGCTGATAGCTACCTGAACCCCTCCTACTACTGGCAGCATAATCGTAAAGCAGTTAGATCCTTCGCCACCACATAAAAAGACACTAAGGGGGAAGTCCATTGTTTTAATTATGGCTTTAGCTAATGGGTGCCCGACGGAGCAATTCAATTGTTGCTCTGTTCGGGCTTGAGTGCCATGGGTGCACACATTTCTGCTCGCCACCTCCTGAGGTGCCCAGCAGAAGTGTGAGAAAAGTCTGTGGTTTGAGCGCCTAACCAGTACTTTAGACAGGTTTAGCCGCGACAAGCGCCATAATTAATGGGTACCTAAAACAATTGAATTGCTCCCCTAGTATCTTATGTGCAGCTTTTTTAAACCTGAAGAACAGTACACAATTGTGTTTATTAGTATTAAAAATTTTATTGAATATAAATATTGCTTTTAAAGAATAAGATGTGATTTAGTGAAGAACTAATAATGAAATACAAAACTAAGCTTAAAGTGGTCAATTTACACATTAAAATACCATTTACTTACTTCAGCTTTAACGACTCGTCCAAAATTTTGCCCTTCAAACATGAAATGTGCCCTTCTGAGTTATCAGCACCGTGCCCAAAACAATCCTATAGTGAACAGGCACAGTATAGGACTGTTGTTGAGGTGTGACATCTTATCACATTGGCCATCATTACTTACAAGCGTTATGATGTCACTGGTTCAAAGCAATATATTTACATAATATAAACTCTTTATAATGTAAAGAGAAAATAATACTAACAGAACTCAGCTTGTTATCACAGTAACATAATATTATTACACTAGTATTTTGGACCTTTCATTTTCTTTCCTTCTGCCTTTCCCCAGCTTCCCATTTCAGTCCCCCCTCCTGCCATCTATCTCTCTTATCTCTGTCTCCCCTGTGTTTCTCTAATCTCTGTCCCGCCTATCTTATCTCTATTCCTAGTTTTTACCTCTCATCTCTGTCCCCCTCATCGCCAATCTCTCTTATGTCTGACCCCCACCCTGCATTTTCTCTCATCTATGTCTCCCCCCATCTCTCTGTCTCCCGCACGTCTGTCTCCCTCTCTTATATCTGTTCCTCTCTCTCTCTCATCTGTGTTCCTCTAGCTTTTTCCCTCTCATCCCTGCCAACATAACCATTTGTTTCTCTCTCACCTCTAACCGCCCTCCCCTCATCTCTCTATCCTCCATCTTTGCCCCCCCCATCACCTCCAGAAAGTCCCCCCTCCCCGGCCATCAAATGCTCTGAGCAGTGAAAGCAGAAAGGATGACTCCATTTTACTTTTACAGCTCCCGGTGCTCTGTCCTCAATGCATGAGAGCAGGCAGTGAGACCGCTCTCCTTCTGCCCCCACCAGCAGCCACTGGTGTCTATTTATCAAGCAGTGAAAACTGTGGAGAAGTGAAGCACTGGAGAAGGTGCCCATAGCAACCAAACAGCTCCTATCTATTATTTCATAGACTGTACTGTATAAATGCTACTTCAAAACTGATTGGTTGCTACGCGCAACTTCTACACTGGTTCACTTCTCCACACTTTTCACAGCTTGATAAATAGACCCCACAGAGCTCTGATGGGGAGGCCTCCAATCAGCTCTAGGGTGCAGCTGAAACAGAGCCGGATTATTGTTTTACATGAGCTGTTAAAGTCTGAATATCCAAATAATAGTGTAGACTACCAATACTTATCAAATTTAATGTTGGAACCAAGCTATGCTCTTAAATGAATAACCATGACATATGTAAATTATGTACATTCATTTTTTTAAAATATTCAAATATGTAATATACAAAGCTTTATATGAAAGTGATGGTGTGTCATAACACATTAAAACACATCAATCTCATTAATTACAAAAGTGTCATGTTCATTTTTTACTTTACTAGCTAGGTACCATTCCAATATCCCCTTATACAACAGCATTAGATTTGCGGCACAATAAGGAAGCACAGCTAATTGCTAATTCCTTTAAGTTGAATACAGTGTATCACTATGTAGGGATATCCACAACATCCCCATGTATGAAAAAAAAAGCTATTGTTTTCTGCATATTTGTTTTCTAGACTATGGGGCACATTTATCAAAGATCATTTGAGGTAAATTCCCCGAAAACACCTGTTTTCGGGGGTTTACCTCAAATACTAAGTATCCCCCGAATATATGAAGGAGGGACCGCAGCAGGTATCTCCGATACCTGCTGCGATCCCTCCATTGCCGCCGGCAGCCGCCTCCCCCATAGTTTTCTATGGGGGATGCGATGCTGCCAAATGTATCAATATCGGGAATGCTTCGCATTCCCGATATTGACCCCAGCAGCTAACGCCATCTGCAGATAGCGTTAGCCGCTGTGTCCTATGGGCACTTACCGCATTTGAGCCGGCGGAGGGATCTTCCAGATCCCTCCGCCGGCAATGGGCGCTGCTCATGTGCTGTCCACGGGACTGCGCATGCGCAGCAGCCCGGAATGCGCTCCGGCCACATCGCAGGGACGGGCTCTTTTCGGAGCCCGTCTCCCTGCATGTGCCGGGTCATACATTCGGCCGGTATGATCGCATTTTGCAAAGCGATCATGGGCGATCCTGCATGCCCTGATCGCATTGCAAAATGCGATCCTTAATAAATGGGCCCCTAATGTCCCTGAGAGCTCCAGCATGATGTCTTTATTTATCAAGAACCATTTTATTCCTGCGGAACACATGAAACGTGTACATTGTTTCCTTAGATTAGTAGCATTATGGATTTCTGCTTAAATAATGAGACATTGGGAGTAGTATACAGGTTGAGTCTCTCATATCCAAAATGCTTGGGACCAGGGGTATTTTGGATAACGGAATATTCCGTAGTTTGGAATATTTACATATCATAATGAAATATCTTGGGAATAGAACCCAAATATACACACAGAATGCATTTATGTGTTATATACACCTTATACACACAGCCTGCAGGTCATTTTATACAATATTTTCAATAATATTGTGGCTCAAGCAAAGTTTGTGTACAGAAATTAAATTAATTTATATTTCATATACACCTTATATAGTGTTCCCTCTAGCTCCGGCGGCAGGGGCGTGGTTATGAAAAGGGGGCGTGTTTATAAGACGCGTCCCCTTTTCGTCATACTTGGGGGCATGCCCGGCGCTTACGGACATGCCGGGCAGCCCCAAGCGCTGTAGAAAGGGAGAATAGATGCCGGGCGAATGCGCCCGGCGTCTATTCTCCGGCGGTGACCGGGTCACCGCATGTTTGTCCACCCGCGGGACACTGTGTCCCGCGGGTGAGAACAGCTCCCGCAGGCTGTTACGGCAGGGCGCTTTTTGCCCTCCTCCTGGAGGGCAGGGTGCTTTTTGCCCTCCAGAAGGAGGGCAGGGCGCCGCGCCCCGCTAAAACAGCCTAGCGGGAACGCTACTTATACACACAGCCTGAAGGTAATTCTATACAATATTTTTAATAATTTGTGCCTTAGACAAAGTTTGTGTACATTGAACCATCAAAAATCAAAGGTTTCATTATCTCAGTCATGCAAAAATAATTCCGTATTTTGGAATATTTCGTATTTCGGAATATTTGGATATGGGAGACTCAACCTGTACTAACAAAATATGTCTTACTGGTTTGCTTTCTAATAACACCAACAGGATTCAGATCATGCTTGCTACAGTATGAATTCACATTTCATGAGACAATGTTCAACATAATATTGTTAAAATACAGTCAGTGTGGTGATATATTGCTTATATTTTCTCTTTAAAATTTTTGTTTAAAAGGCAATGGGATTCAACATGGCTGCTTTACATATTACAAATGTAAATAAAATACAAAATAAATTACTGCTGTATATTGACTATCTACATTTGAGAAATTGTAAACGTTGGCCAAACCCTATTGCATGTTCTCTATTCTAAACTTCTATCTAGGGTATTTACTGACAAAAAATAAAATATACTCAATATGGATGTATACAATTTCTGTATATTTTAATCTGCCATAAAATATATTTTACTGTAGAATGTAGAAAGCGCTGCTTTCTAGAAAATCCATGCCTACAAAACCAGCATTCTGACACCCAGTAATAGTATTGGCATATACACTTGCTTTTTAATTGGCACAAGCACTTCCAGAGCTTGATTAGCATGAACAGACCCATTATTGAAGCTAAATATGTTTTAACAGCCACTCTCAGTTAAGGCCTGGTCATTATCTTCTCTACGTACAAAACTCACACTGTCCAGCTGGTTAACAAATTATGTACTAGCTCCTGATTTATATAATATAGCAAGCATATAAGCTGCTCTAGTTTGGAATGACAAGAGTTCAGGCAGCACAATGCAATGCATAAGAGTCTCACTTACTGGGGTCTATTCAGTAATGATTTTTTTTTACATAAAAAAAATGCAGAAATCATCATTCAGTACCACCAGAGTATCGCACTGTAGGGACCAAACATTGATCTCTACAGTGCTTTAAAACTTTTTACTACTCAGCAAAGCAAAAATCTTTAAATTACTCGAAAAATCATTACTTTATATAACGCCATCTCAGAATGGCATTATATGAAGAAATAACATCAAAACTGCAGGGACATAGGGCAGTTTTCCCATAAGTCCCTGCAGCATCCTGTAACACCGCCCAGTCTCCGTCCTTGGCTTGCAGTGACCGCAGACACGTATCACTCTAGAGACTGTTAAACCTGCCGAAATTGATTGACATGTGTACACAGGCTTTATTAGCCTGTATACATGTATATTTATGTGCTATTATATTTAACATTTATATATAAATGTTAAATTAAAAGCACATAAATATACAAATATACAGACTAATATAAAGCCTGTCATGTCAATCACTTTGGACAGGCTGGAGATGCACTTACCCGTCGCCGGTCACCTCAAAACAGGGACGGAGACTGTTCAGAAGCACATGACTGAGCATGCGCAGTAGCAGTAACAGAAGGTATTGTTTTCAGAAACTGATAACAATGCCTTCCGAAACATCGCAGGGTCAGCATGTTACCGCAACCGCTGTCCCTGCAGAAAATAATGCTGAATAGCAGCCATAAATATTTAGAATTGATAAAAAATCGTGACAACGTTGTCCGATAATATTCTAGGCAACATCGTCACTATTGCTGAATAGACCCCACTGTACGTACAAACAGAGTAGCACCAATGCCTGGCGAAATAGGTAAGAACTACATTTAACCCCTATGATGCAGTTTACACAAATAAAAGAATAAAGTGTCTGTTGTCCTGCCATTGATGACTAGATACATAGGTATACTGTATAGTAAAACAGAGCTATATTTGTCCTTGTACATTAGAGCAGCGAAGTTATACAGTGCACAGGCCATTGGGCATATGAAGCATTATCATGTCCTAGGCTAGGTATATGACTACCACTGGCAAAAGCATGCACCCTGTGGCTCTCCAGTTGTTGTGGGGCTACAACTACCAATGTAGCAGCCTGATGGTGAAATGGCATGCTGTGACATGTAGTCCCACACCACAGCATGAGCCACAAAATGCCTATATCTGGCATATGCAACTGCACTGAGTAGTAGTAATTGCCTATATACCCAAATACAACATGACAGTGACGTACATCCACACACCATGACCCTCCCCCAGCGCCCCCAGATGGGTGATGATGGCATCCGCCCCCTCCTGTTTCTCACCAGGGTCTTTGCCACGTTACCCCTCTGCGTGATGTTCTTGCTGTGCTTCTCGTTGGCCATCCGGATCCTTTGCTTGGCCACCATGATCTCTCCGGGAGGCAGGAGCGGCAATGTGACACCGTGGTAAGAGCGGACCCAGGCAGACAGTCGTTACCGGTCACACACCCCGGCAGTCTACAGGCGTCATAACGTCACGGACACCTGGGTTCTCTTGTATGGTGTCATCACAAAACGAAACTCCTCTCCGCCACCTGCAGCCCTAGGCGGCGTGTTCTCCCGGCGTCTCTCTGCACCTAGGGGCCGCCGAAGGACCCGGAGATATGAGGACAAACTACTTACATATGGCGCAATGATCTGCAACAAAATATTTGGAATGAATGAGTGGAACTGAGAAGCCGGCTGCTGGTTTCCATGGCGATGGTCCTCACTGACAAGCGCGCAATGAGGAAAAAGTACCTGGGGCATTCTGATTGGACAATGCGCCTCGGAAGGGATGCTGTGATAGGATGGTTGGATTCGCGCCAATTGTCACCTTGTTACCTGGCTCGCGTTGTGTGTAAAGCGTCTCTCATGACGCGGGAGGCTGATGATGATGCGTTCTTCTCATCTTCTGTATCTGTGTGTGCAGCATGCACCGGCCATTTGGTCTATGCCTGGCTTTATTACTCTACAGCACAGAGAATTCTGCTATGCATATGCTAGTAGTGTACTGAACGTACAGGATCACGGTGCAGAATGTGTGTGTGCAAGTGTAATTGTGTAGATCCCTGGCTGCAGTCCTCTGAAATCATAGATTACATGGTGCTGAGTTGAACAAAGAAACTGTGAACCCCCCACAAATAGTAGTCCAGCCAGCACATTAAACTTCATAAAGTAATCTGTTCATGGTTACTTGGATAAAAAAATTGCCGCAGGACATTGTGTACTGATGGAAATTATTGGGCATGCCTAGTATTTAGAAAAACAGTAGTTTTTTATTATTTATACTGTGCACTTGCTGTTCTTTACAAAGTCTAGCACACCTGCATTATTAACACTTTTTTTTCACAACTGCTACTTCACATTTAAATATGTCCTGATAAAGGTAGGTATACACTTTTACAATCATACTTGAAATGCGATTCATCTTACAACTGAAAGTCCAGATAAACATGCACATTCATGTAACACACTTGGCCTGATTCAGATATGTACGCAATGCCTATATTTCCACAGTTGAGCGATTATCGGCTGACTGCATGCGCCACGGTCGTAGTGCGCACACTCCAAGGTACCTCAGCGATGCCGGTCGTTGTAAGCGTTTCTTTGCAAAGTGGTTGACATAAATGAATAATAGAAAACCGCTAAAGGAGTAAAAACGCGTCCCTAAATTTCAAAACTATATAGTATAAAAAATAAAAGGCAAATGTGCCAATATACCAATTTATTCAAACAATGATATAAATAAAAATACATACAATAAAATACTATGGTATAATATACTGTATATAATTTCCGCAATCATTAAACCACAGCACTAGATCAATCAGGCTAAGAAGTTATATATTTGTATTTGCATAAAAAATATAAATAAAACCCTGAAATCAGTGGCTAAGTAATATCCCTTTTCCACTGGCCAAAAATACTCGGGATTTAGCCGTGTCAACCTGGATAGCGGCTGAGTGGAAAACGGGCCTAGGAAAAAATCGATTGACCGTGTATTTCTTCCCAGGTCTCTAGTAGGGTTTTACGCGGGTAAAACCCTGGTCTGGCTCAGTGGACCTGTTTCCAGCACAGTGATTGCATGTCATTCGGAAGCTGTCTGTGACAGCTGTCACCGGGGAGGGAGAAATAACAGCCTCCGCATATGGTCCGGACCGTTCCAGTTTCTACCCCATCCCTGCTTCATACGGGGAGGTTGCAATCTCTCCCTTTGACAGCTGTCAAAGACGAGCCCCCCCCCCTCACGGGAAGGACACCCTCCCATGGTCGCCGGTCCGCTTGGGTCTGCACGCGGAATCTTGCGATACTTGCAAGATCCCGCTCATGCTCAGTGTAGCCGGCCGGGACTGGGACACAGCGCATCAGCAGTAGACTGATGCGCTGTGGTCTCTAGCGGGGATCGCCGGAGGGAGGAGTTATCACTCCCCCACTCCGGCCGATGAGATGTTAATACATATCATCGTTAGTGCTTCCTGCTTCGCCTCGGTAAAGAGGCGAAGCAGGAAACGATATAGCGGCACGTTAGGTGCTGCTATAATACATCTCCCCCCTTGTTCCAAATCCCGGGTCAGACCCGGGAATTTTGGTGGAAAAGGGGTATAGCTTGTGCTGTCTTGGGTTACAGCAACAATAATGTATCAGCTTGTATATCCCAAATTTGTATCCACATAAATCCACACTCAGAAAACAGCATATGTTACATCCTGTTGTGGAATAAAGAGCAAGAATATATAACACTTGCTATCCAATGTGAAAGTTCTGGGCCGTGTAGCAAGGGGAAAAGTTACACTCTGATGCAGATAGTATGTAGCCGCAGCTGCGTCCGGCTGTGTGAAAGTATATAGATCTCAACTCCTGTGTTATCGTGCGTACAGACGGGATGAACGATAACGAAATCGTTGTTCGATCTCCCGGGTGTGCTAGACGATCAATATCGATCATCCAGCACACCAACAACACACCGACTATAGCGATCAATGATCGCGGGTCCCTATAGTAAATATGGTCGATATCAACCAGGTTGGCCTGCATGCACGGGCGATGGTGATATTGATATCGACCATACGTGCCCACACATGTCAGGTCGTTGGGCTCCGAAAAATGCATGATATGAACGATAACGATATGATCAATATCATTATCGTTCATATCTTCCATTTAAATTGTACAGTGTGTACGCACCTTTAGGTATTAGGAGGAGAACGATCCTTTGATTTTAATAAGCTAGGATCCCTGATGGACTCGCTACCAGCGGGAACCCACTGATGTGAAACATGCAGGCACTCATCGCTGTAGAGAGGGGATGCTGCCTCTTCAATAAAGTTCAGTCCGATCCTGGCTTCCTGTGTTTACCCCGCTGCAGAGAGAGGACACTGCCTTTCAATAAGGTTCAGTCTGCTCCTGGCTTCATGTGCCTCCCGCTAATTGCCAACTACCGCCGCTATTGTATGCTGCGTCCTATGTAATTGAGCAGAACAACGGCCAGGCTGAAAGAAAATAAGAGATATGGTAAGACCTTACCTTTGTTATCTCTATTTCTATGAAGTCCATAGGGATCCACAGGAGACCTTGGGGTATAGGTTGATGATGTCAGTCGTCGAGCACCTCAATAGTTAAATTTGTGCTCCCAGGATGCATCGGGCTCCTCTCCTATACCCCGCCCCCAGGCCAAGGCACCTCAGTTTCGTAACAAGCCAATAGCCGGAGGAGGAGAAGAGGAAAGGAAGAAATTCTGGAACACTCAAGTATCACATTCTCAGATACAGAAGGAGACAGAAAACCGGTGACCAGAACACAACCCATCTGCAGCACAGGTGCGACAGGGCGGGAGTCCAGTGGATCCCTATGGACTTCATAGAAATAACAAAGGTAAGGTCTTTCCATATCTCTTATTTTCTACTGCAGGGTCCATAGGGCTCCACAGGAGACCTTGAGGATGTCCCAAAGCAGTCTCCTTAAGGGTGGGGACGCTAATGTGCAGAAAGGAGAATCCGCCGCCCGAAGGAGGCATCCTGAGAGGCAAAGGTAGCGAATGCATAATACCCTAGGAATGTATGGACAGTAGACCACATGGCCGTCTTACACAGCTGAACAGCAGAGGCACCACGACAAGCTGCCCACGAAGGACCCACAGACCGAGTAGAATGAGTCTTAACAGAGGACGGTACAGGAAGGTCCTTATGAAGGTAAGCCTCCGAAATTGCCAGGCGAATCCAGCCTGCCAAAGTCTGCTTAGTGGCAGGCCATCCTTTCTTTCGGAAACCAAAAAGGACAAACAACGAGTCCAACTTCCGAAATGAGTTGGTATGGTCCACATAAGTTTGTAGAGCACTTACCACATCCAAAGAGGCCTCACCAGCTGGAAGGTCTGGGGAGTTAAAAGCTGGTCCTACAATTTCCTCATTAATGTGGAAGCTGGATACCACCTTAGGTAAGAAACCAGGGCAAGTACGAAGAACCGCCCTGTCCCTATGAAAAATCAGAAAGGTAGGGCAACATGAAAGAGCCCCTAAATCTGACACCCTTCTGGCCGAAGCAATGGGTAGAAGATACACAGTTTTAATTGTGAGCCATTTTAAATCCACTGAGCCCAGTGGTTCAAATGGCAATTCTTGTACAGCCTTAAGGACCACAGTCAAATCCCAAGGAGCCACCGGTGGGATAAGGGGAAGTTGGATGCAAAGCACACCTTACATAAAGGTGTGTACACATGGAAGGATAGCAATCCTATGGTGAAACAGTACTGACAGGGCAGAAGCCTGCACCTTCAAAGAAGCAAGGCGAAGACCATGATCTAAGCCCGTCTGCAGGAATGCCAAAATCTTGGATAATCCAAATGTTTGAGGATTATGACCTCTGGGGCGACACCATTTAAAGAAGGTGTGCCACACTCTGTGATAAATTCTTGCAGAAGCAGGCTTGCGAGCTCTGAGCATGGTGTTCACCACCGAGCTGGAAAAACCCCTGGAACGCAAGAGGGCAGTCTCAAGAGCCATGCCGTCAGAGACAGATGACTCAGGTCCGGGTAGAGGCAAGGACCTTGGGACAACAGGTGCGGATGTTGAGGCAACAGCATTGGAGTGTCTATGGATAGACTCCGAATATCTGCGTACCAGTGACATCTGGGCCATGCTGGAGCTACCGGCAGTAGCATACCTCCTTCTTGCTTGAACTTCCGAATCACCCGAGGCAGAAGGGAGAATGGAGGAAACAGGTACGTGAACTGGAAGGTCTGTTTGACCGACAGAGCGTCTACCAGCAGAGCCCCCACGTCTCTTGTTCTTGAGCCGTACCTTGGCAACTTGTGGTTGTGCCGAGATGCCATTAGATCTACTTCAGGAAGTCCCCACTTGTTCACCAGAAGCTGAAATACTTCCTGGTGAAGTGACCATTCCCCTGGGTGTACATCATGACAGCTTAGGAAGTCCGCTTCCCAGTTCAGGACTCCTGGGATAAACACCGCCAATATGGCTGGGACATTTTCCTCTGCCCAAGTCAGGATGTGGGATACTTCCATTAGTGCCGCCTGACTTCGAGTGCCTCCTTGGCAGTTAATGTAGGCCACTGTGGTGGCGATGTCTGACTGGACTTGCACGGTTTTTCCATGAAGTATGAGCCTTGCTTGCTGAAGAGCCCTTAGAACCGCCCTGAGTTCCAATATGTTTATTGGAAGCACAGACTCCTCTATTGTCCACCCTCCCTGGAAGAGGTGTGAACCCATCACTGCACCCCAACCCCGGGGACAGGCGTCCGTAGTCAGAAGGACCCACTCCGGGATCCAAAAGGGGCGGCCCTTGGTAAGGTGCCTTATGTGGAGCCACCAAGTCAGAGACAGACGTACCTCCGGAGACAATACCAATGTCTGGGTTCGTATCCGTCGTGGAGATCCGTCCCATCTGGAAAGAATCAGTGTCTATAGAGGCTGGGAATGGAACTGGCCATACATCACCATGTCGAAGGTCGACACCATGGAGCCTAGTAACTGCATTGCTGAGTGAATCGATACCCGGCGACTGTGCAGGCTGCTGCTGCAGCGTGGTTATCTTGTCCCTGGTCAAGAAAATCCTCTGTTGTTGAGAATCCAACAATGCCCCAAGATGTAGCATCCTCTGTGAGGATGTCAGTGAGGACTTCTTCCAGTTGATCAACCAACCGTGGCTTTGTAGCACTGTTATTGTCAGCTGTAGATGCTGATGAAGTAATTCCGGAGACCTGGCTAGCAATAGTAGGGCAACAGACGGACCCCCTGCAGCCACAGTTGGGCCTCCATCACTGCCGTAAGTTTGGTGAATACCCTGGGTGCTGTGGACAGTCCAAACGACAGGGCCTAAAACTGGAAGTGTTGTTGCAACATTGCGAACCTGAGGTACCTCTGGTGAGGCGAAGCTATCAGGACATGCAGGTAGTTATCCTGAATGTCCAGAGACACCATAAAATCCCCAGGTTCCATAGCCAGTATAATTGACCGCAGGGTATCCATTTTGAACCGAGGCACTCTGAGAAACTTGTTTAGGGACTTGAGGTTTAGGATAGGCCTGTATGCACCATTTGGTTTTGGAACCAAAAAGAGAGTGGAATAATAGCCCGTTCCCCTCTGGGGAGTAGGTACCGGAATTATAACTCCCTGTAGGAGCATAGATCGTATAACTTTCTGCAGTAACAATGCCTTTTCCTGATCCATCTGAAGTCCCATAGGGAAGAATTGATGAGGAGGTCTGTATTGAAAGGAAAGGGTGTACCCTTGAGAGACCACTTCTGGGTGAACTGAAGAAGTCGGCCTCCCACCTTGGGGTCCCCCAAGGAGAGATCCATCCCGTCAGGCTGAGGGTTTAGCGTCGTGCTTTATCAGCTGGACTCCTGGTACTCCAAGCCTGCTTCTTGGGCTTTGTGACCTTCTTAGCTCCTGAATGTCTGGGAAAGGATTGAACCCTGGCCTTACCCTGAGGCCGGAAAGTCTGAAAGGACTGAGTTCCAGATCCTGATGGCATTGGGGCCGAAGGTAAACAGGCAGACTTGGCAGCAGCCAAAGTGTCCACGATTTTGTCCATATCTGGCCCAAATAAGACCTGGCCATTAAAGGGTGAACCTTCTAACCCTTTCTTGGAATCAGCATCCGCTCTCCAAGATCGCAACCAAAGAGAGCATCTAGCTGACTCTGCAGCCGATGAAATGCGAGATGTTAGGAGACTAACATCCAAAGCAGCTTCATTCACATATGTAGCCGAGTCTCTGAGGTAACCTACCAGTTCAATTTGTTCACTGGTAGCCTCTACAGGCAAGGACACTTCCAAGGCATTTGCCCAACATTCCATGGCCGTGGGCAAGCAGTATATAGCCATAGCTGGCCTAGCGACCCCCCCCCCCCCCGAGAGGTAATAAATGGAATTTAGGCACACCTCCACTTTTCTGTCCCTAACATCCTTTAATGATGACGTGGACGGCATAGGAAGTGTCACACTATGACAAGGCGTGTAATATGAGAATCCACCTGAGGTGGAGTTTCCCATTTAGAGAAATACTTCTCGAATGGACAAGGGGCTTCCAACCCTTTCTGCGGTTGCAACCTTCTGCCTGGAGTTTTCCAGGATTCTTCCAGATGTTCAACTAGCTGATCCGACAGGGAAAAAGCCATTGCTGAACTTTTCACTTCCTTAAAGAAAGCATGTTTGGATATGGCTGCTGGGGTATCCTCATCCCCAATATCCATAGCCACACGGACTGCACGACTGAGGCCGTGTACATAAATTTTGGACTTAGGCTCCGCCTCCTTTTGAGGGAGCTCAGGGCCTGATTCAGAGCCGCTCATAAGCGGCCACTCGTTCGCTCCGAGCGATGTTCGCACAACTGCGCATGCGTATGGGTTGTAATACGCATGCGCGAACCAGTCATTGCGGTCGGAAATTGTGTGCTCGCAAAATAGTGAATGCCTGCTAATTTGAGTGACAGAATGAGGCGTTTGTGGGTGGTAACAGGGGAAGGTGTTTGAAAACGGAGAGTGGAGATCCGAACGCAGGCGTGCCAAACGGTCAAAACAGGCGTTTTAAGGGTGTGCATAATTAACAAAGCAGCGTCATCGACCACGTTACT
This sequence comes from Taudactylus pleione, assembly GCA_031769625.1. Classification (NCBI taxonomy): domain Eukaryota; kingdom Metazoa; phylum Chordata; class Amphibia; order Anura; family Myobatrachidae; genus Taudactylus; species Taudactylus pleione. Next base: position 15,635,334 of record JAUIMM010000005.1, on the reverse strand, counting down.
TGGTTGTCTTTTAGCCTGAACTGCTCGCATGATTGCGGTAGGAAAATGCTACCACAAGCACTGCGAGCAGTTCATACGCCTTTCGATGTACTCGATTAATCTAATAAATAGCGGAGATGACGTAGGATGCGAGCGGCCAGGGGGTGTTTTTTAAAAAAAAAACAAGTGCATGTTTCATTCGCTCATTCAGACATAGAGGCGTCAACAGACCGCAAAGAGCGAGCGCTCTATTTAAATATCCAGCCCCTTTTTCTGAACAAGCGAGCGCAAATAGCGTCCGGCTCTGAATCAGGCCCTCTGTATCAGATAAGTCCTGAATTTCCCCATCACCAGTCGACACATCATCTTGATAATACGTGGACTGAGAAGACAGTCTCTCCTTCCTAGCAGAGCGCTGGAAAGACTCCCCCTGTTAAACCTCCGTCAGGTTTTGCACCGTATTGGAGAGAGTATTAACCCAAACAGGTTCAGTCTGGTAGGGAGTAGGTTGTAAGGGCATATTATGAGCCACAACCAACTGTCGGGGAAACCCCTGTTATGTAGATGGCATAGCAACCTGCGGAGCATACCCCAATTGTGGGGCCACTGGAGGTGCAGCAAGCCGACCCATCAGGGTAGTTAGTGCTTGTGCAAAACAAGCCCAGGGCGGCTCTTGAGAAGAGCTGGGCCCAGCAGGTAATCCTGCATTTCTGGTACACAGGGTACACAATCCTCCCACAATAATCTCTCCCTCCTTTTGTCCATCAAAGCACATGTTGCAGGACTGTGTAAGGGGGATATCAGCCTGAGCAGAATCACTGCCAGACATAAAGAATGTATGTGTTAAACTCCTCAGCTCAACTTAGGCTCCGCCTTCACCACTGAACTGTGAAGTAATTTGATCCCTCAGCAGCACTGTCACCGCAAAGGCGAGTGAAAGAGAAACCAAAAACACATGAATCACATACAATGACACTAAATAGCATATAACCTATAATTGTTACTTGCAAGTATGAAAATTTTTTTTTTTTATAAAGAAAATTGACAATAAAAATAATAATAAAAATAGTATAAAAAGGCACTATTTAAGATAAAAAAATAGACATGCATGTCGAAAAATTAATGTAGACTTGATGTCCTCAATATACACCTATATCAGGCAATGTAAATTAGACCGCACCAATTTTTTAGCACTGGAATGAGTTCCGTATTAGGGACTGGGTGAAGCAGTCAGCTGAAAAAGGGAATCCACTAAAAGACTGAGCACATAATTGTCCTCACCGCATGGACCCTCCTACATGGACAAATATTACCTTTGTGAGTCCTGAGGCGTGGTCCAATATTCGTAGTAGCGGTGGTCCGAGAAGAAAAATGCTCAAAGTCACAAGTCAGTGTCCATGGTTCCTGATAGCAGGCTGAAGATCATGAATTTCTCAAATAGGGACTGTGTCCCAACAATATGGGTTTCCAGATGAGGTGCAAATACTGGTGCAGATGATGCCTGAGTCCTGGTGTTACACCAACGCGTTTCACTGCCTCTCTGGCAGCTTTCAGGGTTGGATTCACTCTGTAGATCTTGTAAAATTTCCACAATGGGATCATCAAATGAATCCAAAAGAATAGGAACAGGTTCTAGAGTATCTTGAGACATTGCCTTTTTAGCAAAAAATCTCTGTCTACACAGGTTCCGGACAAACTTATTCAGATCTACATCGAGATCGAAAATATTTGGTTCTGTAGAAGGAGCAAATTTTAGACCTTTGCTTAGCAAAGAAAGTTCATCTTTAGACAATTTTTTAGAAGATAAATTAAAAATACTGTTGGTTGGATTTTGTTGTCCCTTCAGCTTCAATCTCTTAAGTTTCTCCTTTTTCCCACCTCTTCTGCCTCTATACTTGGTGCTCGACCTCTTTTTGGTGTGGATGGATGGTAATCTTTTCTCCACACTGGTTCTTGAGAGGGTGGGTGCGTTTTCTCTAAAAAAACCTCTCATCCTCTCTCTCTATGTTCATAAATTCTAGAATGGTTGTTCTTTGGACGTGCCCCTAGACTCCTTTTAGTTGATAGAAACCTTTCCTCTTCAGGAAAATCTATCTTTCTAGTATCAGAAAGGCTTGGTTCTATGTCAGGCCGATACCGATCAGAGAGAACTCTCCGTCTGATGTTGCGATATTTGATCGGATGATATTGACTAGTAGGGTCTAAAGGACGGACATTCCCAGCTTTAAAAGCTGTATGGGAATTGGAGGAGTATCTGGTTTTGTTCTGTGTCCTGAATGATCTAACCTGTCCCTTTTTATAATCATCCAAGTCCCTTTTAAATTTTTTACATTTAATATCTGTAATATTCTGTTCAAATTTTAGTATCTTATCTGTTATTTTATTATCATATTCTAAGAAATCTGTTCTTTTACTGATGGGTTCTAATTTAGTTTTGATAGCATCAATTTCTTTTATTAGTTGCTCCACTTTCATATTTCTATACTTAATAACTACTTTCATGAGGGATAATGAGCACTGATCTAAAATATTTTCCCATTCTCTCTGAAATTCTGATTTGACTGGAAAAATAGAAGGTTTAAAGATACGCAACCCTCTTGGAATCATTTCTTTATCCAGATACTTCTGTAGGTTGGTGCTATCCAACCAATTTTTTGATTCCAACTTCAATAATTCCTCTAATTTAAGAACATGTGATTTATACACACCAATGGGAGATAAGCATATAATCCTCTATAGGACAGAAGATATGTCCATATAATTAGAATACAAGTAAGTGGGTTAAATATCCTTATTATATTATATTATATAAGAGATCGGTTTGCCTCTATATGTGTTTTATATAAAACGTAATTTTGTATTAAGAATAAAATATGTCAAAGCTTTGTAGATTTTAAGTGTATGAGTGAAGCAATTACACTCAGCTGAAATTCATCAATTTTAATGAGAGGCACTATTTAAGAGGCACATTTCAGAGACCACAGACACCTTGAAAAAGCTGCCAGAGAGGCAGTGAAATGCGTTGGTGTTACACCAGGACTCAGGCATCATCTGCACCAGTATTTGCACCTCATCTGGAAACCCATATTGTTGGGACACAGTCCCTATTTGAGAAATTCATGATCTTCAGCCTGCTATCAGGAACCATGGACACTGACTTGTGACTTTGAGCATTTTTCTTCACGGACCACCGCTACTACGAATATTGGACCACGCCTCAGGACTCACAGAGGTAATATTTGTCCGTGTAGGAGGGTCCATGCGGTGAGGACAATTATGTGCTCAGTCTTTTAGTGGATTCCCTTTTTCGGCTGACTGCTTCACCCAGTCCCTAATACGGAACTCATTCCAGTGCTAAAAAATTGGTGCGGTCTAATTTACATTGCCTGATATAGGTATATATTGAGGACATCAAGTCTACATTAATTTTTCGACATGCATGTCTATTTTTTATCTTAAATAGTGCCTTTTTATACTATTTTTATTATTATTTTTATTGCCAATTTTCGTTATAAAAAAAAAAAATTTTCATACTTGCAAGCAACAATTATAGGTTATATGCTATTTAGTGTCATTGTATGTGATTCATGTGTTTTTGGTATTACCCAAATAAATGATTCAAAGATTTAGCGCTGCTTTTTACATTTAGATTTCTGGTTCATCTAAGGGACTGACTATCCCTTTTTTAGCAGCTGCTTAGAGAGACCACCCTGTCAGCGCCGGTGTTATTTATTTATATTTGAGTGAAAGAGAAAGTACAGGGATAGCTAAAATGGCTGACAGAAAAAAGTTTTACAGTCAGACAGCGCTAGCAACAGACACATACAATGCCAGGAAAACCTGCACTATACTGCCAGGGCCGGTTCTAGACATTGCGGAGCTCAGGGCGAAAGTTCCCAGTGGCACCCCCCCAAAAGAAAATGAAAAAAAATTAGATGGCGTTCCTCTGTGAGCGCGCTTCCGGAAAGGGGGCGTGTCCTTGCTGAACACCCCCAATTCATCACACTGTGGAGCATGCCCAGCACTTACGAAGGTGCTGGGCTTCCCCCAAGCTCTCCCCTCGTGGCGAATAATTGCCATGTGCAGTAATGCTCCTTACACAGTAATGCCCTTTATAATACATTATGCCACATGCAGTAATGCCCTTTATAACACATTACGCCACACACAGTAATGCCCTTTATAACACATTATGCCACATGCAGTAATGCCCTTTATAACACATTACGCCACACGCACTAATGCATTTATAACACATTATGCCACACGCAGTAATGCCCTGTATAACACATTACTCCACATGCAGTAATGCCCTTTATAACACATTACGCCACACGCAGTAATGCCCTTTATAACATATTATGCCACATGCAGTAATGCCCTTTATAACACATTATGCCACACACAGTAATGCCCTGTATAACACATTTTTCCACACGCAGTAATGCCCTGTATAACACATTATGCCACACGCAGTAATTCCCTTTATAACACATTATGCCACATGCAGTAATGGCCTTTATACCACACGCAGTAATTCCCTGTATAATACATTATGCCACACACAGTAATGCCCTGTATAATACATTATGCCACACAAAGTAATGCCCTGTATATTACATTGTGCCACACACAGTTATTCCCTTTATAATACTTTGTCCTCAATTCAAGTTACGCAACAGAGTAGTCCCTAATTCATGTTATGACACACAGTGGTGCCCCTTTTACACAATGCCCAAATTAGTGCCCCTTATACACAAGGCCAACAGTAGTAGTGCCCCTAATACAATGTCCATGGTAGTAGTGCCCCTTATACAATGCCCACAGCAGTGGTGCCCCTTACACAATGGCCCAACAAGTGGTGCCCCCCATAGAGTGACCTCAGTAGTAGTGCCCGCAGTGGTAATGCCCAGTGTTAAGGCTCCCAGTAGTAGTGCCCCCATTGGTAATGTCCCCTATAGTAGTGCCCCCATTGGTAATGCCCCCAATAGTAGTGCCCACAGTAGTAATGCCTCTATAATAGTGCCCACAGTTGGAATGCCCACATTAGTAGTGCCCTCTATAGTAGTGCCCACAGTAGTAATGCCTCTATAATAGTGCACACAGTTGTAATGCCCACATTAGTAGTGCCCCCAGTAGTAATACCCCCTATAGTAGTGCCCACAGTAAGAATGCCCCCTATAGTAGTGCCCAAAGTAGTAATGCCCACAGTTGTAATGCCCCCATTAGTAGTGTCCACTGTAGTAATGACCCCTATAGTAGTGCCTCCAGTAGTAATGCCCCCATTAGTAGTGTCCACTGTAGTAATGCCCCCTATAGTAGTGTCCACTGTAGTAATGACCCCTATAGTAGTACCTCCAGTAGTAATGCCCCCTATATTAATGCCCCAATTAGTAGTGTCCACTGTAGTAATGCCCCCTATTGTAGTGTCTCCAGTAGTAATGCCCCCTATATTAATGCCCCAATTAGTAGTGTCCACTGTAGTAATGCCCCCTATTGTAGTGTCTCCAGTAGTAATGCCCCCTATATGAATGCCCCCATTAGTAGTGTCCACTGTAGTAATGCCCCTTATTGTAGTGACTCCAGTAGTAATGCACCCTATATTAATGCCCCCATTTGTAGTGGCCACTGTTGTAATGCCCCCATTAGTAATGCTCCCTATAGTCGTGCCCCTAGTAGTAATGCCCCCCTATAGCCATGCCCCCAGTAGTAATGCCCCCTATAGAAATCCCCCCAGTGCTGATGCTTCTGGAAAAAAAAAATTCAAAAACAAAACACAATACTTACCTTAAGCCCCGCTCCTCCGTCCGCTGCCGTCCTGACCACGGCTCCACCACGGATCTATGGGAGGGACGTCATGACGTCACGACGTCACAACGTCCCTCCCATTGTGCTCTCTGCCGGAAGCCGGAGCTCAGGAGTGAGCTCCGTCTTTCGGCTGCCACTGCAGGGAGGGAGCTGGGTGCCCGCTGATAACAAATATCAGCTCCGGGCGACGGCCCTGTTAGCCTGCCCCTAGAGTCGCCACTGTATACTGAACTATTATCAACGAACTAGACCTTGTGGCTAGTAGGAATAGTGCTACATACACCGACCTGCTTGGAGGAAGGGTATGTAGGGGGACCCAGGCTCCGCAGCTCCCTGTGAGACTAGCGTTTTATGCACATTAAAATGGCCACCGGAGGACTCACAGGGGGCTTGCCTGAGGGAGGAGAGCTGCCTGCAACCACCAAACCGCTGTGGAGAGGCGCGCAGTGCAGTGGGGGAGGGGCCGGCTGTGCCATAGAGGGAAGGCCCGCTCCCCTGACGTGCTATTAACCCCTGGGATGCGACAACGTCCGCATGTTGTGGCCCTCTATCCCTGGTGGTCTAGTGACAACGCAGGCGCCGTGCCTGGTGCCACACGCAGCCTCTTCCCAGGGATCCCCCAGCACTGGGAAGTAAATGAACTGTGTTATCAGCGGGCTCCCGCCGCGGACGCCCGCTGCTTACCTGAATGTCCCCCGTGACATCCAGCCACCGTCCTGGGCATCTGGGGGCTTTTGCTAGCCAAAACCCCCAGACACCCGCCGCGATCCCAGACGCAGTGCCAGCGTCTCGGCGCCGGCAGGGTGTCGGAGTGGCAGCATGGGTGTTAGATTTGCGATGGCCCCGAAGAGCATCTCAATACATATCCCGATATCTGTGACATTTGCATATCTTCACACAGCAGCTGCAATTGCATTAGTATTTATCTGAATCAGGCCCACTATTATAATCCGCCATGCCAGGTACGCACGAAGGGGTAGTTTCTGAGTACTCAGAAACCCACTTGATGGACCAAAATTGTTTTATAGAGACAGAGACAGCCTTGTCTGTCTCCGTTTCTATGCACCTCACTGCCGGACCGGCTAACATTGCCTGCCGGGCCAGCTAACACAGGCTGCCGGCACAGGCTATTGCTATGTATGTCTGTGCCGGCTGTCGCGCTTCCTGGATTTGCGTTCCACTGTGGAACTGGCAACTGAAGATCCCGACAGGTAAGTATTTTAACTATTACTAACCTTACCCCCCCTAACCCTCCCTTAGGGGTGCCTAACCCTAACCTCCCCCCCAAGTGCCTAACCCTAACGCCCCTGTAAGGGCATTTCGACCGTCGGCTTCCTGACTGCATCCCGTGAGAATGTCTTGTATGATCCTTGACTGTCAGTACTACAAATTCCAATAGATTATGCTTTTTCTTGTGTGGGTTGATAGTAAATCACTCCCTTAACTTTGAAAGTGTAGTATTACTGAGGATATACAGCGCTGCAAGAGTAAGATGGCTGCTAGCATGGCTTGGTTCACAGCTCTGAGTCGCACACAGGAGCACACAGAGACAGGACTGGCTGCTTTTGCCAACACTCTGGAGAGCCACAGAGGAAATGGCATATTTATAAAATACATTTGCAGGAAATCCCCTGAAAAAGGATGTTTACAGGGATACTTGCAAAATGTAAGTATCCCCTGAATGCATTACAGGGGGTTCGCAGCAGATATCGGAGTTATTTGCTGCGGTTCCGATCGCAATAGTAGCCTCCTAAACTTCTCAAGATGGCATCAGCAATTGTAGCCTATAAGCTACATAATCGCATAATTTAACAGGAGAGGGATTCCCTGGTTCCCTCCCCAGTAATAGCTACTCAAACATGTGCTGCCTGATGACTGAGCCTGCGCAATAGGCCGTCCGAGGTTACAGCATAAAGCCCGTGCTCCTTGCATGTGATTTTAAATACATTCAGGCAGTAAAGAACGTCTTGTGAATAGCTGCAATAAGAAATTTTATTTATCAGGTCTAAACTGATAAATAATAAATGGGCCTCCTAGAGAGAGAGAATGAGACCTTGGGGAAATGTATGAAGCAGTGATTGCTTCAGAGTGATTTTTTGGGTGAGGCATCACAATGTTCTGAATATAAATTGTGAGATTAAGCTGCAGTTTCACACCCTAACACCAAACCAGACAAAAAGTCACCAAAAAAGAAGTGCGTCTGTTTAGTATGTTGTCTGAGTTATCTGTCCGACTAGAACCTAATAAGGAGTCACAATAAACATATGTATTAAAGGGCCAATTATTATTAATTAACCACTTAACTGACAATTTTTTCCCCCAAATACCACTCCAAAGTTGTCTTTTTTTAATGATTGAATTATGTCAAGAACATCTTTTTAATACTTATCCAACATGATTTTATAAAAAAATATATGTATATATATATATATATATATATATATATATATATATATATAATTTTAACATTAACATTGATTTTTAATATATCGGTCATAGGTATATCGGACCATCGATGCGTGGAACATCACGACCATCGTGACTTTGCTTCCCCCAGCACCTGCCAGGTATGCAGTGGGGGAGGGATGTGTATTTACATTTCCCCAGCAGCTGCTGCTCTTTGCCGGGTCCTGCCTTGCTGAGCGATCAGCAGTGATTGGCAGCATGGCAGTCACTGGAGGGGAATCAGTATGAATGCCCGGCGGTTCAAATACCAACAGTGGATGCCCGTTGGAGGAGATCCCGACAAGGTAAGAATTTAACGTATCCCTAATCCTCTCCCCCCCCCTAACGCTCCCTTAGGGGTGCCAAAACCTAACCTCCCCCTGTAAGTGCCTAAACCTAACCCCCCCTGCCCCGCAGTCTGACCCTAACCTCCCCCCGGGGGTGCCTAACCCTAACCCCCCTTTCCCTAGACTAACCTTAACCTTCCAGGGGGTGCCTAATCCTAAGTCCCCCCGGGAGCCCTAAAACCTAACCCTTCCCCCCTTGTGGCTGTCCGCGCCTGGCTTACCTTCGTTTGTAATGTCGGGCGTTGTGCTCCCGGCATTGGGATAATAACAGGTGTTAGGATTTCGACACCTGTCATTAATCCCCTCACAGGATTAGACAGTCGGGAAGCCGGCGGTTGGCATTACAACCATCGGCTCCGTGACTGCATCCCACTGGAGGAGGGTGCAGGGGTGCAGAGGGGCCAGGAGGTCCTTCTGCTAGTGGCAGCTACTGGAAGATTATCTTCCAACAGCCGCCCACTGTGTGTTACTAACAGATCAATTCATTAGCGATCATATCAGATAACACACTGCCTGTGTGGTCGCAAATGATGTGACCATGTCAGGCAAGTGGTTAAGGGGTCCAAAGCTATGTATATGGATACACAATAAAAATAATAAAATTAATGTATTAAACAGACAGTATATAATAATATTAAACAGTCACTATTATCTTTTTATTCAAGTATTGTTTAATTAAATAATGGAGATAATATTTTATTTTATTTGATAAATGAATGAGGGACACATGCATGCGGTCACTTGTAGTGTCATAAGTAATTTGTATAATTGATGTTTATATCAGATAAGAAACTTAATGCGATGAACATTAAATTAAACAATTAGGCACATATAGTTTCACTATATGAATACTTTAAACTATAATTTGTGTCTTTTAGAATGCCTCCATTGCCTTTCAAGAAAATAGTAATTAAACCCTGAGGCACAGTACTCTGTAAGTTGTACTTCCTTTGTATACTCTAGGACTTCCTTGATTACAGTTAAAGATTCACCTTTTTATTTGATGTGTAATAACTAGAGTCTCTACAGTTATATCATGTCCAGTAGATATCTCTGTACAAGCAGCCTGAAGTTATTCAATTAACATTACATTGAATTGAATTGCAATATGAGCTCTTTTGATTTGAATTGATATTTGAGCTTGCAACCTCCCTTCCTTGTGCATATAGTACTTGATCTGCATGTTGACTCCACAAAACTCATCCCTCATAAGCAGTAAACATTAGGAAATTATTTTCCTGGTTACCATTTGTCATTTCTATAATCTTGTGCTAACACTTCCTGACCCAAATTTCTTGTCAGTGTTTGATACATATTTTTAAATGCTTGTTATAGACTTTACATACATCTGGTTTCAACATGTCCCAATGACATCTCAGGTTCCTGCTGAGGAACATCACTGCTGGTGCCTGCTCTGTAGTAGCACGTCCAGCAGTTTAATAAACAAATAAGACATTTTGTGTAGAATTTGCTCCAGGATCCTGGCCTTTATAGCCTTTTGAATGTGGCTGGGTGGTATGGTGCTGAAGTTAATTCTTTTATGGTTTTATAGAAACTGGAATTATTTTAAAACAAATGTATGTCAATTACCATTACAAATTTGTTCAGGTAACAGATATCTGGAAAATATAGTTCTCAAAACAGCCACCTGATTTCTCAAACTACATAGACTTCATCTTGCGAGCTTCAGGTTATTTGGAATGTGCATCAAGTGCAATCAGAAACTCATGGTTCATGAATAGACCAGTGAAAATCAAATGAACTCTTTGCCATGAGGATGAGGCAAATTCCCAAGAGTGTAATGAAGCTGGTGGAGCAGGTGCACTCTTGAGCTTTTGAGATCCTGCACAATCTTTAGTTATTGATTTAATCAGATCATTGATTCCAGACCACAATTCTTAGTATTTTCTATTACAATGTAAACCATAAATAATTTCTAGTTAATGTCTTCATTTTTGCTGGACAAGTACAAAGTTTGGTAGAACTACACATTCATTTTCATTGTCATACAGACAGTTGATCTCTTCTTCATGAGAATTTGGGATAAAATTAATTATCATGTTTCAGCCAACTTTTAACTGTAATATCATACACATTTATCATAGACTTTATATAACACTAGATAATGGTGTCTAAGCTGATGACAGCATTAGTTATAGGAAGCTGCTCTACAAAATATTGGGTTACACATATTTTTGGTCACGATAAACTCAGAGATATTTTTTCATTAAACGAGCGACATTAATGTGGTAGGAGGTTGGACATTAATGTGACTTTTTCTCTTCTCTAGTATTCATCACCTTTGTTTATTTGATGTGAAGCAGCCAGTATGCTCATCTCAATGCATCTCAAGCCATGTTATACTAGAGTTCCTGTGTGAAAATCAGAAAATCACATCAAGAACTTTATTGTCTGTACAGATTCATATCCCTAATCTGGGGCATTGTGAAAGCTATCACTGATAATGAAATTATTGATGTTTCATCTGTAATAAACTAAAAATCTAAAAGTTTTATGTCGGAATAAATCAATGCCATCATGCTGTTATACAGTACCTTGCAAGAACTTTTGGAAAAAGTTCAGATATTTACATTTGAAAATCTCACCTAAAAGGTAAGTCATTCTTAAATTACTTGCTAGGAACAAGAAAAACAGCTTTATGGCTTTACACCATAATTACAGTACCTCTTCACTATATGGTACCTGTGCCAATTAGAATCTCTTTCTATCAATTTGCCTTGAGGGGTAACTAGATTCTCTTCTATCTAATCACTGTCTGCGAAATATTGTGATTATTCTATAACCAACTTCTAAGGTAGATAAGTGTGGGTCTAATAAACTACATCTAACTGCATCTGCTACAAAGATCTTTCCAATTGGTTATAAACATTTTCTGTTCACCATCTTATATCAACGGATTGAAATTCAGCCAAGCTTGAGGCTCTGAAATAGAATTTGCTCTTATTCTGACATTGCTACTAATCACTAAGTAATGGTGTACGTGCAGTACTTTTAGATTTTGATGAACAAAAGAATATCTGTATGCCAGGCTCCTGGACTGTTTATCACATACAGTAATAAAAGCAATTAGGAATACAACAAAAACACTTTAGAAGAGATTATATTTTTTACTGCTGGAGTCAGGAGATTTGTGTACTCTGATAGAGGTAAAACGTAATCTAATATGTGTCACTTCAATACTTGGGGAATAGTAATCCTTCATTAAAATGTAGAAAATACTGTATTCACTCCATAGTTTAAGTTTTACCGAATAACAAAACAGCTCTGTGATATGGAAGTTTGGAGATCAAAAAATAGCTTTAGAAAACATTATGGGGCTGATGCACAGTTAAAGGTATGTCCATTTGCGGAGTATATTGTGCCTGTATTCTCACTGCACATGAATCAAGGGTGCGCAAATACAAGCAATGCAGTCATTCGCATTTCAGTCATACCGCTGCTTCGAAATAAAGGGATGTAACTGAGCTATAATGGGGAGTTCTCACATAGGCTAAATTCAGAGAGGGCTTATTGATGGAGTTGCAGGTTATGCAGAGTTACACGTACGCATAAATACACCTGTTTTCAGACAGATCTTTTCCACCAGGGATATGGCTGGTGTAAATGCGCACTGATAATGAGGATGACTAGGAAACTAAGAGTACAGATAGGAGTGTTCCATGTGCCTACAGGCAACTATACGCATTTAGTTCTGTGCACGCAAGTACGGATGACTAGAGTTCAACTCTGCACCAACCCCTATGTTTTCAGATGAATGCACCTGTAATGTGCTTCCTCGAAATGTGCAAATAGGCACAAAGAGGTCAGTAAAATATACATCAGACCCCCAAACTTGTCACCAGCATCCGGCATCAGTAACTCAATCTGCAGTTGTTGTACAGAAACTGCTCAAAGTGTTGAAAAGAATGAATCATTTCTGTTAGAAAACAACACTGTAACCTTGTTGATTGTTCAGTCTTGGCAGACAGCTATAGCCATACTAACAAGTGACTCTGTGTGCAAGAGCACTGACTAAAGGGCACAAAATAGTAGGTTTTATAATGCTCAGTTTCTAAAAAGAACGAAAGACAGTTCATTCAATGCACGCTGTCTGTTCTCATCCACTAACCTGTTCATTCACACGTTTTAGTTCATAAAGTCTCTAAGCATTGCTGTTTCATGTAATTATTACTTTTGTGCTATTGAATAATGGGTTTCTCCATTTCTAAATATTTTTTAATGATTTATTTAAACTTAGGGGTCTATGTACTAATAATTGCGGACCAGCCGCAATTATTATGTTTCTATATCGCCAGAAATATTTAAAATTTTTATGAAAATATCCCTGCTCTGTACAGAGGGGAACTCACAGGGACAGGAGCTGTGGTAACCACTGTCCCTGCAAGTTATATCCCCGGCAATTTGTAGAAGTCTTTCACAGACGTGAAAGACTTCTCCGGATAAGCTGACACTGCGCATACGCACAGTGTCAACTTCCGGGGCCGGCCGGGGCCTGCGACTGAGAGATCGAAAGATCTCTCTCCTGCTCCTGGAGCCTCTATAGGCTTTGCTTTTTGGAGTTTAGTACATAGAGGTCAGATCGTAGTCCCCATTGATAATAATAGGGACTGCTAGCTGAAGTGCTAAGCACTTTGCTGGAGATTTCTGTGAAATCCGCATTGTGTTTTAAGGGCATCATTCAGCTAGGAACGCACGTCTGCACGCACCCGCATGTTGCGAAATTATGCAAATGAATGCGATTGTAATACTATACCAAGACGACCACCAGCTTATAAAGCCGCCCATTTCCCATTACATGCATCCACAAGTCAGCAGAAACATCAGTAACATCAAGTAACATCGGACCCATATGCACAGTTGTGGTTGAGCTGACCCTGACTCACACACTGAGAACCTTCCTGTCGCCATCTAAACCTCTGGCTGTGTATGCCATCATTGGGGCTTAATTATGCACGCCCCTGTAACGGCGTTCAAACGCACATGTACGTCTGCGATCCTCCGACCACCCCCCTCTCCACCCCAAACAGTGCTTCCTGTCAATCACTCTGTGATGGCTCTGCGTATCCACTGCGTTCGCTTTCACAGTGGCTGATTCGCACAGTGTACGCATGCACAGACCGCAAACATCGGCCAGGTGGGAACGCAGACGTGCAATCCAAGCTAAATGACGCCCTACATACATAGGAGCAATACATAAAATTATGCAGAAACTGCAGTTCCTGCTTAATTTTATGTAAAAACAGATTGACACATATGCCCCTTAAAGAGAACAGACACTAGTTCACATTAATATTGAAGGATGTTTATTACTTAGCTAAATAATATACAGTACATGAAATAGCTGCAGTCTTCATACTTTAGTAAATTTGTCCAGCATGCTCTCTTTTCTCTGTGGCAGGTTGTCATGTTAGACGGGATATTCTTCTCTAACAGAGCGGATGCAGAGCGCAGGACGAGGAAGCCATCGCTCGTTGTCTCGCACCAAAGGGGGCGTGCTGTCGATGGTAAGTGACAGCACACCCCCTTTGGTGGGCGTGCCGGGGGCGTGGCTGCCACACGGAGGTGTACCCATGGGAACGCCTACCGTCTGGGTCCGGCCCCACTGACATCAGTAGTGATGTCAGTGGGAGTGATTTTGGCTCTGATAGAGCCAAAATCACTCCAGGGCTTGCGGCAGCGAGACCCTACCGCAGGGTCTCTTCGCAAGCCCGATGGTCGCGATGGTCTTGACCATCGCGACCATCATCAAGGATGCTCGCTATAGCTGTGGGTGGTAACCCACAGCTATGCGAGCGTCCAAGAGGCCGCTCCATTTTTAGGTAGGAGGGCACTGATTCAGAGCGAGTGCTCTGGTCAGAGCGTCCGGTTCTGAATCAGGCCCATAAGCCGCTGTGTAATAGAAAAGAGACCATGGTTATAAGAAACATAAATTAGAACGAATCAAGCATTGATTTGAAAGAAAATAGAAAATGAGTGAGGGAAATGAACCAAAAAGGTTAAATGTGATAGTACAGCAGGTAATTAGCTTTGATGTTTCCACTTACTATATGCAAGACATGAACTCTTGATGTCCACATTTAAGAAAATCTAAAATCACTTTCCTCAATGGTGTATGTGAGATGCAATACAAATGGGTTTCATGTCGAACTTTTTACCCTGTCGATCTTTTGTACCTGTCGAACTTTTTACATGTCTAACTTTAGTGTGTCTGACTTTTGTCTGTGTCGAACTTTTATCCTTGTCAAACTATTAACTGTCTAACATCTGGTGTCTATCTAGACTTTGTCTAACTAATTACTGTCTGTCTATAGTCCGGAACCCAGATTTACCATAGAGTGACACCCCACTCCAAATAAAGACAATGAAAACACAAAATAGGTAATCAATACTAGCGGCAGAGGTTGGAATACAATAATTAAATATAATTCAATAGAACCTATATCAAAAGAAATGCTTCACTTTGTGGTCGTAGTCCATGCGGATTTAGTCAACTGTATATAGTCAAAAAATCTCTCCTCATGTTTATTAATACAGGAGAATAAAAAAAAGAAAACAATATATAGCGTTTTCTTATATGGGGCAAAGTTATCAAAGCTTGAAAAGAGATAAAGTGGAGACAGATAAACCATTCAACTACTAACCTTCATTTTACAGGCTGTGTTTGAAAAATGACAAGCGTTGATTAGTTGGTACTTTGGGCCCGATTAAGAGATTGACACAGTAGCACAGCCACTGCATTCTTTCACATATCAGCTATGTTAACATATGCAGTTGCCACATGAGGCTTCTTAAGTAAAAAAATGCCGACTGTCGGCTTCTCCAATCCGATGCTGCATCCGGAGAAGCAGCCACTGGCTTCGGCACGCCTAGAACAAGGGACCAACATGTCCCCGTTTTCTGGTAAACTCTGTGTCACCGCTCCCAAATGCCAGCAGCATGTCAATTATGCTGCAGCATTTGGGGCAGTGAGAGCAACATCCCAGCCCTAGATCTGCACATGCGTAGTTAGGCTTCTGCGCATGCACAGATCGAAAAACATCAGAGATCTGCGGAAACATCGGGTTTACGTACATCTCAGAATTAGGCCCTTTATTTCTCTCCACTTTATCTCTCTCCACTTTATCCCTCTCCAAACTTTAATAAATCTCCCCAGTTTTCTGATATTTGTCTCCTTGTGTAACATGCACACCACTCAGGTGTCCCTCTTTAATGAAAAGTTTATTCAGAATCCACCAATGCTCAGAGAAAGAGAAATGTGTTCTACACACCCCATTGTAGATGCACTTACAGGAAATAAATTCCAAAAGGCATATAAAGGTATCTTTTCACTCTCCAAAGTCTAATTCATCTGTTGTTAATAGACTCCAGAACAAGGTAAGATAAAGCAAAACAATAAGTCATCAACTACTGTAAATCAGTTTTAACAAATGTATTAAGCAAAGGATACTTACATATATAAGAACACAAGGGAAGATCTAGACTGGCCTCCTACCAGATAAAATATATATCAAGCCTTGAACAATCTCTGTGTTGCCCAAGATTTCACAGTAATGTCCAGCCAAATATCTGTAGAAGGTCCTCAATTCTTTGAATACAGTCTTGAAACTCTCTTTCGTCAATGCATTTTGACCTTAAATAGGTCTTTTTCAAGGCGATCACCTTGAAAAGGCAGAGACTGAAACTCCCCCAATTAGTCTTGATATTCAGGTGTTACTAGTTCCAGCAAGTTGTAGTTCAGAGCTTCACCAGCCAATGCTAGTAGGATCATACTTGCCTATTCTAGCGAAACATCCAGGAGCCTCAGGAATTTCATGGAGGTCCTACAGGTCATTCACCCCCCTCTCCCTCCCCACACATGCTAGGACACTCACTCACTTCCTAGTGAACTAGGAAGTGTGTAGGATGGAAGGCACGATGACACGATTCTCAGCAAATTGTTTAATTTCGCAAAATGAATGCATCTGTGATGATGCGATTCACCCCAGCCTGTCTCTCATAGTGGATATTCGCAACTCCTCTTGTCATGCTCGGCATTCTGGGGAGGAGGTATACACAATCCTGACTATGGCGGTGGGCCGCTGCAACAGACTACACAGAGCGATGAGAACCACTGTCCCCGAGTCACATCCTCTGCATTTTGTTGGGTATGCAGTCGGGAAGCCGGTGGACCTAATCCCAACAGCAGGCTTTCCGACTGCTTTATCCCGGCGAGGGTTAAATGACAGGCGTCTAAATCTAGACGCCTGTCATTTTACCGACGCCGGGACACCGGCGCCCGGCATCCCGATCGAAGTGATGCCAGGCGCCGAGCGCGGACAGCCGCTGGTTTAGGTTTAGGGTTCCCGGGGGGTATTTAGGGTTAGGCACCCCCCGGGAGGTTAGGGTTAGGCTAGGGAAAGGGATGGTTAGGGTTAGGCACCCCCGGGGGGGACTTAGGGTTAGGCACCCCACCCTGGGGACTTAGGTTTAGGTGGCGGGGAAGGGGGGGTTAGGTTTAGGCACTTAGAGGGGGGATTAGGGTTAGGCACTGGGGAAAAGGTTAGGGTTAGGTTAGGGGAGGGAATTAAATTAGTGAATAACTTACCTTAGGGACGATCGGGATTTTCACCCATGTCGGGCAGCCGCTGTTGGGATTCCAAATCATACCACACCATTTTGTTGAAGTCTTTCACATTTGTGAAAGACTTCTCCAGGAGAAGCTAAAACTGCGCATGTGCCGGCCGGCAGCGGGAGACAGATTGGAAGATCTCTATCCTGCTTGTAAGCTTCCATAGGCTTAAAGCCTGAAGATGGTGTAAATTAACGGTCCAAACTCTGAAAAGCTTTGCTTTTAATGGGGACTGCGATCTGCAGTACTAATTAGTACTCTGCCGGAGATTTCAGTGAAATCTTCTGCATAGTGCTATTATTACATAGCAACAAACCATAAAATTATGCAGAAACTGCAATCTCTACATGATTTTATAAAATAAAAGCTTCATAAATAGACTCCTTATTGTGTCATAAATTTATTGTTACAGTTGTTATGTTACTCTGCATGGATTTTTCCCATTCAAAGCTAATATCTCAATTGTGGTTATGGTTTGCAGAAGGAAACATTGGGCTTTCATAATTTTTCCTGGTTTGCAACATATATTTTATATCAAGCCTGTAAGAGTTAGAGATGGAATCCTGCACACCGCAATATTATCACTAATTATTATCTGAACACATCTTTTAAGCTGGGTACACACTGATAGATATATCGCCCGCTTGTTTAAATGGGCGATATATCTATAGTGCATCGCCGGGTGTGTACAGCAGATATGTCTGTGAACTACGTTGTTCACAGACATATCTGATCTGCTGTGCAGCACGGCAGATGGCCAATATATCTGAAAGATATATCGGTCATCTGCTGGTGTGTACAGGCGACCTGCCGATTGCCCCTACACATGCTGAGGCACACGGCGTTGATTGACAGCTCTACTGGACGGGTAATTTAAATGCCCGCCCATTTGAGCTGTCATGCCCAGCACATCGGGCAGACGAATTGGTAAGTGTGTATACACTTACCATTCGTCAGTTAGGTCAGTCTAAAGCTTGGTACACACTAGCTCGATGGGTGTGTACCCAGCTTTAGACTGCTGTGCTTCTTTATTGATTTTCTTTGTGATTTACATAATTGTTCGCTTGGAGCACTGCTGATGACACTTCTGTTTTAGAAAAGTTTAATTGTTTCAATAGGTTACAAAACTACTTTGTTAGGAACAATTGCTGAAATAAATGAAGGTGGATTCAATTCTCATTCCGATCTTACTCACGAAGGAGAACTAAAACGAAGGCACTATCCATTTACAGTATTACAGACGCAAAACCTGACTCTTGAATCGCTGATAAGATTGGTTTCTTAGCGACCATCTTCAGCTAACAGTGATAATAGCAATATAAAACTCAGCCACTTGGCCCAATTGTTCTCTTAAAAACCTTGGCAGACTACAGCGATGCATAATTCATGTCATTCTATGTGTTTTCACAGCAACCTCAATAGCAAGTGTGGTGGTGTCTGATCCAAACAATAGCAAGAAGGATTTATTGTTTTTTTCTGCTATAACATTTTTTTTAACTGGTATGATGTTTTCATGGTCAAAGTAATCCCTCTATACCTGTCCTGCACTGCATCAACCACTAGTGGTTAATTTGTTATAGATATTAAACAAAAAAAAATCCATATATCTTAACCCTAGAACAGCGATTTTCAACCGCGAACGGTTCCCAAGTGTGCCGCCGGGAGGTGCCCCTCACAGCTTACCTGTATCTATTTATTTCCCTAACTTTGTGCCGGGGCAGCGCTGAGCTCTTCCACGTGGCTCAGCCGCTGCCCGGGCCATACCAATGGAGACGTGTCGCTGTCCCGCCTGCACAGTACTTCACACTGCTGATGAGCAGTGAATGTGACTGCTGCAAGCCTAAAGGATCTGCCCAGTAACACTACCGAGGGAGAGGGAGCTCCAGGTATGGGGTCTATATGTAGTATGTTGCTGTCTGTGGGGACCAGTGTAAATGTGTTTTTTTTATGTGGGGGCAATTTATATTATTTTGCTTTCTGGATAGTGTGATTTTTTTATTTTATTTGTGGGCACTTTGTTTCATTTTGCTTTCTGGAGGTACCAGTATAATTGTGTTTTTATATGGTAAGGATACTGAATTTGAACCTCTATACGCTCCTACCTATACCTTCTAAAACCCGCCTATACACCTCTAAAATTGACGCTATTTGCGTACGCAGTCATACAGTAAAATAAAGACTTTAGACCTTGAACATGTGTTTCCAAAGCACAAAGTATTATTCAAGTAAAATACAAATATTTACACGCTGTGATCTAAGTACAATTTAGCGCAAAGAAATTATACAGACCCAAGGTACAGTTATACATACGCACGCGCTCTGGACCAGATACCGGCATTAGCAAGAAACCTCCGTCAATCAGCAATCAGCAAGAAGACTCCAGACTGGGATCACAACACACACATTTGTACCCTTACAGAAACAGACAACACAATAGAGAGGTTTGTTGCTGATCCCATTGGTTCCCCATCACGGTGCGTTTGTTACAGGACATTTAACAGGTTGATTCAAATGGACACAGGTCAGCCTCCAACAGCCTATTGTCTCCTCTATTCCCCCCTGCATGCAAATCTAGGCTGTTGGTTTCACAAAATACATTTTGGTGCTTTATATCTCTACGGTTCATAAGTTGAGAATGCATGTTGCGATCTTCACACCGATGATACCGGAAAGCTGTTGAGAAAGTGCAGATCATTATAACACCCAACACTGCTTACTTATCATGTATTAAACCTTAGACACCAAATAATCTTTATTTCACAACATTAGTAATAACTGAATAAAACTTGAATCTTATACTTTAAAGCTATGGAATCTTTTATGTGGGTGTGCATTATGTAAGTATTAGGGGTTTGGGTAAAGACACAAGTTAGATTTATCTGATTTGGGGCAAATGTGCATGCATGCAGCTAATAAACAGCGTTCGCATGCAGGATATTGTACATTCACTAATGTGCGTCATGTTAACAGCGCAACTGTGCGGAATGTGCGGTGTTTATGCATGTGATTCTATTTATGAAGGATTTAATATATATATACATATATATATATATATATATATATATATACACATATATATATATCAATAATTTTTAAACTGCAATGCAATGTTTTATTAGTAATGAGATTCACTCTCAAACAGGGTGGAGACCCCCAACCGTGCTGGTGCCAGCCTGTCTGACAGTGAGTTTAAAAGAGCAGATTTCTTACCATTGTTCATTCAGTCAAATTCAAGTATCTGGACCATATTACAATTGCCACAGCTACACCTGTCCACATGTGGGGTCTCTCCCTTTACATGCAAAAACACCCACAGTTCCTGGTGTATTGTCTTTTCTATTTACTTTTCTCAGGAGGCTGTTTCTCTAGTTGTTTTGGTATTTCTCTATGCAAGGTTGTCCCCAGTACCAAAAACATTGCCATCCGTATTTAGCTTGTGAGTTGTAACTTAAAATGGCGTCGTGCAGATTCTTATATTTAAGATGGAGTCTGGTTTCCATTCACAAGATGGCGCCACTCCAAGCTAATTTTACACTGATTCTGTCTCAGCCACTAAACCAACTTCGACAGTCCACCCTTTGATAGCAAACAGCATGCTATCATACTCTGATTTTAAAATTAATTTTAGGCTTGCATATAGGATATTATTTAACGTTATTTTTATGGGATGGCACAAGGTGGTTTCAATACAGCTATGATGGTTCTCTAGAGGGGGAACATAAAACTACCATTATACGCACACCGCAGATCTTGGGAGATCATGTGAAAGATGTGGGGATCCACCAGTCCTATAAAGGAAATTTTGAAGGGGAATAGAGACTTACATTATCTAAGATGTTTAAATGAGAAAAATAACATTTTAATAATACATTCTACGCATTTCTAAATGTAATACATTATATGATGGTATTTCTAGTTCAAGGTTGTAATGCAGTTCTACATTTACCTCAGTATTCATATGGGCACTACTAACCACCATCATTATTTCGCCCTTCCGGTTTACCTTATTTTTACATTTCCCACACTTCAACACATTAGGAACACACTTGACACACATGCCAATTACTATGATGACACCCAATATAAGGATCAGGAGTTTACCTATGCTTGCAATCATTTCCTGGACCCACTCCCCTAGACCTGAGAACCACTTCGCTGGGTTCAACCATGAAACCCACTCTTCTACCTTCTCCTCTACTTCAGCCACTGAAGCATTGTGGTTCTTCCGAAATTCCCTGATTAACTGCAGAATCTCATCCATCTTGTGGTCTATACGCAATACCCCCCAGTGACAGTGGTTATATAATTTAGCACTAGTCTGTGTTGCACCAGTTCTTTCTTGTATGCTTGCAATTCCCTACCTGTGTACCTGAATGTGTCATCATACATCTCTGTGATATTATCTATCAATTTAGCAAGATCTTGAATATATCTAAAATTGAATGTTCCCCGAGTGATCCTGGTGGGATCCAGTGCTACTAAAACTTGAAAGCCAGTTGTCTCACTAATTAACTGAGTGGCTTTATGCATGTCACCAGGTATCATATTTCTTTTGTCTCTGTGTTCATACTGTGTGTGAAGATATGGTGATGGTGTGTTTTTATGAATACCAAGCATTTCACCATGTGTAAGGGTCATAATTTCTGGAAGTACTCTTCCCAAATAACATAACAATTACGGTACTAAGATTGGTAAGACACTCCCCTGATTTGGCATAGCACTCCTCCTCCTGACTCCACTCCATCAGCACTGCCATCAGCTCCCATCTCCTCTATCGGTCCTCCATCACAGCAACTGGGTATCCCCAAACAGATCATCACGACAGAAAGTCTGGAAGAAAGAACTAGGATGACCACAGCAGACCACTCCATTGCTGGAAGCACTGATCTACACATTTCTTTAGCTCAGGTATCTCACCGCATCTTTTAGCCCTCCCGAAACAGGCTCGCAATCGACAGGTTCACGTTATCTGCCTCGACTCCGCCCCATATCTCCACCGGTTGGTTGACCCTTCTACAGTGAGTGGAATGGACCCAGGCAGGGGCGGATTGGGATGGAAAACCAGCCCGGGAAATTTCTGGAAGCAGCCCGTATGGGGGCGGGTCTGTTGAGGGGGTGTGTCTGTTGAGGGGGCGGGGTCTTTGGAGGAGGGCAGGATACTCCCTTCTGTTAGGGTCAGGAGGGGCTTTTGCAATTCACTGAGGGGAGCAGGGTCGGCAACAGAAATCTTGTGAATGATAAACTCTTTTTGGGGCCCCCCATCCCTTTGAACTAGGTACAGGCCAGTCAGTTTGGAAGTCTTTTTTTCTTACCTATATTGTGGTTTCTCTGCAACGGGGGAACCTCACTGAACAGCGTCTTCAGCCAGTATTCACTATTCATGTAGATCACACTGTCAGGAAGATGCCTGTTTACGTAGAAATATAACCAATGTCATCATCATAACCAGATTATGTATAGTAACAGAAATTTTTGTGCAGGGCAAAATGTGAATTTCCCTGATCAAACAATTTCTGTATCTTTCCAGGCCCCCGTGTTACTCCAGACCCCTCCTACATCTCTCCATACCCAGGCCACCCTGTGGTTCTCCAGGACCCCCTGCATTTCTCCATACCCAGGCCCACCTGTTGCTCTCAGCCTCATTCCTCAGCCCGTGTGTCTCAGCCCCATTCCCCCAGACCCAGTGTGTCTCTCATCCTCATTCCCCCAGTGTGTATCAGCCTCATTCCCCCCAGCCCCTGTAGTCTCAGCAGCCTCTGTGTGGCCCAGCCCCAATGTGTGTCAGTGTCAGCCTCTTTCCACCAGCCCAGTGTTTCTCTCAAACCCCCCCATCACCCCCTGTGTAGCCACCGCCGCCGCCACCCCTTACTTGCAGCTCCTCTGCTTGTCTTGGCCGCGTGGTGCCGCGTCACTGTGTCGCCAGGGCCAGCATCAGAAATCCTGGGGCCCGCCACATTCATTTTTTTGGGGCCCCCTATCTCCTCTCAGTATGTATTTGCAGGTCGGCCATTGGCTCATCCCCAGTGTCTCTCAGCCCTATCCTTGCCTGTGTTGCACCAGCCTCATCCTAGCTGGTGTCGCTACAGCACCATCCGTGTCTCCAGCCTCATCCATGTGTCTCTCCATCTCCAGCCATCCACTCATCTCTCCTCTGTCTCTCAGTGTGATCATCCCCCAGACCCCTCTGTCTCTCATTTTAATCATTCCTCAGCTCCCTCTCTCAATGTAATCATCCCCCAGCCCCCTCTTTCCCTCAGTTTAATCATTCCCCCCTCTAGCTCTCAGTTTGACTCCTGTGTGTCTCCCCAGTCCCTGAATGTCTCAGCTCCATCTGCCCCCTTCATCTGCAGGCCTCGAACGCTCACCATGTTTCTCCAGCCAGCCCACACTTATCTGCTGTGGCTGCCTGCCCTGCTGCGCTGATCTGTTCTCTTTTCCGGCGGTCAGCTCAGACCCGGCTCCGGCTCCTCTCTATTCCAGCGGCGTGACGTTATGACGTCACGTGCGCTACGCCGGTCGGCCCTGATTTCTCAGCTCTGCGCCGGGCTGCTGGCCCCAGCTTCTACAGTACTTTTGCCTGTCTCCAGCAGTTGGCCAGCGGCAGAGGCAAGGGGGGGGGGCGGACATGAACGAGGGGCTGAAGTTGCAGAGCTGCCCGATCGCGGCAGCGGGAGGTGGATAAGTGCTGGGTGGCCGCCGGCCACTATGGGGACCGGCCCAGCGGGAACCAGCCCGATTTCCCGGCAGCCCAATCCGCCCCTGGACCCAGGTATCTCTCTCGGCCACCTTCAGCAATACCTGATTCGGACCTTCCCAATGATCAGTCAAACAACCTGAGCTAAAAAAAATTCAGATCATAACAAATTCCCCAGGTTTGACATCATGGCAGTTTGCATTAGACATGTTAGAAAATAACATTTACAATTTCAGTTGTTCTTACTCATCTTCGTGAGACACTGCACAGTAACCTCATTATCATATTTTCACATGAGGCTGCCTGTTAAACAGTATCTCAAAGGGGGACAGATAAAAAGACAGTCTGGGATGATCTTGATATTAATACCCAACACATGTTCTGGAAGATGTCGCCTGTGAAATGAGTACCCCTATCACTGTTAATAACTCTAGGGATTTCGTATCTGCATACAAATTCCTGCAATTAAATCCTGTTATCAATAGCTACTGCTCTAAATATTGCCTGGGCCCCTGGGTTGGATAGTATTTGACCTTAGCCTGGCATGGCTGCCGTTTGTCCTTAGCAACCTTGTGTCCTGTGTGTGAGAGATAAAGCACAACAGTTTAATATAATTTAAACATGACCTAAATACAACAATAAATCGTCCACATTTTACATTAGAACAGATCCATTGGCAGGTTGGAAAGACTGTAAACAGTCATATAAGGCCTGGGAGAAGATACTGGGGTTGTCTATGAACCCATGGGACACTCGGTGTTAGGGCACAGAGAAGAAAGCAGAACAGAGATTGGGTATCAGTTACATCAATTACCATTAACAGTTTTTCCCTAGTACTTCCCGTCAACCTGTCTATCTGCAGACCACAAGTATGACCTGACTCCTAGCGTTGGCTTCCACTCTCCAATAAAGCATTAAAGGCCACAATTGGAGTTGGTGCCTGTTGGAGGTTTCCTGTATTCTGTGTATATCCCTTATGAGGGTATACAGATACTGTCTGGTTTGGGAGTCCTACATTCTTCACTTTGCAGTACTTACTTAGGTGTCCCACTTGGTTGCAGTTAAAACATTTTTGTGAGCGGGGTGGATGAAAGGATTGTTGTGGGGGTTGAGCAGGAGGGAAAGGTGGTGGGTAAGGATATTGAGGGAAAGGATATTGTGGGGGGTATGGAGTTTGTGGGTAGTATGGGACTTGTGGCTGTGTGTGATAAGTGGGGTAGCGCTGTGTTTGCAGTGGTGTGGGATTGGTGAGGACGTGTAACTGTTCAGGTGCAGGTGTGTGTGTGGGTGCAGGTGTGTCTGCTGGCTGTGATGTTACCGTCATTCCTTCTAGAGCTTGAATACTGACAGCCATTAGTTTCTCGCTCTGGATCTCTCTCCTCTTTGAGATTTTTTGTCATGTTCTATGGCGGATTCTATGAGGGTATCTATTGTGGCTCCCCTCCAGCCAGGCTGTGAGGTCTGAACCCGGGTCTTTAGGTCTTCTTTAAGGCCATCCATGAGTATAGTGTCAATCATTCCCCTGTGGTGAGTGCTATGTTTAATATCTTCTAACCCAGTGTACTGGTGATAGCCTGCAGAGCCCGGTCGCAATAGTCTTCTGCAGATTCACTCTCTTTTTGTTTTATAGTGAAAATTTTGTTCCAGTTAACTACTACTGGAAAATATACACCCAATTGAACTATAATATGGGTAATGTTACCTTGGTTCACTTGGTCTGTTAAGGGAACATCACCATCCAATACACAATCCGTGATAAATTTTGGAACGTCGATATTGCATGGTAGACAGGCCCTTAACACCACTTGTCAATCTTTATTGGTTGGCTCGTGGGAACTACCCAAATTTCTCAAAAACCTTTGACATTTGGCTAATTCCTTGTTAGGATCGGGGAAATCATTTATGATGGAATTTAGCTCCGCTCTTGTCCAAGGACAATGCATTACCACTTCCCTTGTGGGCACTATTCCGTTCGCATCCGCATTTCCAGTCGGAACAGTTATTGTCCGAATGGGACGCAGACCAGCCGCGCTGCTACCTTTGACCTTATTACCTGGCTGGGGGTTTGAAATGGCAGACATGACAAGAGGCTCATCATCCACATCATAAACATTTTCCTTATGGTTACTTAAGAGAGGGTACAAATTACTTGTTACATTTTTATGGGTTTTTTCAATAACTGTACCTGCACCCCCATCCACATAAGTTGGTGGTGGTGCGCGTGAACTACTGGCAATACCT
Source organism: Taudactylus pleione (assembly GCA_031769625.1). Taxonomy (NCBI): domain Eukaryota; kingdom Metazoa; phylum Chordata; class Amphibia; order Anura; family Myobatrachidae; genus Taudactylus; species Taudactylus pleione. Next base: position 15,609,191 of record JAUIMM010000005.1, on the reverse strand, counting down.
TCCGCAATGCTACCTTGCTGCACGTGCACGCTGTTTTGCGTCTCGCACGTATTGCAATCTAGTGCCGCGGGTGTATTTTTTGGTAATGCGTTCGCAACGCTAGTTTGCATTGCTTGCACATTTTTAAACCATGCATCCGCTTCATGCTACCACAATTTTAAACATTCGTAATATTTTACCTTTTTCACTCGAGAACGCACCAAACTGATGTGAGCTCGGACATTATTCAATATCTCCTTATCAAAACTACCAATTCTAGGAAACGGCCTAACACTCTTCTTGTACACCTGCTGATGTGTATAGAACGGTAGCTACTACCGAGCAGCTAGGCTAACTCCTGCACCTAGCCCTTAAGGATCATACAATACCCTTAACATTTAGGACCCGTGTTACACCCTAAACAAATACTCACAATCACATACTCTTTTCCTGAGCAGAAAAATACACGTTAACTCAGTTATTGGCAACAATTGATAATGTAAACTCAACGGCTTTGTTTAAACACGTGGCAGCCCGACCGGAAATACATATACGCTATTGTGCGACTAGTCGCATACACAATAATGCGGCTACTACACAACCGTATGACTCTTACCCTTTAGCTGCGTACGCAAAAGTGCGTCTTTACTGTGCGGACAAAAATGCGACTCAGCCGTATACGCAATACAGCGGCACCCCTTTTTAGCATAAAATACTATCAACAAAGGAAAACAAACTTTTTCCCTTCTTGTCCCTGGATTCTAGTCAGCGTACGTTGACTCACACAATAATGGGTAGTGACTTCTCAGCATCGAGTGATTGCAGGTAAACCCTGCGTGTGACCACTCCACCCTTTGCTGAGAGATCGATAACTGTATGTTTATCGTGTGAATAGGTAAGTGACCTCACACTATGAGCCCCCAACTAAGGATACTGAAATTGAACCTCTATACGCTCCTACCTATACCTTCTAAAACCTGCCTATAAACCTCTAAAATTGACAAATATTTACATGCTGTGATCTAAGTACAATTTAGCGCAAAGAAATTATACAGACCCAAGGTACAGTTATACATACACACGCGCTCTGGACCAGATACCGGCATTAGCAAGAAACTCCGTCAATCAGCAATCAGCAAGAAGACTCCAGACTGGGGTCACAACACACACATTTGTACCCTTACAGAAATAGACAACACAATAGAGAGGTTTGTTGCTGATCCCATTGGTTCCCCATCACGGTGCGTTTGTTACAGGACATTTAACAGGTTGATTCAAATGGACACAGGTCAGCCTCCGACAGCCTATTGTCTCCTCTATTCCCCCTGCATGCAAATCTAGGCTGTTGGTTTCACAAACTACATTTTGGTGCTTTTTATCTCTACGGTCCATAAGTTGAGAATGCATGTTGCGATCTTCACACCGATGATACAGGAAAGCTGTTGAGAAAGTGCAGATCATTATAACACCAAACACGGCTTACTTATCATGTATTAAACCTTAGATACCAAATAATCTTTATTTCACAACATTAGTAATAACTGAATAAAAATTGAATAGTATACTTTAAAGCTATGGAATCTTTTATGTGGGTGTGCATTATGTAAGTATTAGGGGTTTGGGTAAAGACGCTAGTTAGATTTATCTGATTTGGGGCAGATGTGCACGCATGCAGCTAATAAACAGCGTTCGCATGCAGGATATTGTACATTCACTAATGTGCGTCATGTTAACAGCGCAACTGTGAGTAATGTGCGGTGTTTATGCATGTGATTCTATTTATGAAGGATTTAATATATATATATATATATATATATATACATATATATATATTAGGGGTGAGCGGGTTCAGATTTCTGAAATCCGAACCCCCCCCGAGCCCCCCCCAATCCGAGGCCGATCCGAGTCAGGCTCGACTTTTTCCGCCTGACTCGGATCTGAAATCGAGGCAAAACGTCATCATCCCGCCTTCCGGGTCTCATGGGTTTTGGATCCTATATAAGGTACCCCCGTTGGCGCCATTTTCTCACGGCTGTGGACAGTGAAGAGGGAGGGTGGGAGTTAGGGCTGGCTGGGCTGTGTAGTGTAGTGTAGTGCAGTGTAGTGTTGTGCTGTGCTGCGCTGTGCTGCTGTTGTCCATAGGGGCCGTGTCCACTCCTCCAAAGTCCATAGGGGCTGGCTGGACTGTGTTGTGCAGTCAGTTGTCCATAGGGGCTGTGTCCACTTCAAAGTCCTGTGCAGTGTCCCAGTCCTAAAGGGGTGCTGTAGTGTTGTCCAGGGGGTGCTCTGTCCATCAGGGGTGCTCCCCCCAAGTGCAAAAAAAAAATATATTTTCTGTGTTTGTGAATTGTGTGCACAGTAGCCGCACGTGCATCAACAAAGTAGTGCCAAGCGTGCGCCTGTGTCATAAGTAAAGGGCCGGCTGGCTTGTCCGTTAAAGGGTACTGTAACCCCCAAAGTACACTCCAAACAAAATAAAATAATATTTTCTGTGTTTGTGAATTGTGTGCACTGTGGCTGCACGTGCATCAACAAAGGAGCAGCGCCAAGCGTGCGCCTGTGTCCCATAAGTAAACGGCCGGCTGGCTTGTCCGTTAAAGGGTACTGTAACCCCCAAAGTACACTCCAAACAAAATAAAAAATATTTTCTGTGTTTGTGAATTGTGTGCACTGTGGCTGCATGTGCATCAATAAAGGAGCAGCGCCAAGCGTGCGCCTGTGTCCCATAAGTAAAGGGCCGGCTGGCTTGTCCGTTAAAGGGTGCTGTAACCCCCAAAGTACACTCCAAACAAAATTAAAAAATATTTTCTGTGTTTGTGAATTGTGTGCACTGTGGCTGCACGTGCATCAACAAAGGAGCAGCGCCAAGCGTGCGCCTGTGTCCCATAAGTAAAGGGCCGGCTGGCTTGTCCGTTAAAGGGTACTGTAACCCCCAAAGTACACTCCAAACAAAATAAAAAATATTTTCTGTGTTTGTGAATTGTGTGCACTGTGGCTGCATGTGCATCAATAAAGGAGCAGCGCCAAGCGTGCGCCTGTGTCCCATAAGTAAAGGGCCGGCTGGCTTGTCCGTTAAAGGGTGCTGTAACCCCCAAAGTACACTCCAAACAAAATTAAAAAATATTTTCTGTGTTTGTGAATTGTGTGCACTGTGGCTGCACGTGCATCAACAAAGGAGAAGCGCCAAGCGTGTGCCTGTGTCCCATAAGTAAAGGGCCGGCTGGCTTGTCCATTAAAGGGTGCTGTAACCCCCAAAGTACACTCCAAACAAAATAAAAAAATATTTTCTGTGTTTGTGAATTGTGTGCACTGTGGCTGCACGTTCATCAACAAAGGAGCAGCGCCAAGCGTGCGCCTGTGTCCCATTAGTAAAGGGCCGGCTGGCTTGTCCGTTAAAGGGTGCTGTAACCCCCAAAGTACACTCCAAACAAAATAAAAAAATATTTTCTGTGTGTGTGAATTGTGTGCACTGTGGCTGCACGTTCATCAACAAAGGAGCAGCGCCAAGCATGCGCCTGTGTCCCATTAGTAAAGGGCCGGCTGGCTTGTCCGTTAAAGGGTGCTGTAACCCCCAAAGTACACTCCAAACAAAATAAAAAAATATTTTCTGTGTTTGTGAATTGTGTGCACTGTGGCTGCACGTGCATCAACAAAGGAGCAGCGCCAAGCGTGCGCCTGTGTCCCATAAGTAAAGAGCCAGCTGGCTAATTTCTTAAAGGGTGGTGTAACCCACAAAGTGCACTACTCTCCAGCAAAAATAAAAAAATATTTTCTGTGTTTAGCCGCACGTATATATCAAATCAATATAACATAAATGGAGGACTAAACTTTCTCCGATAAAAATAAAATAGGGAAAGATCAAGAACCACTTCCTCCTAGTGCTGAAGCTGCTGCCACTAGTCATGACATAGACGATAACATGCCATCAACGTCGTCTGCCAAGGCCGATGCCCAATGTCATAGTAGAGGGCACATACAATCCCAAATGACAAAGTTCAGGAAAATGACCTTAAAAAAAACATTTAAATCATCTGAAGAGAAACGTAAACTTGCCAATATGCCATTTACGACATGGAGTGGCAAGGAACGGCTAAGGTCTTTCACTATGTTCATGACTAGTGGTTCAGCTTCACATGACGATTGAAGCCCTCCTCCAGCTAAAAAAATCAAACGAGTTAAGCTGGCAAAAGCACAGCGAAGAACTGTGCGTTCTAAGAAGATATCACAAATCCCCAAGGAGAGTCCAAGTGTGGTGGCGGTTGCGATGCCTGACCTTCCCAGCACTGGATGGGAAGAGGTGGCTCTTTCCACCATTTGCACGCCCCCTGCAAGTGCTGAAAGGAGCACCCACAGTCCACTTGCTGATATGCAAATTGCAGATGTCACTGTTGAAGTACAACAGGATGAGGATACTGGTGTAGCTGGCACAGAGGAGGAAGTTGGCGAGGAGGATTCTGATGGTGATGTGGCTTGTTTAAATCAGGCTCCGGGGGAGACAGTTGTTGTCCGTGGGATGAAAAAGCCCATTATGGTCATGCCTGAGCAGAAGACCAAACATTCCACTTCTTTGGTCTGGCAATATTTCTATCCAAATCCGGACAACAACTGTCTTGCCATATGTACCATATGTAAAGGTGAAATAAGTAGGGGTAGGGATGTTAACCACCTAGGAACATCCTCCCTTATACGGCACCTGCAGCGCGTTCATAAAAAGTTACTGTCAAGTTCAGAAACTTTGGCTAAGACTGTAAGCTGTCCAGGGACACCTAAATCCCATTGTCCTGTTGTATCCAAGCGCCTGCAAACCACACCGTCAACTCCCTCCTCGTCAATTTCCTCCTTAGTCAGTGTCAGAAGTAGTCCTGCAGGCCATGTCTCTGGCATGACTGACTCTCCTATCCGGGATTCCTCCGGAGGATCCTGCATTGCTACGCCTACTGCTGCCGCTGCTGCTGTTGCTGCTGCTGGGAGTCGTTCATCATCCCAGAGAGGAAGTAGGAACACCACTACTTTTACTAAACAATTGACCCTCCAAAAGTCCTTAGCGAGGAGGATGAAGTATGACAGCAGTCATCCTGAAGCAAAGCGTATAACTGAGGCCTTGACTGCTATGTTGGTGTTAGACATGCGTCCGGTATCCGCCATTAGTGCAGTGGGATTTAGACAATTGATGGAGGTAGTGTGTCCCCGGTTCCAAATCCCGTCTAGATTCCACTTCACTAGGCAGGCGATACCGAGACTGTTCAGAAACATCAGAAAAAGTGTCCTCAGTGTCCTGAAAAATGCGGTTGTACCCAATGTCCACTTAACCACGGACATGTGGACAAGTGGAACAGAGCAGACTAAGGACTATATGACTGTGACAGCCCACTTGGTAGATGTATCACCTTACGCAGCAACAACAGCAGCGTCACCAGTAGCAGCATCTCAGAAACACCAGCTCGTTCCAAGGCAGGCTACGCTGTGTATCACCGGTTTCAGTAAGAGGCACACCGCCGACAACCTCTTAGAGAAACTGAGGGAAATCATCGCCCAGTGGCTTACCCCACTTAGACTCTCCTGTGGATTTGTGATATCTGACAACGCCACCAATATTGTGCGAGCATTACATCTATGCAAATTCCAGCACGTCCCATGTTTTGCTCACACAATAAACTTGGTGGTGCAGAATTTTCTGAAAAGCGACAGGGGCGTGCAGGAGACGCTTTGGGTGGCCCGAAAAATTTCTGGCCACTTTCACCATTCAGCGACTGCGTGCCGAAGACTGGAGCGCCAGCAAACACTCTTGAACCTGCCCCGCCATTACCTGAAGCAAGCGGTTGTGACGAGGTGGAACTCGACCCTCTATATGCTTCAGAGGATGGAGGAGCAGCAAAAGGCCATTCTAGCCTATACATCCACCTATGACATAGGCAAAGGAGGGGATATGCACCTCACTCAAGCGCAGTGGAGAATGATTTCCGTGTTGTGCAAGGTTCTCCAACCCTTCGAACTTGCCACACGTGAAGTCAGTTCAGACACTGCCAGCTTGAGTCAGGTCATTCCCCTCATCAGGCTTTTGCAGAAGCAGCTGGAGAAAGTGAAGGAGGAGCTAAGATGGAGCGATTCCGCTCGGCATGTGGGACTTGTGGATGAAGCCCTTCATTCGCTTTGCCAGGATTCCAGGGTGGTCAATCTGTTGAAATCAGACCACTACATTTTGGCCACCGTACTCAATCCTAGGTTTAAAGCCTATGTGGTGTCTCTCTTTCCGGCTGACACAAGTCTGCAGAGGTGCAAAGACCTGCTGGTGAATACACTGTCAGCTGAAGCGGAACATGACACGTCAACAGCTCCTTCTTCATTTTCTCCCGCAACTGGGGCTGCCAGGAAAAAACTTAGGTATCCTAAGCAACCCGCTGGCGGTGATGCAGGGCAGGCAGGACCAAGTTTGGACATCTGGTCTGGACTGAAGGACCTGGCAACAATTTCTGACATGTCTACTGTCACTGCATATGATACTGTCACCATTGACAGAATGGTGGAGGATTACATCGGTGACAGCATCCAAGTAGGCATGTCAGACAGTCTGTACCTGTACTGGCAGGAAAAAGAGGCAATTTGGAGGCCCCTGTACAAACTGGCTCTATTTTACCTGAGTTGCCCCCCTTCCAGTGTGTACTCCGAAAGAGTGTTTAGTGCAGCCGGGAACCTTGTCAGCGAAAGGCGTAGGAGGCTGCTTCCACAAAATGTGGAGAAGATGATGTTCATAAAAATGAATTACCAACTCTTTCAGGGAGACCAGCCTCCAGAACGTACAGAGGGACCTGTGGTGGTGGATTCCAGCGGGGACGAGTTAATAGTCTGTGAGGATGAGGATGTACACAACACTGAAGAGGGTGAGGAATCAGTGGATGTGGAGGATGAGGAAGACATCTTGCCTCCGTAGAGCCAGTTTGTGCAGGGCCAGATTAATTGCCAGCTTGTTTTGTGGGGGCCCAAACGAACCAATCATTTCAGCCACAGTCGTGTGGCAGACCCTGGCACTGAAATGATTGGTTTGTTAAAGTGTGCATGTCCTGTTTATACAACATAAGGGTGGGTGGGAGGGCCCAAGGACAATTCCATCTTGCATCTCTTTTTTTTCTTTGCATTATGTACTGTTTGGGGCCTAGTTTTTCAAACTGCCATCCTGTCTGCCACTGCAGTGCCACTCCTAGATGGGCCACGTGTTTGTGCCGCCCACTCGTGTCGCTTAGCATAGCCTTTTGGACATAAAAACACTATTGTGAGGTGTGAGTGTTCAGAATAGACTGGAAATTAGTGGAAATTAAGGTTATTGAGGTTAATAATAGCATAGGAGCAGAAAAACCAACACATTCTGTGATTTTAGCTGTTTTTATTCTTTTTAAAAAAAAATACAGATCCAAAACACAAAACCCAAAACACGGAAGGGTGCTTTTGGCAAAACCAATCCAGATCCAAAACACGAAGAAAGATCCAGATCCAAAACCAAAACACAAAACACGAAAAGTGGCCGGTGCACACCCCTAATATATATATATATATATATATATATATATATATATATACACATACATATATATCAATCATTTTTAAACTGCAATGCAATGTTTTCTTAGTAATGAGATTCACTCTCAAATAGGGTGGAGACCCCCAACCATGCTGGTGCCAGCCTGTCTGACAGTGAGTTTAAAAGAGCAGATTTCTTACCATTGTTCATTCAGTCAAATTCAAGTGTCTGGGCCATATTACAATTGCCACAGCTACACCTGTCCACATGTGGGGTCTCTCCCTTTACATGCAAAAACACCCACAGTTCCTGGTGTATTGTCTTTTCTATTTACTTTTCTCAGGAGGCTGTTTCTCTAGTTGTTTTGGTATTTCTCTATGCAAGGTTGTCCCCAGTACCAAAAACATTGCCATCCGTATTTAGCTTGTGAGTTGTAACTTAAAATGGCGTCGTGCAGATTCTTATATTTAAGATGGAGTCTGGTTTCCGTTCACAAGATGGCATCGCTCCAAGCTAATTTTACACTGATTCTGTCTCAGCCACTAAACCAGCTTCGACGGTCCACCCTTTGATAGCAAACAACATGCTATCATACTCTGATTTTAAAATTAATTTTAGGCTTGCATATAGGATATTATTTAACGTTATTTTTATGGGATGGCACAAGGAGGTTTCAATCCATCTATGATGGTTCTCTAGAGGGGGAACATAAAACTACCATTATACGCACACCACAGATCTTGGGAGATCATGTGAAAGATGTGAGGATGCACCAGTCCTATAAAGGTAGTTTTGAAGGGGAATAGAGACTTACATAATCTAAGATGTTTAAATGAGAAAAATAACATTTTAATAATACATTCTACACATTTCTAAATGTAATACATTATATGATGGTATTTCTAGTTCAAGGTTGTAATGCAGTTCTACATTTCCCTCAGTATTCATATGGACACTACTAATCACCATCATTATTTCGCCCTTCCGGTTTACCTTATTTTTACATTTCCCACACTTCAACACATTAGGAACACACTTGACACACATGCCAATTACTATGACGACACCCAATATAAGGATCAGGAGTTTACCTATGCTTGCAATCATTTCCTGGACTCACTCCCCTAGACCTGAGAACAACTTCGCTGGGTTCAATCATGAAACCCACTCTTCTACCTTCTCCTCTACTTCAGCCACTGAAGCATTGTGGTTCTTCCGAAATTCCCATTTTAACTGCAGAATCTCATCCATCTTGTGGTCTATTACCTTTTTGGGGTCACTGGTGTTATTTAGTAATATATGTGCAGCATTTTACTCCAAACTGGGTGGCCAAAGTTACGCAATACCCCCCAGTGACAGCGGTTAAATAATTTAGCACTAGTCTGTGTTGCACCAGTTCTTTCTTGTATGCTTGCAATTCCCTACCTGTATACCTGAATGTGTCATCATACATCTCGGTGATATTATCTATCAATTTAGCAAGATCTTGAATATATCTAAAATTTTATTTCCCCGAGCGATCCTGGTGGGATCCAGTGCTACTAAAACTTGAAAGCCAGTTGTCTCACTAATTAACTGAGTGGCTTTATGCACATCACCAGGTATCATATTTCTTTTGTCTCTGTGTTCATACTGTGTGTGAAGATATGGTGATGGTGTGTTTTTATGAATACCAAGCATTTCACCATGTGTAAGGGTCATAATTTCTGGAAGTAGTCTTCCCAAATAACATAACAATTACGGTACTAAGATTGGTAAGACACTCCCCTGATTTGGCATAGCACTCCTCCTCCTGACTCCACTCCATCAGCACTGCCATCAGCTCCCATCTCCTGTCGGTCCTCCATCACAGAAACTGGGTATCCCCAAACAGATCATCATGACAGAAACTCTGGAAGAAAGAACTAGGATGACCACAGCAGACCACTCCATTGCTGGAAGCACTGATCTACACATTTCTTTAGCTCAGGTATCTCACCGCACCTTTTAACCCTCCCGGAACAGGCTCGCAATCGACAGGTTCACGTTATCTGCCTCGACTCCACCCCGTATCTCCACTGGTTGGTTGACGTTTCTACAGTGAGTGGAATGGACCCAGGTATCTCTCTCGGCCACCTTCAGCAACACCTGATTCGGACCTTCCCAACGATCAGTCAAACAACCTGAGCTAAAAAAAATTCAGATCATAACAAATTCCCCAGGTTTGACATCATGGCAGTTTGCATCAGACATGTTAGAAAATAACATTTACAATTTCAGTTGTTCTTACTCATCTTCGGGAGACACTGCACAGTAACCTCATTATCATATTTTCACATGAGGCTGCCTGTTAAACAGTATCTCAAAGGGGGACAGATAAAAAGACAGTCTGGGATGATCTTGATATTACACATGTTCTGGAAGACGTCACCTGTGAAATGAGTACCCCTATCACTTTTAATAATTCTAGGGATATCATATCTGCATACAAATTCCTGCAATTAAATCCTGTTATCAATAGCTACTGCTCTAAATATTGCCTGGGCCCCTGGGTTGGATAGTATTTGACCTTAGCCTGGCATGGCTGCCGTTTGTCCTTAGCAACCTTGTGTCCTGTGTGTGAGAGATAAAGCACAACAGTTTAATATCATTTAAACATGACCTAAATACAACAATAAATCGTCCACATTTTACATTAGAACAGATCCATTGGCAGGTTGGAAAGACTGTAAACAGTCATATAAGGCCTGGGAGAAGATACTGGGGTTGTCTATGAACCCATGGGACACTCGTGTCCATGTGTAGTGTACACCTCCCCCTAGGTGAGAAAAGAAAAATACTGACAGTCAGGGTGTTAGGGCACAGAGAAGAAAGCAGAACAGAGATTGGGTATCAGTTACATCAATTACCATTAATAGTTTTTCCCTAGTACTTCCCGTCAACCTGTCTATCTGCAGAGCACAAGTATGACCCGACTCCTAGCGTCCTATCCCTTATGATGGTATACAGATACTCTCTGGTTTGGGAGTCCTACATTCTTCACTTTGCAGTACTTACTTAGGTGTCCCACTTGGTTGCAGTTAAAACATTTTTGTGAGCGGGGTGGATGAAAGGATCGTTGTGGGGGTTGAGTAGGAGGGAAAGGTGGTGGGTATGGGTAAGGATATTGAGGGAAAGGATATTGTGGGGGGTATGGAGTTTGTGGGTAGTATGGGACTTGTGGGTGTGTGTGATAAGTGGGGTAGGGCTGTGTATGCAGTGGTGTGGGATTGGTGAAGACGTTTAACTGTTCAGGTGCAAGTGTGTCTGCTGGCTGTGATGTTACCGTCATTCCTTCTAGAGCTTGAATACTGACAGCCATTAGTTTCTCGCTCTGGATCTCTCTCCTCTTTGAGATGTTTTTGTCATGTTCTATGGCAGATTCTATGAGGGTATCTATTGTGACTCCCCTCCAGCCAGGCTGTGAGGTCTGAACCCGGGTCTTTAGGTCTTCTTTAAGGCCATCCATGAGTATAGTGACAATCATTCCCCTGTGGTGAGTGCTATCTTTAATATCTCTAACCCAGTGTACTGGGTGATAGCCTGCAGAGCCCGGTCGCAATAGTCTTCTGCAGATTCACTCTCTTTTTGTTTTATAGTGAAAATTTTGTTCCAGTTAACTACTACTGGAAAATATACTCCCAATTGAGCTATAATACGGGTAATGTTACCTTGGTTCACTTGGTCTGTTAAGGGAACGTCACCATCCAATACACAATCCGTGATAAATTTTGTCACGTCGATATTGCGTGGTAGACAGGCCCTTAACACCACACGCCAATCTTTATTGGTTGGCTCGTGGGAACTACCCAAATTTCTCAAAAACCTTTGACATTTGGCTAATTCCTTGTTAGGATTGGGGAAATCATTTATGATGGAATTTAGCTCTGCTCTTGTCCAAGGACAATGCATTACCACTTCCCTTGTGGGCACTATTCCGTTCGCATCCGCATTTCCATTCGGAACAGTTATTGTCCGAATGGGATGCAGACCGGCCGCGCTGCTACCTTTGACCTTATTACCTGGCTGGGGGTTTGAAATGGCAGACATGACAAGATACTCATCATCCACATCATAAACATTTTCCTTATGGTTACTTAAGAGAGGGTACAAATTACTTGTTAAATTTTTATGGTTTTTTTTCAATAACTGTACCTGCACCCCCATCCACATAAGGTGGTGATGGTGCGCGTGAACTACTGGCAATACCTTCCGCAATGCTACCTTGCTGCAAGTGCACAGTGTTTTGCGTCTCGCACGTATTGCAATCTAGTGCCGCGGGTGTATTTTCTGGTAATGCGTTCGCAACGCTAGTTTGCGTTGCTTGCACATTTTTAAACCATGCATCCGCTTCATCCTACCAGAATTTTAAACATTCGTAATATTTTACCTTTTTCACTCGAGAACGTACCAAACAGATGTGAGCTCGGACATTATTCAATATCTCCTTATCAAAACTACCAATTCTAGGAAACGGCCTAACACTCTTCTTGTACACCTGCTGATGTGTATAGAATGGTAGCTACTACCGAGCAGCTAGGCTAACTCCTGCACCTAGCCCTTAAGGATCATACAATACCCTTAACATTTAGGACCCGTGTTACACCCTAAACAAATACTCACAATCACACACTCTTGTCCTGCGCAGAAAAATACACGTTAACCCAGTTATTGGCAACAATTGATAATGTAAACTCAACGGCTTTGTTTAAACACGTGGCAGCACGACCGGAAATACATATACGCTATTGTGCGACTAGTCGCATACACAATAATGCGGCTACTACACAACCATATGACTCTTACCCTTTAGCTGCATACGCAAAAGTGCGTCTTTACTGCGCGCGCAAAAATGCGACTCAGCCGTATACGCAATACTTGCGGCACCCCTTTTTAGCATAAAATACTATCAACAAAGGAAAACAAACTTTTTCCCTTCTTGTCCCTGGATTCTAGTCAGCATACCTTGACTCACACAATAACGGGTAGCTACTTCTCAGCATCGAGTGATTGCAGGTAAACCCTACGTGTGGCCACTCCACCCTTTGCTGAGAGATCGATAACCATATGTTTATCGTGTGAATAGGTAAGTGACCTCACACTATGAGTCTCCAACTTAGGATAGTGAATTTGAACCTCTATACGCAGTCATACAGTAAAATAAAGACTTTAGACCTTGAACATGTGTTTCCAAAGCACAAAGTATTATTCAAGTAAAATACAGATAGTTACACGCTGTGATCTAAGTACAATTTAGCGCAAAGAAATTATACAGACCAAAGGTACAGTTATACATACGCACGCGTTGTGGACCAGATACCGGCATCAGCAAGAAACCTCCGTCAATCAGCAATCAGCAAGATGACTCAAGACTGGGGTCACAACACACACATTTATACCCTTACAGAAACAGACAACACAATAGAGAGGTTTCTTGCTGATCCCATTGGTTCCCCATCACGGTGCGTTTGTTACAGGACATTTAACAGGTTGATTCAAATGGACACAGGTCAGCCTCCGACAGCCTATTGTCTCCTCTATTCCCCCTGCATGCAAATCTAGGCTGTTGGTTTCACAAAATACATTTTGGTGCTTTATAGCTCTACGGTCCATAAGTTGTGAATGCATGTTGCGATCTTCACACCGATGATACCGGAAAGCTGTTGAGAAAGTGCAGATCAGTATAACACCAAACACGGCTTACTTATCATGTATAAAACCTTAGACACCAAATAATCTTTATTTCACAACATTAGTAATAACTGAATAAAACTTGAATCTTATACTTTAAAGCTATGGAATCTTTTATGTGGGTGTGCATTATGTAAGTATTAGGGGTTTGGGTAAAGACACTAGTTTATCTGATTTGGGGCAGATGTGCACGCATGCAGCTAATAAACAGCATTCGCATGCAGGATATTGTACATTCACTAATGTGCGTCATGTTAACAGCGCAACTGTGCGTAATGTGCGGTGTTTATGCATGTGATTCTATTTATGATGGATTATATATATATATACATATATATGTACACATATATATATATATATATCAATAATATTTAAACTGCAATGCAATGTTTTATTAGTAATGAGATTCACTCTCAAACAGGGTGGAGACCCCCAACCGTACCAGCCTGTCTGACAGTGAGTTTAAAAGAGCAGATTTCTTACCATTGTTCATTCAGTCAAATTCAAGTGTCTGGGCCATATTACAATTGCCACAGCTACACCTGTCCACATGTGGGGTCTCTCCCTTTACATGCAAAAACACCCACAGTTCCTGGTGTATTGTCTTTTCTATTTACTTTTCTCAGGAGGCTGTTTCTCTAGTTGTTTTGGTATTTCTCTATGCAAGGTTGTCCCCAGTACCAAAAACATTGCCATCTGTACTTAGCTTGTGAGTTGTAACTTAAAATGGCGTCGTGCAGATTCTTATTTTTAAGATGGAGTCTGGTTTCCATTCACAAGATGACGTCGCTCCAAGCTAATTTTACACCGATTCTGTCTCAGCCACTAAACCAGCTTCGACAATGGGGACCACGTGTATTATTTTGCTTCTGTGGGGGCCAATGTAATTGTTTTTTTTTTAAATGGGGGCCAATGTGTTTTATTTTTGTTTTATGTGGAATCCAATGTGCTTTGTTGGTTTCTGTGGAGGCCAATATATGCGCTTTATTTCCCCCCGTGAGGACGTGGTTTTCTTCATGGGGGACAGATGGTGTGCCTTGGTACTTTTAAAAATTTGTTCGGTGTGCTGCGAGTTCAAAAAGGTTGAAAATCTCTGCCCTAGAATAATAAAATAACTAATACAAATTGCATCCAATAACCACATTAATACGAAAAGTAAAGTTTAATTTGTTTGTCCTGACAAATACTGACGTTTCCATGGCCATAAATTTCAATGGACAAATCTTTGAAACCGTGGACTGTCCCTGCATATGAGAGACAGCAAGAGATCATGGAATTAAGTAGTGTACTTTTAATCTGAAAAAAAAATAAAGTGGGATCTATTTACCCCTATTTTTAAAAAAATATTTCGTTTTGTGTCAAGAACATGGTTCTAATAAACAAAATTATTGTGAAGGTAATTTATAAAAGTGTAGACGTTCACTGTGCAGACTTTCCACCCACGTAACTTTCCTTGATGGAGATGGGTATTCTGAGCAATATGGCAGTGTTTGCAGGGCTGTAGCATGAGCATAGCAGGTGCTATGGATGGCAGGGTAGTGTTGTGGGTCTGCAGAGGGTCACTTGCATTTTTGCTTTTGTTGATAGACCATCAGTACGCTGCGTCTTTCTATCAGGGGTGTATTTACTATTTAGTCAGGATGGAACTTGCCAGGGGCGCCAGCCTAGGAGGGGGTGCAGCCTGCTGGTGCAACCTGTGGCCAAGGGGTAGAATCACATTGTAGTTCTGTGTGTCAACTTGGTGTCACAAGGTGTCACCGGACACAGAGCCACACATAACGTAGGTTGACGGCAAAGGCAACCTCTACTTACAAGCGGTCACAGGCCGGCCGGCGTTTCCCAACTGTTTCATTTCACGGCAATGTCGTGGACATGACATAGCAACGCTGCCTGGACGCCGCCTGATTGCCTGTGATTGGAGAGGGAGACTGAGAGAACACCTGCGGAGAGTGCTGTGACAGTGGAGGAGGAGCCGAGAAGACAGGGGAACATGTGAAGAGAGAAGCCGGTAAGTGAAGGGGAGTGGTGGGGGACATACAATAACAGACACTGATGGGTACGAGGGAGGAGAGAGAGCATGAGGGGGGGCAGAATAACAGACACTGATAGGGAGGAGGGGGGAGGAGAGCAGAATAATGGACACAGATGGGGAGGAGACATACAGGAATAGATGTCAGAGACCTGAGAGAGGACAGAAGGGAAAGTTCAGGAGAGGTATAGTTGTGTGTCATCGGCATAAATGTGGTATTGGAGGCCAAAGGAACTGATGAGTTCTCTTAGTAAAGAGGTGTACAGGGAGAAGAGCAGGGGGCCCAGGACAGAACCCTGCGGGACACCAATGGGAAGGATAAAAGTGGGGGAGGTGGAGTCGGAGGCAGACACAGAGAAGGAACGGCTGGTGAGGTAAGAGGTGAACCAGGCATGGACAGTGTTAGAGAGGCCATAGGTCTGAAGGGTGTGGAGGAGGAAAGGATGATCCACAGTGTCAAAGGCTGCAGAGAGGTCCAGGAGGATGAGTTGAAAGAGAGAAGTGGCCCCTGGATTTGGCTGCAAGCAGGTCATTGGTGACTTTGACCAGGGCCGTTTCAGTGGAGTGAAGTGGGCGAAAGCCAGATTGGAGAGGATCAAGGATGGAGTTGTCAGAGAGGTAGCTGGTGAGCCGCTCAAGTAATTTGGAGGCGAAAGAGGGAAGAGAAATGGGGCAATACTTAGCATGTGAGGAAGTGTCGAGGTTGTTTTTTTTAGAATAAGTGTGACAAGAGCATGTTTGAATGGTGTGGGAAAGATGCCAGAGGAGAGAGATAAATTTAAGAGGTGACCAACGTGGGAGCAGGTGGTGGCGGATAGGGAGCGGAGAAGGGAGGGGGTCAAGGGGGCAGGTGGAAGGGGGGAGAGGAAAAGATGTGGGCATGGACCTCATCACCCATGGTGGGGCGGAAGTAGCACAAGGTGAGGTGGTCGGGAGGTGTGGATGATGGGGGACGTGGGGCTGCAGCAGGGAGATCGGAGGAGATTATGTGACGGATTGCCTCAATTTTGGAAGAGAAGAAGGAGGCAAAGTCAATCGCAGTGAGGGAGTATGGGAGGGGAGGAGGTGGGTGAAGGAGAGTGTTGAAAGTACCAAAGAGGTGGCGGGGATTGGAGGACTGAGAGGAGATGAGCAACTGGAAGAAGGATTGCTTGGTGAGGGAGAGGGCAAAGCTGTAGGAAGAAACAACAAACTTGAAGTGGAGGAAGTCTACCAGAGACGCTCGGCGGTGCGCGAGCATTTTTGGAGAAACCGGGTCAGTTTGGAGTGCCACAGTTGGGGTTTGGAACAACGGAGGGGGACAGAGGAGATGGGGGCAATGGAGGTAAGTGCAGAGGTGAGGGTAATGTTGTAGAAGGAGGCTGGTAGGGCAGGCCATGGGTGATAGAGGAGAGTATCAAGTGAGGAGGACAGGACAGCAGGATTGAGAGTCTCAAGATTGCGCCTGGTGACAGTTGCTTTGGGTAAAGGGAGGAGTGGAGGATTTGAGAGTGTGAAGGAGAGTAGATGGTGGTCTGAGATGGAGAAGGGAGAATTGGAAAGTCAGAGAGAGCACACAGATGGGTGAAGACAAGGTCAAGGGAGTGGCCGAGACAGTGGGTGGCAGTGGAGGCCCATTGAGAAAGTGCAAAGGAAGAGGAGAGGGCAAGAAGATTGATGGATGCGGGATCAGTGATGTCAATAGGGATGTTAAAGTCACCAAGGATGAGGGCGTTGTCAGGACTCGGGAGCTCCCGTGCACTGTGTATATCGGGCCCCCCGTTTTATTACCGTAGGGGGCGGACCCTGATCTCTGCTCCTCTGCCTGCATTCATATTAACACGCTCTGTGCAGTGTCCTTTGTGTAGTGTCACTGTCTTTTAGTGTTATTTCTTGCCATGTTAGTCTCTCCTCTTAGTGTTATTGCCCTGAGTTCTGTTATATTTTATTGTATTAGTGCATTCAGGACTCCCACCTCCACATACTACCCCTACACTGCTACCCAATCCAATGGTGCCCCAAGACTGTTCCCACATCTCATACTATCTCAACAATACTACCATTTCTCTCTCCACTTAATGTCCAAAACACTGCTCCCACTCCTCATACTGCCCAAAATACTGCTCCCAGTCATCATACTGGCCAAAACACCGCTCCCACTCTGCATACTGCCCAAAAGACTGCACCCACTCCTCATATTGCCTAAAATACTACACCCACTTCGCATACTGCCCAGAACACTGCGCCCACTCATTATATTTCCCATAATACTGCTCCCACTCCACATAATGTCCAAAACATTGCTCCCACTCTTCATACTGCCCAAAACATGATCCCTCTCCTCATACTGCCCAAAATACTGATTCCACTCATACTGCCCAAAACATTGATCCCACTCCTCATATTTAACCAAACACTGCACCCACTCCTCATATTGCCCAAAACACTGCCCCCACTCCTCACATTGCCCCAAACACTGCTCCCACTCCTCATACTTCTCCAACAGTGCTCCCACTCCTTATACTTCCCCAATATTGCTCTCACTCCACATATTACCCTAACACTGCCCTCCATCCATGTAATGTTTAAACACAACTCCCACAATATTGCACCCTCTCCAAATAATGCACAACTTCCAAATAATGCCCCAAAACTGCCCCCCCCCCAAAAAATACTGCCCTAACACTGCACCCTCCTCCAAATAATGCCGTAATTCACAATTCAGCCAACTTCACCCTCAGGCCCAGTATTGCCCCCTCAGTCTACCCACGGAATTGGTATGTAATGCCGGAAGTCAGGATGCCTCCTGTCAAAATACAGACAGCGGCATCCTGATGGTTGGTATCCCAACAGGGGTCATGTAAGTATACTTACTCTCCCCCTTCTCCCCCTAACCCTCCCTTCTTGTAGCCTAACCCTAACCCACTTCGTTAGTGCCTAAACTTAAGTCTCCCTCCTTCGTGCCTAAAACTAACCCTCCCCCCTTAGTGCCTAACCCAAACCCCACAAGTGGTGCCTAACCCTAACCCCTCCCTAGGGGTGCCTATCCCTAACCTCCCCCCAAAACCTAACGTTAACCCCACTATGCTACCTAAACCTAACCCTCCCCCCTGCAGCTAACAGCTAAGAAACCCCGAACTCACCTGGTTCGGACTGGCTTCTGTCTGTGTTCTGGCTTCAGTATTAATATGGGCATCAGTATTTCGATGCCTATCTTAAGTCCTGTATCGGACTTTCAGCGTCGGGATTCAGACCGGCGGCATGCCATCCGTCAGTCTGATAACTACATCCCCTACCCACATAGCACCTTCAGGGTAATGTCTCACCTGTTAGAACGGAACATCCCCCAGTGGGCCCCTCGTGCCCCAGTCTGACACTGCCTTTGCTAAGTTTCTGTCACCTCAACTTACCCTACACGTGGGCTATGCCAGACACACCAGTATTACGGGGGGCGCCATAGAATGCACTTGCTCCAGGCGCCATGGCTCTATGCTACCACTCTGCACGGGACCTGTTCTGCGCATGTACAGAACGGGTCCTGCAAAATCACACACAGGTCCTCGTATGCCTCTGCCTCATTGACAGGGAGAGGTGTTTGCGGGGTGGTATGGGGACGGCCTGCATTCCTGGAAATGGGGGTGTGTCAGCCCCTTTTTCCCAGAGTAGCAAGGCCAGGATCTGCATCCATGAATGCAGACTTCCTGGCCTCGCAGGCTTACAGGACCTGGCCAAGCTGCGGTAAGCTTCAGCTACTGTAGTTTAACCAAGGGGGCTACCATCGCGACCAATACTGTGCTGCATTGTACAGAGATGCCCTCCTGCCGCTGAGGCCAGTGCAACTGTGACACACCCACAAAACAATGGCTATATGCCCGCGCTTGACTAGCCACCCCCGTTACCTCCCATAAATGCACACTGATTCTGCATCTAAATGATAACTGCGACCGCTATCCAATCCCAATGCATGCACTGTGATTCAGATGCTTATGCAGTATACAAAACATTTCTCATTCTTTTGGCAAATGTATTCATAGTGCTATCTCTGAATCAGGCCTGTGTCTTATGGGGAAGGAAAATTCAAATCCACCATCTAAAAGTGACAAAAAACATAGGGTGTGAGGTACATTTGTAAAACCAATCTAGATAGTGTATTGGATTGTAGTAAAATCATGGTCCCATAAAATGACATAAATGCAAGTTTTCAGTCTATTCTATAACTTTAGCACAATTAGACTGAATTTATGCAAAATCTGTATTGTAGAAAAACACTATGCAAAAATTGTATTCCACACTGATTCGCCGTCCCAAGTTCCAGGACCACAGGGGACATTACAGAAATCAAAGGATCCTTTAATTAGGACCCAACAGAATTTCCATCATGTTCCCCAGCAGCATGCTTGGCCCGTGGTAATCTCATAAACATTTAAATATCAAACAGAAAGACAAGCTTTAGTTCTCAGATATTAGATCTTAGTATACAAAATAAATAAGAGGCAAAACATTTTTAGCTATAAACTATTAATGTTATTGGTGAAATTCACATACGTAACCTTATATAATATAAGGAACTTTTTTAGAACTAATTTATTTTGTCACTTCACCATGGTTACATGTAGTGTGCCTGATCCTGAGTCACACGCAGGTCCAAATGTGGCCGTATTCTGCATACGAATGGCTTGTCCTAGTATGACTGCACACATGTCCTAATACGTATGAGTTTGCACCATCTTTTTCCGTACACAAGAACAGCTATTATCATCATTATTGGTACTTACTACTACCCCCATGCCAGGTGCAGCGATCCATCGAAATTTGCCACAACTCAGAATAGTGCATAATTGTAGCTACGCGCCCATGGCACACTCCGACGTACCCTTGAGACATTTCTCTTGAGTGTGTTCACTTTGTTGTTGCCCAGTTGTCACCCAGAATGAGCAATTAGCATCTACAGAGAAACATTTACGAGGGCGTCTACATATAGGTAAGTCTTGTTTTTTGTATTTTGTATAGTACTACCTGAAGACGGGGAATAAACCCCAAAACGCTGCAGGATTTTGAAGGAGTATTTGTCCTTTATTCATGTGTGAATGAGAAGTCCAGTGAGTTCCACTGCTTCCCGGTATATGATTATTCTCTGAGCGAGCACCTTGGCTTCTGAAATCACGTGGAGAGTGCTGGCTGTTGGGAGATGTGTATATATATATATATATATATATATATATATATAAAATAAAACACTACAACTTGTCCATCCATTTAATAATGCAAGGGGAATAGGCTTTTCTGCATATTGTCTGTATGGAAATAACAATTACGTAATGGAAATAGATGCCCACTAATTAAATGAATTAATTGTCTGCATTGCTAATGGGTGAAGTACTGTCAGCTGTCAGCTGGAGGTCAAACTGGGAAACAGCCATTTAGAAGCAGCTAGTTAGTTCTGCTAGCAGCCATCATTATCATTGTGTATAATTATTGGGTCTTCAGCACCCACAAGGGATTTTTTCATCTGAACAGCTTATCTCGGTATACTTCTTAATCAAAATGAGCCATTATTACATGAACACTGCACCCGACCTCTGCCTGTCCCAGAGCCGCCTCTACAGGAGCAAATAATACACAATAATCAGTCAACTGAATACTTCTTTGGTGCACAAGCAATATTAAAAAGCCTAACTTACACCATTGGTTCCCAACCTTTTTTGAATCACGTATATAAAATAGGATCAGCATTTTTTTCATGGCACCCCTAGGCCAAAAGTTTTTTAATTGAGAGATTCAGCAAAAATAATTAAGTTGAGTTATTTGTTCTTACCAGTCATCTTTAGGTTGAGTTATTTGGTGGACAGGGTTGTGCATCTGTTTGTCCACATATTATGTCTGTCAAATTGTTCATAAATAAAAAAGATCTTGAAGCACCAAATCATGGTACCCCTGCAAGCGCCCCACGGACCACCACATCATGGTACCCTGCAAGTGCCCCATGGCACCCAGTTTGGGAACCACTGACTTACACAATAAAAAAGATGCACGTCCAACTCTGACATTTGGGCAATTATATGACAACAAGGTTGGAAATTAATTAGTGAAAGTTACTGAATATAAATTTTAATTGTCAGTGCAAGTTGTTGGTCAAAAGTGACAAGTAAAAGATGTACTGTTTGGTATAGACTACTGCAGGGTTCTCAGACTCACACAGGTCACATTTTCTAGGTCACCTAATAGGTGCACAGGTGTACTGATTAATCACTGATACATTTTAAAAGATCCACAGGTGGAGCTAATGATTTAATTTGTGATTGTGAGGAGACCTTGAAAACATGCACTGTTTGCGGTCCTGAGGACCGAGTTTGAGAACCTGTGGAGTACTGTATGACAATTCCTTATTTTTACAATGGTTATCTCCGATGTAGTGCTTTTGTGTGTGCCCCTCCTCAGGACACCAACAATTACCTACATGCCAGTAACAAAGAAGCTCTTTAAGGTGGGAGTATATCTTTATTTATTTACATAATCTATGCATTTCCATACTGTGTATGTGCATCATTATTTGCATATATCTTCTTACATCTTTAGAGACAGAAAAATAGTCTGGCCAGTTTAGGACGGTATAATTAGGACATGTTCCCATAATAGTAAGTGCTGCGGGAGACAATTGCAAGTAAGTGCATCAGCGATGCACAGTTTAGGAAATGCATCTTCTGTGGGTACTGAAAGGCTGATGCAATAATATGCAATGATAATAATGATTAATGGTGGCACTATCTTGCCACTTCTAATTGTCCGGTTGCATGCTGACCCCTCCAGCTGTTGGTACAAAAACGATTAGTGGATAAGTCATATGACGTTGCGACCGTTTATTTGCATTAGTTAACTGATATTTCCATTTGGACTACTAGGAAAAGTGCTTCATTTTATTTCTAAAGTGTATACAATACGTATTTGTATTTAATTTAATTTGGATTAAATAAAATTTTAGGTTGAAGATTTTACTTTAGCATTTATTAATAACTGCTAAGACCATATTCACTCTTCTATAAAGGACGTCATTACATTATTATATTGTGTACAAATAGAATGAAGCGACACTCTCAAACTTTATCACTATACAGTCTCTATGCTAACATGGAGGTAACTATACACGCTTGTACCTGTTGTACATGTGGAGCAAATGCTAGTATTCCTTAGCTAGATGCATCTTGAGCTGCATCCAGCTGAACATAAGTACAGAAATATGCTTTTATACATGCGCCTTTTCCTATGTGCATTCAGAGTGCAAATGCATCCTCT
The DNA here is from genome assembly GCA_031769625.1 of Taudactylus pleione. Lineage (NCBI taxonomy): Eukaryota > Metazoa > Chordata > Amphibia > Anura > Myobatrachidae > Taudactylus > Taudactylus pleione. The sequence continues at coordinate 15,586,692 of JAUIMM010000005.1, read as the reverse complement.
TCCCAAATAGCTTACAGCCATGGCCAAAAGTTTTGTGAATGACACAAGTATTGGTTTTCACAAAGTGTGCTGCTTCAGTGTGTTTAATCCTTTTTGTCAGATGTTACTATGGTGTACTGAAGTAAAATTACAAGCATTTCATAAGTGTCAAAGGCTTTTATTGACAATTACATTAAGTTTATGCAAAGAGTCAATGTTTGCAGTGCTGACCCTTCTTTTTCAAGACCTCTGCAATTCGCCCTGGCATTCTGTCAATCAACGTCTAGGCCACATACTGACTGATGGCCGCCCATTCTTGTCAAATCAATGTATGGAGTTTGTCAGAATTTGTGGGTTTTTGTTTGTCCACCCACCTCTTGAGGATTGACCATAAATTCTCAATGGGATTAAGGTCTGGGGAGTTTCCTGGCCATGGACCCAAAATGTTGATGTTTTGTTCCCCAAGCCACTGTCCTTACCTAGAAAATCTCTTTAGTACCTCAACCTGGGTCCTGAAAGCTGTCATTCACAGGGTGCTGGTGGGTAACAGAGAGGGAGCAGGCAGCATGACTGCTTGATGGATATGCTGACATGTAGTTCTGCACATATTTACTGTTTTACAGGGATACAGCAGCAAGACTATAACTTCCAGAACCCCTGCAGGCAGAGCCGTAAGCCGAGTAACTAGGGGGAGGAGTAGAATAGCTGTTGATAACTCAGAGTGCAGCTGACTCATTAGTGGAAGGTGAGTACGGGGGAGGGCTTTGCCGGGACCCCTCCCTGTCTGGGCCAGGACTGCAGTCCCACCTGATGGCGTCCCTGGACCCCTGAAAGAACCGTGCTTTATTGACAGACACATGTACAAGGGTGGATCTAAAAGTCGGTGTCCTGACCATGTATAACAGGGACATTTAAGTTAAAATGTCATTTATTTTTTTATATAGGGGGGCGATTCAAATCAGCGGGAGTTTAATAGCGCCGGGAGGGAGCTCCTGGAGCTATTTAATTCAGCACGCTGTTTAGTCCAGCTAATGATTTCTTCTCACTCCCTACTGAGGGTGCAAGGAGAAATCCGATTAAAGAGGTGGCTACGAGACTGTTTTACGGCTTAGCGCAGTACTAACAGCCTCGCGGCCGGCATTTTAGGTGATACAAAAGTTCTTTAGGAAGATGGCACTGCAGACATCTGCATGGAGTCTGGGACTTGTTGTTGGAAACCGTATGGACTAAGAGGAGAGTCGATGGGAAGTGGAGGCAGGGCCGTACAGCAGAGAAACGTCTGCAAATTAGGGATGGAAATCCCATTATGGCCATTGAATAGTGGCGGTGTTGATGCCATTGAAACATGACTTGCATATGCATGTAGCCACCACAAGTTAACTATTCAATGGTTTAACCATCAATGGTTAATCGGTGCATGCACAGTGGACCCGGAAAATGTGCGCATGTGTAAAAGAGCTTTGCTGCGGACACTCCTTCCAGATATACTACATGGCAATAAGTGCTCTGTCACACCCTGTGGGCTATATGCTTTATACCATATTGATTTTACTTACTGGTGTTGAACAGTGACGTGTAGCAAGGGGCAGCAATGACTGTACCAGCACTAGTGTTTAGCATGTTAGCTGGTTTATTAGCAAGCTAAGCCTGATTATAATTAGCATACTAATCATCCAACCACAGAGCCTTTACAGAATCAGATTGCTTTTTTATATTTTTTTGCAACATAATTTTAATATCATAACTAAATATGATGGGCAGTTTGCACTAGTACATAAGCAAATGAACCAGGGATACAAAATTTATGAAAATGGTTCTAGCACCTTGTGTGAACTACAAAGTGAGATTTTATATTTACAGTTTCACTGGGATTAAAAATTGGATTTTCTAGCAGACTATTTAATGTATAATATTGAAAGAGATGAAGTTGACCAATGTTAATGCACTAATTACACTGTAGAGAGTTTGGCCTAAAAATAAAAGTTAATCTTTGTACTGTATGGTGATTTAGATTGCTGTCTACTTGTTGCATCTCATTGTAGTAATCTTATGTGAGATGACAGTTTAACAGATGAAAAAGAAGTAGAGGATTCAAGAAGGATCAACCACTTTAAACAGAATTACAGTAAAGAGGATTTATTATATTTCAAGAGAAGAGAGATCGCTCAAGGGTTAAGGAGTTATCCAATTCTAAATTTGTCGCATTTATTGTCTTTGCATTTCCAATGACGACAGAGATAATCTAAATGTTATTTATCTTACTGAAACACATGTAAGGTATTACACAATGTTGTGATTAATGTAAGTGGTTGGTAAAGCTATAAGGTGTGGCAACATATACAATGGGGATAATGCTCCATAGTTATTATTTATTTGAGTAGAATAGCTGTTATATGGATATGTAAGTCACTATGTATAAATTAAAAGATGATGGATTTATTTCTTGTATTACAATTTATAAATAAAGTGTTACATATAAGTATTGTTAAATCAAATACATCAAACTATTCTCGAAACTAGGATTTTTTTGAGTCATTGGAACTCATGCAGAGATGAACATACACCGTTTGACTAGTGTATGTTACATAAATTCACACAGGGCCGTAACTAGGGTAGTGCGACCAGTGTAATAGCACAGGGCAGGGGAACTGTTTGGGCCTGTCAATTTTCCTGTTTATTATCATTCTCACGTGTAGCTTCCTCTTCTTATAGCCCCAACATATCCTGGCCTCCCCTATCTCCTCCCTGGCCCTTCCCCATGAGGCCATGGCCCTTTTCAGGTGCACTGTATTATATCCCTATTTAAAAAATGGGGGGGAGGGCGGCGGCAATGCCCTCTCTGGCACAGGGTACCAAAAAGTCTAGTTACAGCTCTAAATTCACACATTTAGAAAATGAGTGCACACAAATAAGAGAAGGCGGAGTCAACTGCACTGTGATCAAATCTACACTTATGACTATTAATACTGGGGCGGGAAGGGACGTTCTTACATAGACAAAGTCAGTGAGGGTATATTCATGCACATTCGGCCCATGAAGAACAGAATGTAAGCTTATAAACACCTGTTAGGAGCGTAGCTTTTGCCCTGCTATAGAGCAGGGGAACCCTGATGATGGTGACGTGTTGTAAACCAGGCAAATATGCTGCCGGTGCAGATATATACAGATCTTGAGCTGCGTACAGATCTGCAGATGTGCACAAACACAATATTTGAATTGTGCACATTTCTTTTGAGCAATTTCTAATAATTTTACTTCTAAGTGGTCAAGTAAATTAGGCGCAATCCGCTGCAACGTCGTGGAAATGCCAGCAATGGCACATCAAATCTCACTCATTGTGCCCCAATATTCCCCAAAATCGCTGATTTGTGTAAGCAGGCCTAAATCTGTGATCTTGGGGCTACCGTATGCACACTTACTTGCAGGGTGAGCCAGCTTGCAGCTAATTTAAGTGACCATTAATCTGCATTAGACCCATTGTGTACTAAGGGCCTGATTCAGACCTGTTCGCTAGGCTGCGTTCGCACGTAGCCTACCGATGTTTGCAATCTGCGCATGCATACAAGACGCAGTCCATGCGATCAGAAAGCATTTGCACCCTATACACAGATACCCCGCAAGCAGGAGTGGCAGGACGAGCCATTTGTGGGTGGTGACAGGGGTTGGTCGATGGTAACGGGGGTGTGATGGTGCGAATGCAGGCGTGTCTGCGTCTGAACGCCGTTTCAGGGGCGCGCATAATTAAGACGGAGCATCAACATACACATCACATGGCTAAATTACACACAGCAGAACTCACAGTGCTTGCGGTAGGGTATAGGCAGCCACAAGTGCTGCATATGCGTCCGATGTTACTCGATGTTACCGATTGTTTAATTCACTTCCTGGAGATGACGTATGTTACTAAGTGTCTTGTGTCAGGTTGGTGGGCGTCTAAATACATACCGCGATCGCACGGCAAGACATAGTGGGCGGGCTAATGTCTTGCTAGCGATCGCGGGATTTGTATACTCAGGCTGTTGACAGCTGCGTGCGAACGCATCCTAGCGAACGGGTCTGAATCAGGCCCTAAGATCCAACACTATTGTTAGACACATGTATCGAATGTCAATTTTCACATTTACCTGCAAAAAGGCCATCTTACCAAGCTGAGATACTCTGGATTGTTACTGTATTTCAGTAAAACCTGCTTATCCCTGGAACCACGCCAAGAATCAAGCAATGGCATGGGAGAGTTTAGTGTTACCTAAGCCCCTAACTTGGTAATACCTAAAAGGAATTTCACCCAGATCTGAGAGGGTGTTTCATCATCAGTCCCAACCCCATACTGGCTCATATGTAACGGGATAGGGCCACCATCACCAGGCCACAGCACAAAAGTAGTAAATGCAAGGCATTACCAATGCTAGAGTAGTATTTTATTGTAATACAGTATAAGTGTATAAATAGCTGCAACAGTTATCTTTGTCTACGTCTAACATGACTAAATATAATTTTTCACTGTCTGCCGTGACATTCATCTTTGAAATCAGAGTGACAAAGGTAATAATATACTTCACATTTGGACACATGCTGTCTTTGAACAAAACATACATCTTTTCATCTGTTATCTGTCATTCTTGTCCTCCTGTAGTTTACCTGTTTTCATTTAAGTGATAACCAGCTGTAGGGAGCAAGCAACACCAATGGTAAAAGCTGCATAGTAATATAACCAGGCATAAAAATATCATATTACATTAGCATATGACCACAGCATATTAATATGAAGGGTTGTCCAAACATACCAGCTATTAATTGTGGTTAGTCATCAAGATATCTGCTTGAGGATTTATTGGCAGGGACTACTATATAGACTGGTACACCAATATTTGTATTTATATTTGCAAGTATGTTCTCCTATAATCTTTACCTGATATACTGTGATGGGATTAGTACAGTGATGAGCACAGGTGGCCCTGGGGCCACATGTGACCCTCCAAGCCTTTACTTGCAACCCCTAGCTCCTTCCTGCTCCTTCCTGCTTGCTGTGATATTTGTTTGTTATAACCTGTAAAAATAGTTTGAAAGGCCTGTTGATAAGTTAATACAGTTAGATGTCTCTAAAATATATTAAATAAATTTACTATTGAGATTAAGAGTAATAAGCGGCCCTTATGAAGGTAAGAGGGAAGTTCAATGAGGCCCCCGAATTGTATCAGTATATGTACTAAGCCTTGAAAAGTGATAAAATGGAGAGTGATAAAGAACCAACCAATCAGCTCCTAATTGTCATTTTTTAAACACAGTCTGTAAATTGACAGGAGCCGATTGGTTGGTACTTTATCACTCCGCGCTTTATCACTTTTCAAGGCTTAGTACATTTTTCCCTTAGTATCATCCATTGTGAAGTATGCCCTAATTTCCCTAACAATTACGAATTTGATTTGTTTACCCTCTAAGGGCCATATTCAATTCGCATGCCTGAATTTTCGCCGACTTCACGTGTTTTAGCAGCGGAAAGTTATCGTGCGCGCCTCCGCTATTCGCCATATTCAATTCTAAAGGAAGCGAAAACGCGTCCCAGAGAAACTCAAACATGCGAAAAGTGCTGTCAGTTTTGAGAAAATCAGCCTGACCCCCCCCCAAAAGATGCAGTAACATTGGGGATCAGTATAGATGTCCCCGATTAAGCCTCCTGGAGCTATTTGGGGTACTTAAATGCTTTCAATTGCCTCTATATAGTGTCTCTGCACAAGTGGTGAAGAATAGCATTTAGCATTTTTTTTGGTGGAATTAACTAGTCCCAGCAAATTTGGGGTACTTGAAAATCGGTGCAAGCATGGTTGAAAATGGCTAAAGTGAAGATTTAAAAAACGTAAAATACTCACCTTCAGCAAGCACCTGAAATAAAAAAAACACCTCCCCATACTTGCAGAATCCCCAAAAGCTTATTTCACTAGTTTTTAAGTTTGTACCCCAACTTTAGACTTTTTCGTTCCCTTTTTCAAAGTCATTTTTTGGGGTGTTCCCAATTTATTTTTCTATTTTTTTTACACAGTTTACCTTTGGGGACCTGTCCTAAGGGTGCAGGGTGGTTTGCCCACCTTTGCACCCCAAAACCACAATTCTGCACTTTTTTTATACATCTATTCTTAGGCGAATCTTTTTCGCCTATTACATTGCGTTTTCAAACCAGAGAAAAGGCTCCACAATTGAAAACGGGGATAAGTTTCCGCTGGCGAAATTACATCACCGGCGAAACTTTTTCGCAAAAAACGGCTTTTCGCCGCTAATTTAATACTGCCCTAGGTATTAAACTCATTGCTAAATTTATTTTGTTATGTAATAAATGTTTTTATTTTATCAGGTGTAACAAAAGGTGTTATTCTATATACTGTTGATCTTTCATCTGCTCAGGGCTGTTGTCATGTTTAGCATGATCTGTGGTGGAACATGAACTGAGAGTATTATTAAGATGTGATTGACTTTTCCACAGAGAGTTAATTAGAAGGGTTTCACACGAAGGAGATTGGGTTTCACAAATGTGATGATCTAGAAAGTCTTACAATAATATGCAACTAATTTCTGTTGTATTTTATTGTAAAAATGCCGTACACACGAGAATATGATAGTCTTAGAAAATGTATAGCGTTACAAGCTGTCACTTCTCAGAAATGTGTAGAGTAACTAATACAGTAGATTGTGCACATTCTGAAATTTCAGTCATTAGAATTTGCAAACAGTTTGTTCCTGCCAGAACTTATGTAGTGACAAGATAACAAGGGAACACTGACTAAAGCCAGGGGACATGTTTAATGACATCATTATAAACAGCCAGACAGCATGTTGATTATTTTTCTGTTTTTTTTCCTGTTTATATGCACCATATACAGTACTTGTATAGTGTGTACGTTTGTGTACATGTAACTAAATAGAAACTAAAAGTTTTTTTGCTTGAAGTTGAGTGGTTTGATGTAAATTTTTGTGGTGTAAATATATGCAACAAAGACACTTGTATCTAGATTTGCACATATCGTAGTGATGTGTACAAATATAGGGCCGAATTCAATTAGCCGCGAAAAGCCGAGCCGCGATGATTTCGCTGCCTTCGCCTGTTTTTAGGTGACACTTTTACCCTGCGCGTTTTTCCGCTTATCTCCGTATTCAATTACAAAAGACACAAAAAGTCAAACAGGCAACATTGGCATAATGCGAAACTGGCAAAACTCCCTAAGATTTTGGAAAAATCAGTCTGTATCCCAGAAAAAGCTGCACTAACGTTAATTGAATACGGCCCATAGTGAGATAGACTAGTGTTGCCATGAGTTAGTTCAGTAAAGTGATGACATGTTCAAGTAAGTGTAGCAGATAAAACCTAATTAGTATTGCATACACTTCTTAACAGATGTATCTTTGGTACTGGTGTTCTTATCTAGCCAGTACGCTGCTTGCATAGTGACTCTTTCAGTTAATATTACTTAATTCATTAGCATTGCCGCTATATTATATCAAGTCTCTTCTCATTAGTTATTGTCATTTCAAATTGGACTACTGCATGAAAACATAGGGCCTGATTCAGACCCACTTGCGAGCGGCTGTCCGCTCGCAAGTGGGTTGATGTTATGCACTGAGCATGCGCACGACGGAGGGAGCTCCGTCGTGCGCATGCGCCAGACGCGACGAGCGAAGGAAAGTCCTTCGCTCGTTGTGTCCGATCAAAGGGGGCGTGCTGTCAATGTTGATTGACAGCACGCCCCCTTTGGTGGGCGTGCCAGGGGCGTGCCTCCCTGATGGGGGCGTTCCCACGGGAACGCCTCCCATCAGAAGCCGGCCCACTGACATCACTAGTGATGTCAGTGGGAGTGATTTTGGCTCTGATAGAGCCAAAATCACTCCGGAGCTTGCGGTTGAAAACCTCAACCGCAGGCTCCGGCTCGCAATTTCGATGGCCGCGATGGTCTCGACCATCGCGGCCATCACAAAGCACGCTCGTATAGCCTGTGGGTGGTGACCCACAGCTATACGAGCGTCCAGGAGGACGCTCCATGAAAATGGAGCCCGGCCCTCATTCAGAGCGTGCGCTCTGCTCAGAGCGTACGGCTCTGAATGAGGGCCCTAATCTCATTGGGTTTTAAAGGAATAAACAATGGATATAGAGGTGTTTGTACTTCATAAAATTGTATAAGCAAAATGCAACTTTTTTATATATTAATAACAATGACATGAAACCAGGGTCTGAAGACCATAGGCCTTACCAGGACTTTTCCCAGTAAGCCAGTGTATTGTTTAATAGTCACTATGGTGCTTTCTGTATGACAATCACAAGAATGCTCTCTGTATTGTATTATGGTCACTAAAATGCTCTGTAATGTTTTGAGATTATAAAATGCTCTCTGTAGTAAATAGTGTCCACTTTATTTTCTGTAGTATATGGCGGATGTTAGGCTTTTCACAATATTGTATAACAGTCACTAGGATGCTCTCTGTATTGTAAAGTGGGAAGAAAAATGCTCTTTCTACTATACAGCGGTTAGCTTGGATGCTCTCCGTATTCTATGCCAGTCACTAGGATGCTGTCTTTATTGTAGGCAGTCATTAGAATACACTATTGTATAACAGTTACAACACTGGAATATCTAGTGGAATCTTGATCCAATCTGCCCTGGTAGACTGTACTAGTCCAGGGGCGGAGAGTTTAAGGCCCATTGGTATTCACTAAGTACTGCAGCAAGGCTGGATGGACTTATTGTAGCAGTAGAAAGATCACAGGGTGCAGGCCCCTGAACTAGCACAGGGAGAGACTGATAATGAATCAGAAGCTTTAGCAGAAAGCAATAATGCAACTCTTGAACTGTTGAAGGGACAAGCAGGGGTAGTGTAGAAAAGCACTTGCACTGCTAGTGCAGTTTGGAGATGCACATGCACTGGGATGCTGAGTACTGCAGAGGCAGTGTGGAGATGCATTTGCACTGAGATATTAGTCCAAGTAATGGAAATTGGCATCAGTAGATAAGTAAAGAAATCCATCAGAGGATAGCCAAAAAAGGACGATCTGGAACAACTTGAACTCAGGAGAATCACCAGGAACCAGGAACGGATAACAACTGGACGTGGAGGGTAAGTTGAATATCAGACAATGAGCGAGAATCTGGAATCTGTTTATATAGCCTATCCAACAGGTGCTGCCTTGTGAATGGACAGAACTGTGCAGCTGACTAAGGGCCTGATTCAGACCTGGTCGCAAGCGCTGTGCTCTTGCAACCGGGTCGATGGTGGGCCAGTGTCTATGCGCACGACGGAGCCGGCTCCATCGTGCGCATGCGCGAGACCCGGATAGCGACGGGCACTCCGTCACTCCGGGTCTCGCAACAAAGGGGGCGTGCTGTCGATGTTGAGTGACAGCATGCCCCCTTTGGTGGCGGGCCGGGGGAGTGGCTGCCCAAACGGAGGAGTTCCCATGTGAACGCCTCCGTTTGGAGGCGGCCCCACTGACATCACGAGTGATGTCAGTGGGAGAGATTTTGACTCTGTTAGAGCCGAAATCTCTCTGGGGCTTGCGGCAACAAGACCCTACCACAATGGTCTCGTCACAAGCCCGATGGTCATGATGGTCTTGACCATTGCGACCATCTTCCTGGCCACTCACTATAGCTGTGGGTGGTCACCCACAGCTATGCGAGCGGCCAGGAGGCCGTTCTAAAAAAAAAAAAAGACCGGCCCTGATTCAGAGCGAGCGCTCTGTCAGAGCGAGCGCTCTGTCAGAGCGACCGGCTCTGAATCAGGCCCTAGGTGTCTCAGGAAGGGATTGGCTGGTGATAGGAGAAATAAAAATGAAGCTGGCTGCTTTGCGGACCTGGCAGTAGGGAGCAGAGAGCTGAGTAACCAGAGAGGTAACCAGCAACTGCTTGGACCCTGTAAGAGAGGGCCATTGTCCAATGTTTTGTGACAAATTCCCCTTGCATTGTACAGAGTGCCATAACAGGACTGAGTTGCGCTCTGTGCTAGCCACGCCCTCTGAGGGCTTGACATCATGGCATCATGCGGAGGAGTGTGGCTGCAAGTGCCAGTAAGGACAGCACTGCCCGGAGCATTCTCAGGGGGCTGTATGCTGCAATCAGCATGTCTGGAGCGTCCAAATGATGCTCCGGGTGGCACTGCAGCAGCAACTATGGCAGCAAGGTGCCGTTTCAGGCACCTTGCTAACCAGATGCAGGGACCATGGAACAGCGATGGTACCACACAAAGGGCTCTGCAGTTACGGCCCTGATTGTACGATTTTCAAAAGAATGAATTGTGCAGCAGTCACTTGGTTGTTCTCAATGAGAATACATTCAGATACTTGTACATATTACAATATGCAGGAAAAGGAAAAATGCAGATGCTCTCTCGTAGCACTAAGAACACTGATTGTACAACCAATTATGATAAACTCTATAATTAACATGGATTATCAATTAGGTTTTAAGCGCATATTTGGCCTAATATGAGAGCCCATCCACCTTGGGTGAACCCCATAAGATGGGTCCCTAACATTGGTAATTCTAGCACATTGGGGTAAATTTACTAAGATTCCGATTGGCTGTGACCCTCGTGGCTGTTGATTGACAGTCACAGCCAATCGGAATCTTACAGTGTAAACTGTAGAGTGGCCTTTGATTGGCTGGCGGGCCCAGCAAATGACAGAAATCACCCGGTAATTGTCATTGACCGGGGTAGAGCTGCATGTGTTAACACATGCATCTGTACATGTCCAATGGCTCAGGAAAAGGCGGTATTTTGTTTTACAAGACCCATGGAGACTACTGGAGAAGGGGGCAGAGAGATGCCCGGTGGTAGGTGAGTAATGGATTTTTTATTCATGAGTAAGCCGTGGGATTTCTACTTGGAGAAGGGGACCGCACATCTGGCAGAAAGTGTGAATGTGTTAGGTATGTAATAAAGTTATAATTTCTAGGGTGTGTGTACTGTCTTTTTTTTACTATTTTATTTACAGTGTCAACTGCCTGCTGGCACTTATAGTTCCACAAGTACCAAAGGGCAAGCACACTGGCACCTGTAGTTCCACTGTAAAAAATAATAGTATTAATCTATATTTCACACTATTACCCCTGCACCAGGGGTGCAGGGAAGAGCCCTGGGCCTCAACGTAAGCCTGGCGTGCTCAGGAGAGGGGGACCCCTTTATTTGGGGTGGTCCCCACCTCCCCCGAGATCCCCGGCTTGGGCTGACTAGCTTAGAGTGTTAAAGCTTTGGCTGGGGAGACCCGGTGAAAGGGTCCCCTGGCTGTGGCATTATACCTCGGCTAGATTTTAGTCTGGTGCAGGGTTTAAAAATAAGGGAAACCCCAAGCTATTTTTCCCCATATTTTTAGAACCAGAACTGGCTCAGGAGCCTGGGGCTGGTTATGCTTTGGTGGGGAGGGGGAATGATCACATACACCGTCGGAAAACACATTCAGAAAAACAGACAGACACGGGGCAAACACAGAGCTTAGTAAATTTACCCCATTATATCAGTTTTATCAAGAACTTACCATAATAGTGCCCCCTGCACAGCAATGCAGGACCTGTACTGATTAAAATCACATAATGGCAGATGGGAGGGGCACTAGTGTAATACCCGGCAGAGCCAGGCTTAAGCTCCGCCCCCGTATTTAAGCCCCGCCTCCTGGTGACATCATCTGTCAATCACCAGGACAGGAGGAAGCAGGCTGAAAAGGGGGCGTGGCCTCGCGGGGAAAAGGGGGCGTGGCCTCGCGGGAGCGCGAAAAAGTGTCATTGGAGGGAGAAGAAGGAGTGTGGCCATCTTAGGCTGGGGCCGCGGGACGGGAGGAGGGAGGTCCCGCGGTTCCCTGAGGTTCAGGGGAGGGAGCATGGCTGCTGCCATGAGCCACATTTCATATGTACAGGGGAATGCCCCTGTAATGCAGTAAGGGGCCCCCTGCAAGAAGCCCCTAGGCTATAAGGAGTCTTGAAGCCCCTGGATACAGACAAGGGGGGGAGTCACCCTTCCCCACAGTCCTGCAAGGGAGCTGCTGTATGAGGAGCAGCACTATTTTAATGAGACTCCCTTATTAGAAGAGGATTGGGGAGTGCTGCAGAGGTAGCAGCTGGAAGCAGAGTGCCTGTTAGAGTGAGGAAGTCACTGCAGAGGCTCTCAGGGGAAGTGCTGCCTGATGCCACAGTGGAAGATGAGAGATCTCCTGTGAAGAGACAGCCCATGTGATGAGAGGGTGAGTGTCTGTGATGCATAGTGCTGGATCCCTGGTTGATAGCACCTGGAGAAGTGCCCCATAGTGAGGGAGGGCTCAGTGCAAAATGGCAGTGTGCTAGAGGGGAGTCCTATAGAAGAATCCTGTGTAACCATGTGCTGAAGTAGAGAAGCCCAGCAGTGAAAGGGTTAATGGTCTGCATGAAGTTGCCAGCATGTCAGATGAAAGGTCCCTGGATAGTGGGACTTGTACTAGAGGCAGAGTCCTGGGATATACAGGACGTTAGTATGCCTAAAGAAGGTCTATGCGGGGTGATGGAAGGAGAGAGGGTCCCTGTGTAATGGGATGTGCCGCACGTTAGCAGTCTCTCGTGAGGATAGAGATGAGTGCGATGAACTTCAAATCTGGAGTCCCCTGTATGCTGTATGAAGTTTTTATTGGACTGACATGCGTAGAACTACTGAGCCCAGCAACACCGGGTATGTGCTACTATTTCACTGCTGTGTCATATGTTTAAGTCTGCGCTGGAGGTGTTCGTTTGGAGTGGAACGTAACTAATCTTCTGTAACCATTAAGCGTAAAATACAGCATTTACCATCTGCTGCAAGAATTGTGCAGGAGGAAGTTGTCGAAGTAGAGCTTGTAACCGTTACGCTTACTGTGCTGGAGGATATGGAGGAGTGTAAATAAAGTTTTCCTGTTATTGCATCATGAGATGGTCTGGCGCCCAACATTTCTTTATTGCACTGCACCTGTTGTCCACATGTGTTCCCTCCATCAGGTACTTTGTGCTAAGCACCCGAGTATTCGGGGGCCCTGCTGGTCATGGATGCCATACCCACGCCATAGCCGGAGCAAAGAAGAGTCACCGTGAAGAGGTGAGAGACAGTATTCAGGTACTCCATGTAAGTGTACCACAGTACCAGTAGGGTTTCACACTAGCATCAAGCAAAAGGAAGTCTCTACCTGTACATTATATACACAAATATAGTGGAAAGGGAAAGGGGGACTTGAACATCCTAATTTTAAACATAATAAAAGGTACTACCATGTTAATTCTATTAGTGCCATATTTAATTTTAAGAGTATTGTAACAAATAATCACATAGGAAAACAAGAGTTTGAAAACACTAAAGGTGCTCACACACTAGGCATTCAGGTCACGATCCGATATCGTGTCCGATTTCTCCCCCTGCAGTCGGCTCGATTTGGTGTTAAAAACTATCCAAATTATCACACGATCTATCGTGCATCCTATACTATTCCAGTGCATTGTGACTGAGATTTGCAGATCTTGCCTGCAGCAGGCAAGATCTGAAGATGCGAGGTACGACCAGCGGGTACGCACATCTGCATCGTAACCGTGAGTAGAGACTCACGATTAGGACATATTTTACATGATCTGTCGTCCCGATGCATCGGAATCGGGCTGATCATGTAAAATATTACCTAGTGTGTGGGCACCTTCAAACTTCAGGCTTCATTTGAGACCTTCTTTTCCTCCAAAGAGGGACATAATCTTTTTTTTTTATTTGCTAAATATAACTTACATAATAAACATGACAGCATTTTTTTCTATATAATTAACATTTCACTTTCAACAGTATGGGAACTTGGTCAATTGAGATCCTCACTTTAAATCTTTCACCTTCAGCAGGATGCCTGTGAACTGCCAGACAACATCAGCAATGGCATGTATGCCAAAGCGACAGTAGTGTTTAGCAATAACAGTTATGCCCACTAATGATTTAGAAATTTGTATTTTATGCATGTTATCCTATTGCTATCCAAATCGCACATATAAATCCTAGTGTCGGATTGGGCAAGAAGGGCTCAATCAGGGAATGCAATGGTATGGGCCTATGAAGGCCTAATGCGGAAAGAGTTTGGTCAGCCCATTGAGAAGGTGTAATCAGCCGTCAGAGGCACAGAAGGAAAATAATAGATTTTGGCTAAGTGCAAGAGGTATAGGTTTATGTTTAGCCAGGGTGGGGCCACTCTCCAACCCCTTCCCATCCTCTTCAGATACTGCAGCTCGCCCCTCACAAGAAGAGCAGTGTGAAGTGAACATAACTCATAACTACCCTTGAACGTCTTACTATCCTTCCAGTGGCAACATAGTCCTGTCCCAAAAATCATGACTACCCCAACAGAATCAGAACAGCGTTCATTACCTGCATTTGCTTGTCTGGAGCCTAGAATGTTGAACAACAATGTAATGCTGTTCAACAAAGAAATGGGTACAAGGAAAATGGAAAGGGTGAAAATAAGTGAATCTTGTTGGCCTATCTACCACAAACCAGCCCCAACATTAAAATGACAGCATCTGCATATAATAAATGTGCCTCCCTACCTGCAACCAGCCTTAACATTAAATTATTGGAATGGGTATATAATGCCAGCTGTCGGGATGCCTCCTGTCAGAATACCGACAGTGGCATCCCAATGGTTAGTATCCCGACAGGGGTCGGGTAAGTATACTTACCCTCCCCACTTCCCCCCTAACCCTCCCTTCTTGTAGCCTAACCCTAACCATCCCCACCACACACCCTAACCCTCTCCCATTAGTGCCTAAACCTAACACCCTCCCCTTCGTGCCTAAACCTAATCTTGCCCCCTTAGTGCCTAACCCCCCCCAGTGGTACCTAACCCAAACCCACTTCCCTAGGGGTGCCTAATCCTAACCTCTCCCCCCCCAAAACCTAACCCCTCTAAGCTCCCTAAACCTAACCCTCCACACCCCATGGCTAACTCTAAGGGCGCCCTGGACTTACCTCGTTCGGGCTGGCGTCCTTCTGCGTTCCGGCATTGGGATTAAGATAGGCGTCTCATAACTACATCCCTAAATTAATAGCAGTCACATGTAATAAATAAAGACATTTTCCCCAAATAACTCCAACATTGAATTAGTATTCACATTTAATAAATTACCCACCTTTCTCCAAATATTGAACCCCACATTCAATTATTAGCCACCAAAGTCCCAAAATAAATGGTCACATCATCCTACCTTAAATTATTATGCACTAATATTACCCCTACTAATTAAAGTGCTCCCCAGCATCATCAATAAATTTATATCTCATACAGTTAAATGACTAGCCTTCACCATCACCATTAAATTCATAGCCCATGCACCCGCAGCCATTTTATATAAAGACCCCTCGCTCCTCAAAACACTTGCCTATTCTTACTTGGCCACATGCCTAGAATGTAATAATTTATTATAATACATTATATAATAAGAATTTCTATAACAGACAAATCCAAACCCTATATAATTTTATATCAGAAAATAAAATATCCTTTATTTCTGTGTTAAATAAATGAAAATGCTAAATACTCTTACCTTTATATATTTATTATTCCATTTGTGATGAAAATGCATATCTATAGAAGAAAGCAAAAAGTATTGTAGTTCCCATGTAATGAGACCACCCAACTCAGTTTGATTTCTGCTTGCATGCCAAGAAAAATACAAGTCTAACTATTCATTCATCATTAAACCATTTATTTCAGTTATTAAATGTGGTGGAAATGTTGTAAAAGAATGGATGAAAAAACACTGCTATAAAGAAAAAAACGACCTAAATCTATAATTCTAAAACGATATATTATTTTTATTTCACAGTTAAACTATGTAGTGGCGTTTCAATTAGTGATTGAGCTGTCAGGAAACACAGAGATCTCCTTTGTACTATGAATTTCCATTTGTTTTAATTCAGTATTTAGATCTGTCCCTCTCGCCCACTTACTGTTTTAGCTTACTTTTATGAGGTTGTAGGAATATATAGATAGGAAACATCATTTGCACGTCATCCACAAAGGTTGTATTTTGATGACATTAACTATTTTCAAATGAGTTCCCCATTTATATAAGAAGTACATAGACTGGTGGGTCAAGACAGCACAAACAATTCCTGACATGCCCATCCTCATCTGGGCTCCCACCCTTATACTTCAGACCATGTGCACAGGGTTACTTCACAAGCTGGTAAATGAGCATTGCCCTGTGAATTCACTAATTAAACAAACAGGAACATTTTCGATGACTAAAGGATGTACAATGTCATATTTTATACTATGAAATTTGTTTGCAACTTCCACCACTGAGATCTCCAGCTTATATCACTTAATGTTTTATCAACATATAAATCTTTTAGTACATAGGTCCTACAGTTGGTTTTATATATCACACTAGCTGAGATACCCGGTATTGCCCGAGTTGAAAACTGGACCCTGCAACTTATGTAGCTTTCACACAGACTGCCAATTTCCACTTGTGCCAGCCCCAGAACCTATTTAATTTAAGTGTCCACATTTTTAGGGATTGTGTGACCCTGACGAATTTCAAACCTAGGCAAAAACCTAATACTGGCTAAACTACACCACCATTCCAAATTTGGTGGAGCTAGGGCCAAAACTCTGTCCGTGCATAAAGAACAAACAGACAGACGTGCTTTCTCGCTTATTATATAGATATATGGGCATGTTATAGTGTACAAAATT
This sequence comes from Taudactylus pleione, assembly GCA_031769625.1. Lineage (NCBI taxonomy): Eukaryota > Metazoa > Chordata > Amphibia > Anura > Myobatrachidae > Taudactylus > Taudactylus pleione. The sequence goes on along the minus strand of JAUIMM010000005.1, from coordinate 15,570,014 downwards.
TCAGTCTCTATACCTGTCTAACCTCCATATATTTATACTTTCTTTCTTTTCACATCGAACTAGATGCCTCTTGGATCCGATTCCACTATATCTACAGTCAGAGCCGTAACTAGACATTTTGGTGCCCTGTGCCAGAAAATGCACTGGTGCCCCCTCCCAGATTGTAGACAGGGACAGTGTGTGCGTCACAGGCGCATAGCCAAAAAAAGGGCGTGGCCTTGTAGGGAAAAGCGTGGCCATAACATAGTACCCCCAATTCACATTATGAGACACAGTAGTGCCCCTTATTCACATTACACTACAAAGTAGTGTCCCTTATTCATGTTACGCTACACAGTAGTAATGCCCCTTACACATTATGACCACACAGTAGTAGTGCCCCTTACAGATTACGTCACACAGTAGTAATGCCAATTACACATTATGCCCACTGTAGTAATGACCCTTACACAGTATGCCCTCGGTAGTAATGCCCCTTACACATTATGCCCTCAGTAATAATGCCCTTTACATTAAGACCACACAGTAGTAATGCCCCTTACAGATTACGCCACACAGTAGTAATGCCCCTTATACATTATTCCCATAGTAGTGATGCTCCTTACACATTATACCCACAGTAGTGCTGCTCCATACACATTATACCCACAGTAGTGCTGCTCCATACATATTATGCCACATAGTGCAAATCCCCTCTCCCCCGGGTTTCTTTCCAAAAAACAGCACTTAGTTACCGTTATAACAAAGTTTATCAGCAGGTCACTGTGGGAGCCAGGGGGGGAAGCCGCAGTATCTGTATCCGGCAGTTGCAGCCCAACGCCGGAGGAATAGCAGCGCCGCTGCTGCTGCTCCTCAGTGTTGGGGACTGTGGGACTGGACTGGGAGAGACGTCATGACATTAGAAGAGTTAGTAGGCATTAGAAGAGGTATTGGCCGTTATCGCAGGTGGAGGCGGCCGGTTCTGTCTACAGGGCATGTGCGCTCTGTGCGGGCGCATTTGCCTCACCACCCTCATTACGGCCTTGTCTAGAGTCAAGGGTAGACTGGTCATCTGGCACTTCTGAAGGCCTGGGCGAGCAGCTCTGCCTCCCGGTGCTCTGCTCGGCCACACTCCTTTTCCTGTGTGCATGTGTGCGCACAAAGAATGCCAGGGCCACTTCTTGCCCCCAATCCATTCCTGTCTGCAGTTATTGGACCCTATTCAGAGATGGACGGATTTACACAAGCGGCTGTGCAAATCCATCCATTTCAGATGCAAATGCAGAAGGAGATGTCATACACCTCTTTGCTGCATTTGTGATCCCAGCACTGCAACGCGATGGTTGCTCCTTTGGTCAGGCTGAAGCTTCCTGCAACCTGGCCAGTGCCTGGTCACATAAGAGGCCAGGAATCTGCGTTTGCCATCACAAACCCTGTTTCCTGGAATAGCGACCAGGCACGCCCCAACTCTGCCCCCCAAACGCCGCAGCATGTCAATCATGCTGCAGCTTGGGGGGTCTGCGAGCAAGATCGCAGGACCCATTCTGCACATGCGCAGAGGGGTCCAGTACAGACGCAGACCCCCAAACATTGGAGATATGTGTTCATCCTCGGATGAATGTACATGTCTGAATCAGGCCCATTGTATCTTCATTACTTATTCTTAAACTGGGTTCAGTATATTATGTCGACATTCACCTTGTCAACGATGATGAAATGTTGATATAGTGATAATGTCAGTAATCAGTTTTTAACTTCACGTTAATGGCAAACCTAACTCTAACAGCAACCCTAACGTTGACATTATCACTTTGCCGACATGTCATACTGTATGTTCACATTTTCTCTATGACAACTTTTTGCAGATGTCGACATGTTAGATGTCGAGATTTTAACCAAGTCGACATCATAACATTCAACATTCTGGTGTCGACATTATGAATATTGACAAAGTGAATGTCAACATCCTGGCTGCAACCTCATAAACTTACTGATTTTTTTCAGCTTCTCCATATCACCTGCCATGTTCTTTTTACCATAAAAGCATTCATTAATAACTCCAATTCTTGTCCATTTATAAACTTGTACATCCATTGCTAAGTTAGCATCACTTAATATATTTTGGAAAACACAGCAGTGGAGCCCAATCGCTCACTGGAGGGGTATGGGTATGGGCACCAGACTAATATGAGAGGTCCCAATCTTTCACTCAGTACATAACAAAACAAGGGGGGAAGTCTGCACCTGACAAATGACTGAATGCAGGGGTGTCTTAAGAGAGGAGGGGGCCCATGGGCACTCACCTTGCGGGGCCCCCTCCTCTCTCCATGGTGGCTGGCAGCCGACTGACGTGGCTGACCAGCCACCGGAGCCTTAGTAGACTCCGGGCACTAGAGCGTGCCCAGGGTCTACTGCACATGCGCAGAATGCCGGTAGATGGCAGCGGCGGCCATTTTCCAATGTTCTGCGCATGCGCAGTAGACTCCGGGCACGCTCTAACGCTGAGACCCGACGCGGGTCCACGGACAGGTAAGTTTAAAAAAAAAAAAGGGTGCCGTGTGTGCGGTGCGGGGCCACCCTGGACCTGGGGGCCCGTGTGCCCTGCACACACTGCACCCATTATAGATACGCCACTGACTGAATGGTAGCACCAAGGTTAAATAAATTAATTGATAATGTTAAACCGGCTGTAGATCATTTACTGGTGGCCGGAATGCTGGCCGGTGGAATTCCGGTGTTAGAATCCTGACCCGGGACTAAAGATAGGCATCAAAATACCGACACCTTCTTTAGCCCAATGACAAAATCTCGATAGCTGGCATCCTGACCAAAGGTAAGCGGGGCTTTCTAGCTGTTAGCCGCGGAAGGGGGGGGGGTTAGGTTAGGCACCTCCAGGTGGAACTTAGGGTTAGGCACCCCCTAGGAGGATTAGAGTTAGGCTGGGGGAAGGGGGGTTAGGATTAGGCACACCCCAAGGGGGAGGTTGGGGTTAGGCACCTCTGGAGGGGAGGTAAGGATTAGGCACCTCCTAAGGGAGGGTTAGAGGGGGGAGAGGGATAGGGTTAGGGTACTTACCTTTACTGTCAGCATCTTCTCCCTTCGGGCTTCCAGCGTCGTGCTATGAACTGGCGGCTATTCAGCCACCGAGACTTCATACGCATTCCGTTAAACCTACATGAAGACAGACAAGTATCAATATATTTAAATAGAGACCAGAATGAAGTATGGAGTTCAATTCACCATATTTTATTTAAGAGACACAATGCTTCATATAGTGGTTCAAGCGGTATGGGTTCAGAAAGGGGAGGCATGGAGGGCAAATAAAATATGTCAGTAGCAATAAGTAATGGGTCTTGGGGAATGGGGGGAGGGATACAAATCCTCTACTATTCTGAGTTTAAGACCTGGCGGCATCTCAGTAAAGGTGAGAGCATCTCTTTCTATGGAAAAAGGGCAGTTATAGACAGAAGACTTCTGTAGAGTGGTTGTAGAGGTTTAATGCAATTGTTCAGGTGCTTCATAACAGTCAGACCTGGTACAAGACAAGTCATAATCATCATTGTGTTTTTGCAACTTCCTCAGCAAGTGCAAGAGATACACCTACTAACAACCAGGTCTGCATAACCTACATTTGTGTAGCCCACATTGGCCTTCCCTTCCCCACTAAATCTCACCAGGTGCAGGCAGGCGTACTGTAAGTGGCAAAATCATGCAAGTCTGCATAATGTCTAAGAGAAAAAAGTGCACTGAATCTACTCCTTCCTTGTCTAGGCATTTGAGGAACCTCAGGTGACATATCAGAGATGACAACTGAGATACAGGTTGAGTCTCCCATATCCAAATATTCCGAAATACGGAATATTCCAAAATACGGAATAAGTTTGGCATGACTGAGATAATGAAACCTTTGATTTTTGATGGATCAATGTGCACAAACTTTGTCTAAGGCACAAATTATTAAAAATATTGTGTAAAATTACTTTCAGGCTGTGTGTATAGGGTGTATTTGAAACATAAATGAATTTCATGTATGTACACAAACTTTGCTTGAGCCACAAAATTATTGAAAATATTGTATAAAATGACCTGCAGGCTGTGTGTATAAGGTGTATATAACACATAAATGCATTCTGTGTGTATATTTGGGTCCTATTCCCAAGATATTTCATTATGGTATGCAATTATTCCACAATACGGAATATTCCGTTATCCAAAATATCCCTGGTCCCAAGCATTTTGGATATGGGAGACTCAACCTGTATTTAGCAGGCAATACATAAATGTGCTGCTGTTGGAGCTATACTACTGAAGGCACAGCAAAGCACAAGTGATGTATATGAACAAATTGCTGCTACCCTTTTTAAAATTATACTTTAAGAAACAAGGAGGAAACTGAAGCCAACTTCAGGCTTTTTGTAGCAGGAAGGAGCACAGAGTATCACATACTCCTGGTTTAAAAGAAATGTACAGTAGCGTTATTATTTACATGTACTCCAACTTTATAAAAAAAACTTTTTTATGTGAGAATTTAATGGAACTTTTAATTTGTCATTGTAAAGTTCTATTGGCTTCTGTATTTTAGCAAGCCTTTAACATGCTGTTTTGCAGTATGAGGTAATATTATGTGGTAGAAATCCATATGGACACTAGGTTAGTTTGAACAAGTGTAAGAGAACTTGGTCAATAACTGTAGATGACTTGAGGACATTAATGAGAATTGTTACCAGTCTCTATCAGTATCAAGTAATAGGGTTTAGATGAGAAGATTAAGTTAAATTAATAGCATTGTCAAGGAAGTATTGATTTTAGCTGCCTTTATCATTACGTTGAGTTAATGATAACTGGATAGTTCAATTTTCTTATTTTCTGTTGTCTGATCTATTTAAAATGTATTATTCCTGTACTGAGATTTATTATAGAACAGGCAGTGAAAATTAAATTAATCTAATGCCCTTCATATACCTGAAGAGTTCAACATTACAACTACATTTTAACAATGTCAGATAATTTTTTTTCATATTAACTGTCACGTTTTTCAAACCACCCCCCATTACCTCCCCCAATGCTGATTACCTGTCTCTCACTTTGATTCGTCTGTGAAAGCGTAATCGCAAATCAATCTCTGCGCAGTGCGGCTTACATGCATGCGCAATGGCCAACAATCGCTCGATCTGTGAATTATCAGCTTTGTGTACATTTCTGAATGAGATCCTAAGTTCTGTGGCTTATTAATAGCATGTTAGATACAGAATGGTCCAAATAAACCAAGAGTCACTCAACAAATGAAAGGATCAGTTGGTAACCTTGGTTGACCCGAGTGCCTGGAGAACAGCTGACTGCATGATAGGCTGGCTGTTCCCTATTCATGTCTGTTTATTAAAACTTTGAATTTTTCAAAAGCAAACCCAATTTATGGATATATCTAGGAAAACCTTATAGAAGGGCCAAAAATTAGACTGATCACACAGGCATTTACAAAGGTACTAAAATAATTATATACAAGTTACCTTGGTTTTCTGTGTCCAGTGACAATTTTTGTGCAACATCAATATCAAGAAACATTCTTCCAGCTTCCATTATTTGGATATTATTACCAGGGGTTACATCTGGTGTGACACTTGTTACAGATGTACCTGAAACTGAACTGAAACCTTACAGCAGGTCTCTCATATCAATACACTTTAAAGTCTGTCACCCCCTATATTTAGGATAATAGGACCCCATAATAATTAGTTACACAAATGTACCCGCAGACACAGACTATGGTCTTTGATAAATAAACAATACACAGTACAGCATTCAAGGTGTAACCACAGCCTTCCCAAGCATGTAAATTGTTTATACGATCAGTATATAAAAGGTTAGTTATGGTCATGCAAGAGTTCTCTTCATAACAAGCTTATGGTTTTGTTAGAGTACCAAGGGACAAACTTATTACATTTTAGATTTAATACAGTATAACATGGATAATGCATTGAATATAATAAAAATATGTAATAAATAACATACAAAAGTGCAATACATTCACAAAAAAATGCATAATAATTGCAGATATTTATATTACTTATTTCAAATCGAGTGTATGCTGGGGACAAGATTGAATAAAATGGCAGCTCTTCAATTTTGGTTGAATCCCAAGAACTGACAAATTTTATAACATGCAGGGATTTTTTCAACATGCTAATATGGGAGGTCACCCAGAGGGGGCAGTGGTTATACTAATATAGGTTGGAAATTCCCCCATAGGTTTGAATAACAACTTGTTCAGAAAATTGTCATTAATCTTGTACAATCTAAGGGGAAAATATATTAAACTGTGAGATGGTGGCATCATTGTGATTCTGGCGAGTCTGCCTAATGTTTTAAACTGCAATAATTTAAGAGGCCAAAAATGACCTGCTTTTGTCTTTTAAATCATTACCACTTTAGAACATTGGGCAGACTTGCCAGAAATGCTCCATAACATGCAGGAGGGTTTTGAACATGCTCTTCTGGGGGGTCACTCAGAGGAGAGGTATTTATGCTAATATAGGGAGGAAATCCTCTCTGGGGAAATGTAAATTTGTATCTGTTACCTTGTAGAAACTTTATTCTCCATTCAGTATACACAACCCCACACACATTTTCATAAATAACATTAATAAGCCCCATTACAGAAAATATGTGATTAATGTAGCTTATCAGAACAACAGTTATTTATCATTTGCACACCTTAGGCAATTACCATCCCTGAATTCAAATTGGCACACAGTTTTATCAATACATGAACCATGAAGAAATATTTTGAAGGTTCATATTTTCTTTTATAAGAATTCTTGATGTTAATTCTAGCCGGCATATGTGTTCTGTAGAGCAACGCTCATTTTTAATTGACACCTGTTGATAAAATCCTCCTGTCTGGACAAATCTTAATGTATCTATTTTACAGTATGGGGCAAACTGATTTGACATTCAGACTTGTTGGCCTCACAGAGAGACAGATTTGTTACGTTAATTATCTGACCAGTTGTTTTCTTGAAATGTTAGACTAATTTCCCCCCCCCCCCCTCCAGGGTTTGCTGGCCACATTCAAAAAGCAATTGATCTGATGAGAAATCCTTTATAGACAGACATATTTTGATAGTAATTCTGGGATTGGTCCTCTTATTACAGCAATCTACGACAATGCCAGGAGTTGATTTGCTTTGACTGCAGTATGGTGTCCTGTTTCCATTAGAGATCTTTACTCTTTAGCCAATGATAAGAACAGATAGGAGAGAAACACAGGAACAGACTGGGAGAACTGCTCATTGTACGAGTGTAGTTCAGCAGGACACTATGATTAACAGGAATGCTATGTACACTGCCATTTAAAGCCCTGCAGACCAATCTGAGGTATGCAAAGGTGAATCTCCTAAACACATGTCTGGGCTGCAGAAATGTGACCAGCGGAGACTGGTAACATATAATTGAGAAACCCACAATTGAGAAAGTCAGACCTTAGTAAGGAAACTCACATATTCAGATCTTAAGGGACGCTGCATACCAACTTGCTTATCCTCAGTGCAGAGCTGGTGAGTGCAGCCGGGAAGCAGTCGGGAAGCCGACGGACGAAATCCCGAACGCCAGCTCAGACCACCATCTACTCTCCTTCACGCTCTTAACTCCTTCACTCCTCCCCTTACCCAAGGCCACTGTCACCAGGCGCAATCTTGAGACTCTCAACCCTGCTGTCCTGTCCTCCTCACTTGATACTCTTCTCTATCAACCATGGCCTGCCCCAACCACGCAGCCTCCTTCTACAACCCTCACCTCTGCACTTGACTCCGTTGCCCCATCTCCTCTGTCCCCCTCCATTGTTCCAAACCCAACCGTGGCACTCCAAACGGGAAGCAGTCGGGAAGCTGACGGACATAATCCCGACCGCTGGCTTCCCGACTATCTAATCCCGGCAATTGTCTAATGACAAGCGTCGAAATCCTGACGCCTGTCATTAGACCTACGCCGGGAGCCCGACATCTGGCTTACCGATCGAAGATAAGCCGGGCACGGACAGTCATGGGGGGATTAGGTTAGGGGCTCCCGGGAGAAACTTAGGTTTAGACACCCCCGCGGGAGGTTAGGGTTAGGCTAGGGGAAGGGGGGGTTAGGGTTAGGCACCCCCAGGGGGAGGTTAGGGTCAGGCTAGGGGAAGGGGGGGTTAGGGTTAGGCACCCCCGGGGGGAGATTAGGGTTAGGCATCCCCCGGGAGACTTGAGTTTAGGCTGCGGGGAGGGGGGGTTAGGTTTAGGCACTTAGAGGGGGGTTTGGGTTAGGCATTTGGGGGGAGGTTAGGGTTAGACACCCCTAAGGGAGGGTTAGGGGGTAAAAAAAGGTTAGCAATACTTACTTTTTGTAGCTTCAGGATTTTCACCCCTGCTGGGCTTCCGCTGTCAGGATTTGAACCGGCGGTAAATGCAAGTTACCTATTCTGTATTACTCTGTGCTGAGTGGTTGTTCAGGTTATTGGGTTACACTATTGTTCTGACCTTGTATTGGTTTCCCTGTACTGTGTGCTATTGTCTTGGACTGGTTCAGAAAAGGGTGCTGGTTCCAGGGCTAGTATTCAGTGTACAGTGTATAGTGTGTACACCGAGTTGTCCAGTATCTGTATTACTTTTCCTGATTCTCCGTTTCTGAGTTTCTCACTGGATTCCAGTTCCAGGTCTTGCATCAGAGCAGTACCAGAGTTGCAGCTTCCTCAAACTGTACTTTGACTACATTAGACTCAGGTTCCTGGCCTGAGTTCTGAGTTCCAATCTACCAGTACTATATTGTTCTGAGTTCAGGAGTTCACTTTTGTCCCTGGAGTGTTTTCCTGGTCTAGCTGGCCTTCACTGATCACTAGGTGAGGGGTTGCCTAGTGTATCTGGTCTGTTCACTCCGGTTCCAGTTCAGTATCCATGCATATCACTAGCCTGTGGTACCCACGCTGTCACTAGTGTACCTATACTCCTGTTTATACCCATGAGCCAAAGTATTATTAAGCCTCCACGTTTCCTATGTACATCCAACATATCTAAGGGTCCCGAGCCGGGTCTACAGAATACCAAAACCATGACATATAGAAGTTAAGGGTACAATATGTAAGGGCCGTACAATAAAATTAATAAAGTGATTAAATAAAATCAAATATCATGATATATGGAACTCAATATATACAATTTATAGCAGTTAGAAAAACAATAGTGTCATAAACTGATAGTGCTGTAGAATAACATATTCACAAAAGTGGTGTAGATGACTGAAATTGGTATAATGTTAGTAGACCAAATTGTTTCATAGTGGAGCAAATTTAACAAGAGACATTCTGAAACAGAATAGTAACTATGTTGCATCAGGAGATAGTGATTATTATTTTTTGTGATATTACTGTATATATTACCCTTGGTAATTGTGAATTTATTAAGCCAGATGGTATTTTTTTAAATCTGTGTGCAGCATTGTTTAAATAAAGTGCTATAGTGAATTCAAACTCTTAGGTCATTCTTAATAGGATCTTCCCTATTCTTAAGTTACCAAGAGAGGTTCTGGAACCTTCTCCTTTAAAAAGGCAGCAAGTACTACCAGTGGACTGACCCTAGTGTATACAGTCAGGTGCATAAATATTGGGACATTGACAGAATTTTCATATTTTTGGCCTCTATTCACCACCACAATGGCTTTGAAATGAAACAAACAAGATGTGGTTTAACTGCAGACTTTCAGATTTAATTTAAGGGTAATTACATCCAAATCAGGTGAACGGTGTAGGAATTACAACGGTTTATATATGTGCCTCCCACTTTTTAAGGGGCCAAAAGTAATGGGACAAACTAAACAATCCTAAATCTAACTTTCACTTTTTAATTCTTTGTTGCAAATCCTTTGCAGGCAATTACAGCCTGAAGTCTGGAACGCATAGACATCTCATGTCTTCAGTTCCTGCTTGTTCTTGGGGCATTTTCCCTTCAGTGTTGTCTTCATCAAGTGAAATGCATGCTCAATCGGATTCATGTCAGGGCATTGACTTGGCCATTGCATAACATTCCACTTTTTAGCCTTAAAAAACTCTTTGGTTGCTTTTGCAGTATGCTTTGGGTCATTGTCCATCTGCACTGTGAAGCGCCGTCCAATGAGTTCTGAAGCATTTGACTGAATATGAGCATATAATATTGCCCGAAACACTTCAGAATTCATTCTGCTGCTTTTGTCAGCAGTCACATCATCAATAAATACAAGGGAACCAGTTCCATTGGCAGCCATACATGCCCACGCCATGACACTACCACCACCATGCTTCACTGATGAGGTGGTATGTTTTGGATCATGAGCAGTTCCTTTCCTTCTCCATACTCTTCTCTTACCATCACTCTGGTACAAGTTGATCTTTGTCTCATCTGTCCATAGGATGTTGTTCCAGAACTGTAATGGCTTTTTTAGATGTTGTTTGGCAAACTCTAATCTGGTCTTCCTGTTTTTGAGGCTCACCAATGGTTTGCATCTTGTGGTGAACCCTCTACATTCACTTTTGTGAAGTCTTCTCTTGATTGTTGACTTTGACACATATACACCTACCTCCTGGAGAGTGTTCTTGATTTGTCCAACTGTTGTGAAGGGGTTTTTCTTCACCAGGGAAATAATTCTTCTGTCATCCACCACAGTTGTTTTCCGTGGTCTTCCGGGTCTTTTGGTGTTGCTGAGCTCTCAGGTGCATTCTTTCTTTTTAAGAATGTTCCAAACAGTTGATTTGGCCACACCTAATGTTTTTGCTCACTCTGTGATGGGTTTGTTTTGATTTTTCAGCCTATTGATGGCTTGCTTAACTGATAGTGACAGCTCTTTGGATCTCATATTGAGAGTCGACGGCAACTGATTCCAAATGCAAATGTCACACCTAGAATCAACTGCAGACCTTTTACCTGCTTAATTGATAATGAAATAATGAGGGAATAGCCCACACCTGTCCATTAAATAGCTTTTGAGTCCCATTACTTTTGGAGCCTTAAAAAGTGGGAGGCACATATAGAAACCGTTGTAATTCCTACACCGTTCACCTGATTTGGATGTAATTACCCTCAAATTAAATCTGAAAGTCTGCAGTTAAAGCACATCTTGTTTGTTTCATTTCAAAACCATTGTAGTGGTGAATAGAGGCCAAATTATGAAAATTCTGTAAATGTCCCAATATTTATGCAAATGACTGTATGTGTGTACATTTGGTTTGGTGTGCTAGCTGGGGATGGAACGGATATGAATGATTGAATATACTGTTAAGTGCTGTGTAATTTGTCTATGTTACATATAAATAACTGTTAACAAATAAATGTGTGGACAGTTTGTTACAGTGATAGTTAAATAAATTGTGCATAATACAATGTGCTGTTACATTGGAGTTAAACAATCCAGTCAATATTTAGCTCACTGGAGGCTCCTCTAATGTACACAGCAGCCCTCTATTACTAGCATTAAAGGGCATATGCATTATATTGTCTTACAGGAAACAACTAACTATATATATATATATATATATATATATATAAATATATATAATGTATTTATTATTATATTCTATTATATTAATGAAGAAAAGTTCAACATATTTATTTGTGTGTGTGTGACCGTTACTGTGCTCTTTAGGAGGCGCTAGTTATGACCCCCATACATCTGCGACGGATTGCCGCGATGTAGCGATCCTGCAACCCGGCATCGCAGGATCAGTGAAATCCAACATGTTGGATTTCACAGATTTTCTGATCACGATCAAAATATGATCGTGATTGGCAAATATGTGAAATTTAACATGGTGGATTTCACCAATCCTGTGATGGATGGTGGAACATCGATGGGCGGCATTTCCGACCTTCAGATCGACGTTTCTGATCCAAACACAGTATTGCTCAATCCACCGGCAGATGTATGGGAGCCTTAAGCCTTATTTTGTTATATGTTTGAGTAGATCAGAATTGTTCATTTAGGAGCAGCATATACTGTATAAGAGAATGTTGGGTTCTAATTTTTAAGTCTATTGCATCTGATTAATTATTTTTCTATTTATATAGGACACTCACACAATGACAGGTAATACACAGATGTATATAAAATTTCAGATTAGGAATTACTAGGCATTATATACAGTGGCTTGTTGTAATCAAGCCTGATTGTGTCTAGTCTTATTAAACGCAATTATCAATTAAATTTGGTGACTATTGGGGGTAATTTGGTGACTAATGGGGGCAATTACTATTTCACACAGGGCCAGTTGATGATGGATAACTGTTTTCCTTCGATAAATAAAATTATCTTTTAAAATCTGTATTTTAGATTTACTCAGGGTATTTTTGTTTTATATGCAATTTTTGTATGAAGATCTGATACAATAAAGTGTGACAAATATGCAAAAATAAAAGAAATCAGGAAGGGGGCAAAACCTTTTTCATGGCACAATATTTGCTCAAAGAAGAGCTACAAGGAAATGGTATATCACTAAAGCAGTCAGAGACATGTCAAGGAAATAAACCTTGTATAAAAGCATGAAGGACAGTTCTTAACCTTGCTCAGAAAATGGAGAGGCTGGCAGGCTAGCAAGACACTGTTGCTAGCCAGGCTTCATTCAGTATGTAGCGAAATAGAGATTTTAGGTACCCAATAGTGAAACAATTTAACTAAATGTAACCAAATCATTACCAGATAAGCCACTTGTCTCTTTAGGCAACTTTACCATATTCCTAATCTGCCTTTTAAACTACTGTAGAGATGAGCAGTTCGTTTCTACACGGTTACATTCAGATGTGAAAAATGGCACCTTATAGGCGATCTGACTCTCATGTGTTTTAGGTAGCCAATAAGATAAATCTAAACTTGAGTTAATTTGGCGAAAGGAACTGAGTAGAACCGAACCACTCATCTCCATTTTAAACCTCTCTCTAGATCAGAGGTTTCCAAACGCAGTCCTCAAGGCTCCCCAACAGTACAGGTTTTAGCAATATCCGTGGTTGAGCACAGGTGTTAAATCAAATTGACTGAGGTACTAATTAAGTCACCTGTGCTCAGCCATGGATATCTCTAATACCTGCACTGTTGGGGAGCCTTGAGGATCACGTTTGGGAACCTCTGCTCTAGACTATTTTCCTAGATAACACGACTGGATCACGTAGCCCCACTAAGAATTTTTCACATTGCTATCTGCTGATCCAATATGCAATAAGTACTCATGCACACTAGTTTTTGGGTCAGCTTCTCCGCACCAGAGCAATGATGAATTGCTCCAGCGCTCGTGGCGAGTAGGAATGTTAATTATCGGGGTCCGTTCGGATTATGGGTAGAGCCCAGAAACTTATATAAATGAACCTTCGGTACAGAATGAGCTTACCGTAGGCCATAATCGTGCTAGTTACTAGGCAAGAAAAAGAAGACTGAGTCTAAAAACCTTTTTAATAAAAGCAGTAAGGCTTGCACACGCAGGGCCTGATTCAGAGTTGTACATTATGAATCAACGATGGTCGATGGCCATCTCCAGGCTGTGCCCAGCAGCCAGCACTAGAGGGAATGCTGCATTTGGATGCTGGGGAGATTGAAGGAGACTAGAAGAAGCCACAACTGGAAGGAGTCTGTCATGGAGCTAGAGCATGGAGGGGGGTGACAGGTGAGTAACCCAGCGGCAGCAGAAGTTGGGACATTTTTGACACAGAGTAGTCTCCACTGTGTGCCTAGCAGCAAGCATACTTCCAAATACCTGCTACCTGCGGCCAACTTTTGTGTGATATATTCAGAAAGATTCCGCAGGAGAACACATTTGTTTATTATTGGTGTAAATCTGTAGAGTGCTGCCCTGTACTATTTTCTATCTATCTATCTATCTATCTATCTATCTATCTATCTATCTATCTGTCTGTCTGTCTATCTACCTATATCACAAACAGCAGGAAAAATAATTATATATTTCTCTGCTCTTTTGGGGAAATTGGATTTGTGTTACAGACATTACACCCACAATTACAGACTACTAAGGGCCTGATTCAGACCCGCTCACAAGCGCACAGCGCTCGCAAGCGGGTCGATGGTGCCCCCCTTGCTACAAGACGGGGCGGCTGTCAATGGTGAGTTGAGTGACAGCTCGCCCCGTTTTGTAGGTGGGGAGTGTGGGGTTGCTGCACAAACGCAGGCGTACCCTTAGGAACGCCTGGCGTTTGTGGGCAGCCCTACTGACATCACTAGTGATGTCAGTAGTGGACTTCCTGCTCTATTAGAGCAGGAAGTCCACTCGGGCTTGCGAGAGCCAAGACCCTACCACAGGGTCTCATCGCAAGCCCAATGGTCGCGATAATCGCGAGGGACTCCAGGCCGCTCACACAAGCTGTGGGTGGTCACTCACAGCTTTGTGAATGGGCTGGAGAATAAAGAAAAAAAAAACCCACGCCCTGATTCAGAGCGAGAGGTCACCAGCAGCAAGCGGCTCTGAATCAGGCTATAAAACCAGAGATTAAGATTCATTTAATCATTCATTGTTTTTTATACAAATCTGTCTTTGAGTGTCTGCTGCGTCCCACATGCTTGTTCAGCATTTCTGTAGAATGTTAGTAATGTTCTGCTGTTTCATAACTGTTTGGGTAAGGAATGCTTAGTGGCTCTTTCTCAGTATTATAGTACAAGCAAAAGTCAGATGTAAGTACACTGAACACTTAGGATACTCTGTATTCTTAAACAGTTTTAGGAAATAATGAGAATGGCAACATCAGGATTCCAAAATACAAATAAAAGAAAAGCTGACACCTTGTATGTATTTTTTCTTTGTATTTCCTTATTATTATGCATATTAGATGTTTGTTATATTAAGGTTCATGTTAAGTTGGGTACACACCATATGACGGTGTGACAAAGCGATCCAGTGACTAATGCAATGATACATTGCCAGGGTGTCTCCCCGGCGGCCGGCAGCCGACTGACGCAGCTAGCCAGCCACCGGAGCCTTAGTAGACTCCGGGATCTATAGTGTGCCCGGAGTCTACTGCGCATGCACAGAACACCGGAAAATGGCCGCGGTGGCCATTGTTCTGACGTTCTCCGCATGTGCAGTAGACTCCGAGCACACATTAGTGCCCGGAGTCTACTGCGCATGCGCAGAAAATCGGAAAAATGGCCGTGGCGGCCATTTTCCGCTGTTCTGAGCAGCACAGACACCCGACGTGGGACCACGGACAGGTAAGTCTAAAATAATATGGGTGCAGTGTGTGAGGTGCGGGGCCCCCCTGGACCCGGGGGCCCGTGTTCCCCACACACACTGCACCCATTATAGATACGCCACTGTACATTGCGCGCGTCGTACACAATGCATGATCAGGTGTATGGCGGCACAATGTATTGTTAGGTGCCGCATGTAACAGCACCGTGTTGTTCATTGCATCGTCCCATCTACCGTGCAGGACAGCAGATGGGAGAATAAAGTGACAGCAGACCAGACGCCGAGGAGATCTGGAAGGGGAGCCACATTGTTTGTGCGGACTGATGCAGAATCCTGTAGGGCTACTCTTATCTGGTCCCGGCTGCCTCCTCTGCAGGGTAAATGAGCTGTAATGGCAGCCAGTTATCAGCATCAGTCCGCAGAAACAAGCCTGGATGTGGGGGCGCTGGATCAGGGCCGGTTTATAGGCAGGGCGACAGGGGCAGTCGTGCCAGGGCCCACACACATAGGGGGCCCCCACACACTGCCCCCGGCCACATCTGCCTAATGAACCATATTTTTTATCTTTTAACGGTGTTGCCTGCCACGGCCTACGATTATGCCCCGAGTGCACTGGTAAAATTTGAGTCATTCCATTCACAGATGCAACCTGGTTCATTTTTAAGCCTGTTGGAGAGAGTACTCATTTAATTGTAATGGGAAGATATATTTTATATACAATTATTGTACTATAATCCGTACACATTTAAAAACCTTAAAATAAATTTATTGATATGATCATTTTGAAAGAGTATTTTTTCTATGGCATGCCAACCAATGTACAACAGTTATAAGAACCTTTTTCCTTTGATCCTTTTGATGCATTGTAACTATACTATATGTCAGTTTTCATTGCATGGTCAAGATAGGACAGACTGGAGCTATATTGTGGTAGTACTCACAGCCAAGTATAGTAACTTACTTCCTCAAATCTAGAAAACTTAATTAGCAGTCAAGCTACATGTAGCAATGAAATCCCCAGGCTCAGCCTCCCATTAAACTTATTTAAGCCAATGCTTGCTAGTGCCACAATCCTGGGAATTGAACCTAATAATACAATACTAATTACTACCCTAAGCAACTTGAAAGCTCTCACATCATAAAGTAACAATTCCTAAAGGGATAAAAAAAAGAAAATCCTTTGAATACTTAATTTTGTCATATTTTCCTCATATTTCCTAATATTTTAGTTCCAGTTTTATTCATATAATCAAAAACAGGTATACATAAAGGAGATATCCCCTTAACTTGATTCTATAATTTATATTCTGAATTTGAAATAAAAGTTGAATTTTTTGTTGCTTTATGGCAGACATACAACACTTTACATACACACAGCAGCTCTAAAGCTTGGTACACACGACTCAATCCGTCTTACAATATATATCCTTAGACGTGGATCGGAACGATATATCATGCAAATTATATAGTGTGTACACATGATCGTGTCTGCACACAGGTCATTCATCGCATCGTCCTATCAACTGTGCTGCACATACAGCAAGGGATACATCGTGACAACGCATCGTGCAGTGTGTGCACGTCTGATTGCGTGTGCACACGGGTCATTTATCGCATCACCCCATCTACTGTGCTGCACAGCAGATGGGGCAATGCAACAAACGACGCCATGCTGCTATATTTATGGAACAATACTTTGTGCCGTCATATACCACATTGTGCACGGACGGCGCGATATATCTTTACATTGCATCGTCCCCTCGGCTGAGTACACAATCATATAGTGTGTACTAGGGGTGAGCAGGTTCGGATTTCTGAAATCCGGACCCCCCCGAGCCCCCCGATCCGAGGCCAATCCGAGTCAGGCTCGACTTTTCCCGCCTGACTCGGATCTGAAATCAAGGTTTTGGATTCTATATAAGGTACCCACGTCGGCGCCATTTTCTCCCTCGGCTGTGGACAGTGAAGAGGGAGGGTGGGAGTTAGGGCTGGCTGGGCTGTGTAGTGTAGTGCAGTGTAGTGCTGTGCTGCGCTGTGCTGATGTTGTCCATAGTGGCTGTGTCCACTCCTCCAAAGTCCATAGGGGCTGGCTGGGCTGTGTTGTGCAGTCAGATGTCCATAGGGGCTGTGTCCACTCCAAAGTCTTATGCAGTGTCCCAGTCCTAAA
This sequence comes from Taudactylus pleione, assembly GCA_031769625.1. Taxonomy (NCBI): domain Eukaryota; kingdom Metazoa; phylum Chordata; class Amphibia; order Anura; family Myobatrachidae; genus Taudactylus; species Taudactylus pleione. The sequence goes on along the minus strand of JAUIMM010000005.1, from coordinate 15,552,690 downwards.
AGGGTGCTGAAGTGTTGTCCAGGAGGTGCTCTGTCCATCAGGGGTGCTCCCCCCAAGTGCAAAAAAATATTTTTTTTTTTCTGTGTTTGTGATTTGTGTGTGCGCAGTAGCTGCACGTGCATCAACAAAGCAGCGCCAAGCGTGCGCCTGTGTCATAAGTAAAGGGCTGGCTGGCTTGTCCGTTAAAGGGTGCTGTAACCCCCAAAGTGCACTCCAAATAATATTTTTTTTTCTGTGTTTGTGAATTGTGTGCATTGTGGCTGCACGTGCATCAACAAAGGAGCAGCGCCAAGCGTGCGCCTGTGTCCCATAAGTAAAGGGCTGGCTGGCTTGTCCGTTAAAGGGTGCTGTAACCTCCAAAGTGCACTCCAAACAAAATAAAAAATAATTTTCTGTGTTTGTGAATTGTGTGCACTGTGGCTGCACGTACATCAACAAAGGAGCAGCGCCAAGCGTGCGCCTGTGTCCCATAAGTAAAGGGCCAGCTGGCTTGTCCGTTAAAGGGTGCTGTAACCCCCAAAGTGCACTCCAAAAAAAATAATAACATTTTTTTTGTGTGTTTGTGAATTGTGTGTGCAGTAGCCGCATGTGCATCAACAAAGTAGCGCCAAGCGTGCGCCTGTGTCATAAGTGAAGGGCCAACTGGCTTGACCGTTAAAGGGTGCTGTAACCCCCAAAGTGCACTCCAAACAAAATAAAAAAATATTTTTTGTGTTTGTGAATTGTGTGCGCAGTAGCCGAACGTTCATCAACAAAGTAGCACCAAGCGTGCGTCTGTCTGCCATAAGTAAAGGGCCAGCTGGCTCATCTGTTAAAGGGTGGTGTAACCCCCAAAGTGCACTTCAAACAAAATAAAAAAATATTTTCTGTGTTTGTGAATTGTGTGCACTGTGGCTGCATGTGCATCAACTAAGTAGCGCCAAGCGTGCGTCTGTGTCATAAGTGAAGGGCCAGCTGGCTTGACCATTAAAGGGTGCTGTAACCCCCAAAGTGCACTCCAAACAAAATAAAAAATAATTTTTTGTGTTTGTTAATTGTGTGCGCAGTAGCCGAACGTTCATCAACAAAGTAGCACCAAGTGTGCGTCTGTCTGTCATAAGTAAAGGGCCGGCTGGCTCATCTGTTAAAGGGTGGTGTAACCCCCAAAGTGCACTTCAAACAAAATAAAATAATATTTTCTGTGTTTGTGAATTGTGTGCACTGTGGCTGCACGTGCATCAACAAAGAGCAGCGCCAAGCATGCGCCTGTGTACCATAAGTCTGTTAAAGGGTGGTGTAACCCCCAAAGTGCACTCCACAAAAAAGAAACAATTCTTTTTTTTCTGTGTTTGTGTGCGAAATGTATGCGCAGTAGCCGCACGTGCATCAGCACAGCAGCAGCGCCAAGCGTGCGCCTGTGTCATAAATCAAGGGCTGGTTTGGACATCTGGTCCAGACTGAAGGATGTGCCAACAATTTCTGACATGTCTACTGTCACTGCATATGATACTGTCACCACTGAGGAATTATTTTCTGTGTTTGTGAATTGTGTGCATTGTAGCTGCACGTGCATCAACAAAGGAGCAGCGCCAAATGTGCGCCTGTGTCATAAGTAAAGGGCCGGCTGGCTTGTCTGTTAAAGGGTGCTGTAACCCCCAAAGTGCGCTCCAAAAAAAAAATTTTTTTTTTCTGTCTTTGTGAATTGTGTGGGCTGTAGCTGCACCTGCATCCTCAAAGCAGCAGCGACAAGCATGCGTCTGTCTGTTAAAGGGTGGTGTAACCCCCAAAGTGCGCTCCAACAAAAATAAAATAATCTTCTTTTTTTCTGTGTTTGTGTGTGAAATGTATGCGCAGTAGCTGCACCTGCATCCCCAAAGCAGCAGCGACAAGCGTGTGTCTGTCTGTTAAAGGGTGGTGTAACCCTCAAAGTGCGCTCCATTAAAAATAAAAAATAAAAATTTTCTGTCTTTGTGAATTGTGTGGGCTGTAGCCGCACCTGCATCCTCAAAGCAGCAGTGACAAGCATGCGTTTGTCTGTTAAAGGGTGGTGTAACCCTCAAAGTGCGCTCCACAAAAAATAAAAAATTCGTCTTTTTTTTCTATCTTTGTGAATTGTGTGGGCTGTAGCCGCACCTGCATCCTCAAAGCAGCAGCGACAAGCGTGCGTCTGTGTCATAAATCAAGGGCTGGTTTGGACATCTGGTCCAGACTGAAGGATGTGCCAACAATTTCTGACATGTCTACTGTCACTGCATATGATACTGTCACCACTGAGGAATTATTTTCTGTGTTTGTGAATTGTGTGCATTGTAGCTGCACGTGCATCAACAAAGGAGCAGCGCCAAATGTGCGCCTGTGTCATAAGTAAAGGGCCGGCTGGCTTGTCTGTTAAAGGGTGCTGTAACCCCCAAAGTGTGCTCCAGCCAAAATAAAATAATCTTTTTTTCTGTTTGTGTGTGAAATGTATGCGCAGTAGCTGCACCTGCATCCTCAAAGCAGCAGCGACAAGCGTGTGTCTGTCTGTTAAAGGATTACATCGGTGACAGCATCCAAGTAGGCATGTCAGACAGTCCGTACCTGTACTGGCAGGAAAAAGAGGCAATTTGGAGGCCCCTGTACAAACTGGCTCTATTTTACCTGAGTTGCCCCCCCCTCCAGTGTGTACTCCGAAAGAGTGTTTAGTGCAGCCGGGAACCTTGTCAGCGAAAGGCGTAGGAGGTTGCTTCCACAATATGTGGAGAAGATGATGTTCAGAAAAATGAATTATCAACTCTTCCAGGGAGACCAGCCTTCAGAATGTACAGAGGGACCTGTGGTGGTGGATTCCAGCGGGGACGAATTAATACTCTGTGAGGATGAGGATGTACACACCACTGAAGAGGGTGAGGAATCGGTGGATGAGGAGGATGAGGACGACATCTTGCCTCCGTAGAGCCAGTTTGTGCAGGGACAGATTAATTGCCAGCTTGTTTTGTGGGGGCCCAAACGAACCAATCATTTCAGCCACAGTCATGTGGCAGACCCTGTCGCTGAAATAATTGGTTTGTTAAAGTGTGCATGTCCTGTTTATACAACATAAGGGTGGGTGGGAGGGCCCAAGGACATTTCCATTTTGCACCTCTTTTTTTTCTTTGCATTATGTACTGTTTGGGGCCTAGTTTTTCAAACTGCCATCCTGTCTGCCACTGCAGTGTCACTCCTAGATTGGCCACGTGTTTGTGCTGCCCATTCGTGTCGCTTAGCATAGTCATCCAGCTACCTCGGTGCAACCTTTTGGACATAAAAACACTATTGTGAGGTGTTCAGAATAGACTGGAAATGAGTGGAAATTAAGGTTATTGAGGTTAATAATAGCATAGGAGCAGAAAAACCCACAAATTCTGTGATATTAGCTGTTTTTATGCTTTTTTTCAAAAAAATACAGATCCAAAACACAAAACCCAGAACACAAAACACGGAAGGGTGGTTTTGGCAAAAACCAATAAAGATCCAAAACACGAAGAAAGATCCAAATCCAAAACCAAAACACAAAACACGAAAAGTGGCCGGTGCACACCCCTAGTGTGTACCCATCTTAAAGCTAGGTACACATGACCATGCAGTAATCTGTCCAAACAGCTAATTTCAGCTGCTTGGTGTGATTATTCCTGAATGTGCACACAGCACCCAGGGCCAGTTACGGTTTAAAATCCTATGATATCACTCATCTGATCGGACCAGTTCACAACATTTTTATATTCCGATAAGTTCATTTAAAAATGTCACCTTTGATGATCTCTAAGACATATAGGGCCTTATTCTGAGACAGATGCAATGCCAATCTCATGCAGTTGAGAGGGTGTTTTTTACCACTCGTGTCTGAGTTGCACTGGGCATGTGTGCCTAATGTGCTTATAGAGAGTTACACTGCGCATGCGTGCCTGATGTGCTTATAGAGAGTTGCACTGCACATGCATGCCTGATGTGCTTATAGAGAGCTGCACTACGTATGCATGCCTAATGTGTTTATAGATAGTTGCATTGCACATGCGTGCCTGATGTGCTTATAGAGAGTTGCAATGCGTATGTGTGCCTAATGTGCTTATAGAGAGTTGCACTGCGTATGCGTGCCTAATGTGCTTATAGAGAGTTGCACTGCGCATGCGTGCCTGATGTGCTTGTTATAGTGTGTATATTAAAATCAATAATAATAATTCCTTATACAGCTAAAACCAAAATATATATATGAAATGTGATAATTTTCCCAGAGCTTAGAAGTTTACACAGAACTGGTTATTCCAGCATATCAATAGATGGGAAGAGACCCCACAATACAATCTAATTAGCATTTGTTTACCCTAGCTAAGAGACACAGCTTCCTGCCTAAGACCCTATACAATAAGGTTTGAATGTCCTTTTATGGGCAAGATCCCACAGGTGAGGAATGGGAGGAGGGCATTCACACAAACACTCTACAGAGACACAGGAAGGATCTCACACAGATGTAGACACAAACACTTGGAGAAACACACATGCTTGCAAGGACACACCAGGGAGACACAAGGACAGCAGACTTTCTCCCCAGAAGACTGCCAAGATGCAGCTTCAATCGCCTGGAGATATCTGCTCATAATGGCTAAGTAAACTGTACATTAGTTAGTCTATAATGGGTATTTGTAACTAACTTTGATTTAATCTGTTTATAGCTTGTATAGATAGTTTGTAGTGATTTGGGTTCAGTTTTATACATATAGCTGGCTGTGATATAGGTGTACTTTTTCCCCCTTCCTTCCCATGTGCTTGGACAGTGGCATAGTCTGAGTGGGATGGGTTTGGTGTGTGTTGTATTCTCGTGGTCTGACTGTATCATGGTGTAGTTGAGATTGGGATGGAAATTGGGTGGAGTATTGCAGTCTGTGGATGTGTGGTTGTTTGATATCAGCTGATGATGAGGGAACCCGTGACTCGGTGGTGGTCAATTGCATTGTGCTGGGTTTGTGAGTGGTGTACACTGTTTGGTAGTTTGTGCTTTGTGGGACATTATGTAGTGGAATCAGGTTGGGTTCGGCTGGTGGTTGTGGTTCCATGGGAATTGCGGATTGCTGGCCATGTTGTGATAGTATTGTGAAGTTATATATTATCATAGTTTGGGAATTTAAAGATACTACCTCCATGTGGTATGAACAAAGGAAATTCCATGTGCTCTCCCCCTTCCCCCATTGACCCATGTGTTCAATGGAAATTGAAGTTGGTCCATGTGGTTGGTGGATGCTTTATAGTATTATGATAGAATTGTGTACTATGAGTTGTATACTGGTATTTTAACTATTACAGAGGAATCAGCTTATATGTATTATACAACGTTACAGTATCTGAAAAGCTTGTATAGTATAGTGGATGCAGTGTTATATCATGAAAGTTGAAAATATTAGACACTAGTATACAATATAATGTACTGTTTTGGTCAAAAGATAACACACAGTTGTAGTGGGTGAGAGTATTGGTATTCCAGAACATGGCATTATGGGAGATTTCAATGAGGGACATTCAAAATGGAGTTTGTGATCAGAGACCATGCGGTTTGAACAATAGGACAAAGGGTCACAACAACCACCACACACAATCTCACACACTCGGCAATCATATCTCTCTCTCTCTCTCTCTCTCTCTCTCTCTCTCGTCTATATTGTATTTTAACAAGCATTGATTTTATGAAGATTTGATATATAAAAACGTTTTACTTATAACACTTGGTGTGCATCGTTATCTTTATGAAAGGAAATTATCCAAATGATTTAAAAGGTATATAATTCTGGTTAACACTTTGCGAAGTTCATATATTTATGTTACTTATAACCTGATAGTTATTATATGAAAAATAGAATAATTTGCTTCAGATATATTGGGATTAAACAGGCTGGCAATGGCCGGTGTGTACAAATAGAAAAAAGGAAAAAAAACCACCCCTTATCAGTGCTTATAGAGAGTTGCACTACGTATGCATGCCTAATGTGTTTATAGAGAGTTGCACTGCGCATGCGTGCCTGATGTGCTTATAGAGAGTTGCACTGCATATGTGTGCCTAATGTGCTTATAGAGAGTTGCACTGCATATGCGTGCCTAATGTGTTTATAGAGAGTTGCACTGCACATGCGTGCCTGATGTGCTTATAGAGAGTTGCACTGCATATGCGTGCCTAATGTGTTTTTAGAGAGTTGCACTGCACATGCCTGCCTGATGTGCTTATAGAGAGTTGCACTGCGTATGCGTGCCTGATGTGCTTATAGAGTTTTGCACTACAAATGCATGCCTGATGTACTTAGAGAGTTGCACTGTGCATGCGTGCCTGATGTGCTTATAGAGAGTTGCACTGTGCATGCGTGTCTGATGTGCTTATAGAGAGTTGCACTAGTGACTCGCAGCACACCCCCTTGCATTAACCACACTCCCCTTCACACACAAGTGCATAGCGGACTGCCAGGGCTGATATACAGCCCCAGTCCATCCCTGCTTGGAGCTCAGGTGGGCCAGCCCTACACTGACCAGCATTGTCATGCCCCGAGGCTGAGGAGAGAGGAGGAGACTGCTGCTGCAGCTTGGCATGTGCAGCAGCTCCTCATGCTATCCCTTGGTGCAGTGGTTCCCAAACTGGGTGCCAAGGACAAAATCTAATTTTTTATGGTCAATGCAATAGGCAAAACCATTGGTGGTTGCTGCCAATCATAAAATATGTGGACAAACAGAAGTACAGCCCTGTCCACCACTACATAACTGATCCTAAGACAGATAAGCATAATATACTTAATTTAATTATATTTTTGAAGTCTTCAATAAGAAACTTTTGGCCTAGAGGTACTGTGAAATAAAATTCTGGTACTCTAGGGAGTTGTGATATGAGACAGTTTGGGAACTACTGCCCTGGTGTGTAATGCACAGAGAGCTCTGTAGAGCTCTAGCTCTCTCTCTCTCTTTCTCTCTCTCTCTCAGCTGCGGCCTGTGTAGAAACAGAGTTACAGCTGTCTCCATCACCGAAGAAACAACAACAGTTTTGTCGGAGGGGTTTTGAGTGCTCAAAAACACACCCACCCTCTACCTGAGTGCAATATCGAGTTAAGGAGGCCAGAGAAGAGTAGAATACAGTAATCAAGGTGAGAAGAGAACAAGACAAGGCCGGATAAGGGAGGGAGATTGACAGGGATTGTTGCCCCTGGGCCCCCACACGCAGAGGGGCTCCCACACAAGGTTGGCGTGACCCTGCTGAGAACAGTTGTCCTGTGGCACCTGTTCCCAGATGGGGACTCAGCTGCTGCAGCTCTGTGTTCTATTGCAAGCAGCAGCACAGTCAGTGCTGCTGCATACAGCACAGAGTGGCTCCTGAGTCCCCTCATCAGTGTCACATGACACGTCGCATCCGTGACACTGATGAGGGGACTAGGGAGCAGCTCTTCCAGGAGCTCAGGTGAGTAATCAGCAGTGGGAATGGAGCAGTAGGCTCCATGTGGCTTGGGGGAAGGGAGGGGGTAGGTTCTGTGTGGCTTGGGAGGGGGGGGGGAAGGGCGGTAGGCTCCATGTAGCTTGAAGAATGCCCCCACAACTTAGTTGCTCCCTTAATACAGTCCTGAAACAAGGCATGGATGAGACTTTTAGTAGCTTCCAGGGTGAGAAATGGCCTGATTCTGAAAATATTGGGGAGGTGGAAACAACAGGATTGAGAGAGAGACTACATGTGGATGAATAAAAGAAAGGGCAAAGTAAAGGATGATACCCAAACATTGAGCAGAGGAGAGAGAGACATTATCAAAAGAGAGGTAGACAGTGAGAGAGGAGGGGGTCGTGGCTGGGGGAAGATGACGAGTAAAATTTTTTAAATGTTAGGCTTCAGAAAGCATTGTGCCATGCAGAAGGAGACGGCTCATATACAGAAGGTGACAAGGAAGAGGACAGATGGAGATATCAAGAGAGGTAAATTTGTGTATCGTCGGCATAATGGTGGTATCAGAGGCAAAAGGAATGTCAACTAATAACTACAGGTCACAATAAACAGGTTAGAAAGAGCCTTGAAGGAAGGCCCTGTGACAGGATTAGTACAAAGGGAATGGCTATGAAATACCGCCGGCCGCATGCAGGCCGACATCAGCAGAGTTCCGAGCAGTGGAAGCCCGACAGCGCTGGAAATCCCGATCGTGGATAGGTGAGTATCTACTAACCTAACCCCCCTTAGGGGTGCCTAACCCTAACTTCCCCCCCAAGTGCCTAACTCTAATCCCCCCTCTAAGTGCCTAACCCTAACCATCCCCTTCCCCGCTGCCTAACCCTAAGTCCCCCGGGGGGTGCCTAACCCTAAGTCCCCCCCGGGGGTGCCTAACCCTAACCCTCCCTTCCCCTAGCCTAACCCTAACCCTCCCGGGGGGGTGCCTAATCCTAAATCCCCCCCGGGAGCCCTAAACCTAACCCTCCCCCCCTGCGGCTGTCGCTCACGGCGCCCGGCATCACTACGATCGGGATGCCGGGCGCCGGTCTCCCGGCATCGGGGAAATGCGGGCGTCTACCTCTAGACGCCCGGCATTTCACCCTTGCCGGGATATGACAGTCGGGAAGCCGGCTGCCGGTATTTAGGCAGTCGGCTTCCCGATTGCTTCCCGTACAAAGGGGACACTTGGCCCATCAGGAATCTTGGGAGTCCAGTTCAAGTTCTCCATTTGCCTGTGCCACAGCAATATTCAGCAGGGCACATGCAGAAAGAGGGAGCCCGCCTGTCAGTGCAATAAAGTTTTTTTTACCATCTCATCACCGCGCATGATTTCGAGATTTCATGCAGAGTTGCTGCAAAGAAGAGCAGCTGGCAGCAGGGGGGCAAGTGTGGGCTGGAGATGAAGAGACATGTGTGGGGGTATGGGCAGTTGTTGGTTTGGGGCTGGAGATGCAGTGACAGGGGGGTGGTGTTTAAAACACGAGGTTGGGGAGACATAAGGTGATGTGTTGGAGAGAGACAAGATGATGGAGCTAAGAGACATGGGGGAATGATGTTAAGAGACACCAGGGGGATGAGGCTGAAACAAAAAGGAGGGATGAGGTTGAGAGACTCAGGGGAGATGAGCCAATGGCTGGAGATGTAGAGACACGGGGGATGAGGCTGGAGACACAGAAATGGCGCTGCAGAGACATGGTAGGTATGGTGCTGGAAAAACACAGGCATGGGTGGGGCTGAGAGACACATAGGGGAAGAGGCTGAGAGACAGGTGGAGATGAGGCTGTAGAGACAACTGGGGATAAGCCAATGGCTGACTGGTCTGTACCCAATGGGGATGGAGGGGGGACCCCAAAAACATGGGTTTGCCATCTCTTCTTAAAGGACAGATAAACATCAAAATATATAATTCCACATATGAACCAGGAAGGTAGCTTTAATGCAGGATAGGAGATAGTGTAAGGGGGGGTCATTAAAAATGACCAAGGTGGCGCTACCACGGGATGTGAAGTCCAAAACTGTAGTGAGAAGCTGTATATAAAAGAGGATAGTCAGTCCTCACAATGGTATGGTGCAAAGATATAGAAAAAACAGCGCTTTATAGTAACAGTCATAGGAATCGGTATGATATCCCGGCTGCCGCATGGCCGGGAGTTCGAATCCTGGCAGCGGCAGCCCGACAAAACAGCAGAGCCTGGGTGCGGAAGCCTGACAGCGCTGGAAATTCAGATCGTGGTGAGGTAAGTATGAACTAACCTAACCCCCCTAACCCAAACCCTCCTTGGGGTGCCTAAGCCTAACCTCCCCCCTGTGCCTAACCCTAATTCCCCCCTATAAGTGCCTAACCCTAACCCCCCCTTCCCCGCTGCCTCAATCTAAGTCCCCCGGGGGGGTGCCTAACCCTAAGTCCCCCCCGGGGGTGCCTAACCCTAACCCTCCCTCCCCCTAGCCTGACCCTAACCCTCCCAGGGGGGTGCCTAAACCCAAAGTCCCTCCTGGGTGCTCCAAACCTAACCCTCCCCCCCGTGGCTGTCCGCTCGTGGCGCCCGGCATCCGCTCGATCGGGATGCCGGGCGCCTGTCTCCCGGCGTTGGGGAAATGAGCGGCGTCTAGATATAGACGCCGGTCATTTATCCCACGGCGGGATAAAGTAGTCGGGAAGCCAGCTACCGGGATTCCAGCAGCTGGCTTCCCGATTGTATACCCAGTCATATGCATGAATCACATATAAAGTGCAAATAAATTTTAATCTAACAAATTTATATGCACAAAATCACAGTACTAATATGCATATTATATTGTATATAAAAAATAAAACTAAAATGAAATCTATATAGCACAACATAATAAAAGTGAAGGATCACTCAATCCACATAATATATTTAATCAGTCCCAGATGTTATGGTTAATTGGGGCCTTGATTTATATGTAAGTCCGTAAGGAGCAGTCTCACAGGGAACTATCAGATTTGCAAAAATTCTGCCAGCATTGCTAAAGAGACCCCATAATCTTGGACACTGGATCTGGTAATTATTACTCTATGCTGGTTTCAGTTTTTCACCTAGCACCTGGAGACTGCACCTTGTATGGACTTACATATAAATCAAGGCCTAGCACCAAGAGACTGCTCCTTGTATGGAGTTACATATAAATCAAGGCCCCAATTAACCATAACATCTGGGAATGAGTACAAATATTATGTGGATTGAGTGATCCTTTTATCAGTATTGTGCTATATATATTTCATTTTATTTTTTATATTTATATATAATATGTATTTTAGTACTGTGATTTGTGCATATGAATTTAAGAGATTAAAATTTGCACTTTATATGTTGATAAAGCAGGAATATGTGGATGTACATATTCATTCAGCGTCTCACAAATATATGCATGCTTATGTAACTTTTATTTTCCTGTATTGCAATTTAGAGTATATAGAAATGATTGAGAATATATATATTTGTTGTGTGAGTTGCAGAAGGCCGCACTTGTCGAATGGCCCCAGGACTAGAGAGGATAAGGCCTTCCCTTTCCTCTCTAAAGTAAGCAAGAGTGTGTCTGATATAGCAACCATTTTGTTTTATATCTTATCTAAAAGTATGTTAAATGATGTATTAAAAAGTGTGTAGCGATTAGTGTTTTATTTCTCTGTAGGTGTGATTAACTGCGGAGATAGGTATAGGTTAAACTGCTATATACATTGTTTTGGCAATAAGAATTATAGGTTTAAAATGTCTAAGTTTTAATATGTGCAGAATAGCTGACAGCAAGTCTCAGTTACATAAACAAATTACCTAACTGAAGATAGCATTTAACTGCAATAAGCAGAAATGAAGGTTAAATGGGCGACCATGTCAGATTTCTACATGGGAACAAAAAGATAACACGGAATTATGTCAATATTATGTCTAAAGCACAGATGACCGATGAGGGCCTAGTACATAACAAATAGTAATTAGATTAATTGGACTAATTGGATTAATTGGCTGTATAAACAAAATGAAAGTATAAATATGACCAGAAAAAGAGTGAGGGGGGGAGCAGTCGGATAACAGAGGAGAGAGCACAGAATGAGGGGTCGGGGGTGCCGGTGCCGTTACGTATGTATGAAGTATTGGCTGACTGCTATCCTGATATTCTGTACTGGGTGTCACAAATTTATTTTACAAGTATTCCCTACTGCTGTTGGTATAACCTATGTTTTTTTGTTGTAAGTCTGCATTGGCAAACTGTATGTGTGATTAAGCTGTCTTTAAGTAAAAGCATTGTCATTTATTTTAGAATCTGTATTTGTGTGAATTATTTCAGTACTCTTTATAACAAGTAAGGTTTGTAAGAAATCCAGAACTATTGCGTTAGTCATGCATATGACTATTACTATAAAGCGCTGTTTTTTCTATTTGTTTGCAGGATAGGAGATAGCACTGGAGTGCACACCTCTCTAACATGAGTATCTGTCCATCTATATGAGCATCTGTCCGTATACATGTGTAAAACATTGCTCCACCATTGTTTTCTTGGCCACAGCCGTAACCGTCATCATTAGTGTCAGAACTTATACCCAATATGTGCTAGGTGCAAGAGATCTCTCTGGAAATGGTGTCTCTTCTTTGTACACATGCCTCAAAGTAGCACGGAAGTCTAGCAACACGCCCATGGTGCTCTCATGACACTCCCATCAGATGGATATTTTTTCATAAATCTGCATCATCATGTACAATCAAAATACATTAGGCTTACACATCAGCATTGACAAATCACAGACTCCAGTGTCCAGCTGGTGCCGACCACAACATTACACAGGAACTCCTAAATGTAGTCTCTCCAGAGAGCAACCGTGACCAAACCATACTCTAAGGTGTTCTGTAATCAGAATGTTTATCAGACAGTTTTGCAATTAGAAACTGTTAAACATCTTATTATGAATTAAACCATGTATTTAAAAATAAAATAAAATGTGTGCCTTTATTTATAATATGTATTGATTAACATACAAAATCAATAATACAGTATCATTAATGTGGACATCATTTTGTGTAAACATTTTTCATTCTCTACAAATGTGCAGTAACCAATAGCAATCAATAACAAACTGGTCTATTAATGCAAGTTAGATAATAAAATCATGTCTACATCAGAGCCGGATGAGGAAAGGGGCAGAAGAGCATATGCCCCAGGTATACTCTGTCTAAGGGGGCCCCCAGTATTGTCACTCATCACTGGCCCTTGACAAGTTTTTTCTTAGTGAAGCTGATTTTTGTTCCTGCTGAGCTTAGGTGCAAGGTGGAGAGTAGGGCGGAGGGTCAGTTCTCTCTGGATCTCGCCTCCAGATGGGATGTGGTCAATTGGCCGACGGCCAGGATGCCGAATGCTGAAATCCCATCACTGGAGTCCCAATCAGCGTGGGAAGACCAACAACGGAATCCCTACATGGCTGAAAATACAGAAGCTGGAATCCCGACAGCCAGCATACTGATCGCAATTACAGCGGGGCCGGGTAGCTGTTGGGGGGGGGTTAGGTTTAGGTGCTCCGGGGGGACATTAGCTTAGGCTGCAGGAGGGGGAAGGTTAGGATTAGTCTCCAGACAAGGGGAGGTTAGGGTTAGGCACCTGGGGGGAGGTTAGGCACTAAGGGGGGAGGGTTAGGGTTAGGCACTAAGGGGGGAGGGTTAGGTTCAGGCGCTCCAGGGGGACATATGCTTAGGCTGCAGGAGGGGGAAGGTTAGGATTAGTCTCCAGACAAGGGGGGTTAGGGTCAGGCACCACCAGGGAGAGGTTAGGCACTAAGGGGGGAGGGTTAGGCACTTAGGGGGAGGGTTAGGTTAAGGCACTAAGGGGGGAGGGTTAGGTTTAGGCACTTACCGAGAGGGTTAGGGTGCGGGTTAGGGAGGGTTAGTGTTAGGGTGCAGGAAAGGAGGGTTAGGGGATAAATAGGACAGGGGAACACTACTTACCATTCCCATGTTGGTATTGTAGCCATCGGGATGCCGCTGTCAGTGTATTGACAGCCGCCATTCTACACGTCGGTATATCATACGCAACCCCTCCAGACAGGGAGCATATTCAATTATATAGGCCAGCATCTGTAGACTGTAGTGTTTGGCAGGGTGCAAACTGCCTGTCACAGTGAAATTCCATTTAATGTTCCAGTGGTTAATCACATGTATAGGGGCGCCAGATGTTGGTGGGGCAGTACTTGGACGCTTATTGTCATTCTAAACTCTACCAGTTACTACATAATATTTCCACTCTACTATACCATACGCCATCTGCAGTGGAGTGCAGACGGGCAGGACATGCTCAGACTATGCTTGGAAGCTGTCCTACTTTCAGTAGCAAATGAGTGCTAATAATTCAAACAATAAAAATAATAAAATTGGGCGGAGGGGTGCAGCCATTATTTTTGTGCCTAGGGGTGCCCCCACACCTCTAAATCCACCCCTGCCATTTACACAGACACAGCCTCTTGCAGTGTGCTTAAGCAGCTGCATCCAGACCTCTTCTTCCATTCTCTCCTCTCCAGCTAGTGTGCACGGAATCGGTATGATTTACCGCCAGACGCATTTCCGGCGGTTGGAATCCCGACACCAGCGTCCCGGCAGCAGTGGAAATCCCGAACGTCCTCAGGTAAGTATTAGCTAACCTAATTCTACCCCCTAACCCTCCCTTAGGGGTGCCTAACCCTAACCTCCCCCCCAGTACCTAACCCTAATCCCCCCTCTAAGTGCCTAAACCTAACCCCCCCTTCCCCGCTGCCTAAACCTAAGTCCCCCCGGGGGTGCCTAACCCTAACCCCCCTTTCTCTTAGCCTAAACCTAACATCCCAGGGGGGTAATTTACCCTAAATCCCCCCCGGGAGCCCCTAACCTAATCCCCCCCTACGGCTATCCACGCTCGGCACCCAGCGTCCCTTCAATCGGGATGCCGGGCGTCGGGCTCCCAACGTATGTCTAATGACAGGTGTCGGCATATCAATGCTTGCCAGGATATGACAGTCGGGAAGCCAGTCGGGATTAGGTCCTCCAGCTTCCCGACTGCATACCGTGTGCACTGCACAGCAGGGCCGGATTTTCCACTACGTAACATAGGCGCTCGCCTAGGGCCCGGCGGGATCCAAGGGGCCCGTGGACAGGCCCCTTTGCTTGAAAAAATCTACTTGATTACAATGCTCCCACTGTCTGCACGGTGCTCTCTCGGAGAGTGTATGTGTGCAGACTGTCATGTGCCGTGGCCGCCTGTGCATGAGGGAAGGGTGTGTGCACAGACTCGCTGATGCTGTCACCAGGTCCGCAGCCGCCCTGTCCCTCCCAGCTGATCCAACTGCCCCTTACCCACGATGTCCGGTTGCATTGTGTTTGAATGGCTGCTGCTGGACACGCAGGCAGTATAGCAGAAGCAGCATTGCAGCCCGGGCTCCATTTCCTGCTCCTTGCCTCATTCATCTCCACCTCGTCACGTGATGTGTGCAGCGTTAGTCATACTCATAGCATTAACAGCGAGTGCAGCCAGTCTCCTCTGCCATCCTCCCAGCAGTGTAGCCAGCCCACCTCACGACAGTGTAGCCAGCTCCCCACTCCGCAGCGTGTGCTGATCAAGCCCAGCCCCTCCAACCAACCTCCCCATAGCCTGTGCTGCTGTTACTGTAACCAGCCAACACCCCTCCTCTCTCCATCCGCAGTCAACCTATACCTCAATTGCAGCACCCTCTCCCGTAGTGTACCCTGCCCCCCCACAGCCTACCCTGCTCTCAGCTTAACCTCCCCCACAGTCACAGTAAGTGCCCCCGTCCCTCAGTGTGCGTAACAGCCAGCCTCCAAAGCAGGATACGTCCACTCCCTGACTAATTTTTGTTCTGCATATGAAGACAACATGAACCAGCACAGACAGATAGAGGCACTCTTGGTAAGATTAACTGAAAACTTTCAGTTCAGAGTTAAGTAATACAGCTTTCTACCTGTTATTTACTGTATTTGTGTAACACTTACTGTATGTGTATATATGTACAGACTATATATATATATATATATATATATATACATATATATATATATACATATATTCGCGAGTCACTAGCTATTGTGTAGGAATTCCTTTTTTTTCTGTTTCCCACCTTCTTTTGTCTCGCTCTGTTCTTCCCCCTTTCCTTCTCTCACCATGTTCTTCTCCTTTTCATCCCACCCCCCTTTCCTACCATCTCCCTCTATTTGTCCTCCTTTACTCTACCGTTTCCCTCTGTTTGTCCTTCTTTCCTCCCATTTCCCTCTGTTCCTCCTGGTTTCCTCGCATCTCCCTCTATTTGTCCCCCTTTTCTCCCATGTCCCTCTGTCGTCCTCCTTTCCTCCTGTCTCACTGTCCTTCCCCTTTCCTCCCATCTCCAGGGCCGAAATTAGGATATCTGTCACCCAGTGACAGGCAGTAATTTTGCGCCCCCTCCTTCCCGTACCTGCAGTTTGTCCTTGCTCCTCCATAAGGCAGTGCACTGCTCAGACCTCCCTGGTATAGTGACTTACATTATTTCACACACCATAATGCCCATTACACATTATGCCACACACTGTAATACCTACTACCAAAGTGCCACATACATATTTGCCCAACACCATTTTATACCCCACAGTAAGGCTTCTAATTACTTTAAAATTACCTGCTCATTGTCAGGGGTTTTATGCTCATTACCATTTCCATGCTCGTTGCCAGGGGTTACATTCTCATTGCTATGGGGTTTCATGCTTGTTGCCAGGGGGTTTATGCTCATTGCCATGGGGTTTATGCTCGTTGCCAGGGGTTTCATGCTCGTAGCCAGGTGGTTTATGCTTGTTGCCATGGGTTACATGCTCGTTGCCATGGGTTACATGCTCGTTGCCATGGGGTTTCATGTTCGTTGCCATGGGGGTTTATGCTTGTTGCCAGGGGGCTAGTCCGCATGGAATCTGCTGAAAACGGCCATCCAAAAATGGCCGCCGCCAAGGAGGAGACATAGACTAGAGGGCCAGTAAGGACATCTAGCATTTGTCTCCTTTTGGCTGCGGCCATTTTTGGATGGCCGTTTTCTGAATCTGCAGCCCCCAAACCACCTCGAGTCAGCTTTTTTCACTCCCTGCAATCCGGCACCCGGTGCACGTGCACCCCTAGCCCCCCCCTAGTTGCAGCCCTACCATCTCCCTCTGTCATTCCCCTTTCCTTCCATCTCCTTCTGTCCCCCCCCCTTTTCTCCTCCTATCCTCTCATCTCACCTTATTTTTTCTCCTGTCTCCCTCTGTTTATCCCATGTATATATAAATATATACATTATATAATGTGATCTAGTAACACAACTGTAATAACTATGCATATATTACAGTTGGTGTTACTGGAGCAAGATACACACATCATATTACTGCGTTTGTACAGTAAATACCGTATTATTATTATTACATTTTATTTATAGGGCGCCACAAGTGGTCCGCAGTGCGTACATACAGTAATGGGTACACAGAACATTACATTACAATACAGTAACCAAAATATAAACAGGACACAAGTAACAGTCAGCAACACAATTCTCCATACACAATACAGCTCTGAAGGTGAAGGCTGTCATAGAAGTGCTAGAGAAGAAGGCTGTGAGACAGTGGGGAGTAGGACCCTGCTCCTAGGAGCTTACAATCTAGGGGAGAGGGGAGACAGACAGATGACATGAGGCATGAGTGTGTAGAGGGGGACCTGAGTGCAGGAAGTAAGCAAGGTAGAGATGGCTGAGACGGGAGGGTCAGAGACCTGGTAACATGGTTATGTGGTGGAAGGGTATGCTTTGGTGAACAGGTGGGTTTTCAGTGCACGTTTGAAGCTCTGCAGTATATGTGTATCTTGCTCCAGCGAAACCTACTGTAATATATGCACAGAATTGTTTGAGGGAAGGGAGCCCCAAACAAGTATCATGCCTAGGGCCCCATGAAGTCTAAATCCGGCTCTGCTGCACAGTCCTGGAAAACAGAACTCACAACCTCAGCTTTTGAAGTAATTGGTAGCTATGCATAATTTGATAAAGAATTAAATAAGCACTTCAGGCTCTGATGCTTTTGCCTCTATCCTACATGTGAAACAAAAAAAGTGTTGTTGAGGTTCAACTGGGTGCTCCTTCTGAGTATAAGCAAGCCTTCTATGACCAAGGATTCCCTAGTGAAACACCTTAGTAGACAGGTAAGAATGGCTTTCGGTGGCATATGATACTTTGGTACAGTCTTGGAATTCTGAAAATGTTTCAAGTTATTTCATGTACGTGTAAAATAAGAATGGGGAGGATAGATATCAATTCACCTTCGTTTCATGTTCATGTTTCTGCTAAATAGAAATGTTGCTTCAAGTTCAATGTTACTGTATCAAAGGGATAAGAAAGGCAGAGGGGGATCCACATGACCAGTGTTTCATAAGGAAAAGAGCTGAATTGAGGCACCTTGGTGTATTTGAGCAATAATGGCCTTGGCCAGGAGTACAAACATGAGTGAGGGTGGGATACCCAGGAGATTAGTGAGACTTGTGGTGTGTAGTGGCTGGTACATTTTATTTATTTATTAACAGTTTCTTATATAGCGCAGCATATTCCGTTGCGCTTTACAATTGGAAACATAAATAGAACAAAACTGGGTAGTAACACACAGATATATAGGTAGGAAGGCCCTGCTCGTAAGCTTACAATCTATAGGGAAATAGGCATTGATACACAAGGATAGGTGCTATATATTGCAATTTTGGTCCAGCCAGAATGGAGAGTTTCTTGGTTGGCTGCATGATCCAGTCACACAGGAATGTTGGCCAAATATCAGGAGAATGTGAAAGAAAGACAATGTGTGAGGTTATGTGTGGACTGTGAAAGGGGATGTAATTAGATATGGAAGCTATGAAGGTTATGTGGGCGGTTCTGGAATCTGATAAGCTTGCCTGAAGAGGTGAGTTTTCAGGGAATGCTTGAAGGATTGGAGACTAGGGGAAAGTCTTATTGTGCGTAGTAAGGCATTCCATAGAGTGGGTGCAGCCCGAAGAAAGTCCTGTAACCGTGAGTGGGAGCAAGTAATGCGCGGGGATGAGAGACGCAGATCTTGTGCTGAGCAGAGAGGTCGGGTTGGGAGATATTTTGAAATGAGTGAAGAGATGTATGTTGGTGTGGTTTGGTTAGTAGCCTTATGTGTAAGTAAAAGTATTTTATATTGAATACAGTAGAAAACCGGCAGCCAATGGAGGGCTGACAGAGTGGTGCAGCAGACGATGAATGTTTGGCAAAGAAGATAAGCCTGGCAGCTGCATTCATAATGGATTGTAATGGCGATAGCCTGTTTTTGGGAAGGCCAGTAAGGAGACTATTGCAATAGTCAATGCGGGAAATAATGAGTGCATGGATTAGAGTTTTAGCATTGTCTTGTGTGAGATATGGTTGAATTTTGAAATGTTATTTAGATGTATGTAACATGATTTTGAGACAGATTGAATGTGGGACACAAGGGACAGTTCAGAGTCAAGTATGACACCTAGGCAGCGAGCTTGTGGGGCAGGGTGGATTGTCGAGTTATCAACAGACATTGAGAGATCAGGTTGGTAACTGTTATTGGTTGGTGGAAATATAATTAATTCTGTTTTAGAAATATTAAGTTTCAGGTTACGAGATGACATCCAAGATGAAATGGCAGAAAGACATTCAGTGACACGGACCAATACAGATGGTGATAAATCTGGGGAGTATAGGTAGATTTGAGTATCATCCGCATACAGATGGTACTGAAATCCAAAAGAGTGGATTAGTTTGCCAAGAGAGGATGTATAGATTGAGAATAGCAGAGGACCTAAGACAGAGCCTTGCGGTTCTCCAACTGATAGAGGTAATGAAGAGGAGGCAGAATCAGAAAAATGAACAGTAAAAGAGCGATCAGATAGGTAGGAAGAGAACCAAGAAAGAGCTTTGTCCTTAAGACCTAGGGATTGTAGTGTTTGTTTGAGAAGAGAGTGGTCAACAGTGTCAAAAGCAGCAGAGAGATCTAGAAGAATTAGGAGTGAGTAATGACCTTTAGCCTTTGCAGTGACCAGATCATTTACTACCTTAGTCAGTGCTGTCTCTGTGGAGTGTTGGGAACGAAAGTCAGACTGAAGTGGGTCCATCCAATAGTTGTGTGAGTTAAGAAAGTGTGTGAGGCGGGAGTAGACAAGACTCTCAAGTATCTTGGAGAGGCATGGGAGCTGGGAGATAGGACGGTAATTTGAGAGAGTGTTCGGGTCAGGATTTTGTTTTTTCAGAATGGGAGTAATCATTGCATGTCTGAACAGTGATGGAAAGATGCCAGTAGAGAGAGAGAGATTACAGATTTTAGTTAGGGTTGGGGTGAGCACTGGAGACAGAGCTTTACTGATTTGTGAGGGTATAGGATCTAGAGGAGAGGTAATGGAGTAGGAGGATGAGAAAAGTGTAGATACTTCATCTTAATTTGTGGGGTCAAACGAAGAGAATGTGCCAGAGGGTTCAGGTAGGGAATTGAGCAGGTCATTAGCTGAGGAAAGCATACCATTTCATTTAGGATCTTATCAATCTTGTCCTTGAAATAGGAAGCAAAATCTTGTGCACAGATAGTAGCAGGTGACTTGGGTGAGGGAGGGGAAAGAAGCAGTTTAAATGTATTAAAAAGTTGCTTGGGGTTAGAGGCTTGAGCAGAGATTAGAAATTGGAAATATGTTTGTTTGGCAGTGTCCAGAGCAGTATGATAAGAGTTGTAGATAGTCTTATAGGTGAGGAAGTCACTTGGAGTACGAGACTTTCGCCACTGACGTTCTACTTTACATGAGAGTTTTTGTAGATGCTAGAGTAGAGTTAGAATGCCACGGCTGACGTCTAAGTCTACGTGGTATGTGATGGGTAGCTGGAGCAACTTCATCAAGGGCTTTTTCTAGAATCTGGTTTAGGTGTGATGCAGCAGTCTCAGGAGAAGTGAATATAGAAATTGGTGAGAGTCGTTGTGTAGAGAGGTAGATAGTTGTTGAAAGTTAATAGTATTAATATTTCTGCAGGTTTTTGGAGGTTTGGTTGATTTCAATGACACTGAGGTTGATGTAATGGAGGAGAGCGTGCAGGTGATAAGGTTGTGATCTGAGAGAGGGAAAGGAGCATTAGTGAAATCAGAAACTGAGCATAGTCTGGTGAATATAAGATCAAGGCAGTGGCCCTCCTGATGAGTGGAGGAGTCAGTCCATTGGGAGAGGCCAAGAGAGGAGGTTAAAGAGAGTAGTTTGGAGGCATGAGGAGATTGTAGACTGTCAATGGGGATATTGAAATCAAACATAATGATGGTGGAGATGTCTGAGGATAGGAAGTGAAGGAGCCAGGCAGAAAAATGTTCCAGAAATTGTTGAGGTGGCCCAGGTGGGTGATAGATAACAGCAACTAGCAGAGAGAAAGGGGTGAAAGTCCTGATAGAATGTACTTCAAATGATGTAAATGTGAGTGAAGGTACCTGTGGGAGAACTGTGTATGTGAATGATTGGGAGAGTAATATTCCTACTCCACCTCCTTTACAATTACTAGGCCTGGAGGTGTGTGAGAAGTGTAGGTTACCATGTGAAAGTGCAGCAGGGGAGACATTGTCTGATTGTGCAAGCCATATTTCTGTTATTGCCAGAAGGTTGAGGTTAGTTGAAATAAAAAGGTCATGGATGGATGTTAGCTTATTGCAGACAGAGCGTGCATTCCATAAGGTACATTTTAGTGATTTGGAGGGTGAAGGGAGACACGCAATGTTTATGAGGTTAGCTGGATTTATATTTTGTTGTGGGTGTGGCATGTGGGTCGGTACATGTAGCAGACCCTTTGAATTTGGAGTTTACCACGTCCCCATAGCCTTTAATGGGAACTGTGGTTTCTTTGCAATTTATGAAACTGTGAAAAGCTAATCTTTTTGCAGTTTGAGAGAAAAATTTACATTATCCCAGGGATGGCCCAAAGGAGGCCCTGCCTTGCGCTAGTTTTCTAAAGCTAAAATGTTTATTGGGCTTGTGTGACTTTAAAGAATTGTGCATGCTAAGTATGAAGATGAAGGCATTTTTGGGGGAAGGGGGGAGGGGTGCAGGCTCTCCAGTTTATGCACACTAATGTAATCTAAGGTAGGAATACAAGGAAGGCTTTCACCTGAGATTTATGTTATCAGTGAAGCTAATTTTAAACACGGTAAGGGGCTCCAATTTACAGAGAAGACTGCAAGACGGGTCTATATTTACTCTATTTATTTTAAAAGAAATGTATGTTCTTTCACCCACTGGAAAGGGGCCGTCTTGAACATTGTGGGGCCACCCTAACCAAATGAATGCAGCACTGACAGACAGCATGCATCCTGTAAGAGACAGATAGTACACACTGTGTGACATTGAAGAGCACGGCCATGAATCTTTTAGTCTTAAACTGGGTACACACTATACAATTATCTGTCAGATCACCTGGGAATTTTATGATCAAACAGAGAACTGTATAATGTTTATGCACGTACAATCGCCAATTATCGCAGATAAATCTGTCTCATCTCATGATTGGATCTTCAAACATGCGTAACAGATTAGATAAGTTTGGTCATGTTATTGTGCATATCTTACAGTGTCTATGGTCTGACGATTGACTTGCAGACAGATCTTATAATAGTTGTGGAGGTAAATCTTTATTTCTTCTGATGATAAAGGACCCTATTTATCACAATCCGTATCTCAGATGCGGATGTGATGTGGCAATATTGCCAGGATTCGCAATGCGATATTTGAATACATCACAAGGATGTATAAAATCTGAAATCTCTTTGCACACTTTTCAGGGTATTCCCCCACCCCCTGCCCCTCCACAATCCAGCTCTCATCCTAACCCGCCTCTCCATGCTCCTTGCTCATTGTCTCTCCCATTTGTGTCAACCATGTCTGTCTCCCACTCCTCTTTAGATTGTAAGCTCTTATGAGCAGGGCCCACTTTTCTCATGTGCTTTTCCTCAATGAAATCACCATCACCTTTCCACTGTTAACAACAGCACCAGTCACAGCTCCTACCTTCTTATAGAGAGGGGAGGCTACCCGCCATTCTGCTTTATGGTTCTGGACTGCAGTGCCCGCGTTTTGCCTCCTGCCAGGTTCACTGTGCACTCAATGGATCTGGAAGGTTCCGGGAACAATGCATGTGCACTAACACCGGCAGACCGGCGCATGCGCACAAGCCTGACTTCAAGGAAATGCCTCAGCTGCAGCCCCTAGGACGCGGATAAGGCTGGGAGAGGACTCTGTTAATCACGTTCTGTACTGGCAGTCCCAGGGGGAGAAAACACCTCCCCCTGAGGCTGCCTGTCCTATGTGTGATTAGCAGATAGTGCTTCCAATGGAAAGTCACTGCCAGTGTAGGTAGTGCACACGTACTGCAAATGGCTCACTGGAGGTGGCTGATTTCACTGGGGGTAAAATCCACCACTGAACAGTAAGATAAGTCACTTTTTTCTTGTTCTGTTGATACTGTGTCTGTGGTGCCATATAAATAGAGGATAATAGTAATAATAATAATAATAATAATAACAGTGGCGGACTGGAGCTGCTAAGCAGCCCTGGCAGTCCCCCTGCACTACTCCTATGTGCGCCCCCACAAAAGGGGCGTGGCCACACCTCACGGGAGTCTGGCCTCGCAGCATGCCTCTGTCTTTCATTATCCCAGCCAAGCAGAGCACTGGGTGGCACAGCTGCTCGGCCAGAGTTTGACTGCGGACCGGCCCATCTGGTCATCGGGCCTTCTGGCATTGCCAATAAAGCAAGGTCTGGCCCTGCATAATAATAAATAATAATAATAATAATAATAATAATAATAATGATGCACAAATAACACTTAAAATTTATTAATATTAACTATGTGCCTGAATCAGAAATGGACGCATAATGTGATCTCAGCTGTGATTTCGTACTCATCGCAGCTGCGAGAATATGCTAATGGTTGCAAAGCTTACTCGAGCATAAGGACGCCCGACTGCTGCCCTCTCATGTGCGTACTACGTCACTTATGTGGGTAAATATCGGTAACATCGACGCACTTTGAGCAGCCATCTTGCCTTTGCGGCAGGACTGACCTGCTGCAGCCATGGGAGCTCTTCTGACAAGCAGAGCTGCATAAGCAATCGCAGTGGCTAATTTATGCACGCCCATGAAACAACATTCAAATGAACAGACAGGCCTGTGTTTTTCAGACCACCTCCTGTCACCACCCCCAAACGCTGAGAACCTGTCACTCACTGTGCGATGGATTCTATGCATCCATAGTCACAATGTAATCGCTTTGCACGCGCAGTGCGGCTTATTCGCATACACGAAGGCAAACAATTGCTCGATCTACTTGTGTAATTGCCTCTGCGTCCAGCTCTGAATCAGGCCCTATGTGCACTTCTTTTTATTTAAATGGGCCTGAAATAGAACATGCTGCATTGTAAGGACATAATTACGACAATCTACACTTAGTTACCTTATGCCCCAAACCAACTTTTTCAAAATATTTTCCATGTTTTAATTTGTGCTCTGCAATGACCTGTGGTGCCTTTCTTAGTATATATAAATTATATTTAATTCGGATTTTGTACACATCATTCACCAGGTCGTTAACTAATGTGCACGGCATTGCAGGTGTTTTTTCTGCTCTCTTTCCATCTTTCTTCCTCCCTTCGCCATTCTTTGTCCCCCCTCTTTGTACCCCCTTCTCTGTCCTTCCCCCTCTCTTTCCTTTCCCTTCTTCCTATCTGTATCCTCTCTCTCTTTTTCCCCTTATTGTCCTATCACTCACAGTCTCTCTCTTTCTTTTCTCTCTCCCTCTTTTTTATCTCTTTTGTATCTCACTTCCACCTGTGAGACCCACTCACGTTGGGGTTTCTCCCAGTGGTGTCAGTTTTCTTTGCTGTTGCACCAGCGGCCATCATTGTGGAAATTGGGAGGTAGCTGCTCTTGTGTGAGTAGGGGGGCTTGATGGGTGTTGGAGAGATGTGCGCTCCTGTGCTGACTCCTCCCGGACAGTGATACACCGGTGGGATGATGTCACTGCTGTGCTAGTTTGATACAGCACTGTGTAGAGTGCCGTAGTACTGCACAGACATGCAGTACTTAGCTCCTCTTTAGAGACCTGCTGTTGTTACGACTGCCACAGCCATTACTATGTTACCACTGTTAACCCTGTTACTACTGCTACTACCGCTGTCACCACTATTAACCATTTGTACACCGCTGTTACCAAATAAACCCACCATCCTGGTTAAGGACATCTGTGTCCCCATTTCAGATTCCACTGACACCTATAGCAACCAAACAGGTTATACCAATAGGTTATTGGCCCAGTACTTTGAGTGTGAAAAATACACTAATGACAGAAGACAGAAAATGCACAGTGCAGTAGCCAGGATGATCTTTGTAAAACTTAGAGGCTCAGAGAATTACGCCTTGTGGAAATTCACTATGGACATGGAGCTAAAGCAAGAC
Source organism: Taudactylus pleione (assembly GCA_031769625.1). Classification (NCBI taxonomy): domain Eukaryota; kingdom Metazoa; phylum Chordata; class Amphibia; order Anura; family Myobatrachidae; genus Taudactylus; species Taudactylus pleione. The sequence goes on along the minus strand of JAUIMM010000005.1, from coordinate 15,527,780 downwards.
ATTTTGTGGAGGATCACAAATGATACAAAAACTGAGCAATGATCTACTGCAATTCCTGGTGCTATTAGTAAGTGAAATAAATGTACTTAAAACCTGCTGCAAGTAATTATGGTCTAGTTAAGACCAAAGAGATACTGTATAGAGGTAAATGTAATAACTTGCGATTTTGTTTTTCTCTGCGACTTTGTCTTTTCTTTTAGCACTTTTGCGGAACTCTCACATGTAATAGAGTGTGAGAACAGGCATTTTCACATGTTTCGCATCTTTAGCAAATTCACACTTTTGAATTTCGCATCCAGAAGTTTTCCAATATTAAAGATACAACTCTCCAAATGTAATAGAGTGCGAGTTAGGAATTTGCAAGGCAAACTTTACTAAATTTCGCCACAACTTTAGACCAGGTTTAGATAGGCGAGTTTCAAATGTGAACACCATAAAACTTAATTACATCCCTAGATAAACCACACCTACAGCCATTGCACCTGTGAGTGTTGGAGTAATGGAGTTTGTACAGTCTTCATTGGAGCTGTATGCTTGTAGCTTGCTTTCTATGGAGGAGCTGCATAGGAGGAGGGCGCAGGAGCATCACCAGATCCAAGTCCCTATTCTGCTTCGTGCCAGGCGAGGATATCGACTAAGGATGGACCTGGTCTCCCTGTTAGGATTTGCGGTTAGCAAATCATCTTGGTGGCAATTCCCACTCTTAGTTGTTACTGGGATTCTGCATCATGTCCTATCCTTGTTCTAGCTTTTTGCAAGAACATGGAAATCCTGTCTTGTCTGTGTCAATTCATAGCCTGTCATTCAGGTCTGTTTGTGTTTGTGTTGTTTCATGTGTTCACTAATTAACTAGCTCTCTCCTTGCAGAGCAGGTACACACATGCCTTTTAATTAGGAATCTCTCTCCAGGAATGGTCTCTGATTGGATCCTGCATCTCATAAGTATACACCCAGCCCTAATCTCATGGCCGGTTATACTGTGTCACTACCAGTGTATGTTTGCTGTGTTCAGTTCCTAGTGCTTGCCGGTCTACTGAGTACTTTAGTTATTGAATCTGGATCCTGTCTCCATTCAGCCCTGCAGTATTACACCACAGTCCTGTCTGTCTGCATTTATCTTGTTACCTGCAGTGTTTCCACCTCACTGCTTCCATTATGTGTTACTGCAGCATCTGAATCCACCTGTCTGCTGTTTAGGCCCCTGCCTAGATCATCTCAGCTGCTTGTGTCAACCGGGTGACACAGGCTGCATTACAGAGTGTCTGTGAGTTCCCTCAGCCTGGCTGCAGAGTCAGGTTGCTCCTGTTCTCTTGTTCACTGAACTCCCACACGGCTTCCTAGCCGCTCCAAGTAGCTTCCGTGCTACCACCAATCTCCAAACGGCTTCCTAGCCGTATCAAGCAACTCCCATGCTGCCAACGTTCACCATACGGCTCCTAGCCACTCTAAATAGCTTCCGTGCTACCACCAATCTCCAAACTGCTTCCTAGCCATATCCAGCAGCTCCCGTGCTGCCAACATTCACCATACGGCTCCTAGCCGCTCCAAGTAGCTTCTGTGCTACCAGAAAATCTCCAAACGGCTTTCTAGCCACATCCATCAGCTGCCGTGCTGCCAACATTCATCCTACGGCAATTACCCCAACATCGGCACCATCGCTGCAACATCGGTGCACTTGCCGCACCATCGGCTCTCAAAGCCATTATCAAACCATAGACTGTTTATCTACGGCAATTGCCCCACCATCTGCACCAACGCCGCACCATTGGCATAATTGCCGCACCATTGGCATAATTGCCGCACCATCGGCATCATTGCGGCACCATCAGCACCATTGCTGCGACATCGGCACCATTGCTACCACACCATTGGCTCCCAAGCTATTGCCCAAAAAAAACAAACTGTACTCTCACAACATCTGTACCATCGATATCCTTATAATCATCAACTGTGTCAGTCCTAACTGTACATTCTTTACCTATTGAATTCCCCTTTATCTCCATGTGAGCCGCTACTACATCGAGCATAAGTCCAGGCGACCGCCTAAGTACCGGTGAACATATCCTAGTTCTAAGGGAACAACGGGCGGTTGTTATTGGCAGAAGATCTCGCTAGCTGGGTTCTTGTGGTGTCACATGGGATAGGCATCGGAATTCATAACACTCTCCCTCAGATCATGAGGTGGTTCAGTTATTTTGATTGAACCGCACAAACCTCATGACACTATATGAGCATTTGAGAGATGATTTGGAATCTTTGGCTGGTAGCAACTATGCAGTGCCTAGGCTGCATAAATTAATGTGTGCCCTGTATTTTTTTGGCACTGGCTCATTTCAGTCATTGATCGCTAGAGTACTGGGTATTACACAAGCCACTTTCTCTAGGCATTTATTTCAGGTGTTATCTGCCCTGAAGAAGTTGTGGTGAACATATATCTCATGAGTGGCAGGACCTTAAGGTAGCTTTCTATCTGCTCTCAGCATTACCTAATGTGCTGGGAGCCATAGACTGCACCCACATTGGGATCAGGACACCACACTTGAGGGGGTATGTCTATGTAAATACACATGGCTACCACTGCCTCAATGTGCAGGTGGTCTTTGACGCTAACCTCAAGATTCTCAATGTGGTTGCAGGATCTTACCACGATGCCTATATCCTGCGCCAGTCAGCCCTGTGGGAGAGGTTTCAAGAAGGACACATGCCAGAGGGCTGGCTACTTGGTATGTAAGTTTTATCATTTTTATTATATTTTACATTTAAGTTTGAATAGTTGTGTGTGTTTTTTTTTTTTGTGTGTGTTTTAAAACACCCTCTTTCATCATTCAGGTGACTCAGGATATGGGTGTCAGACTTGGCTCATGACACCTCTGTTGCGACCACAAGGCCCTTCACAGCACCGGTACAACAACGCACACATTGCTACAAGGTCAGTAATAGAGCGTACCTTTGGGGTTTTCAAAACCAGGTTTCGTTGTTTAGACCGGTCGGCTGGAATCCTACTTTACGATGTGCATAAAGTGTGTGACATCATCCAGTCGTGCTGCATGCTCCATAACATGGCCCTTGGGCAAGGCCATGATGACCTTGGGGACATTGCAGTAGTTGTGGAGGAGCTGGACCCTTTCCCATCAGAGAGCGTTGTCAATACAGAGGGTGGGAATGAGGTTCAACAGAGGATCATACAGCAGTATTTTTCACGTAAGTATCTGTGACACAATGTTACAGAATGTGTATGTGTTTATGTGTTCAAGTTATATGGCTACAATCAGATTACTTAAAATGTATGTACATTACACAGGGGACTGTGCTGGAACGGTGCAAGATGCTGCATGATATATATTAGTCACAGATTAGGCACTCTGGATAAAAAGTTAAATAAAAGGTGCCCTCCTACAGGAATTGATACGAAAAGGATTTCTCCTATGACAAGGAAAAACGTCAGGCGGCACTCCCAATGATGAAGTATAACAAAGGTGTATTAAATGGGTAACAGCATGGGCACAGATAATGTACGACGTTTCAAGGCTCTAAAGCCTTTTCATCAGGCTTGCATGTACAGTCCTGATGAAAAGGCTTTAGGATCTATATTGGTCTTTGAGAGTGTCTGGTAAGTGTTTTTGGTTCAAATATTAAAACACGTAACAACATGTTTTTATTTTCCAAAAAGACAATACTTCAACATTGGAATAATAAGAACATTGTTAGATTTAGCCATATAAAATATTCAAATAGCAAAGCATTCCAAAAGTGCAGTAATAAAATTTTAAACATACTGTAACGTGTTACTTTTCCGTTTTGTCTGCTGAACCTACTCTACCTCTAACTATGGATTTAAGCACACGACCATGTGTGCGTAGACTGCGCCGGGGTGGAGTGGTAGGTGATGGACTAAGTGAAGTTGTAGACACACTATTAATAATGGATGTTGATGTTGCCTTTATTAGAAACCTACTAACTCACTGTGACGGATTATAAGTGCCTCAGTCTGTGCCCGAATAGCCTGAGTGGGTCAAGCAGCCTTAAATCAATATTGTTAGCCATTCTAATTCATGTACCCTCCGCCATTCTGTTAGCACTCAATATTTTTTTTAAATGCAATCCATTTGTTGTGTTATCTCTCCATAAAGAAGACCTGCTTAGTTCTAAAGCTATCAAGGGACAAAGCTATTTCTTCAGGGCCGGCCCTAGCCAGTTTGGTGGCTTAGACAAGATTATGGCTGGTGCCCCCTAGAAGATAATCCACCACCAATCTTAAAGTTCGTACACAGCTGACGGATATATCTGCAGATTATGGTTGTTCATACACACTGAACAACCATCATCTGCGGCCCCGCTAGCCGGACGACACATAGCGACCCCCTCCCTGCCAGCCACTGCAGCAAGTGTAAGGGCGATCGGCTGAATGCCCTTACACATAGCAATGGCTGTGCTGCACAGCTGACGCGATATGTCTGTGAACAACTTTGTTCGCGGGCGGACATATTGTGTGTACGGGATATTTTCAGCATCTCAGTGTTCGAGACATATATATATATATATTTGTATATAAAGTACATTTTATTTATTTATATATATATATATAATATACATGCAGCATACATATATACACACACATTATAGTGTGTGTATATTGCACCACTCTCTGATTAGTGAGTGCAACCTAAACTAATTTACCTTGAGAAGACTGACTCTTTAACTGTAGGTGGTCAGCTCTGTATTTCTTCTATAGAAGGGGGTTGTTGACGTGTAGGTGTAAGCTGAGGTGATGTGCGGTTGAGTTGCTGGTTGCTGTTAGTAACCACTTCTGTATTTTCATCCAGAGCCATGCCAGGATCTACTGTGACTAAGACGATGTTGTGATCATCATCTTCTTCCTGACGATGGAGTTGGTGGATGTGGACATGATGGACCTATAAAAAAGGTAAGGATTATTAATTATATTTAAGTAATGGTGGTGGGGGGAAGGCTAGACAGTTGTAATGCTTCTGCATTGTATGCAGATTGTGGCCACATGAATTTATTTTAAACTAAAGTTATGTGTATTTAAACCGAAGGATAATGTCCTCATTAAAGCATGCTTCTGGTCTATTTCGTCATTAAATGTTCATATACATACTAATTTGCTGTTTTCCGTACATTTCTATTTTAGCACATACCTGTAGCATGTTCTTCCACACGTGGACGAACCCTTTTTGCCATTGAATTCTTTCTCCCTGGAACAGCTGCTGAACAATTAAAGACATTATTATTTGCTGCATTACATGTGTTTTCCAATTATTTGTAGCAGTGGACAAAATAAAAAAAAACATAGTGCAAACAACAAAAAGACTGTGGTTTTTAATTTAACAGTACAGTGGCCCTTTCTGTGCTAGCTTAACTCCAACAAAATATTGGTGTTGAGCTGTATTCTATTTTTACTTGATAACATTGGGCCTGATTCAGACCCACTCGCGAGCGGCTGTCCGCTCGCAAGTGGGTCGATGTTATGCACTGAGCATGCGCACGACGGAGGGAGCTCCGTCGTGCGCATGCGCCAGACGCGACGAGCGAAGGAAAGTCCTTCGCTCGTTGTGTCCGATCAAAGGGGGCGTGCTGTCAATGTTGATTGACAGCACGCCCCCTTTGGTGGGCGTGCCGGGGGCGTGCCTCCCTGACGGGGGCGTTCCCACGGGAACGCCTCCCGTCAGAAGCCGGCCCACTGACATCACTAGTGATGTCAGTGGGAGTGATTTTGGCTCTGATAGAGCCAAAATCACTCCGGAGCTTGCGGTTGAAAACCTCAACCGCAGGCTCCGGCTCGCAAATTCGATGGTCGCGATGGTCTCGACCATCGCGGCCATCACAAAGCACGCTCGTATAGCCTGTGGGTGGTGACCCACAGCTATACGAGCGTCCAGGAGGACGCTCCATGAAAATGGAGCCCGGCCCTCATTCAGAGTGTGCGCTCTGCTCAGAGCGTACGGCTCTGAATGAGGGCCATTATTCTTTACATAAACCCATAAAAAAAAAATTAGCACTACACATGCCAGCATGCCCAAACAGTGACATCTTTGTACTCTGTGCAATCTAGGTGACAACATATTTGTATGTGTAGTTGTACAGCAGCAGCTTTTTGTACAGTAATAGAGCAGTACTAACACCCCTGAAAATTATGCTACTTCAAATATGTACAGTAATATGAGTATTGTTATGTTACTCACCAACAGGGTCTGGATTTGGAGGTCTGCCACTATCCTCAATCTGCGTTCCGGGTAGGATCTCTGGTGGATGATCTTGTTCATAAGATGTGTAGTGTATGGGGATGTGACGCCCAGCACCTGTCTTGGAGGACTGCTTAGCTTCATCCGACATTTTGCCTTTTAACACACGTTTGATGTAATTGAAATGGTTTTTAACATTGTAAACGTCACATCTGCAGCTACTGACAGCATTAACAGCTTCTGTGATGCCAACCCACATTTGTTTCTTTCTGGGCAGGGGGGTACAGTGTGCGTGTTCTCTCAGGAGACGTGTGAACACTGGTACCATAGCATGTACCAGGGCACAGTGGCGGGCTGGGCCGGGGGCAGGGTGCCATGTGCCCCCCGGGCCGCAGCGTCATGCGGGCCGCGGACAGTCTGTGTCACTGTGGCACAGACTGCACCGCGTGTGTAGCACTGACCAGACGGAGTTCGGTCAGTGCTACACAAGTGACAAACACACAGCCGCCGGCTCCGGCAGCTGTGTGTTTGTTGTAAGCAGCAGCCAATGAGAGTCTGTCAGGCTCTCATTAGCTGCTGCACCCACTGCAGGAACCGCTCCATCTTCCGGCTCCCGCAGTGGGCAATGGGAGAGGCATCATGACATCATGTCTCTCCCATAATGCCCGGGAAGGACAGACGGAGGAGCGGATGGCGATGGCGGGAGCGGGGATTCAGGTAAGTGGGGGTTTTTTTGTTTTGTTTTTTAACTACGTGTGTCTACTGGGGGAAGGCTGGCACTACAAGGGGGAGACCACTACTGGGGGCACCACAAGGGGGGAGCCACTACTGGAGGCACTGCAAGAGGAGGACTACTACTAATGGGGGCAATACAAAGGGGGGACTACTACTAATGGGGGGGGACTACTGGTGGCACTACAAAGGGGGAACCACTACTGGACTGGGGGCACTACAAGAGGGAGGGACCACTACTGGGGGCACTACAAGAGGGAGACCACTACTGGGGGTACTACAAAGGGGAGATCACTACTGGGGGCACTACAGGGGGAGCACTACAAGGGGGGACCACTACTGGGGATTATAACTGGGGGCACGTCAAGGGGGGGACTACAACTGGGCGGACTACTACTGGGGGCACTACAAGAGGGGGGACTACTACTACTACTAGGGGCACTGCATAAGGGGGAGGGGACTACTACTAGGGGCACTACATAGGGGGGAGGGGACTACCACTGGGGGCACTGCATCGAGGGACCACTGCTGGGGGCTCTATAAAAAGGGCAATACGGGGGGTACTGCATAGGGGGGAGACTACAACTGGGGCCACTATTTAAGGGGCACTGCATAAGGGTTACCACTATTGGGGGCACTTCATGGGGTGTGGACTGCTACTGGGGGCACTATATAAGGAGCACTGCATAGGGTGTACCACTAATGGGGACACTATATAAGGGGCTTACTACTGGGGGCACTGCACAGGGGGCACCACTACTGGGGGCACTGTATAAGGGGCACTGCATAGGGGGATCACTACTGGGGGGCACTACTGGAGGCCTGCATAAGGGGATCCTCTCCTGGGGCACAGGGGGGCACTGCATATGGGTACCACGACGGGGCTGTTCCTAATCTTTATTTTTACTTTACATTAATCCCATATGGACCCGCCTCCTCCCTGGAACACTTGAGGGGGGGCGCCATAGCATGCATGTTCTTCGGGCACCCTGGCTACACGCTACCCCTCTGCCAGGGCCGCCTGCATGCATTTGCCCCCCAGGCTAAAAGTTGTCAGCCAGCCCCTGCCAGTGCAGAATTTTCATCATAGGTGAAGTGCATATTGCGCACACAGCACGTCCTCCCAGGTAATGGACCAGCATACAGCCTCCTTCTCTTCATCCTCCCCCTCATCTCCATTTTCTTCCTCCACCTGTGTCATCATCCTCCTCCTGTGCTTCCAGGTCAGACAATCCTTCCTACTCCTGATGACTGTGACTCTACCTGACTAACCTTCGGATCCTCCTCCTTCTCCAGCCTCTGATGAGCTCCCCCAGCTCTCCTGCTTGCCATGCTGCGTCACTGTGTCTGCAGACCACATCTCTCCTCTCATTGATTCAGCTCCTCACTCCCTATCAAAGCACAAACTGGTGGCTCAGGGGTTTATATAGTGTGTGTGTGATACCTAAGTCATGGGACGTGGCACTGCCAATTGGTGATTCTCTTTGTGTCAATGTGCTTGCTGAAATGAAAATCACATTCTGGTTGGTCTAAATTTTGCGCGTTTCCCAGGGAGTTTTATCGCAAAATGACGCATGCGAACACCATATAGGGCTGAAATATTGCAACCTATTACATACGAGAAATGAGAGTGATATTCGCAATAAAAAAAACATGTGATTAGGTGCAAATCCATATGTGCGAATAAATTCACATCCTATTACATTTGGCCCATAATCTCATAATAGCTGCATAGGGATCCCGATACGGCTATAAATACTACTTAATACCAAGTGCAGTAATCATTACAACTTAGGATCACAAATGATCCAGGTGCCAATCCAAATCCTGATGAAGTGGATAATTGCATGGGAACCATTGGTCTAGCTGTAGAACAGCATGTGTATTCCATAATTCGCTGGAAAGTGTCAGCACATGACATGTAGATTGCCCTGCAGGCAGCATATGAAGATAAAGGCCTGATGAGGAGAATAAACCTGAAGCCTACACTGTACGGTACCAAACTGTGCAGGCTTGCTCTTTTTGTTACTGTATCACTATTATACTGTTATGCTTAAACCTACTACCATGTTTCGGTCAGTAGTGGAATGCATAGCTGTGTTTCTCTTTGTTGGCCACCTGGAAGCAAGTGCACATGCGCCGGAGTGCATTCCACTTAGTTGGGACTTCCGTCTTGTGCTCCCCATCTACAGTTTTGCACACACACTGACTTGCATTCCCCAGGCTGGACACTTCCGGTGGTGCATTTCTAAATTTATCACACTGCTTACTGTATTGGGCTGAATTTTTAGCTTTTTTTTTTAGTAAGTGTTAGATGCCATTAGAGGGAGCTGTAGATAGATGGAGAGGGTGTAAAAGGACAGCAGGCATCTTTATCACTTTGTATGTGTTTGTTAGCTAGCAACTGCAATCCAGTGCAAACTGCAAATAGGCTAATATTACAAACCAGGTCTAAATCCGATTAGAGAATATATGAAAACATAAACCCTCAATATTCCAACAGTCTTAGTGAGCATATCAGAACTGCAATCCTGTTAAAAAAGGTTATTTTAATTTCTGTATGGACAGAACAAAATCAGCATAGAAACTATGGGAAACAGTAACTCTCAAGTTTGCAGTGCAGGGAGAGATTCCAAAAAACTGTAACAGGTTCAATTAAAGAGCAGGAGTCAGTGGCAGGAAGATGAGGCAGCCCAAGGGAGTCCAGTTAATATGCAGATATTTGTATTAAGGAATGAGGCAAACTGAAGCACTTGCTCTGGTAAGTGGTAATTGACATCCAGTAAGCTTATAGAGATCTGTGATTGAAGACGAAAGAACCTGTTTTCACTTGCAGAGATTAATGTTAGTAGACAGGAGATCTGATAAACATGCAGTGGTCTATGGTTGTAGATGGGAAGAACTATTTACACTTGCAGAGATGAATAGTAGCTGACAGGAGATCCGATAAACCTGCAGAATCCTGTGGTTGTAGATGAGAGAAACTGTTTCACTTGCAGAGTTGAATGGTAGCTGATAGGAAATCCAGTAAACATGCAGTGATTTGTGGTTGCAGATGAGAGAAACTGTTTTTCACTTGCAGAGATGAATGGTAGCTTACAGGAGATCCAGTAAATATGCAGTGGTATGTGGTTATAGATGATATAAACTGTTTTCTCTAGCAGAGATGAATAGTAGCAGACAGGAAATATAGTATATATGCAGTGGTCTGTGAATAACTGAGACCAAGTTATCCAATTGTCAGACAAGGTACATGAGCAGACTTAGACTAGGATATAGCAAGCTGCAGACATATGACACCAGCACTGAGGAGTCAGATCAAGCAACAAAGGGGCTTGATTGACTTACCTGGCTCACTCCTATGACTCCCACAATCCGCTGCACAAAATTATAAGCAATACACAGAGGGCTGGACAGCCTATAAACCTGAAGACTATTTCTGAGTCACAGTGTCCTGAATAGTGTGGCACCTCCCACAGGTTCTAACACTGTCACTGTGTATTTTTTTGTCACACACACTAGTAGCACCTGCAATCCAGTGCAAATAGGCTCTTGTGTTTTGATTGTTAAAAGTGAGCTGCACATATAATTGTTTTTCACAGGAATATCTATCTTCACTGCAGTATATATTGCCACTTGTGTATATGACAGAGACAGTGTGATTTCAAGCTTAGCTGCCAAAAAAATAATGTGCTGGGTCTGAGTGAGCTGCATCCCAAAGAAGACGTCTTTTATAATTCAATTTAAATCATATTGCAAGAGTATGTGTTTTAGAGATGCAGCATATATTACTATACTTGCTGGGTGTTGTTGTTTCCCCATCAGCTGCATCCTAAAAATAATAAGTTCAAAAAAAGGATTTTTTTTTACTGGTGTCAAAAAACATCTTAAGTCTTTGCTAATTCAATTTAAATCATGTTTTTGGGTGTTGTGGCCCCATCAGCTGCATCCCAAAATAATAAACATTGAAAATCTAATTTTTTTGTGGTTTAAAAATAATTCTCAAGTGTTTTAATTCAATTTAGATATTTAAAGGGAAGACTGCGTGTTTTTGAGAGGCAGCATATATTACTGTACTTACTAGGTGTTGCAGCCCCAGTTATCCCCCTTAAGCAGATAGCTAAGACGTAAAATCTTGAAGGATGCAAGTATAGTTTTTTAAAATGTATTTATTAAACAGAAAAACAGCTGTTCCCGACCTGTACAATATCTGCATACCACAAACAGGAAAGTCACTAACTCTGCACTATCAGCAGCTCTGCATGTGTCATGACAGGGGAGAGAGGGAGAATGGGGGAAAGATCTGCAAAGATCCCTCTCCTCCCCAGACTCTTTGCTGGGTAGAGCAGACAGGATAAAGGGAGAGAAATCTGCAAAGATCCCTCGCCCAGCTGCAGAACAGAGAAAAGCCTCTGCTAAAGCCATCTTGAGACTGCATTAGTTTAGTGAGACTTCCTCCGATATTAGTTTACAGTTAAATAAATCTGACCTGATTGCATTTCCCATTAGTTATGGGAAATGTGATCAGGATGTGGATTCTATACTTTTAGAGCATGGTGGAGATTTTTACAAAATTTCCTCCAAAAACCCTGTGATACTAAAATAATGTCAAAAGAGTAAGAAAACATTTCACAATATTTTAGTAATAAAAAAAGTTTTGATAAAAATACTTCCAACCCACTTTCTTTGGAATTCGGCAAAGCCCCACCTGGAATTTGGGACTCTCTTGGACATTCCAGGAAAGTTGACAAGCATGTGATAAGCAACACCAGTGGCATTAAATGTGGATTTTTAAATGGCTAGTGAAGTTAAGCAACATGCTGCTTCAATATTTTTCTCTAATTAATTTGATGATTATTGATGAGAATTGGCTTGTAGCTGTCATCCAAATCTTAGCAGTGCATACTCAGTTATTGTGGCAAGCTTTTAACCAGGGGATAAAAAATGGCTCTTTGATCTACATGCAGTATCTCTGTTTTCATCTGCGGATCCTTCACCACACTGCTGTGTCCTTAGGCAAAGGCTTTGTATGAATTATCTTGATATGTGCTTGTGTATCTTTCTCTCTGTATATGGATAATTGAGCATGAAACTTAATAGCTGTGTTTTGGAGAGTGTCTCTCCATGGAATGTACTCACTGAATTCCAAAGGTAATATTTTCTGCATTGCTGAACAAAGAACTGTCCTATGATGCAGCAGATTGAATGTACGATTCACATGATGCATGCTGTTTAATCCAAGTGAAAAGCAAACATTCATTTTTACTTGTGTTCTGCTATGTAAGGTGGTTGCAGAATTGCACACCTAACTGTGACAGTGCAAACTCACACTGTTTTCCTGCATGGCATACAGGCGAAGCGTTAAAGAGATAGGTGCATGCGTAACTAATGTTCACTCACAGTGATTTTAGCCGAAAGGATTAGAGATGAGCTGGTCCGGTTCTCCGGGAACCGGACCCACCTGAATTTCCGGGATCCGAGACACAACTCTGATCTCAATGCCTGCCCCGGATCGCTTATCGAGACAAAACCTTGCAATCCCACTGTCGCATCGCAAGGTTTTACATCGAGCGGGCTTAACACTTATTGGCTGAGAGAGCCGTCTATCACGGCTCTCAGCCAATCAGAGTTAAGCCCATTGAATATGGGCACAGGAGGAAGTTAGGAAGATGGCGCCTGCCCATCCCCCGCTGCCTAATACACCGCCAGCACCCCCTGCTGCCGACCCCCACCGGCAGCATCCCCCGCTGCTGACACTGCTGGCACCCGCATTGATGACACCACCGGCACCCCACACTGCCGACACTGCCGGCACTCCCGCACTGAGGACACCTCCGGCACCCCTACACTGCTGACACTGTCAGCGCACATGCACTGAGGACACCGCTGGCACCCCTTCTCTGCCGGCACTATGAACTTAGGACAATGCTAGGACCCCCACTCTTCCAACACCGCCACACTGCCAACACCGCTGGCACTTCAGCATTGAGGACACCACTGGCACTCTCGCATTGAGGACACCGCCAGCACCCCGCACTGCCTGTTACAGTAAGTTCACTATTGGTGTATCCAACCCACCCTGTATAACATACTGTATCCGTGGTGGAAGCTGAACTGCCACATGTTAGTGCCGCCCACTGCTGTCGCTTAGCTTTGTCAGCCAGCTAGCTGGATGCAACCTTTTGGCTCTAAGCTAGATGAAAAAAAATCAATATTGTTAGGTGGTCAAAAATGATTGGAAATGACTGGAAATAAATGTTATTGAGTTTAATAATACTGTAGGAACAAAAACAGGCCCAAATTATTTGATTTTAGCTCTTTTTATGATTTTTTTTAGAAAAAATACAGATCGAAAACCAAAAACAAAACATGCAAGGGCGGTTTTGGCAAAACCAATCCAGATCCAAAACAAGAGGAGATACGGGGCCTGATTCAGACCCACTCGCAAGCGGCTGTCCGCTCGCAAGTGGGTCGATGTTGTGCACTGCGCATGCGCACGACGGCGGGAGCTCCGTCGTGCGCATGCGCCAGACGCGACGAGCGAAGGACTTTCCTTCACTCGTTGTGTCTAATCAAAGGGGGCATGCTGTCGATGTTGATTGACAGCACGCCCCCTTTGGTGGGCATGCCGGGGGCATGCCTCCCTGACGGGGGCGTTCCCAAGGGAAGACCATCGCAGCCATCAAACTGCACGCTCGTATAGGCTGTGGGTGGTGACCCACAACTATACGAGCGTCCAGGAGGACGCTCCATAATTATGGAGGGCGGCCCTCATTCAGAGCGTGCGCTCTGCTCAGAGCGTACGGCTCTGATTGAGGGCCTCAGATCCAAAACCAAAACACGGGGATCGCACACATCTCTAGAAAGGATCCAACTTCGCTGCTACACATTACCTGGTAAAGCTAATGCTATGTTATTTACAATTTTCTTAAGCCGTGGTTTACACCTTGGTAAATTGTGAGAAATTAAGATAAGCCCTCCTCTGGCATTTTCAAACATTTTTTTTTACATTAAAAGAAAAGAAATATATATATATATTTCTAGTGCGCTACAGGTCCCTACAAAGTACAAAACCTGTCTTTAATGACTGGCAGTGCATGCTGGCACTCGGAGAACCACAAGTGCCAACATGCACAGGCATCCAGTGGCTGCCGGAACCTGAAGTGTACCTGTAAAAATTATATTGAAGGCACTTGGGATGATTCTGAATTGGAAGCAATGCAAGTAACTGTATACCTGAACAAACCATGTTGCAATGCAGGGGGTGCAAATATTTCATTATTTTTTGTGTATGCAGGGTAGATACTGGATGCTTCTGCCTCTTTGCCATTTAAATACTGTATTGATCAAACAGAACATTCCTCAGGTTAAAACTTATATATTGTTGGCATTCCAGTTGCCTAGCAATGAGCTACCGGGACAATGTCGATGTTTGTGTTTCCTACATAAGAGCCAAAAATCGGAGCTACGGCTCCTGGCACTTCAGACTTATAATGGTATGGACTATATATTGGAAACCATAGCTGCAATTTAATACATAAATAACAACCTGAATATCATAATTTGTATGACTTTTGAATTGGATATACAGCCATTAACAGTGGCATAGAGTGTATTTAGTCTTAAAGCTTATTTATTTACTCATTTATTATCTAAATATAGTTGAGGTAAATGTAAAATGTGTGTCCTAATTTAGGGAAATACATATGATATGATGAGGTGACTGTTGAAGTGCCACCTGAAAACATACTTAATACTTATATCACTCTATATTTTAAAGTCACATAGCATTTAGGAGGTCACATGAGGTTCCAGTTAAACTTTTTGAAATTCCTATTAAAATAAATATATAAATTTGAAATGTGGAAAACTGCAATAAAAGAAAAACACGTTAATAAAGTTATAGCACTGCAAGGTAATGAGGATGATATAAAATAAATCTGTGGATAGAACATGAAAAAAACAGTAGTAACAGCAGAAGAGGGAGCAATATACAATAAAAAGGATACTCATTTCAAGAAAGGGAGAATTTAGATATCTACTGGCTTATGCATATTAATGAAAAAGTATTTTGTAAAATTTTCCAGGAGACACAGGGTAGATTTTTGATATGGTTTTGTACTAAAGCTGTCTTCCTTTGTATGATGAATCATGTGTTAGAAAGGTTCCGTAAGTATGAACTGTGTGCGCTTCAAGGACATGATGAGCAATCTAGCAGGAACGCAAAATATATTAGAAATGATGATTGATGCCATTAAAAATTAAATGCAGGTTGTACTCCTGGTGTTAGAAACATTTACATCACTTTGAAATCTTACAAGGCCAAGCTGTATTTTGTCATACAGCTGACAGATCTCATTTAGGAGGTAAAGGTGTGCCTGAATTAGACCAATTGCTACAGTACACTCTCTTCAAGTGTCTATCACATAAAGTAACTAAGAATATACATGTTCATGTAATTGGATTTATTAAGAAAAGGTTTTTCAAATATTTAATATTGTCATTTTTTAATTATGATATAACTTCAGCAGTAAGTGCTCACATTTTTACATTGTTTTATACTGGTAAATTAGGTTTTAGAGGTTCAAGAAAATTTTATGGAATTTAATGATTTAGCAGCACAAGATAATTTTAAATGTATAAAACTGTTTCATACAGTATGTTTGTTTAAACTATTACATCATTACAAAATAATTTTTGTCAAACTATGCATTTCAAGAACTCCAGATTTGTTAATAATATAATATAGTTTTTCAGTTTTAATAAATTCTCACATTATGCCTACTTATCAATTTGCATCAGCAACAAGAAGTTAATTGTATTTAATTTGTCCAATTACTCAATCAAGCATTGTTTCCTATGTAATCATTCTTAATTGCCACTGGAAGCTGTCACCTAGATGAAGTAGCAGATATGAAACGCGTAGGGTAACTTCCCGCATCTTGATTTGTGGTAGTCTGCCTTAGGCAGAACTGCATTGGTGAACATCCAAGATGAACGTCCAGGTAAACCAAGTGAATTAGGCATCTATTCAACTGAGGGAGGAGAACTTCTATCTCACACATTTCCATGAGACTTAAATGGTGTCTCATTAAACTGTGCTTCTATATACTAGCCTACTTGCTGCTTTCTCAGTTGTCATTTCCTTATAGGGCTTATTCATGGTGGCCTGAGGGTGTTGATCGTCACATATTTTATTTTTTATAAGATTTAAAATGACACTTTAGTATGTTATGGGACACCAATATTTTAAAAATACTACACTTCTACACTCTAAATTTTTATTTTAATCCAAATACATTTCAAGTTTTGATAATGCATTGACAGGTTTGCTTGACAGAATAGTTTACATTACTATTACAAGTTGTGAAATTAAAGATTGAGGAAGAATTGGTTCTTCTATTCGATGGAATTATTCCATTATAATAATATTAGTGTTAAGGTAACAGTTATTCAACACAATAGAGGTAATATGTGGAGGAAATACTTTCAAAAACATTTATTCATGAATATGTTGGGAATGCAGTCTACAATGTTGACAGTTACGTTGTAAATAAAAGAAAGTAGGCACTAGGATCCCAACAATCAAGGAAAAAAAGGGAATCAAACTCCTGCGCAAAATAGATGCTGCCCTCTTCAATGAGTACCTGGGTATCACCCAACACCCTATAACTGGAAAGACACAAACAAAGATGGAACTCAGGTGAAGGCGCTTCTCAATAGATGTATGTGGAATAGTACTTGATTTTGCTGGTATAATGTTGTTCTTTGGACCCAGAGTGATTTTAATTTTCAAGGGCTCTCCTTTATCTCCCAGATGTGGATTTATATAAAAACAAAAAGGATAAAAAATAATAATGTGTGGTATCTTTCAAGTAGATATGGGTAAATGCATAGATACTTTCTTTGTCCCACATCACCAAGATAAAGGCAGAGTGTGAGATAAATACAGAAAATAAAAATGAAACACACCCTTAAATGTGGTACTGTGTGCATTAATAATTATATAAGTCTCACCACCCGATGCAATAAAGTTGTAAATAGGGGCGTACTCCACTCACTCTGACATAGGTATAATCAGGTATATAAAGGTATCTTTTTTAGCAAGCGTACCATACTCACAGGACATATATGCACTTTTCTCCAATTATGGTATCTTTAAATCATGCAATGGTTCTCAGCACCAACGACAATAGTTTTTAAATCCAAAAGGTAAGTATTTTATTCAATAAAACACTTCAGCATAAGTCAAATTAAAAATATATATGATTCCTGGCTCCCCAAGACGAATGGTAGATACAAGTTGTTACTTGTTATAAGGTTCAAAATATTTTCCGGACAGGTAAATGAAAGTGTATCTACCTTCAACGGGGATCCTGGTGGTCATATGAAAGAGTCCATAAATAGCCAATGCGTTTAAACCAAAAGGGTTTTTTTCAAGGCATACTCTAACTTCCCCCTACTCTATCTTATAAACTCTCAGGGCTTTCCCTATTGGTGGGGGTGGAGACTACAGTAATTAACATGTAGGACCAGCAAAGAAAAGTGGCATACTCCATCTAGGAGTATCTCCAATATGTATGAACTTATCTGTTCCGATATGTTCAGAAGGCAGTAATGTAGACTCCCCATAAGTTAAATAAAACAGCTCGACATTGCTCGACATGAGCTGGAACACAAACACTTCTGGCAGAAGTGATGAATTGGCAGCCAGAGAAACGTGTTGGTGCTCTAGCGTCTATCCTTCTGGCATGCTTCACATTGCTGCCAGTTAAAATGTAGGGGGAACATAGTGGAGTACATTTCCCATCCACTATAAGTTCTCAATAGCACGGGTACATAATGGGCTAATAGATCTAATAAATAGCTGAATAAATAATCATATAAAAAAACATAAATAATGATTTTAAAATATGTCAACACAAAAAATAAATACATGATTATATAAAAAAGAAAATTATTAAATATTTCTAGGCATGGGAATCCATGCATATCCCACATGGTAAAAGGGAGGTGTCAGGTTTGACGTACTAGAAACACCTAGTGAGGGGTAGTGATGGTAGTGTTGGAAGAATTCGGGGAACTGGCCTAGTTATCAGGACTCCTCATCCACAGCTCTTGGATGTTGACGAGACCTAGTCAAAGGTGCGGAGTTTAACCTGCAGGGAGGTGTTCGCCAGTGACCCCTCCAAGCGGGATATGGGCTTAGCTGCACCCTGCAGGCAGGTTGCGGTCCTTTGACCAGGTATCCAAGCCCTGTGGGAATAGAGACTCGAATATCAATGGCCCAAGGGAAGTGCCTATCAAAGGCACTGTTACACTAGGAGTACACTGAGAGTTAATACTTGTGAGTTTTCCTGGAATGAGCACTTGATGTACACTGGAGTCAATACCCACCCACCACGGGGTGGTACTCATGGGAGACACAGGTGATGTGAAGATGCCCTTTGCACAACGAGGTGGCACTCGAGGGAGACACAGTTAATGGTGTGGAGGTGCCCTTTTGCACAATGAGATGGCACACAAGGTAGACCCTGGTATAAATGTGCAGATGCACTTTTGCACTGCTTTCTGCACTTGAGGGAGACACTGGTATTAATGTGCAGATGCACTTTTGTACTGTGGGTTGCCCTCGAGGGAGACACTGGTATTAATGTGCAAGTTGTCTATATTGGCTGTTGAATTTGGTTATGAAAGGAATGGCAACATCTTGGGGTTCTTTCCCATATTGACCAAATCTTTAACCTCCAATAATTTTGCTCTATCCTGATTTAAATATTTTTCATAGGAACGTGTTATTTGGTCTCTTTTGTAACCTTTCTTTAAAAATTGATCCCTCATGGAAGATCCTTGTATAATGTAGTCCGCTTGTGTCATACAATTTCTGCGTATGCGGTGAAATTGACTATTGGGAAATGATGTTAACCAATTTTCATGATGGTTGCTTTGAAAATCTGTGTAAGAGTTGCAGTCAGTAGGTTTAATATATGTTTTAGTACATATGTTGTTATCATTAATAAAAATGGATAAGTCCAAGAAATCAAAAGATTGTTGACTGCTATGAAAGGTTCATTGTATATTCCTGTCATTCGCATTTAAATATTGACAAAAATTCTCTAATAATGTTTGACTTCCTTGCCAAATGAACAAGATATCATCTATGTACCTGGTCCTGGACACCAGATTTGCTCTGTATTCATGACCCCATACACAGGGATTGTTCCCAGAAGTCCATGATTAAATTGGCATAACTCGGAGCGAATGTGGTGCCCGTGGCAGTCCCCTTGGTCTGCAGGTAGAAGGAGTCTCAAAACCAAAAGAAATTGTTCTTTAGAATATATTCAATACAATATATATATATATATATATACACAAACACATATATACACTGTATATATTTTATATTTATCTATTTATTTCTTATTTCTCTATATGAGCCTATTAATATTCTAAAAGATAGAGTTTTTTTCTACTTGGTCCTTTCTTGTTTATTTTAATATATTTTTTACTTGGATTATAAGTATTTTTATGTCCTGGGTTTTTTTAAAGACATATTTGAAAGTTATATTATCACAACCCTCCCTTTTATCCATGTGGGTATGCATGGATTCCCATGCCTAGAAATATTTTATAATTCCCTTTTTTATATAATCATGTATTTATTTTTTGGATGGTACCAGTAAGTGCGAATCAGATGGGATGGCATGGCGCTGCAGAATGCTGTGGTAGCCATGCTGGTAAAGTGTGCCTTGAATTTTGAATAAATCACCAACAGTGTCACCAGCAAAGCACCCCCACACCATCACACCTCCTCCTCCATGCTTCACAGTGGGAACCACACATGCAGAAACTATCCACCACCTTCTCTGCGTCTCACAAAGACATGGCGGTTGGAACCAAAAATCTCAAATTTGGACTCATCAGACCAAAGTACACATTTCCACTAGTCTAATGTCCATTCCTGGTATTTCTTGGCCCAAACAATTCTCTTCTACTTGTTGTTCATCTTCAGTAGTGGCTTCTTCGCAGCAATACAACCATGAAGGCCTGTTTCACGCAGTCTCCTCTGAACAGTTGATGTTGAGATTTGTCTGCTACTTGAACTTTGTGAAGACTTTATGTGGTCTCTAATCTGAGGTGTTGTTAAGTAGCGGTTTCTGAGGCTGGTAACTCTAGTGAACTTATCCTCTGCAGCAGAGGTAACTCTTGGTCTTCCTTTCCTGGGGCGGTCCTCATGAGAGCCAGTTTCATCATAGCGTTTGATGGTTTTGCAACTGCACTTACATTCAAAGTTCTTGAAATTTTCTGTATCGACTGATCTTCATGTCTTAAAGTAATGATGGACTGTCATTTCTCTTAACTGAGTTGAGTGGTTGGTGCCATAATATGGATTACAACAGTAGTCAAATAGTGGTGTCCACTGTGTAGTAACCCTACCTCTGCACAACACAACTGATGGTCTCAAACACATTAAGAGGGCAAGTAATTCCACAGATTGACTCTTGACAAGGCACACCTTTAACTCAAAACCATTCCACGAGACTACCTCATGATGCTGATTAAGAGAATGCCAAGAGTGTGCAAAGCTGTCATCCAAGCAAAAGGGGGCTACTTTGAGGAATCTAAAATATAAAACATATTTTGATCTGTTTAACACTTTTTTGTTTACAACATAATTCCATATGTGTTCTTTCATAGTTTTTATGTCTTCAGTATTAATTTGCTATGTTGGAAATAATTTCAATAAACAAAAACCATTGAATGAGAAGGTGTGTCCAAACTTTTGACTGGTACTGTAGATATTTTATATTTATTTATTTATTATTTCTCTATATGAGCCTATTAATATTCTAAAAGATATAGAGTTTTTTTTCTACTTGGTCCTTTCTTGTTTATTTTAATATATTTTTTACTTGGATTTTTATTTATTTAATATCCTGCTTTTATATTCATTTTAAGACATATTCGACAGTTATTTTATCACAACTCTCCCTTTTATCCATGTGGGATATGCATGTATTCCCATGCCTAAAAATATTTTATAATTCCCTTTTTTATATAATCATGTATCTATTTTTTTTGTTGACATATTTTAAAATCATTATTGATGTTTTTCATATGATGATTTATTCAGCTATTTATTAGCTCTATTAGCCCATGATGTACCCACGCTATTGAGGACTTATAGTGGATGGGAAATGTACTCCACTATGTTCCCCCTACATTTTAACCAGCAGCAATGAGAAGCTTGTCAGAAGGATAGATGCTAGAGCACCAACACACATCTCTGGCTACCGATTCATCAATTCCACCAGAAGTGTTTGCATTCCAGCTCATGGAACACAAACCAATGCCAAGCTATTTTATTTAACTTATGGGGAGTCTACATTACTGCCTTCTGAACATATTGTAACAGATAAGTCCATATATATTGGAGATACTCCTAGAAGGAGTATGCCGCTTTTCTTTGCTGGTCCTACATGTTAATTACTGTAGTCTCCACCCCCACCAATAGGGAAAGCCCTGAGGGTTTATAAGATAGAGTAGGGGGAAGTTAGAGTATGCCTTGAAACACCCTATCGGTTGAAACGCATTGGCTATTTATGGACCTAATAATAACTTGTATCTACCACTGGTCTTGGGGAGACAGGAATCATATATTTTTAATTTGGATTATGCTGAAGTTTTTTATTGAATAAAATACTTACCTTTTGAATTTAAAAATTATAATTTGTTGGTGCTGAGGACCGTTGCATGATTTAAAGATACCATGATAGGAGGAAAGTGCATATATGTCCTGTGAGTATGGTACGCTTGCTAAAAAAAGATACCATTTTATACCTGATTATATCTATACCAGAGTGAGTGGGGTATGCCCCTCTTTACAACTTTATTGCATCGGGCGGTGGGACTTATATAATTATTAACGCACACAGCCCTACAGTACCACATTTAAGGGTGTGTTTCATTTTTATTTTCTATACTTATCTTGCACTCTGCCTTTATCTCGGTGATGTGGGACAAAGAAAGTATCTATACATTTACCCATATCTACTTGAATGATACCACACATTATAATTTTTTTATTTTTTTTGTTTTTATATAAATTCACGTCTGGGAGGGAAAGGAGAGCCCTTCCAAAATTAAAATCACTCCGGACCCAAAGAACAACATTATACCATCAAAATCAAGTACAGTACTATTCCACATACATCCATTGAGAAGCGCCTTCATCTGAGTTCCGCGGCACTCCTAAGCCAAAACTTTGTTATTGAGAGATTAAAATTTTTTTTTAGTAAAGTGAAGTAAATTGCGCTTACCTGTCATCCTTAGGTTCAGTTATGTGGTGGTGGACAGATTTGCACTTCTGTTTGTCCACATATTTACATTATATTGACCATAAACAATTTAATTTAGTGCTGGACCACCAACCTGAGGCACCCTGCAAGTGTTCAAAGTCACCCCAGATGCCACGGCGCACAGTTTGGAAAACACTGATCTATCTATCTATATATTTATCTGTCTATCTATCTATCTGTCTATCTATCTAATATCTATCGATCTACATATTTATCAATCTATCTATTTATCTATCAATTTATCTACATATTTATCTATCTCATATCTATCTATCTATCTAGCTATCAATCTAATATCTATCTATCTAACAATCTATCTACATATTTATCTATCTACATATTTATCTATCTATCCATCTATCTATCTATCTATCTATCTCATATCTATCTATCTATCTATCTCATATCTATCTATCTATCTATCTCATATCTATCTATCTATCTATCTATCTATCTATCTATCTATCTATCTATCTATCTATCTATCTGTCTCTCTCTCTCTCTCTCTATCTATCTTTGCATCGGCTTTGCAATTTGGCTGCAATTTGCATTTTTTGAGTCTGTATAGACATTTTTTCGCAGATGCAATCTGTACTATTAGAGAGCTGGAATAGATATGTATGTGAGGGGCTGGGCAGAGGGTTTGGGGGAAGCAGGGGTGGCATAGTGAACCTTTGCCTAGGGCGCCTTAAAACCTTGCACCAGCCCTGAATACAATGCAATTATAATCATGTCATATCGCTAATTCACGCTTGTGCATCGGCCAACTCACAGAACATAGCAGAACACTTCTCCGACAGGGCAAGATGCACCACCCTGGCTTCACAATACAGACACCTGCTTGCAGTTAGTCTATCTCTCTAAAGGAAGACTTTCTGGGGTTGGTTCTGATTATTTGCCGCAGTCGTGCCTATGTCTTTATGCTAATGTAGCTATAAAGTCCCTCCCTGGTGTACATACGTGCGTCCGATTGTACAAGGACTGAGACGCCCACTGTCAGCGTCCAGAGATGCTGAAAAACTTGGTTGAGCATCTCTGTACACAACTTCTTTCAGTGACACGCCCATTACACTCCCATAGGATGCAACATCTCCGTGCATCTTATTAGCCATCCCGTTACCTCCCAGTCAGCATCCAGTAACATCCCGTCCATTTCTGCTACCATGTGTCCAAATCTGTACTCCGACACTGTATGTACAACATTGGGATACATGTGCTGTGAGCCTCAGATGTATGCACAGATATATAAACATTGGCCATTTGTGTGAATATCAGAATAGCATCTGACTCCAGCATACAAGGAAAAAGTCACATCATGCCAGTGGCGGATCCAGGTGGGGGTGATTTGGGTGATCGCCCCTCCCTAGCACACTGCTGCCTCCAGTGCAAGTGACGGGTCGCACACAGGCACTGTCCCGGCAATCTGACTGTAGCAGCTCACAGGCAGAGCGCTCGGATAGCCTGGGGGACAGGAGGACTTGTGCCCCACCATAGAAACCGGGAGTCTGATACTGATCGCGGCCACGATCCCGCGATCACATGATCTTTATGGGCAGCTAAACCCTAGTGCTGTCACTGTGTTGTTTCCGTGTGTTTGGTTCCTCCCACAAGACCAGCAACCAATCGGCTGCATTCATTTTCAAGCCCACCCTTCCCCTTCTTTCTCCGCCTTACCTATCTTTTCTCCTCTCCGTCCGGCGGCTCCTGCGGCTGGTTTGTCACAGTGACACTGACTCACATGCTGCTTACTCCACCATGGCGCTGACAGCTGCTCCCAAGACTATTCATTAGACAACTATTCATTATACATTATATACATTTATATGTGTATATATATATATATATATATTTCTAAATATGAATAATTCAACTATATTGTGTTTTATATCAATTGTATTTTATATAAATGCCTTTTATATAGGGGCCTATTTATCAACAAATATTTGTGGTATGTCCCCAAAAACACCCATTTTTGGGGGTACCAGCAAATATTAAGTACCACCCAGATGTATGTTGGCGTACCATAGCAGATATCAGAT
The DNA here is from genome assembly GCA_031769625.1 of Taudactylus pleione. Lineage (NCBI taxonomy): Eukaryota > Metazoa > Chordata > Amphibia > Anura > Myobatrachidae > Taudactylus > Taudactylus pleione. The sequence continues at coordinate 15,503,447 of JAUIMM010000005.1, read as the reverse complement.
ATGGCATTCTGCTTTGTAAAGATCGCGGTCGCCTCTCTTATTCTGCCCAAAAGTGATGGTCATGCCTGAGTCCCGGGGAGATGGGAGGGGTCAGGACTAAACAGTAAACCGCCCCCCCCTAAAAGTAAAGTCTAGATCCGCCACTGCTTCATGCTCATGTACTATATTCTTTCTTCATCCTCTGTATTTCTAGATTTCTTTTTGTATCTATGGGAAATTATCGATCTGGGTGAAAACTGTACAGCACATTGGGCCTGGCTCAGATTTGGGAATAGAGTAAAGCTAGGTACATACTACACACTATGCAATTTTTTGATCAAATTGATAATTTTTCAGCAAACTCACGGTCCCAATATCTGTGCTAAACACTATACAATTTAAGTGACGTACATGGCGAATTTCACAGTGAATTTGCATATGAACCCCCACAAGGATGATGATATAATCAAGAAAAATCTGAGGAAATATAAGCAGATTATGGAGAATGCACACACACTGCTGGATATCGGGAAATTGAGGACGAGATTTTCAGAGGAATGCGTTTGTGGATGTTTTCTAACCATTTTATCTGTGAAACATTAAAACGATAATAGTGTTGTATAGTGTGTACATAGCTTAAGATACAGCAAGTATCTGTGTACCTGAACAAACCATGCAGCAATATAAGGAGTGCAAAATCAAACATTTTTTTGCACGTGGGGTAAATACTGGCTGCCTTTCCATGTAGCACACACATGCTGGACAGCTTTTTACAATGCAATTAAGATTTCAGTTTGGGGTATATTTAATAAAGTGCAGGTTTTTAGAAGTGATGTTGCCCATAGCAACCAGATTCTACTTCTCAATTATTTAGCACCTTCTAGAAGATAATAGCTAGAATCTGGTTGCTATGGGCAACAACTTGACTTCTAAAAACCTGCGCTTAGTAAATATACCCCTAATTCTCTCTGCAGATTTTAAATCTGCCACACACACTGTGCAACACGGTTTTACCAAGATGCACAGTTACTTGTTCTTTCTTGCTCTTTTCCCAAATCTGATTCAGGCCATTGCCTGTATCAGTTGGAAATAGGGCCAAGACTGAACCCTAAATATTTATATATTCCTGATATATAAGTCCTAGTCCAAGGTTAACTTCCGCTTTTACTAATAAAAGCAAAAAAATCCTCTCTTGGGAATTATTATAATATACTAGCAGTGCCTACCCGTTATTGCTGAGCGATTATTAATTTTGTTTAATGATGCCGAGTGATTGTTCAATTTTTCTTTAGGCATTTTACTGAATCGACGATTAAAGTATTATGTGGATGGGGACACTCTGACCTGGTTGCCAGTGAGATCAGTCAGTCTGCCTGCATAGAGCCGTGCAGGCAGTGTGGTGGCCACGCCCCTTCCCTCTCCTTCAGTCCTTTTCGGCTTTGGCGTCCTCTGGAGCCTCTCTGTCACAAGCTCCACCCCCTCCATATTACACCAGGAGCTGCTGCTGGAAGAAGCCGAGTAAGTTATCCCTGTAATAACATTCTCATGCGGAGAAAGGATTGGTGCGTGTGTTTGTATATGTGTGATGTGTGTATATACAGTATATGTGTGTGTGTGGTGTGTGTGTGTATATGTCTGGTGTGTGTATGTATATGTACATGTGTGGTGTGTGTGTGTGTGTGTGTGTATGCATGTATGTATGTATGTGTTTATGTGTGAAGTGTGTATGTATATGTGTGGTGTGTGTAGCCAATTAGCATGATAGCAATAAGTCACCCATTTGTTTTATTATTCCCTTTTGTTAACTTAACTTAATCCTAAACCTAGAAATAAACACACTGACACATGTATGGAATTCAAAGAGGTCACAGCCAGAATCTATTGATCAAATTGAAATTCTAGAATAGGTGGCAAGAAGAAAGCAGTGCTCCAAGGCCACAGCCCAGTGGATATCAATACAAATAAAAAGGGGCGGATCCCCGCCCTGCACAGACTGACCTGGGGCAGTACCATCCTTCCCTAATTGGCACAGCATTGGTCCCTCCCTTGGAACAATGACCATGTCCCCCCTTTAGGCGGTGACAAACTGGCCGCTCTCAAAGGAAGAATGCTACCACAGGCACTCCTGCGCTAATAATAGGCCGCCCATGAGCACTGCTTCCCGCCAAAGCCCGGTTCGCAGAACCAGGCCCGCCACCAAAACTGTGACCTTCTTAATGAAATTGAAAACTGCAGAGGTCATCGGTGAACCGCTCTAGCCGCGCGCTCGTGAGATGTACCCCGTCAGGCCTATGCAAGCTCTCTGCCCCGTGACATAAACTTGGGTATTGTATGACGCGTCCACCAAACGCTAAATGAAAAGCGTGCAATGGCCATATCTGTTCAATACCCACGAACGCGACCAAATCATTGCCTCCCAAGTCTGGCCCCAAACTTCTCCTCTGCTGCCCATGGGGCATCTAGCAGACACTTACAGTGCATTTCTCGTAATCCTAAGCAATGCCACTTACGCACTCACAACCAAAATTGGGCATGTAACTCCAAAGGGTGCTGGCTAGCCCAGTAAATATAGGAATTTTCCCACACCCGACAGTTAGCACTCACGGACAACCCTGTCCGAAAGTTCACCTAGACAGAATTGGCATTTATACAGACAGATATTGGTATTTAGTACAAACAGAAATTGCTATGTATAATAACAACAATAATCTAACCACAAGGAAAGGGAAACAAATAGTTGGGTGACCCATCTGAAGATGAAAAACAGCAAAACCTCCTTGAGGGCAAAAGCTGAAAATCCTTTCAGAATCCCTAGCGGCAGTAGGCATAAGGCCCCTGGGTTTCCCAACAAACTCGCAAGGAGCGCAACTACTTAATGCTACTTGTTTCAAATACGACATCCACTGCCCTAGCTATAATATAATTCTGAAACACCCTCGTAAAGTACGACCTGGACAAAAGGGAGTTAGATTAACATGGATAACCACTGCCCGCCACCTGGAGGGCAAACCCTATTAAAGTACCCCAAAGAGCAACTGGCCAAATCACTGGATCTGCATGCATCTGAATAGAAATCCTTCGCTCCCTGCCAGTTAATCTGTCTTAGACCCATCTATTCAGCACAAGCTCAATACCGGTTTGATAACCACCTTATTTTAACATTAAACCTGATAGCGCAGAAATCTTAGTAGCAGCAACTAGCTCACCCATTCTAAAAGCCCTAAAGTAAGCTAATGAAAATGCTAATCAAAAAGGGGGGGGGGGGAGGCGCCTAGCACTTGACCGAAGCCACTCCTTTACTGGCCCAATCAAATCCTGTAATAGGGCTGCGTTGATGGGGCTCCGCGCAACGCCTTTGTTAGGACACTGCCTTGCCCACCCTATTAAATACCTTTGTTAATACTCTCTTGCCCACCCTATTAAATGCCTTGTTTAATACAAATAATTTGTCAGGATCCGCCAAACGTGCAACTTGGAAAATTATACTGGGTAACACTGGAGACAAGCCGCCTTGGAACGACCCCTGTCATAGCAGCTACAGACAAACTCTGCCATACAATCATCAACCATCTGAAACCGCCCGCTCTTGGAAGCTAAACACCTTGCCAATCGCACAAAACTAGCGTGTAGGTCTTAAAGTACTTGGTGCCCATGACTTCCGTGCTAGTCCCTGGATGCCGGCGTGACGATCCGCCAGGCATGGAAGGGGAAGGAGAAACCATGTAAATTAGCAGGAGGCGCGAGCGAATGAAACATGTCCTACTGAACGATATAAGATGTCCACTATCTTGGTAGCAACGCCCGAAACATGCCATGCCCTAAACTCAATATTCCTTAAACACATAGATGCCTAACCACTGCGAGGCCGGATCCAAGTCCGTCCTAGATTAGAGCCTTCTTATACCACACCTAAGTTATCACCAAACAGGATTTGCCTAATGCAAGGCTTGCTGGACCGCAGTTCGACCGCCACTACAATTGAAAAATTCTCAAGAATAAGGATGTTCCTGTCTAGGCCCTGAACCCCACAGGAAACCGGCCAAGGCTCCCTGCCACACTCCCCTTCAAATGCATCACTTAATGAACAGGATGCATACGTAACGGTCTAAGGGCCTGATTCAGAGCCGTTCGCTATTTGTGGTCGTTCGTTCAAAAACAAGGGGTGGCTATTCAAATGATCCGTTCGCAAATTGCAGTCTGTTCCCACCTCTAAGTCTGAACAAGCGAGCAAAACATACGCTCGTTTATTTGATAAAAACGCCCCCTGGCCGCACGCACCATACGTCATGTCCGCTATTTATTAGATTAATCGAGTACATCGTACAGTGTATGAACTGCTCGCTATTCTGTGGTTGGTGTTTTCAACCGCTATTTTGCGAGCAGTTCTGAGTTAAAAAAAACCAAGTGACGTGGTCAATGACGCTGCTGTATTAATTATGCACTCCCTTAAAACGCCCGTTTTGACCTTTAAGCACGCCTGCGTTCGGATCTCCACTCCCCGTTTTCAAGCACCTTCCCCTGTTACCACCCACATACGCCTCATTCTGTCACTCAAAATAGCAGGCCCTCGCTATATTGCGTACCAACGATTTTCGGCCGCACTGACTGGTTCGCGCATGCGTACTAAAAACCGTACGCATGCGCAGATGTGCGAACATCGCTCGGAACGAGCGTACTGCCGCTAGCGAGTGGCTCTGAATGAGGGCCTAAGTTCGGACTTGGCTACGGGTGACGTGTGCAGAACTGTACTCCGTTGAATTTGCGCATAAAAAACAAACAAATGCGCAGCATGTCCACTCCGCTCCAGAGGGACACATATGAGGTGACGAGGCTTCCTAACCCCTGCTGTGGCTCCTTCTAGCCGTCTACTGAAAAACCGACCCCTATGTATGACTCTAAATGCCAAACTGAGGGGGCCCGATAGTGACTGCAACTGTACTAGCGAAACTTTTTTTTTTTTTTTTTTTGCCAAAATGAAATGCTACTAGCAACTCCCCAAAACGCCACGCCTTCGCCCTAGGCAAGCGGCATAATCCTATCAAGGTATCGATTTCTATCCGCAAATAAGATAATGCGCATAACTGAACCTTCTTACCTGTCACGAGCCATCGGGGCTCCCATAACGACTAAACTAAGGAAATTAATTGAATACTGGCAAACTCTGGTATCTACTAGCCCCATAACATGAAAACATCCAGGTAGCGGGACACAACAGTATGTCCCAATACCCGCATGGACAACTACTGCAAAAAGTAACTAAAACCTTCAACTAAAGTACACGAAATGAAAAAGCCAATCGGCCGGCATGTAAAAACAGTCATCTTAACCACAAGGCCATAAGGGCTTTCCCTCTGTGTAACGTAATTGAGCCCTGCAACTCCAAACCCCAAATATTTAAAGGACTCGGGGTGAAATGGGCAGCAGTCAAAAAGCAGATGCGATATCTGCCTTAGCTAGTAGAGCCCTCCCCCCGTTTGTTAAACGGCGCAGTGATCTGACAGATATTTTGTGAGATTGCCGAACCCTTCCATTTATGTAAGAGACTCTGTAACAACCCCAATTTACCCAATTCCTTCTACGACACCCCCTTGAAGGCGGTGCACCTAAACCCTACCAAAAGTGGGTGGAGCAAAAGGGGCCACGCATGGGCCCCCACCCGACTTCCGCTTTCAGATTCCTCTCAGAAAGCACGGATATTCCTGTGTCAAAGATAAATGCAAACCCACACCAAAACCCCCCAAATTAATCAATGACGGTGCTTTTCTGAACACCTCTGCGCTGCTGCTGCAATATTCTCCTTGACCCTGTGCGGCAGACCAAAGCGCACACCTTGGCTGGATGAATGCTCCCACAGAGCATGCAGATATGACTGTATCCACAGCCTGCCCCATATGACCCTGCGTGTTATTACACGCGTAGCACTACCAGCGGCTGATGCCCACAGATCTGGGCAGGCCAGAAAGGGCTGCTTCCGACCAACCGAGGATTCCGCAGGCAAGCTAGGCAGTTGGTTGAGCAAGCCAAACCTCAACATCCTTGAAACCTAATTGAAAACACTGCCTGTCCCTCCTGTTGTGTCTGGACTCAAGGTAGCACGCCGCAAAAAACATAACATACCCGAAGGCCCCCGCCATTACTCCTGCTGACTTAGCCTGAACTAAACCTACGTGCGTCAGCCGTAATCACAAACATATTCACAAATTTACTCTTCACTAACCGCTCCCTACTTTAAACTTTAAATCTTTAAGGATAGCCGTATTCGCTCAGTGAACCATAATCCGCGCTTCATCCGGAACCTCAATTGCTGACACTGTGTTAAATCTCTAAGGGCACCCTTGCTACCCATTAAATTTGCACTAAGTAACGCCTAAGCTTGCGCGGATTTACAAATGAACTGGAAGAATCGCTAGAATCATCAGTGGAAGGGGAATGTGTGCTGCGCAAATGGGTTAACACCATGCTCACCTGATCCTGACGTGGAAGGCCCAGCCACTGGCTCCTTTGTGTTCGCCAACAGTCCCTCGCTGCGCGGTGCGCCCACCACGACTTGATTCGACATCAGCACCATCTGTCCGCTGGACCTCAACAATGGTCCTAGACGCTCAAAAAACTGTGACCTGGGGGCTTGAAAAAATATCCGGTGAAACCCACGCAACAAAGTCCCTCCGCAGAAGAAAGAGCAGGAGATGCTGTAGCCAGCGGGGGTACGGGATCAGGTTTTGGGGGGGAGGGGTGTGAGGAGGGTGTGGAAACATGCATGGGTTCAGGAAAACAGCTGTAGTGGCATGCGGCTGGATGGGCATAGCTATTGCGCCTTGTAGTGAGGCGCCAATCCCTGGGAAAAAAGGGGGGGGGCCGCGTTAGCAGTGGAGGGGGCAAACTGGAGAAGAGTGGGGGGCAGTGGCTGGCAGTGCATAAGCGGGGCGGATGATAAGGGGCTGAAAAATGCATTGGGCTTATGTGCAGCATCCCGGTGGCAGGGAAATAAGGGGGGGGGGCAGCCCGGCGGCGCGTCATTGTAGGCTTGAATGGGGCAGGATTATTGTGCTGTGCACCAGCCGCCCCTAAATGCAAGGGGGGGTGTAACCCCCACCCCAGGGTGCGGGGGGGGAAAGGGGACAAGTTGGTGGGTGGCGCGCTAGGGGACACCGCACCAAGGGGGTCTCTGGTGCTGGCAGAGCAGGGGGGGGGGCTGTGCAGGGAGGTGTCCCCCTTTTCTTAAGTAGTGGGGGAATGGGGGGGTCGGAGGGGTGCAGCAGAGCACCATGCGGCGCCTGGCTGCACAAGATGGCCGCCGCAACCCTGTGGGTGGAGCTAGCCACCGGTGCAGGGAGCGGGGTGGCCGCGCTTAGCATGAGGGGAGACGGGGAGTGGGGGCCGTCTAGCTAATATTGCTGCTGCTTGAGAGCAGGCGGCCGCGGGGAAGGGGTGGTCGATGTGGGGGGGCGGCAATCGAGAGCCGGCAGCGGGAGTGCAGGCAGGTGGAGCCTTGCGCCTGAGCGGACCATGCCCCTCGCCTGGCTGGGGAAGCAGCCACGGAGGTGAGAGGCCTGGCAGCCGGGGGCGGGGGGGGGACACGGGGCCTGTGTATCTGGAAATGACAGGGAGGGAGGGCACTGGCAGGTAACAGGGACTATATGGAAACACAAGCAGGGGAAGGGGGAGGAAAAGTATGGAACATGTGCAGAAAGGAAAGGACAGGGGGGAAATTAGAAAAAGGAAGGTAGTAAAAGATAAAACTAACAGGAGACAGAGAGGGTGGTAGACCAGGGGAAATAAATGGGGTGTGAAATGTGAAAGAAGAAGAGAAAGACAGACATATAAAATACAATACATATGCCACTTAGCCAGCCTGGTTGAAATAAACTGGAAAGAGGAAGATGGCTCCCCTCACCAGGCTATTTATATGGAACCTCTAAGCCCTCCCTTAAATCCTACCATAGGCTTATACTCCTCAAGTGACGAATACTAACCACATCCCCCTCCAGCTTTTAACCCTTAACTTACCTAACAAAATTACATATCAAACAGGGTGCTTATCTATCCTCAAACTTATTCAAGTATTCGGATGCATTATGATTTATAGCCTATGATACTCGGAGGATCTCAAGGAACAATTCAGTGAAAACCCGATCAAAATCGGTTCAATAGTTCTCTAGTTTATCATGAACACACATACAAACGAACGATTTATACATAGCATACAAAGACGGATGGCACCCCAGGTCTTTTGAATGCAATGATAACTGTATTAAATCATAAACAATACCCACATCATGATGACATTTCGATGCTTACAAGCAGGGCTGCCATCAGAAATCGTGGGGCCCGGTACTGACAAAATAGGCATGGCCCCCCCGGGGATGGCACAGAGGTGGGCGGAGCTTTGTATAATGTGGGTGGAGTTACACTCGGGGGTGGGACGTCAATTGGTGATTAAACCAGTTTAAACATTCTCAAAGTTTGGGGTCGGGAAGGAAGGATGGACATGGGGACATACAGCTGGGAAGCCTGGACTGGCACTGCACAGAGAAGGCTGGACTGGGGGTGCACAGGGCAGGAAAGGCTGGACCTTAATTGGGGGGCACAGGGCAGGGATAGCTGACTGGACTAGACGGGGATAGGGCAGGGAAGGCTAGGTGTACTAGGGGGGAGGCACAGGGCAAGGAAGGCTGGACTGGGAAGGGGGGACAAGGAGAAAAGACTGGCTGGATTAGAGGGCACAGTGCAGTGAAGGATGGCTGGTTTAGGATGAGCACAGAGAAGGGAAGGCTGGCTTGATTAGAGGTAGGCAAAAAGAAAGGGGAGATTCTGCACAGAGCCGATTTTCTCAAATTAGATCAATATTATCCACAAAGGACCAACCATACGTGATCATTGCTTACAAATAAGATCATACAGAAAATTGTTGGTGGTGCTCCCATAGCCCAAAGAACAGTACATACAAAAACAAGGAGGAAAGTAGGGCTAGTTGTTGGGGCACACTTAGAAAACTATAATAAAATGTAACTTTTATTTGGTATAATTAAATAAAATGTAAGGTACCAGAATCCCCCAAGAAAAAACAAAACTATAAAAATATAAATGTAAATGGATCTAATAAGGTCCTGAGGTGATCCTCTGGCGAAATACTAAACAATTAATAATCATTCTAATGGGTATGGTATTCGTGGTCAAAAAAGGTAAAGGTGTTTAACCATAAATAGGATACACGGATAAGAATATGGTTCGTGGTGCTCTGACTGACACACTTGGGGTCCCCAAATATTCCTCTTTAATCTACGGAACCTGGTATTCCCTGGGGGTCTCCCCTCCAAGTACTAATCAGGCCTAACACCTTTTAGCTTCCAAGATCAGACGAGATTGGGCATTTTGGTGATGTATGGCCGTAGTAATAGTCATATGAGGAAGGGTAGAATGCCCCCACCTAGGTCAGAGCAGAGACGTAACCAAATGATGGATGTAGGACTAGTGCAGTGAGAAGTCCATTTTTATTATAAAAACCGTGTACCAAAAAAGTTTACGCATGAGCATAATTTCATTGTTACACTTGTAATTTGTGCGTCAACATTATCAAAATAGACCGTTCTGACAGAATAGGTATTTTCTTAATATATAATTAATGTAACAAAAAAATATAAAACAGATCGCCTTTTAATCCTGGTAGGATATCTGCAGTAATTAAATATAACATATATGTGCAGATGACATCTCCTATGTGACTCACTTAGAGTAATAATAGAGTATCACAAAATGAACACTCTCAGTTGGTCAAGGGTGTCAAAGATGTCATAAAACTATCACAATAATAGAGTTATTTGGTATGTATGGATCACAGATAATCTGTTATTAATCTTATCAATGAGCTGATAAATTAAGGTTCCCATATATTTGTACAAGGAAGCATAACATTAGCTCCAGGGTAATTCTGAAGCACAAGTATCTTGGAGGGAACCTCTTGTTTCAGTATTACAATTTCCTCTATAGCAGAGTAATCCGCTGTTAGAATGTGCAATGAGTTAGTAGAATAGGATTCACATACAATACACAAAATACATAGAACATAAAGTAAGCTCCAAGAGAAATTTCGGGAGCACAGGAGGGAAAGTGAGATTACAATGCAGCAGTTAGTATATTACTCATTGATGAAAATATGTATCATATGCGATCACAAATGTCATAATATTCACATAGATGTTATACATACAGCTTAATCTGCAAATGAAGAAAAAGATTTATGAGACTGCAAATCTCAGTACATATGCATAGTACTATGCCCCCTTAAATAAAGTATAGCTCCTGCAGTGGAAGGACGTCCCATCAGTTTGGGAATAGAAATCTATGCAGCAGGAAATAGTTTACCTGCTCCAGTATTAGAGCCCATGTGGAATTTGAGATAAATATAAAGCCTTCTTGGCTAATACAATACTATGCATATGTACTGAGATTTGCAGTCTCATAAATCTTTTTCTTCATTTGCAGATTAAGCTGTATGTATAACATCTATGTGAATATTATGACATTTGTGATCGCATATGATACATATTTTCATCAATGAGTAATATACTAACTGCTGCATTGTAATCTCACTTTCCCTCCTGTGCTCCCGAAATTTCTCTTGGAGCTTACTTTATGTTCTATGTATTTTGTGTATTGTATGTGAATCCTATTCTACTAACTCATTGCACATTCTAACAGCGGATTACTCTGCTATAGAAGTACATAAGGAAATTGTAATACTGAAACAAGAGGTTCCCTCCAAGATACTTGTGCTTCAGAATTACCCTGGAGCTAATGTTATGCTTCCTTGTACAAATATATGGGAACCTTAATTTATCAGCTCATTAATAAGATTAATAACAGATTATCTGTGATCCATACATACCAAATAACTCTATTATTGTGATAGTTTTATGACATCTTTGACACCCTTGACCAACTGAGAGTGTTCATTTTGTGATACTCTATTATTACTCTAAGTGAGTCACATAGGAGATGTCATCTGCACATATATGTTATATTTAATTACTGCAGATATCCTACCAGGATTAAAAGGCGATCTGTTTTATATTTTTTTGTTACATTAATTATATATTAAGAAAATACCTATTCTGTCTATTTTGATAATGTTGACGCACAAATTACAAGTGTAACAATGAAATTATGCTCATGCGTAAACTTTTTTGGTACACGGTTTTTATAATAAAAATGGACTTCTCACTGCACTAGTCCTACATCCATCATTTGGTTACGTCTCTGCTCTGACCTAGGTGGGGGCATTCTACCCTTCCTCATATGACTATTACTACGGCCATACATCACCAAAATGCCCAATCTCGTCTGATCTTGGAAGCTAAAAGGTGTTAGGCCTGATTAGTACTTGGAGGGGAGACCCCCAGGGAATACCAGGTTCCGTAGATTAAAGAGGAATATTTGGGGACCCCAAGTGTGTCAGTCAGAGCACCACGAACCATATTCTTATCCGTGTATCCTATTTATGGTTAAACACCTTTACCTATTTTGACCACGAATACCATACCCATTGGAATGATTATTAATTGTTTAGTATTTCGCCAGAGGATCACCTCAGGACCTTATTAGATCCATTTACATTTATATTTTTATAGTTTTGTTTTTTCTTGGGGGATTCTGGTACCTTACATTTTATTTAATTATACCAAATAAAAGTTATATTTTATTTTAGTTTTCTAAGTGTGCCCCAACAACTAGCCCTACTTTCCTCCTTGTTTTTGTATGTATTGATTAGAGGTAGCACAGGGCAGGGAAGGCTGGACTGGGAAGGGGGGACAAGGCAGAAAAGACTGGCTGGATTAGAGGGCACAGGGCAGGGAATGATAGCTGGTTTAGGGTGAGCACAGGGAAGGGAAGGGTGGCTTGATTAGACAGAGGAAGGAAAGGCTGGCTGGACTGGGGGGGCACAGGGAAGAGAAGGCTGCCTAGACAAGGGGAGCAAAGGGCAGGCGAAGGCTGGCTGGAGTAGGGGGTTAGGGTAGGGAAGGCCAGCTGCACTAGGTGGAGGGGCATACGGCAGGGACTCCGGGTCCTACCTTGTTTCTCAGTGTCAGCAGGCCCGGCCCCGAGAGTCAGCGGCGCAGACACACAACGGCAGCCTGGGAGAAACAGCGCAGCGCTGCCGGCGGCACTTCAAATATGGCGTTGGCCGCGAGCCAATCACAGCTCGCGTACCAGCAGCCAATCAGGAGCGGCCATAGCGGCCACTCCTGATTGGCCGCCGGTCCGCGAGCTGTAATGCTCGCGGATGGTGCCATGCATCAAATACTGGTGGCGGCACTGCGCCGTTTCTCCCAGGCTGCCGAAGCCCGATTTCATTACCCTCTTGTCACCGGGCCCCCGCTCTATCCGGGCCCGGGACTCCAGGCCCGGCAGACCCCCCTGATGGCGGCCCTGCTTACAAGCACCTCTTTTCAAGACTTCAATCACATCAAATGCAAGACAATCCTTCAGTAACTACAAAAGGCAACTTACCCCTCCTTAAGTATGAGAAGAAAGATTACATCGCTGTGAAGACGCCAGGACTGCGCCGCACATCCGGATGGACACCTGCTGATGACGTCACTCTGTCCCCGTCATCCCACTGCAGCCTGGGTGTCCCGTTGCCAGGCAACACCAGACGCACAGAGTCTGCGGGGCTTGCAGTCCGGCGTTGAAAATAAAAAGTTAAGAATAAACCAAGCTGCTACAAATAACATATAAACAAATAAAACCACACAAACAGAATGAACACAAAGGGCAAAAGAATGCTTAATACAATGTAAACATTGTCTAACCATGGTCTTACACTAGAAGATACTGGACATATACATACCCCCAGTGCGCACTAAGGGTCTGATTCAGACCCTCTCGCGAGCGCATAGTGGGTGGATGTTTGGCCCCTGCGCATGCGCCGCCTCCTGCGTACGCATGCGCGTGCCCCAGCGAGCGATAGCAGCTCCATCGCTCCGGGGCTCACTACAAGACGGGGAGGCTGTTGATGTTGATCGACAGCTCGCCTCGTTTTGTAGGTGGGTAGGAGGGGTGGCTGCACAAACGGAGGCATTCCCGAAGGAACGCCTGCCGTTTGTGGGCGGCCCTACTGACATCACTCGTGATCTCAGTAGTGGACTTCCTGCTCTATTAGAGCTGGAAATCCACTTGGCATTGCGAGTGCTGAGACCCTACCTTAGGGCCTCCTCGCAATGCCGATGGTCGCGATAATCGCGACCATCGCCAGGCCGCTCGCACTTCTGTGGGTGGTCACCCACAGCTTTGCGAGCGGCCTGGAGGCTGAAGCTAAAAAAAAACCGTCCCGCCCTGATTCAGAGCGAGCGCTCGCAAATAGCGAGCACCTCTGAATCAGGGCCTAAGAAACAAGCACATAAAGCTCAAAGTGCTGAAACAAAGATGAAAATACAAAGCCACTGACCGTAAAAGAGGCAACAGCTCAGCCTAGCTTCTGTATAGGTAGACACTACTTTTCAGAGCTGGGGGTGGGGCCACACCACGGGCAGTAAGCTGCACAGAAATAGAGCTAATAGAGGCAGACCTCTGAGTATGGGGAGCGTGCCTTGAACACTGATGGACACCTTGGATATGTCATGTGACCAGTGTTTAGAGATTGGAGCTCAGTCAGCAGAAGCAAGAGAAGACACAGTGATGAAGGTAGAAGAATCAATGGACACTGAAGCTTAGTGTTGTGAGTGGAGAGTTACAGTGAGTAGGGGGCGAGACAGGCTCCCTGTCAGGACTGCGACTATTTCAGTACATAAAGATAGATTACTTTGCTGGCGTTCTTCACATACAGGGAATAGAGTGTTAAAGTGATCATCTGTTTCCAAGGTGTTGTCAGGTTGTGGGATTCCTAGATTGCTCTTTATTTCAAACCTGTTTCCATTTGGGTCACATGTTCTGAACTGACAGACCTCTAGTATAAAGCCTGTTACTAACTGTGTCTCAGTGTCTGTGCAACGTTACTTTCAGGTCTTTCTTGGACTCCTGTCAGATCCCTGCTGTGCCTGTAGGTTGCTGTGGACTTTGCTATATCTCCGCTCATGTTCCAGCTAAACTTCTGATGCCAGTTACCAGCCGCACTACAGAGCTCAGCATAGCCATTGCCAAAGTATTGCTTTTTGCTCCACTGCTGTGGTTTCACCTTTTGCTGCACTATTTACTTTGCCTGTTGCCTCTCACTCCTGTGGACATCGAACCCAACTTCGTTACAGTTGTCAACTGCACCGTTACAGATATCATCACCGCATCGCGGGGCTCAACCCAGTTCCAGATTCTAGTCACACCACAGGGCTCAACCCTGCTTCAACCTTCATTGCAACGCGGGGCTCAACCCCGCTCCGGATTCTAGTTACACCGCAGGGCTCAACACTGTTCCAGAACCACACCGCTTCACAGGGCTCAACCCTGCTTCAACCTCATTGCATCACAGGGCTCAACCCTGCTCCAACCTCACCGCATCACAGGGCTCAACCCTGCTTTGACCTCACCGCATCACAGGGCTCAACCCTGCTTCAACCTCACAGCATCACAGGGCTCACCCCTGCTCCATCTTTCACCGTATCACAGGGCTCACTCTGCTCCGGATCTCCATCTATACAGGGTTCCACCCAGGTGAAGCTCCTCTATACCATCCTGAGGTGTTAGCCTCATACTGGACTCAGGGTTCCCTACCATATTAACTTTTCTGTGTTAAAGACTATATGGGGGATTTTCTCCTATACTCATTATTGCTTATGTGAACCTCAGTGTTGTTGAGACTATGTGAGACGTTGCTATTATATTTCTCCTGTGACTAAATTCTATTTACTATTATTCCGTGCTATCGAGATTTCATGAAAAGGTCATTCCTAAAGCCACCCCAGTTTATTGTGCCTAGTAGGCCTGCCTCCTCCCAGGAGTCTCAAGTGTTGGCAGCCGTGACACTCCCAGCACTCAGACTCATCTTCATGTGTGACTCCCTAGCCATTGACCTTACTGCATGTCACTAATATAGATAGATAGATAGATAGATAGATAGATAGAAGTTAACTGATAAGCTGTGTCATGTCCATTCATACAAATCAATACTTTTTTGAGCCAGACCATCAATATCGTATTTCAGTGGTTTATTAAGAGAGCAGGGGTCCATGTGCAGTCTCTTCATATGGACCCCCTCCTCGTTATCCAGCACTGCGCTGCATTAGTGAGCACTAGAAGACTCTGTGCCAGGCGATTTTTCTACTGTGCATATGCAAAATGTATGATTTCTGCAGTGCTGGTGCTGCTGATGCACGACCCTGGAGAGGTAAGTATTGAAGAAATGGATTTAGGGTGTGTGGTGTGAGCCCCCTGAACCCAGGGGCCCTTGTGAACCACACACCTTGCAACCATTATAAACATACTTGCCTACATTTCATTTTTCCTCCCTGGGAGAAGCCCGGGGAAGAGAAGCAGGTGGGGGACGGGCCATGACATTTTGTGTCATTAAGCCCCACCCCCTCAATGTAAACCACCACGAATAGTGCATACTTAAATAGGGGCGGGGCCAAATGACGCAATTCTTGAAGAATAGCATGATTAAGCCCTGCCCTTTACTCTGGGACCCCCGATCTCCGTGAAAATTCTCCCCATTCTGCCCACTTACTAGGAAGTGCGTAGTACGAACCTACGCTACCAAAAAATCGTGAGCCTCCCTCGACTTTCGGGAGAGTATAAATACGCCGCTGTCGTATCCCCACTTGAGGCATGGGACAACCAATTGAATCTTAAATAGCAAATATCTCAGTTATTTATGTGCTTTAATTAATATTTAATTTATATACACACATGTCAAAGCAGGATTAAAAGTGATGCTATACGTTTCTTGTCTGATAAAGGGCATTCAACCAACCTAATATGTGTTATAACAGACTTTGGTACATCTAAAATAATGGATTTTCTGTAATAAAAGATCAATGAATTTGCACAGAAATGTAACAGAAGATAATTTGCTTCAAGGTTAGTGTGACAAATATAGAAGTCGATTAATTAAACACTAGTCAGAGAATCAATAAAGCATTCTGAGAAAATAGTGACAATGACTGGGGAACATGATCTCTGTCGCTGCAAGTGTTCTCAATTCCATCCAAACAGGCCTGGAGGTAACATATACAGTAAGTGTATAAATATGGCAATGTTCTTGTCTGCTTGTTCTGTTCCAGACAAAGAGCTCTATTGTTACAAAGGCATTATTACCAGACAGCATGGAGCTGTGACTCAGTGAATTCTGCTTGTTCTGAGCTTTTGCAGATCTTTAAGAGATGAATTATGTTACGTGATATTTCTAATTGAAGTGGGTCCAGCCATGGAAATGCCTATTAATGCATTTACATTATTTTACTTTTTAGTGTTAGTATTAAATCTAACATATTATTATACGGCACTAAGGAGCAAGGCAAAAAAACAAGTAACTTTGTACCTAAATAAACAAGGGTATATCTGGAGGGCATATTTGCCAACCTCTGCAGGGGGCAGGGCTTGACAGAGGTGGCAGGGTCTGGGGCGGTGGGGATCGGCAGAGGTGGGCAGGTCTGGGGGCGTGACGATACAAGATCACCGGCACTGTGGAGCAGGGGGCGGAGCCACGATGATGCGATTCAACGCGAATTGCGTCATCAGCTGCCTGTGCTGCCTACTTCACTGGGTAACTAGGTGGTCACTGCCGGGTAGCTCCAAACCCGGGAGACTTATCCACCTTTCTCTAATAATGGCCACACTGGCTCATATCAATCTTTACAAATATTTGTATTTTCTGCAACTTATTGTTTATAGCCTGTGATCTCTCTTACATGACCCCACTGCAGTAATCTATGCTTAATAGCAGGTATCCCGATAGCTTACATTTATACTATTTATCTGTGATCTAAAAGCTTTATACACAGTAATTTAATATAACCAATATATCAGTTAATTGGGTCCTGAATAATGAACCTGATATTCCAGAGAAATAAATCACTTTCCTTATAATGTCTGTCAAGTTTGTATTATCTCTCAACTACTTTAAATTTGAGACTCTACAGCCATGGGCAAAAGTTTTGAGAATGACACAAGTATTGGTTTACACAAAGTTTGCGGCGTCAGTGTTTTTAGACCTTTTTGTCAGATGTCGCTATGGTATACTGAAGTAAAATTACAAGCATTTGATAAGTATCAAAGGCTTTTATTGACAATTACTTTAAGTTTACGCAAAAAGTCAATATTTGCAGTCTTTTTCAAGACCTCTGCAATTCGCCATGGCATGCTGTCAATCAACTTCTGGGCCACATACTGACTGATGGCTGCTCATACTTGCCTAATACTTGGAGTTTGTCAGAATGTGTGGGTTTTTGTTTGTCCACCCGCCTCTTGAGGATTGACTACAAGTTCTCAATGGGTTTAAGGTCTGGGGAGTTTCTTGTCCATGGACTCAAAATTTCAATGTTTTGTTCCCCAAGCCACTTATCACTTTTTTCCTTATGGCAAGGTGCTCCATCATGCTGGAAAAGGCATTGTATGTCACCAAACTGTTCTTGGATGGTTGGGAGAAGTTGCTCTTGGAGGATGTTTTGGTACCATTCTGTCACAAGCTGTCACAAGCTGCCGCTGCATCTTGTTGGACAACAGTGCTCCTGGAGGCTCTCTCAGGCCTGTTGCTGGAAGATGTGGATGCCACGCTGCCAATCCAGGAAGTCCTCCCATCTGGCTGCTCCGTCATTTCTGCCTGGACTGGTGCCTCCTCCTTTTCTTTCTTGTGCGTTGCTTAGATGCCGGTGATAACGTCTTACACGTGTTTCCTGTTCCATAGTGTTGGTATCTCTCCTTGTGTACTCCAGCATCTCCTGTCTTGGCCATGTTGTTGTTCCAGGACACTCTGCAGCATCTGATGGACTCAGCCTAAACACAGTGGCTATCTTCACTGTATTGTGTCTCCAGTCATCTCAGCTGCCGTACTATATTCTGGTGGCATCAGCTGCACTGCAGCGTCCGAGTACCCTCAGCAATAAGATCCCGGCTATCTCTGCTGCTCTGGGTCTCTAGTCATCTCAGCTGCTGTACTACATCCTGGCAGCATCAGCTGCACTGCAGCTTCTGA
This sequence comes from Taudactylus pleione, assembly GCA_031769625.1. Lineage (NCBI taxonomy): Eukaryota > Metazoa > Chordata > Amphibia > Anura > Myobatrachidae > Taudactylus > Taudactylus pleione. The sequence continues at coordinate 15,485,350 of JAUIMM010000005.1, read as the reverse complement.
GTGCTCTTTGCAATACACCTCAGCTACCTCCACTGATCTGCATCCCCAGACATCCCTGCCAAGTATCTCCAGCCCCCAAGGCTGTAACTTGGCCATAAAGCCACATTCCTGCCAAATATCTTCAGCCCTCAAGGCTGCAACTTGGCCACAAGGCCACATCCCTGCCAAGCATCTCCAGCTGCCAAGGCTTCAACTTGGCCACAAAGCCACATCCCTGCCAAGCATCTCCAGCACTCAAGGCTGCAACTTGGCCACATCTCTGCCAAGCATTTCCAGCCCTCAAGGCTGAAACTTTGCCACAGGGCCACATCCATACAAAACATTGATCAGTCCTCCAGGCTGCAACTGGACAATCTTTTGTGTTGACTCCATCGCTTCATATAATCCTCAGTACTATTGTCTTCATCAAAGGTGAATCTTATCCGGGATTCGTAACACATTCTTTATTCATGGCTGTGTTCTTATGTAAAATTGTGAGTGATCCCACTCTCTTGGTTAAGAAGCAACCCCACACATGAATGGTCTCAGGATGCTTTACTTTTGGCATTACACAGGACTAATGGTAGCACTCACTTTTCCTTCCCCAGACAAGTGTTTTTCCAGATGCCCCAAACAATCTGAAAGGGGATTCATAAGAGAAAATAAGTTTACCCCAGTCCTCAACAGTTCAAAACCTGAACCTTTTGCAGAATATCAGTCTGCCCCTGATGTTTTTCCTGGAGAGAAGTGGCTTCTCTGCTGCCCTTCTTGACACCAGGCCATCCTCCAAAAGTCTTCATCCTGTGTCATGCCAACAGTAAAGCATCCTGAGACCATTCATGTGTGGGGTTGTTTCTCAGCCAAGGGAGTGGGATCACTCACAATTTGCCTAAGAACACAACCATGAATAAAGAATGGTACCAAAACATCCTCCAAGAGCAACTTCTCCCAACCATCCAAGAACAGTTTGGTGACGAACAATACCTTTTCCAGCATGATGGAGCACCTTGCCATAAGGCAAAAGTGATAACTAAGTGGCTCGGGGAACAAAACATCTAAATTTTGAGTCCATGGTCTGGAATCTCCCCAGACCTTAAACCCATTGAGAACTTGTAGTCAATCCTCAAGAGGCAAGTGGACAAACAAAAACCCACAAATTCTGATAAACTCCAAGCACTGATTAGTAAAGAATGGGCAGCCATCAGTCAGTATGTGGCCCAGAAGTTGATTGACAGCATGCCATGGCGAATTGCAGAGGCCTTTAAAAAAGATGGGTCAACACTGCAAATATTGATTCTTTGCCTAAGCTTATTGTAATTGTCAATAAAAGCCTTTGACACTTATGAAATGCTTGTAATTTTACTTCAGTATACCATAGTAACATCTGACAAAAAGGTCTAAAAAACACTGAAGCAGCAAACTTTGTGAAAACCAATACTTGTGTCATTCTCAAAACTTTTGACCATGGCTGTATATTCACTTACAGCATAAGAGAACTGCATTGGGGACTTTGGCTGCCCCCATCCTAGCTAATATCTTTATTGGACAGTGTAATTATTTGGAACATCTGTCTCTCCAGCTAGTCATTGATTCAGCAATAAATACTGTACAGTAAATACGTGATTATTATTTGGATGGGAGATTGTTTGAAACTTGTGATTTTCATCAGGTACCTCATCAATAACAATAATAATGATCTAAGCTTTGTACATAGCAGCAGTAATACTTAGTTCCTGTGACTATAGTTTATCTTACAGGTATACCTAAACTCCAAAGCTTATGAATTAAAATAAATTGCACCCCATTTACTGACTATGGGCCACTGCAAAAATCTGTGGTTAGGCCAAGAACTAGTTTTCTTTTAATGTCCCAGTACAGGCGAGCAATTGCTGTTCTTGTAAAATGGAATTGAGAATTTGGTAGTGGGGACACAGGATCTCAATTATCTGTCTAGAAACACATGCATATATGCAGTTCTAATGCTAGCATAGCCGTCATGGCTTCAGTGTTCCACTGTGCAACTGGATGCAGGGCCGGTGCTAGACTTCTCGGCACCCTAGGCAAAACTTCTGCATGCGCCCCCCACCCCGCCCCCCCCCTGTACTCATTTAGCCCCTCAGGTGAAAATTACTTTACACAGGTGGAGTGGCGGATACGTTTCGTCTTAAAAGAATATATATAACAAAACTTATCCGTCACTCAACCTGTGCAAAGTAATTTTCACTTGAGGGGCTAAATGAGTACGAAGAGGGGGGCGCAGGCAGAAGTATGTGTATGTATATATATATATATATACACACACACATACACGCACACAGTATCAGGGGCGTAAGTAGAACTTTTTGGGCCCCATAGCAGCATTTTTAAGGGCCCCCCCTAACTTAGGTCTTAAACAATGCCCACAGTAGTAGTTCCCCGAAAACACTAAATGCCCACAGTAATGGTGCCCCTTATGCAATTGCCACTGTAATGTGCCCCTTACACAGTTCTCCCAGTAGTAATAATGCCCCCTGTAGTAATGCCCCTGGTAACAATGCCCCCTGGTAATAATGCCCTTAAAAGTAATGCCCCCTGTAGTAGTGCCCCCAGTAGTAATGCTTCCTGCAGTGCCCCAGTAGTAATGCCCCTTGAAGTGCCCCCAGTAGTAAGGCCCCTGTAGTGCCCCCAATAGTAAGGCCCCTGTAGTGCCCCCATATGATGCCCCCAGTAGTAAGGCTGCTGTAGTGCCTCCATATGATGCACCCAGTAGTAAGGCCATTGTAGCACCCCCATATGATGCCCCCAGTAGTAAGCCCCCCCGCACGCACACACACACACAAAAAAAACAATACTTACCTTAAACCCCGCTTGAGTGCCTGCTGCCATCAGTCGCCCGCTCCTCGGAACTATGGGAGTAACATCATGATGTCACTCCCATAATCCTCTGCGGGACCCGGAAGCCAAAGCTCAGGAGTGAGCTCCGTCCTCCGGCTGCTGCTGGCGCTGGGGGGGGGGAAGAGGAGAGAAGGAGCGGGTGCCCGCTGGTAACACAATCTCAGCGGGCACCCGGCAAATGGAGGGTGCAATCGCTGGGCCGGCGGGCCCCATAGCAACCGGACAAACTCAGAAGCGCCCTCTAGTGGTCGGCGACCCTAGGTAACTGCCTAAGCTTGCCTAATGGAAGCACCAGCCCTGACTGGATGGCAGCTTTCATACTTTCTTCCTCTTGCAAAGGATTGTTTCACAGTCAATTGTTGTTTGCAACTAGGCTTCTTGGACCCCTTCTGGGATGAAGATTCACCCCTGCAGCAGTCCTAGTGCGCAAGGATTCTTCATGGGAATCATGGATAGGAGTGGAGTCAGTTAGCGTTTGCATATTGGATGCAGGAGGAATACATCCAATCACTAAAAAGGAGAATGAAGATGAAGTTGATGTAGATGGAGATTGCCTGAGCTGGGATTTAGCTAATACTGGACTGCGTATTATTTTACCAGATTTTTCATTTTTTTCCAAAAATTTTGCATGAACTTGCTGCATATGACAGAGTAGGACCCTAGATGGTTAACATCCCTACCTCTACTTACTTTGGCTTCATAAACAGTACAGATGGCTTGACAAATGTTGCCAGGATTTGGGTAAAAATAATTCCACACAAAAGAGGTGGCTTTTTTGGTCTTTAGCCCAGGCATGAGCATGGCCTTCTTTTAATTACAGGCAAGAACTGCTGCCACTGGTGGCTGACTTACTTTGACACAAACAACATCCACATCATCAACATTCTCATCAGCGTCAGATACACAAATTTCCCCCTCACCCAGTTGCACTTCCACAGTAGCATCTTCATATATTTATATGTCATCATCTTTATTTGTTCTGCTCATCCACACATTTGCAGAGGTTGCAGAAACTGTGGATGAAGGTTTCTCTAAGAGTACAGTGTCAGACTCACACATAAAGAAGGTGGATTTGTGAAGTTTGTGAACACACAGTTTGTTCTTCAGCCAGGTGAACTGCTTTGCCTGTTTTAAAGGTGACACATGTAGTCGTAGGTGCAACACCTGCTCATTCTAAGGGGTAAATTTACTAAAGTGAGAGTTTTTAGAAGTGAGTTTTAAAAGTGATGTTGCCCATAGCAACCAATCAGATTCTAGCTATTATCTTCTACAAGGTGCTAGTTAAATGTTAAGTAGAATCTGATTGGTTGCTATGGGCAACATCACTATTAAAACTCACTTTTAAAAACTCTCACTTCAGTAAATTTATCCCTTAGAGTGAGAAGGTGTTGCATGTGAGGTTTCAGAAGATGCCTGACTATGTTTGGCCCTGGCTTCTGCAATAGGCATCGCAAAGGCAATTGCCTGAGCCTTTTCTTGACACTGCATGTGGAATGTTGGCAATTTTTCATTTATTTCAGCAGTAATTTTTTTCCCTATAATTAGAGGTGATGTTTTCTTTAACATTGTGAAATATTGTTTAGATTTCAGGTGCCCTTTCTTAAACTTTATTTCCCCTGGATCACCTATAGCAGATGTTGAAGTACTACCATGACTGCTGGCAGCAGCCGCAGCACTAGTACTAGGTTGCTGCTCCTGCTCTTCTATTGACTGATCCATATTGACTCACATAGATCCTAGTATAAGGGTGGCACCCTAATGACATTATATTTTTAGCACACAAGTTTTATCATTTTAATTTTTGATAACAGTGCCTGAACACACAACACAGTGCCTCACAACACCCTTAGTAATGGTGGCACGCTAATGACGTTATATTTTTTAGCACACAAGTTTTATAATATTAGCATTTTGTAACAGTGCCTGAAGGCACTGAATACACAACAAACTTCCTCACACTCCTTTAGTGTAAGCCAGGTATCACCCTAATATTGATGTTATATTTTTTAACACACAATTTTTATATTACTAAACATTTTTACCAGTGCCTGAATACACAAACTGTCTCACAGTGCCCCTAGTATAAGCCGGATGGCACCTTAATGATGTTATATTTTTGAACACACAAATTGTATATTATTAACATTTTTTAACAGTGCCCGAAGACCCTGAACACACAACAAGCTGCCTCACAGCACCCCTAGTATAAGCAGAGTGGCACTCTAACAATGACGTTATATTTTTTAACACACAAGTTTTATATTATTTAAAAAATGTTAACGGTGCCTCCTGAACACACAAAACTCCACCACAGTGCCCCTGGTATAAGCCAGATGGCACCCTAATAATGAGGTTATATTTTCTTATTAATTTTATTTTTAACAGTGTCTGAACACACAACAAACTGCCTCACAGCGCCCCTAGTATAAGCCAGGTGGAACCCTAATAATGACATTATATTTTTTAACTCACACGTTTTAAATTACCAACATTTTTAACAGTGCCTGAACAAACAACAAACTGTCTCACAGTGCCCCTAGTATAAGCCCTAATAATGACTTTGTAATTATTATTATTATTATTATCCTTTATTTATATGGTGCCACAAGTGTTCCGCAGCACCTTACATAGTACATAAACATAACTGAACAAGAAACCAGTGACTTACAGTACAATACAGGGCAAGGATATGCTGCATTAGTGATTATAACACTGAAATTAAACAGCAGGGAGTCAGCAATCAAGTGTTAGATGCCCTTGCGGGGAGTAAGGAGTAGAAGAAAGGATAAGGAGAAGCACATGAGGGAAAAGTGCCCTGCTCATGAGAGTTTACAATATGAAGGGAAGGGTCAGACAGACAAGCATGACACGGATGGGGTAGACAGGGAGGAAAGAGCACGTAGTAGTGGATTAGGATGAGGGCTGATAGGCCTTGATGAAGTAGTGGGTCTTGAGAGCCCGTTTGAATATTTGTATAGAGATGGAGACTCTGATAGGGAGAGGGTTCCAAAGGTAAGGAGCAGCACGGGCAAAATCTTGGAGGCAGGAGTGGGAGGAAGTAATCAGTTGTCAGGAGAGATAGCATGCATTTGTTGAGTTAAGTGGATGGGCGGCAGTGTAAAGGGAGATGAGGTCAGATATGTAAATGGGAGACTGTTGGGTGAGGGCTATGTAGGTGAGTGTAGGAACCTTGAATTGGATTCTGAAGGGGAAGGGGAGCGAAGGCAGATGTAGAATGTTTGGAGAGGAAGATGAGCCGAGCAGCAGCATTGAGGACAGATTGGAGTGGAGATTGATGGGAGTCTGGGAGGCCTGATAAGATGAGGTTACAGTAGTCCAATCTGGAGATGACCAGTGAGTGGATGAGAGTTTTAACAAACACAGTTTATATTATTAACATTTTTATTTTAACAGTGCCTGAAGGCCCTGAACACACAACAAGCTGCATCACAGCGCCCCTGGTATAAGCCAGATGGCACCCTAATAATGAGGTTATATTTTTTATCAAATTTTTTTTAACAGTGTATGAACACACAACAAACTGCCTCACAGCGCCCCTAGTAATGACATTATACTTTTTAACGTACAAGTTTTATATGACATTTTTTTGGTTGTGGTTGAACACACAACAAACTGCCTCACAGTGTTCCTAGTATAAGCCAGGTGGCACCCTAATAGTAATAGTGATGTTATAATAGGGTTTTTTGTTTTAGAAAAAAGTGCACCAGTAGGCTTTCTAAGTAACACAGTCCTGCAGACTTAAATGCTTTGATGAAATCATGACAAAAATCCCCATGGTTTTATTTGCTGCACACACATAAATTTGCAGTATATTATTGTTAGTGCCGATAGCTAAAGTTTTTTGCATACATTTATGGCATTAATATTGCCATGCTGCTGGTACCATGTATAATATGGGTAAAACCGAGTGCGGGCATATTTCTTTTCTGTTTTGTTTAAAAATGTTGAAAAGAGAGGGGGGTTTAACCCCCTACTGTTCCTCAGCACACTGAATTATACTAGCAACAATATATGAACACTATACGGTATTAGAATTTCAGAGATATTAGTTGCATGCATTTGCAAATACATGGGATGCTGCTAGGCCTTGTCAAGGCTTCTCTGTCACTAGCAGTCCATACACTAAATGATTCACGTATGGCGCGCAGAGCACCCCAAAATAACATCCAGCCCAGGACCCCCCCAGGGCATCACACGAAAAATGGAAAAAGAGTGACAGTGCAGTGTAAAGTATAGAAGTGTGCAAGTAATTACTAAGTGTTATGGGGTTAAAATATATGTGAAAAATGACATGAATAATAAACAAACATAAAAAGGTGATGTGAAAAGTAACTATGTGTATTAAGTGGTGATGCCCTCAGGATGCCCAGCCAGAGCACCCTTGGGGGCCCTACGCCCAAACGCTCACCCCAAATGTAATGTATGCCAATTAAAGCCTCATAATAAAGGCACATATATATTTTTAGCAAATATAAGACCTCATGATAAAGGCACATACATAAATGCATCCCCCCCTCTCTTTTCTACTTGGTATGACCCCTCCCTTTCATGCACCTGAAAATAGTACTACCAGATTGATTGAGCAGCTGCCATTTTTTTGTTTGTGGTTATGAGATGCATGAATGAGCCAGCATTAGCAGGGCATGCTGGTTCTAGTAGTGCTAGTTGGAGTTCCCAGGGGTGACTCCCAGGTAAGCTGGCTCTCAATTTGGATGCATTTATGTATGTGCCTTTGTCATGAGGCCTTACATTTGCTAAAAATATATTTGCCTTTATTATGAGGCTTTAATTGGCATACATTACATTTGGGGTGAGCGTTTGGGCGTAGGGCCCCCGAGGCTGCTCTGGCTGGGCCTCCTGAGGGCATCACCACTTAATACACATAGTTACTTTTCACATCACCTTTTTATGTTTGTTTATTATTCATGTCATTTTTCACATATATTTTAACCCCATAACACTTAGTAATTACTTGCACACTTCTATACTTTACATTGCACTGTCACTCTTGTTCCATTTTTCGTGTGATGCCCTGGGGAGGTCCTGGGCTGGACGTTATTTTGGGGTGCTCTGCGCGCCAGACGTGAACCGTTTAGTGTAGGGACTGCTACTGACAGAGAAGCCTTGACGAGGCCTAGCAGCATCCCATGTATTTGCAAATGCATGCAACTAATATCTCTGAAATTTTATTACCATATAGTGTTCATATATTGTTGCTAGTATAATTCAGTGTGCTGAGGAACAGTAGGGGGTTAAACCCCCCTCTCTTTTCTACTTGGTATGACCCCTCCCTTTCATGCACCTGAAAATAGTATTACCAGATTGATTGAGCAGCTGCCATTATTTTGTTTGTTTAAAAATGTTGCCTTGTGCTATCATGGCAGCTTTCAATTAAGGCTATAAAAGGCCTAGGGGCATATTCAATTAGCGGCGAAAAAGCCGAGATCCGCGAAAAAGTATCGCCGAGAGCGACTTTTCGCCAGTCTGAAAGTTTCCTTGGTATTCAATTCTAAAGAGTTTTCGTGCACGCGAAAACGCAATGCAATGTAATAGGTGAAAAAGATTTGCGTCTGAATAGGTGTCGAAAAAAAGTGCAGAATTGCGGTTTTGGTGTGCAAAGGTGGGGAAACCACTCTGCACCTTCGGGACAGCCCCCCAAAGTTTAACTGCGTCAAAAAAATCCCCCAAAAAATTGAATAGCACCCCAGAAAAGGGATCGGTATGATATACCGCCGGATGCATGTTCAAATCCCGATGCTGGAAGACCGGCAGTGAAGATCCCGACAGGTAAGTATTTGAAGTATTCACTAACCTTAACCCCCCAGGTGCTTGATGAAGGTGCGTATTTGATGTTTTTTAAAACTTCACTTTGGCGATTTTTCACCATGCTTGCACCCATTTTCATGTACCCCAAATTTGCTGGGACTAGTTATTTTCTCAAAAAAACCCTGCTAAATGCTATTCTTCATCACTTGTGCAAAGACGCTAATTAGCAGCTATTGAGAGCATTTAAGTACCCCAAATACCTTCAGCAGGTCAATTCGGGGGTATCTATAGTGATCCCCAATGTTAGTGCATCTTTTGGGGGATGTCAGGCAGATTTTACCAAAACTGACAGCACTTTTCGCCTGTTTGCGTTCCGCCGGGTCCCGTTTTCACTTCCTTTGGAATTGAATAGGGTGATAAGCGGGTATGCGCGCAAAACTTTTCCGCAGGTAAAAACCAGTGATGACGGCGAAAAGTACGGCATGTGAAAAGTGGACGACTTTTCGCTGCTAATTGAATATGCTCCCTAGTTGGGTGTGGCTCACAAGCCAGTCCTTGTATAGATGTGTCCCTCTATATTTGGGGGGTGAGTACATTTAACTGCAATGTAATGGTGTGCTGGTCATATATGCTAGAGTAGGGACCTTCAGAAAAAAAGGGGTCCCTTGCCGCTGGGCTGCAGGCTTAAATGCTTTGATCAAATCATGACAAAATCCCTTTGGTTTTATTTGTTGCACACACATAGATTTGCAGTATAATATTGTAAGCGGCGATAGCAAACATTTTTCTACTCCTATGTGTACTCCTATGTGTATTTTGGGCCTCACAGTGCTGCAGCAGCACACAGTGGGGTAGATGTATGAAACAACAAAAGCAACCGCAGAATCTGAGGGTTTGAATAAATTTCACTCAGAACAGTGAGAAGTAAGAGTGCAACATTTAATAGTAAAAAAAAAAGCACATATCAAAATAAAAGTAGCAGCTGTAATGAAAAAAAAAACTGCAACAGTGTAAAATCAATGTAGCATACAATAATGATACAATCATTGAATAGTCCTGGAGTCTGAACCACTGTAGCAACTAATAGCAATAGTGAAGTGTTCCTTAATTAGGAGAAAGTTCCAACCTGAAGGTACGTAATAGATAGTGCGCGCGCTTAATCAGCAATATTTCAGGTAGGCACGTATTGTGTAAGCATTTCACAGCGCTAGGCTTTACCTGCAAGTAAGATTATAACGTTCCATGTAAAGATAGATGAAAGTCCGGCTGTAGCGGTGATGGCAAACCGCATCCACAGATGGCTGGCTCTGGTGCTCAACCCGACCTGCGGGGAGCTCACTGATGTTGTAGTTGGAGGCCGCTCTGGGGGTTCCGTGTAACTGGGGAAGTCCGGAAAGTTTCAAAATAAAGATGAATCCGCAGGTAGATAATAAAGTGTTGTATGAGGCTGTTGTTAAAGCCGTTCAGGTGCTGTGATAAAGAAGACAGGTGTCTCCGTCCTGATCCTTCTGAATAAGGTGCAAGTGCTTCCAGTCGGTTCTCACAGGACGTAATGAGGTTAGGAAGAGGCACCCATGCGTTTCGACATCCTCTTGATGTCTTTTTCGGGCAGATGTATGAAGCGCTGGAAAGTAATAAAGTGCAGAGTGATAAATGACCAACCAATAAGCTCCCAACTGTCATGTTACAGGCTGTGTTTGAAAAATGACTGTTGGGAGCTGAGTGGCTGGGTGTTTATCACTTCCCAGAGCTTCATACATCTGCCCCAGTGTCTCTACATCACCCCTTTAACACAGTGCTCCTAATTTTTTTATTATTTTTTTTAATAAAGAGGTGCCCCAGTAGGCTTTTTTTTAGTAACAAACACAGTGCTGCAGTCCACTCCTATGGCATTTTTTGTTGTGCCTCACAAAGTATAACAGTGCTCCTAATCATGTTTGTCATTTGCATACACAGTGCCCCTATACCCACACCCTATCCCTCCGGTCTCCAGTGTGAAATGGCTCCTGATCATGAGGGAGGGACTTCGTAGCTATCCAGTGTATAAGGAGACCAATCTGTACATATACTGTCTGTATGTCCAGGGCAGTGCAAGATTTTTTGCTGCTCCCCCAGATTCCAGAACTTGCTCAAATGATCTGGAATGGTGACCACATATTATGCAGAATGGCCCTACTGCTTCAAATAACGGCATACTGTGATTGCTGGTGCTGTATATGTCAGAATTAGTACATACGCTATACTTCATAAGACGTATATTATAGCTGGTTAAGAGCTGATTATGGTCCTCTTCATGGACTGGCCACTAAAATCAAGCATTTGGAAACCCCCCCTCTAGAAATCCTGCGTTTGCCTCTGGACTTTAATGTGCAATCCAAAACACGCATGATCCGGTGCCAGGAAAATTATGTTTTGCCTCTTTTTGGGATCTGAACCTGGCAGGAAGACCGACCCCTGGCTTCGTTCGACTCGGAACCTTTTTAGGTCAGGTGTGTTCGGTTTCCACAGAAACCGAACCGGACATCTCTACTGCTAACTATATTCCACATTCCACTATATTCTACATTGGCCGGGGCTGCCCTTCACACTTCAATCAAAACCATTTTGGTGTGGCTCCCCTATTTGAATTTTGAACTGTCACGCACTTAGGGCCTAATTCAGTCCCGCTCGTGAGCGCACAACTTGATAGTCCCCCACTGCGCATGCGCACGCCAGAGCCGGCTCCAGCGTGTGCATGCATGAGACCCGGCCAGCGACGGGCGCTCCGTCGCTACGGGTCTCGCACCAAAACAGGGCGGCTGTCAATTATGATTGACAGCTCTCCCCGTTTTGGAGGTGGGCAGGGGGAGTGGCTACACAAACGGAGGCGTTGCCGAGGGAATGCCTGTCATTTGTGGGAGGCACCACTGACATCACCAGTGATGTCAGTGGTGAGCTTCTGGCTCTATTTAGAGCCGGAAGCTCACTGGGGATTGCGGGAATGAGACCCTACCACAAGGGTCTCGTCGCAAGCCCCGATGGTCGCGATGGTTGTGACCATCACCTGGCCGCTCGCAAAAGCTGTGGGTGGTCACCTTCAGCTTTGCGAGTGGCCAGGAGGCCGAAACAAAAAGAAAAAAAAACGCCCTGATTCAGAGCGAGCGCTCTGAAAGAGCGTCTGGCTCTGAATCAGGGCCTTAGTACACAGTCACTGCTGAGGGACTTTACGAACTCCCTGTATATAAATAAACTGTACAAGGGTCTCTATGCTATCTAAACCAATATGCTCACCATATGCTCTGCAGTTACATAAAAGTGCAGACAATAGACTCATGTGTTAACAATTCAGTAAATGCAGATCTTCATGTCATCACTTCTGATGATTCACCAAGCATATTTGTAATATGCTGACACTAACCATACTTTATGGGCAGAGGCGTCACCGGGTCTGATGATACCCAGTGCGCACTCCTATCCCCCTCACGTGGCGAAGTGTCTGCAAAGGGGCGTTACCTAACAAAACGGGGAGTGACCTCACTGGAAATCCCCCCAGGGGGTGTGCCCAGCATCCCTGGTGATGCTGGGCTGCCCCCGGAGGCTAGTTCCTGCACTGTCGGCTCATCCTCTATAACAGGAGCTGGGTGCTGCAGGAAAATGTCACACTGCAGCACCCGGCTCCTGTCGCTGTGGAGGAGCTGGCATTTTGGTGCCTCCGTGTACCCTCCGAGGGTGACACCCGGTGCGGCCCGCAACCCCATAGTGACGCCACTGGTTGTGGGCAAGTGCAGAGTGCATATATAGCGGATAACTTTCCTGATTTTATATGTATGGTTTTCTGTGAAAAATAACATTGATTTGACATTTTATTTCTATCAAGGACTTCACAGCACCCGGTGCCGGCCATGCCCAGACTGCATGACGTCATGCCGAGGGGGCTGAGCCGGCAGTGCCAGTAGGGACAACAGCACCAATGGAGTTATACTCAGGATGCTCCGGGTGTTGTACAGGTTGCCGGCTGCATGTATGGAGAGTCCAACAGATGATGCTGCAGCAGTGACACTGGCTGCAGGGTGCTGTCCTAGGCAAGCTGTAAGCCAGATGCAGGGACCGTGGGGCAACACAAAGCCCTGTCCTCTGTTCCATGGCATTTATTTCTTGCACTAAATTTACTCATAGGATAGTTTATAATTACATAAAGCAGACTACACTGTATTTGTTTATTCATCTGTAGCAGATGTACAGGGTAAATTATCATCAAAGTTTATATATAATGCACCAAAACTTCTCGGACAGGTGGGGAACAATTAAATTAAATAAAACAAAAAATATAACATATATGAATGTACAAACATGTAATACATGGGTAAATTTCAATGTAATTACTCATTTTTATTTGTGTTATTTTGTGTATATAAATTAAATTTTTTAAAAATGACTACACTATGAGAGTGTTTATCTCTTTTTTTGGAGTTCATGTTTGAAGCCAGATGCAAATTACTCGGGAACGATAGAGGAATTTATTTGGTGAAGCCAAGATAAAGACCCATAACATACTGCTTTTAGTGTTGGGTTAATACGGTATGCATATATTTATTGAGATTGTGTCACATTGTCTAAAATACTACACTACATAGGTGATTGCTCTCACTCTCTTATTTTTCATAAAATTTTTGGGATTATTCAACAACTGGTTCATTTGGAGAGCATTCAACTGCCACCGGCAAGACGGATTATAGTTGAACAAGACGCTGACATCTATATAACTGTCATACCTACACGGAAACAAACGGGATCGAGCGCTATTTCAGTTCGATACTGTATTTCTTATATATATATAAAATATTAAAAAACATATAAATAAAATACACAAGAGTAGGGACTGTATTATTGTAAAACGCTGAGGTGATTTGACTCTTTAAGTCCACTGTGTCCGGGAAGTGTATCCATTTTGCTTTTTAGAAGTATTAGGGCCTGATTCAGACCCGGACGGTATCTGCAGTCCGTTCGCTATTGCCAATGGTTGCTAATCTGCGCATGCGCGAACTACACTGTGTGATCAGAGATCCCTCGCTCGCTCAACAAAACCAGCCCAGCAGAGTGAGTGACAGGAGAGGCCATTTGTGGGTGGTGACAGGATAAATGTCCAATAAAAACGGGGGGTTGGAGATGCGAATGCAGGCGTGCCTGAGTGTTTCAACGCCGTTATAGGGGCGTGCATAATTAACAGGCAGCGTCATAGTACACATCACCAGCCATTTTTTTCTTCTGTTTTCCTCGCAATGCTTGCGGTAAAAAAAAGCTACAACAAGCACTGCGTTCACATCCGATAGTGGTCGATGTACCAATGTTTTCATAAACTTCGAGGAGATGACGTGGGGCAGTGGGCGTCTCTGCATACGCAAAGGGGAGTCTTCACACAAAGTGAACGCTCGTACAGGTATGATGGGCGTGCTTATACCTTGGCGAGCGATCTCTCCCCGCCATGTCACTTTCAAAAATTTCCATACTCATCATGCGAGCGTACGCTCATAGCGACCGGGTCTGAATCAGGCCCTTAGGGCCTGATACATTGCCGCTCGTAAGCGGCCGCTCGTTCGCTCTGAGCGATGTTCGCACATCTGAGCATGCGTATGGGTTGTAATGCGCATGCACCAACCAGTCAGTGCGGTCGGAAATCGTGTGCTCGCAAAATAGCGAATGCCTGCTAATTTGAGTGACAGGATGAGGCATTTGTGGGTGGTAACAGGGGAAGGTGCTTGAAAATGGGGAGTGGAGATCCGAACGCAGGCGTGCTAAACGGTCAAAACGGGCATTTTAAGGGTGTGCATAATTAACAAAGCAGCGTCATCGACCACGTCACTTGGTTGTCTTTTAGCCTGAACTGCTCGCATGATTGCGGTAGGAAAATGCTACCACATGAATAGCGAGCAGTTCATACGCCTTTCGATGTACTCGATTAATCTAATAAATAGCAGAGATGACGTATGATGTGAACAGCCAAGGGGCGTCTTTACAAAATAGCGAGCGCATGTTTCGGACGCTCGCTCAGACATAGAGACGTTAACAGACCGCAAAGAGCGAGCGCTCTATTTAAATAGCCAGCCCCTTTTTCTGAACGAGCGAGCGCAAATAGCGTCCGGCTCTGAATCAAGCCCTTAGTTCACTGTTGCCATCCCTGTCTGGGAGTGGGACCCAGGGCCTGATTCTGATGTGGACACAAATGCCATCACAGCTGCGATCTCTCACAGATGGCAATTGCAAAAATATGCTAATGACTCACTCACCGCCCAGTGCTTAGAGACGCCCACTGACAGCTTCTCACATCCGCCGCTCACACACAGAACCAGAAACATTGGAAACATCAAACACAGATCAGGCGGCCACCTGCCTTCTGAGTAAGTCTAAGCTGTCGCGACATAGCAGATATAATGACAAGCAGAGGGCTCTTCTGCTGCGAGCAAGAATGCACTGACTAATTTATGGACGCCCAGAAAACGGGATGCAGCCAGGAAGCCGACGGTCGAAATGCCGACTGCCGGCTTCCCGACTGTTTAATCCCGACAGGGGTCTAATGATAGGCGTCGACATCCCGACGCCTTTCATTATCCCTACGCCGGGAGCCCGACGCCCGGCATATCGAACGTAGGTAAGCCGGGTGGTGGGCGCGGAGGGTTAAATTTCAGGGCTCCCGGGGGGACTTAGGGTTAGGCACCCCCCCGGGAGGTTAGGGTTAGGCTAGGGGAAGGGGGGGTTAGAGTTAGGCACCCCCGAGGGGAGGTTAGGGTTAGGCACCCCTAAGGGAGGGTTAGGGGGGGTAGAACATAATGGTTAGGCAGTGTCCTTACCTATCAGGATTTAGATGCCTAGCAGTCTTCTGCTGTCGGGATTTGAAACACCGGGCATAGGTCCGGCGGTCATTCATACCGATCCCCAGAAAACAGTGCTTACACTATCTGACATGCCTGCATTTTTCTAATTACTCCCTGTTACCTCCCCCAAATGCTGATTACCTGTCATCTACTTTCCAAGTGCTCTGTGTTACTTACAAGCATGCGCCATGGCAAACAATCAATCCGCGGAAATATCGGCATTGGGCCCACATCTGAATCAGGCCCATAATCAATAATCATAAACCTTAGTGTGGACAGAGGCCTGATTCAGACCCGGTTGCTAGGATGCGATCGCACGCAGCTGTCAGCAGCCAAAGTATGCAAATCCCGCGATTGCTAGCAAGACATTAGCACGCCCACTATGTCTTGCCGTGCGATCGCGGTATGTATTTAGACGCCCACCAGCCTGAAACAAGACGCCCACTTTCCCTTAGCATTACCCAATAGAAGCCTATAGACACATCCCCCCTCAGCGGTCCAAAGAACGATCCGAGCGGCAGCATGCTAAGCTGCAGGCTGCCGTTCCAGCAGGGGTGTTTTAAGAGAGGAGAGAGCTTGTGTGCATACTCAGGGCCTGATTCACTACCGTACGTAACTGCGAATGCAATAGCAATTATGCACACAGGGCCTAATTCAGACCCGCTTGTGAGCGCTGAGCGCTCGCAAGTGGGTCGATGGTGCCCTAGTGCGCATGCGCACGACGGAGGTAGCTCCATCGTGCGCATGCGCGAGACCCGAATAGCGACGGCCAAGCCGTCGCTATGGGTCTCGCACCAAAGGGGGCGTGCTGTCGATGGTGAGTGACAGGTGGGCGTGCCGGGGGCGTTGCTGCCCAGACGGAGGCATTCCCAAAAGCACTCCTGGGCTTGCGGCAGCGAGACCCTACTGCAGGGTCTCGTCGCAAGCCCGATGGTCGCGATGGTCTTGACCATCGCAACCATCTTTTTGGCCGCTTGCATAAACTGTGGGTGGTCACCCACAGCCAGGGACGGTTTGGGCCGCCGGGACACCTGGCCGTTTCCCGCTGGGCCGCCCGGTCCCTGTGTGGCCACCCTTCAGTCACCTGCTCTGCTGGCCGCTGCCGCGATCGGCTCCAATCAGGCAACGTTTACTGAGTGTCTGTAGTTACATAAAAATGACTGACGGGGGAGCTGCTGCGCATGCCCACCCGCAGCAGCTCCTCCCATAAGTCTTTGCGGAGCCGTCAGTCACCATTGACGGCTCCACCTCTAGCCCGACCACGCCTCCATCACCCTCCAGCCTTCACTGCAAAAAGTGCACGCACAGCAGCAACCTGCAGCCCTGCTCAGTCTGTAGGTGCACACTGACATAAGTCATGGAGGAGCAAGAGCCAGCGCCGGCCCGCCAGTTCTGACTGTCACATTAGTGTGACAGTCAATATTAAGTAAGTAAACTTTATCTTATAAATTTGGCTGCCTGCCTAGTGTCGAGGGGGAGGGGGGGTTTGGAGCAAAAGATACAAAGCTGTGGAATCGGGGGAATGTTGAGGCTGAGACAGGGGCTTGGGAATGGCGAGGGACTAAGAATGGGGGTGAGGGGCTAAGAATGGGGGTGAGGGGCTGAGGAGCAGAAGATTGTGATGAGGTGACAAGGGCTGAGGGTGGTGATGAGGTGCTGAGGGCCTGGAGGGAATCATTGTTTGTGTTATTTATTTTTTTCCCTGTGGGAGCAGTAATTGAATTAATGTGTTTTATTATTTCATGTGTAAGCCAATGTGTGTGCATTTTCGCTGTGGGGGCTGTTGTGTGTTTTTTTTTCCCTGTGGGGACCATTGTGTTTGTTTTCCTATTGAGGCCAATGTGTGTGTGTTTGTTTGTTTTCCTGTAGGGGCCAGTGGGCTCAATTCAATTCAGCGCAATGCTGAATAGCCCCTGCAGGGAGCTCACGGAGCTAATAAAATCACTGCGCTGTTTGGTCCGACAGTTGCCAGTTGTCAGAGAATGCCGTTTCCCGTGACTTAATTTGGGTGTTTAGTCGCGAGAACCGGATTCTCCAACTAAAGTGGCGGCTGCGAGGCTATCAGCACCACGCTAAGCCGGACCAAACAGAACGCTGAATTGAATAGCTTCGGGAGCCCCCCACCGGGGATATTCAGCATCGCGCTAAATTTAATCAAGCCCAATGTATTTGTTTCTTTCTGTGATGGCCAAAGTTTTTAGTTTCGTATGCGTATGCGACTGAGTTGCATGTGCATGCATCCCAATGTTGTTTGTACAGAGTTGCAGTACTTATTCAGATACATGCACCAAGTAGTGTAGTGTATTAGAAATGTGTTGAGCATTCATAGGAGTTTGGCTAATTAGACACAGATGTAACGTAGTATGGGCTTGTTATTGGAGTGACACGGGCGTGTTATTGGAGTGACACGGGCTTGTTATTGGAGTGACACGGGCGTGTTATTGGAGTGACACGGGCGTGTTATTGGAGTGACACGGGCGTGTTATTGGAGTGACACGGGCGTGTTATTGGAGTGACACGATCATGTTGCTGAAAGTGGTTGCATACAGAGACACTGAATCGCCCACATTAGAGGCCATACACAGAAGGATGATCTGCACATATCCAGGGGCGCCGAGAGGGGGGGGGAGCGGGTACAGATTACCGGGGCCCGGGCTTCCTGAGGGGCCCGGCGGGGGGCCCGGGTCCGGCGCCGCTCCCCCTCCCTCACAGCAGCCCAGCACACAGTGTGTGCTGAGCTGCAGTGGAGACTGCTCGTGGCTGCTGAGCAGCAGCCACAGCAGTCTCCTATGCCTGTGCGGGGGAGCGATCACACTGATCGCGCCCCCCCTGGCTTTGAGCAGGGATGAGGCGGGTACAGAGCGCCCCCCTCCCCAGCGCGCAGCGCTGCATTTCTTTTCTTTTTCCAGGAAGGGGGCGTGGCCACGCCTCCCACTATTAGGCCATGCCCCCTATTACCCGGACCGCCGCGGCTCTCAGCGGGCCTGCACATATCATAGGGCTGGAGAAAGTTTCAATGGTGCGCCCACTGGTGGCGTCTAAAGACACACAAAGCGTGATTGCAGCTTCTGTAGAAACTGACAGTGGGCATTTCAGTCCTTACATATTTGAACGAAAAGATGTACACCAGGGAAGGGCACTGTAGCTGTATTAGCATAAAGTCGCAGACGCAACTGCATCAAAAGTAAGGCCGCGACTGCCTCAGACTAAGGGTGCTCAGACACAGCGATTTTTTTTTCCCCGATCTGGCCGATTCCGACACATTGGAACGACAGATCGGGTAAAAAATGACCAAATCGTGAGTCCCCACTCACGATCACGATGCGATGCACGCCCCCGCAGGTCGCACATCGCATCTTCAGATATTCCATGCAGTACGGCAGATCTGACAATCTAGTACACAATGCACTAGAAAAAAGTCTGACTGCAGGAGATCGGATGAAGATTGGACACCATATCATGTGCTGATCGTGTGCTGATCGTGTGCATGTCGTGTGCTGAGCTGCCAGGGAGAGTTTCAAGGGAAATCGGACACATCGTCGGATCGTAAGTATATCGGTATGTGTGTGGGCACCCTAAAATCAGGGCCTGTGGGGAGGGAGTATCCCACCCCTCTTGATACACTCCACCCCCATTAGGACTGCTTCCATAAACTTCCCGGGCTGGTTTTCCATCCCAATCCGCCCCTGCCCACAGCTATACGAGCGGCTAGGAGGCCGCTCCAATAATAGGTAGGAGGGCCCTGATTCAGAGCGAGAGCGCTCTTGTCAGAGCGTCCGGCTCTGAATCAGGCCCACAGTTCAACTGTGATCGTATGCTAATCCATTGCAGCATAACATAAGGATGCCCACCTTACCACACATCCGTAATGTTTAGTAAGACTGCAAAACCATCGGTACAATCGAGTACCATCGCAGCCTCACGCACACATGCACAAGCCCTGACTTTACTCAGAAATGCTAACTTCCACACACGCTATCAGGCCTCAGGCTGCGTATGGCATTGCAGTGGATAATTTATGCACAACCCTGCAACGGTGTTCAAACGCACTGTCACACCTGTGTTCGCCCTACCACCCCCCCATTACCACAATTGGTACTTCCAGTCAATCACTCTGCAATGGGTCTGTGTGGTCATTGCGATCGCAGTACTGATCACAATGGCTAGTTTTCACACGCACACTGCGATGCATATGCACGCGCAGTACACAACAATCGGCCGATTGCGTGCATAATCGCAGTCGTGTACGGTAGTGAATCAGGCCCTCAGTGCGGGCCCCCTCTTCTCCGGCAGTGCAGCAGATTCTGGCTTGGGTCTTTGCTAAAATGGCACCCAGCCTATTCCAGGGGACATCTTTACTACGCATTTTCCCTGTCATATTTGATGCTCTGCAGAGCCAGCTGAGCAGTACTCTGGAGACTGTGGAGAGCTGTCTAACTATATATGGGTGCATGGTGTGTGGTGCGGGCCTCCCTGGTCCCAGGATCCCTTGTGCACCACACACCCTGCACCCATTATAGATATGCCATTGCATTCCAGGCACCCTGCACACCACGTACAGGTGCCACGGGGCAGTGACGGTGCCGTCACCAAGGCCTGTGCCCTACTGTAGCTGGTGGCACTGCTCACATACCCCTAGTTAGGGCCCTGTGTATTGTATATGATTTTTGTACTGTAAAGCTAGCATTTACTACTACCAATGGCAGGGCCGAAACTAGGATATCTGTCACCCGGTGCAAGGTAGCGATTTTGCGCCCCCACCCTTCCTGTACCTGGATTTTGTCCTTGCTCCTCCATAAGGCAGTGCACTAGTCAAACGTCCCTGGTATAGTGACTTACATTATTCCACACACAATAAAGCCCATTAAACATTATGCCACACACTATAATGCCTATTACCAAAGTGCCACTTACATATTTGCCCAACACCATTTTATGCCCCACAGTAAGGCTTCTAATTACTTTAAAATTACCTGCTCATTGTCAGGGGTTTTATGCTCGTTGCCAGGGGGTTCAATGCTCGTTGCCAGGGGGTTTCATGCTCGTTGCCAGGGGATTTCATGCTCGTTGTCAGGGGTTTTATGCTCATTGCCAGGGGGTTTCATGCTCATTTCCAGGGGGATTCATGCTCATTGCTATGGGGTTTATGCTCGTTGCCAGGGGGTTTCATGCTCGTTGCCAGGGGGTTCCATGCTCGTTGCCAGGGGGTTTCATGCTCGTTGCCAGGGGGGTTCATGCTCGTTGCCAGGGGGTTTCATGCTCATTGTCAGGGGTTTTATGCTTGTTGCCAGGGGGATTCATGCTCATTGCTATGGGGTTTATGCGTGTTGCCAGGGGGTTTCATGCTCGTTGCCAGGGGGATCCATGCTCGTTGCCAGGGGGTTTCATGCTCTTTGCCAGGGGGTTTCATGCTCGTTGTCAGGGGTTTTATGTTCATTGCCAGGGGGTTCCATGCTCAGTTCCAGGGGGTTCCATGCTCATTGCCAGAGGGTTCCATGCTCGTTGCCAGGGGGTTTGATGTTCATTGCCAGGGGGATAAATGCTTGTTGCTATGGGGTTTATGCTTGTTGCCAGGGGTTACATGCTTGTTGCCATGGGGTTTATGCTCGTTGCCATGGGGTTTATGCTCGTTGCCAGGGGGTTTCACGGGAGAAGATGTAGCTTTCAGCATCTTCTCCCGGCACTTGCGCTGGCCTAACAGACACTAGAGGTCGGCTAGTCCGCATGGAATCTGCTGAAAATGACCATCCAAAATGGCTGTCGCCAAGGAGGAGACAGACACTAGAGATCCAGTAAGGACCTCTAGCATCTGTCTCCTTCTTGGCAGCGGCCATTTTTGGATGGTCGTTTTCTGACTCTGCAGCCCCCAAGCCACTGTGAGTCATCCCTTTTTCACCGCCTGCATTCCGGCACCCAGTGCACATGCACCTCTAGCCCACCTAGTTGTGGCCCTGCCAATGGCAAGCCACATCGCTTAGCTTAAACCAGGCACATATACTACTTCTTTCCTCTGAAGTGTTCGCGCACATATGCTATCCTTATCATGCTGCAAGCTAAGGCTTAGCAAATGCACTTCTTATTCATGTTATTAATATTGCAGTGTAACAACACATGTAGTAACACAGCAGTGTACACAAATAATAATTACAATTGCAGTATCTGGTTTGTGCATGTCCAAGTGAAATGCATTAGCCCAACTGAAAAATGTGTTTGTAAATTTTAGTAAAGTATTAGTACGCGTGGGTTACTGTAACCTGGTGTAGCCTCTGAATTCTCACTGGATTGCTGAATAGTAATGTCATTACACAATACAGTGCTCCTCACTTAATTGCTTGGTGGAGTGAGAGGGAAAAAAACGAGCCGTATTGAACAAGTGTAGTATATTGGGGTTGCAGCAAGCCCCCAGAGTTCCCTGGGCCCAGCTGCAGTTACTACCATTGCTATCTTTGTTGCTATTAGTCTATCATATGCACTGCTAGTCTAATAGATCACCACAATAATTTAATAGTTCCTCACAACCTGGAGGTGCTAACTGAGGACATATAATTCCTTATATTGTCTGAGCGTCTTTCATTTTCTGTACACTCAGTATTTCTTTGCCTTATTGCTTAGTGAAACTGAAATAACCATTACACTTAATCAGCTGTTTTTCTGTTGTCCTTCTTGCTTGAAAGCACATGATAAACTACAGTTCTTGTAGGTTTTATCATAGAGAAATGATTAATGGGAGTTTCTGTCCTCAACCCACACAGCTAGGTGCAGTTTTTTAAAGGGATATTCTGCCAGTGCATTTTATTTATTAAAAAGAGCATAAATTGAAGATAACTTATCTGCACTCGGGTTACTGTTAATGAACAGGAGGTGAAAGTATATTACTAACAGGTTTATTGAGCCAGTGAAAAAGTAATAAATATGTTCTAGTCTGCTTAGAATATCTGGCTTCAATGTGAACAAGAACGAAACTTGCAAATATGGCAGTTTATAGGTTTACACTTGGCAGAGGCTTGTTAGTTATACAGCTGTCCAAACAAGGCCGGAACCTCAGAATATAATTCAGCTGAAATGTACAAAATTTGTGAAGTTGCTGAAGAAACGTCTAGTTTTGTATTTATTGTGTTTCCCATGTGAGATAAGCCTGTTATGGATTGTAAGTATTTTCAAGAGACAAAAAGATCAGTTTTAAAAGGTTATTTTAAAGGGGAAGTATACTAAGCTGGACAAGCATTATACAATATGGGAAACTTGAGTAACTAATCTATTAAGGGTCAATTCATGATAAAGTCCATTAAATAAGTATCTGACTCGTAACTTGCTGGTGGCGGTTACCAAACTGCAATAGCAATTCAGCATTGCTCTGGTGCGGAAACAGTTGCTCCAGAAAGCAGATGTTCCAGTGAGCCTACCATTATATCTTTCACTGCTAATGGATCCCTCTTCGAAACACAGACCTCTTTTCCATAGGAAGGAGCTGATCTTCGGGAACTAACGCCATCTGAAAATGGTGTCAGTCCGCAATCCAGCTCTGAAAACTTTCAGTTTTTGCAGCTTGATGAATTTAGGTCTCCATACTAGTGTATGGGAACAGCTTGCCACCAATGGAGCTGCAAGGTACACAGGTGATATCTGTGATATCTCCTATGCTACTGTACCTTTCTAAATTAATCACTCCATTAAGTAATTTCTGCAAAAGTAGGAGAAAAATTATCTTTTCACCTATAATAAGTAATGATGAATAGACTCCTTTATGAGATGTATATTATGAGGTTTAAAATGTAGCCTAATTTAAGTTTATCCACATTACTGTAAGTGATTCCTAGGTAAAAATACAACTTAAAGGCCTGTGCTGTTAATAACAAGATGGCAAGAGGAGATACTGAAACAAGCAGCGATTAGGTTAAGGAGAACACATCTGGGTTAGGAATGAGAAGGGTTAATAGTGTTAACAGAGGAATGTCAGTCAATAAGAGTCATGACAGCATTTGCCAGAGAGCTTGAGGTGACCTTAGATGTAAGAGTTTATATAGGATCTAGGGTAGGTCTGATTCTAGATAGTAGAAAGCGAAAAACAAGAAATGAGCTAAAGTGTTAGTAATATAGTGCAAGATAGCAATAATCTTACTGTACATGCCACTGTTTTGGTTGGAATGAGTTGTTGCAGGCTCCCTGTGTGTTCTGGAGCCTTGAAGCAGGGCAGATAATCCCCAAACCAGGCTTGGATATAATAAACTTAGTCTTTGGTCGAAGACACCAGAGTGCTTGGGTCCATCAAGCCTGCCAGGGGCCTTGTGTAGAATTCAAAGTCTCTTTGTGGGAACTCCAAAGGATAGCATGGCTCAGAAGAAAACCACTCAGTGCAAGCTGCAGCTACAATGTGTAAAAGGAAGTATACAAGGAGCGGAGATGCAGAGCACTTGAGAGGAACTTGGAGAGGAGAGATGACAGTTGGAGAGGTGCAAAGCAGTGAGCTATTCTGGAGTGAGGAGGAAGAGGCTGTAGTGGCTTCCTTACATCTGTAAGGGAATGTGTCTCAGGCCTATCACTGCAGATGGGAGAGGAGGTCCAGAGGATCAGTGACTGGCACAGACACTAAAGCAAAAGCTCAGCTTCACGGGTTTCACAGATAATGGAATAGGCAGAACAGCTGGCAAGACAGTCATGTACAGCTCCAAGGTACAGTTATTTATGTACCACCCAATATTGGGAGAATAGACACACAGGTGGATCATGGAATATAATGGAAAGTTAGAAGGGATTATAGTATGTTTGCTTGGAGGGAAAATGCTAGTTATAAACTACAGTAATCCGTACAATGTTTACAAACTGGTCTTAGTCTACTACCCTAGCTAGTATGATTGGGCAGAAGAGAACAACATTTCTTTGCTCTTTTCGGATATAGAAATGCCCTATATGAGGTCTTCGGGCCTCCTAATGGGTCAGATCTCCACTCCATCACGGTGAACAGTAATGCATAAAATCTGGGAGCAACTGTGTATTAAAGAGCTTATTTCCTTTCAAGACAAAGTGGGTCAGATATTATACTCACTGCACTATTAAGTGATTGCACATAATTCTAGGCTTGCAATATATAAGAGGGTTTAAAAAAAAAAAGATTAGCTCTCCCTTCTGCATCACAAGTTTAAGTGACCAGTGTTTTCCTGTATTCTCAGGTGAAGACCATCCAAGAAGCTATGAAAACATTGCAAATGACATCTGGAGTAGTTGTAGTTGTGGAGTCTCATGTTTTTAAGGGAAGTTAGTATTTGGGAAAAAAATACATACTCCATGCCTGGGGCATATACATTTTGATCCCCGCCATGTTTGCTCCACACAAACCTACAACATTATAGAGTGTCCAGAACACTGGTAGTTGCAGAACTGTTTTGCTATAGTAATTTTACAATTCATTTGCGCAGACAAAAGTATACTTCTTTCAGTATACTTTCTTTCAAAGGGTACAATAGGGGGGTAACCTGGCTCTTAGTAAGCTTTTAGATCTTTATTGTCTCTGGAACTCATTACCACTGGACCTCTGAGCAACTATGGTTGCTCTTTAATTTGGAGTTGTGCACTTGTATCCTTTTTGTGTATATATCAATTATCTCCACAGGTAGCACCTCCAATTATATATATATGTTCAGGGTGTGCAGTCTGAGGTCCATTTTCTATATAAATCCAATCAGTGCATTGCTTTGCAGACTTGAAAGCTTGAGACACTTTCCACTAGCTCCCCTACTACATTGGTTTAGAGCATGGAGTCTGGCATTGTAATATGCACACCAGTCACAGGCACAATATAGGTAAGCCCTGCAAATATTTAGACTGTGTAGTGCAGCTTTGGTTCATTTTTGGGGCATGGGTCCCCCTGGATTGCTTTGGTTGATCTGCTTCAGGGCACCGCAGTATAACACATTTTTCTTTCAACACATTTTAACGCTTCACTGTCTGTTTTTTATATATGTATATCACTTTTTTATTTTTATTCTTTATATGCAGCTATGGCTGCTCTTAACTATTTCCTTTACACTTCACTTTTCTTATTATTGGGGTGCCTTGGGTGGCTTAGCTGGGCTAGATTGGGGGTGTCCTGTGCTCTGGATTTGAACCCTAGTATGTTAGGGACCTACCCTACAGAGGTTACCCGGATGTGGTGGGTAGGCCCATAACCTTGGCCAAGATTATGTCAAAAACCTCTATTTATTGCAAATTTGTATTTATTTATATATAACCAGTTAATTTGGAGTTCTGCACTTGTATCCTTTTTGTGTATATATCAATTGTCTCCACAGGTAGCACCTCCAATTATATATATATATATATATATATGTTCAGGGTGTGCAGTCTGAGGTCCATTTTCTATTTAAATCCAATCAGTGCATTGCTTTGCACACTTGAAAGCTTGAGACACTTTCCACTAAGACTAGCACCCCTACTACATTGGTTTAGAGCATGGAGTTTGGCATTGTAATATGCACACCAGTCAGAGGTCCATTTTCTACACAACTCTATGGTTTCTCAGAATGTCTGTCGGAAATAAAACGCCGGCCCAGTACCACTGTGTAGAAGGATGCAGTCTCTGGCTGTGACACATCACTGAAATGATGCAACAAGCCTGAATTTGACTCGCCTCCACGGTTACCTCCCACAAATGCAGTACCTGTCAATCATTTTGTGTCCAAATCCACACTACGTCATAAATCCACCGTGGCTCATGCACAGTGCGGCTCAGGCACATGAACAGTATAAAAAACTTTGTCGAACTGAGAAAACATCAGCATTGTATCCACACCTGAATCAGATCTATGTACATCCTATCACGCTTTATGCTGAATTCCTCTGTTTCGTCGAAATTGCATTAATTTTATTTAGCCTAACTGTAATGTTCATGCATGTCATGTCTGTTCCTTCATCCAACAAATGGGTACTATGTAACAGATGGCGCCAAACACAAAAATAAACAGGGAAAATAATTCTTAATAGTAGGACTAGGAATGATACATATACTCATAAATCACTTCCAGACAGTCATGTAGAATGAGATCTTCCTCCTTTAAAATTTCTGGAATGTGTGCCTCAGATGTAGTCACTGGAAAAACAAAAGAATCATATAGAAGTTCTTAGTGTAGTATTTTCATAACCACATATTTTCATGAACCCCAACAATTGGGTTCTTTCCTCAAGGTATATCCTTGAGATATACCTTGAGGAAGATACTGTGTATCGAAACGCGTTGGTGGGGGAGGACCGTGTATGTGTTTACTTTGGAATCCCAACGGTGGCGAGTCTTATACCGACCTGAAGTCCGGACTGTATTTGACATCTTATATCCAGGTCAGGTGTACTTCTTCCACTATAAAGGATTCTTGACATTTATTTTACATGTGATTGGTAATAAAATTGTTTGGACAAACTAAGAGGTACCAAGACCTTCTCTTATCTCTTTTGTGGCCGAGGTTTCCCAAATCCGGTGTGAAGGGGAGAGAATGGTGGGACGGAATTTGTATAGAAACCATTATAGGATTCAACAGAAATTAAGCCCTGTAAGTGGGGTACGTTTATATTGACCTTATAGAGGGTGGAAAACAGGATAAAGATACCTTTATAGGTCCTGTACACTATCCAATACTGTGAGTTGGGGTACGCTCTTACTCAGCAACAAATAAAGGAACCCGACTGTTGGGGTTCATGAAAATATGTGGTTATGAAAATACTACACTAAGAACTTCTATATGATTCTTTTGTTTTTCCGGTGACTACATCTGAGGCACACATTCCAGAAATTTTAAAGGAGGAAGATCTCATTCTACATGACTGTCTGGAAGTGATTTATGAGTATATGTATCATTCCTAGTCCTACTATTAAGAATTATTTTCCCTGTTTATTTTTGTGTTTGGCGCCATCTGTTACATAGTACCCGTTTGTTGGAAGAAAGTATTGTGTTGAAGGAGTGGTGTACCTTTAGGTTACTATTATAGAAGGCTGCCAGTTAGCGCACTGTTCATTTCCAAAACTGTATTCTCTGTTCCTTCATGTCTTATGCCGAATCTTCTATCTGCCATGCTATTTGGTCACAATTTAATGCATTTAATTTTTTTATTCTTCTTTAATGTCTCTTTCATATTTGTCTTTATGTAAATCTTGTTTGTATGTCTTGGTCATTAATTACATCCATGCACTTTTTATTGTGATCAATCTGTTTTCCTTCAGGCCACATCTGTATTACTTATAAATAAACCATCATGATGATGATGATGATGACAATGCTGCCTGGTAAAAGGAACCTCTACCTGATTCATATGGGGAATTCTTATTGCAAAATCCCCTGGTGCACTCATACATTGCAAAACATAATATTTCATTTAAAAAGGTCAGAAAGGATTATGTATTACATTTTGTATTAACACACTTGTGAAAATAGATATAAAAAGAACTAGTCAAAAGTTAATTTACTAATATTTTACCAGTTATCTCATTAACTGAATCAATGATGCAGCCAATCAGCAATTAACGTTTATCGCTTTTATTTCTGTAGTGCAAATTAGCTAATGGAAGCAAGTGTCTGATTTGTTTCTAATTGTATTGTGCACATTTTACAAATAAATGCAGTATTAGTATATAAATGCAGTATTAGTAAATGAGTCTGGGGTTAAGAGGGGTGCTGGGGCTTTATAACAGCCTCTGAATTGAATTCTCCTGATTGGAAAGTTGTTTTGATATTTTTAGACTGTCTGATTGATTGTAACCCAATTTGTGGCCAGGGCACTTCAGAGCAAGTTGTAATATGCATTTAAAAAAAAAAAAAAAGTCCCATTGGACTGAGGGCCTAATTCAGTAAAAATCGCTATTGGAATCGCAACTGCGATTACGTACCCAGTCTCACTGCGAAAACATGCTAATGATAACAATCGCAATGCCATCGCAGCCAAACAAAAGGACGCCCACTTATACACATCCGTAATACTTAGCAAGTCTGCGAAACCAACGATAATATCGAGTACAATCGAAACCTCATGTGCACTTACACAAGGACTGACCTTACTCAGGAATTGCTAACCTCATCGCATGCAGTGAAAGCCCAAGCTGCGTATGGCATCGCACTGGCTAATTTATGCACGCCCTTGTAACGGCGTTCAAGCACACTGGCAAGTCAGCATTTCGCCGACCGCCCCCCTGGTCTCTACTCCCAAACAGTCACCTCCTGTCAATCACTCTGCAATGGGTCTGCAGAACGCAACAATCGACCGATTGCGTGCGTAATCGCACTTGCGATCAGTAATGAATCTGGCCCTAAGTCCAATCATGCCAGCAATGAAAGAACAGGTCAGTATTACATTAGGGTCTTTAGAATATGGTTGTTGTTTTTTTATTATTATTTTAAAGGTGCCATTTTCTTTTTTCACATGAAATGGGGCATCATATTTTATTTTATGTGGGCACCATTTTACTATTTTCTTTTTATCAACACATCGCAATAGCCCAATCCGCCTCCAATGAATGGGTTTTAAACTTGGTACATATTGCTAACAGTTTGTGTTTTCATCCTCCAAATCATTGGTTATTACATCTGGAGCTTTGGATGGCAAAATCACCTTCAATTTGCAGGGATATATCCAGCAACTTTCATACTCCATTACATTACATTCATACTCCATTACATTACCCCTTTGTGTTATGCTTAAATACTAATCATATTTATGGAAGCCTGTCTGGTACTTGCAGTTTCCATAAGGTATTCTTTATAGATACGTATTGGCACAGTACTAGCTCTGTTGCCATAGAGACTGAAAGCTGTTCTTACTAGGTTGCTGTAAGAATGGGTTAACGTGGAGGAGTTAATTAAACCTATTGTAGTTTTCAGACTGCTGAAAACTGTGTGCTGCCCATGGCTTTTTATTCTCTGCCTGCTGTGTAGTGTAGTACAATGTCATAAATTTAAATGCAGGCTAGATTCAGCACTTATCTATTTAGTATATACACAAGAAGTTGATTCAATTCTCTAACCCACATACACAGATGTTGCCCTTGAATGTGTCCTGAGCAAACCACAGTGGAGAATACAGATGTGGAAACCACTATAGCTACATTGAATGCCAATAATATGCATACAACACATAAAAAGTCAGTGCTTGCACATTTGCAAATCAAAGCTTTCTAGCACATTGTACATTATCTGATCAAAATTAATCTATTTCTTTGATGCTATAAATATAAGGTCTAGTCAGAGACAGACCATGCAATAAAGGCTAAAGCATGAAGCGAATTAAGGAACTGATTTTGAGTTCAGTGTAAGGCCGGGATGTACTAAGGTTGCGGTGACCATTCCGCCAGTCACTGCAACCTTACTAATCGCATATTTACTAACATATGCGATTAGTATCGCAAAGGGCAGCTCTTGCGATAAGAGCTGCTCTTTGCGAAGCAGCCGATGCCGGGTGACAGGGTCTCCGTGGGACCCCGCCCCCTCCGACCCTCGGGAGCTGACCTGTGCAGGAAGCCCCGGGCTCCTCCTCCTCCTCCCTGCACCCGGAAGAAGATTAGGAGGAGGAGGAGGCGGAGGACCCAGGAGGAGCGCGGGCCGGCGACCATGGACAGCAGGTGAGTGGGGGCCAGCGCTGGGCGACGGCTGGGCGACGGCGGGGCGGCGACGAACCGTCGGGAGCAGGGTGTGTTAAGAAGCCCATAGGCTTCTATAGGGTAACACCAGGTTTTTCTGGCATTACCCTCTGCACCGTTAAATGTGCGGCCGGGCCTTAGTACATATGGAAATGCGGTAAAAAACCCAAAAACTGGGTTTTTACCGCATTTTTCCTTTAGTACATCCCGGCCTATGTGTGCAAAGTGTTATATTAAGATGAACGTAACTTGCACTTAGGAGTCCTCTATGCCTGGAGTGGTTTGTCGGAGGTGATGTACAGTAACTGTGGCATGCCCTCTGGGGACACACCTTATTTAGAGTAGGTCACATCTATATACGACGCCTGAACGGTGTACAACTTGCAGTTCTCAAAGCCGTGATGTAGAGATATGTGCTGATAATGATCATCAGAATAAGAACTATAAGTGCCAGCATGATAATTGTACATACTTACCTAATCTCCTGGAACATCCATGAGACCCCCGGCATATTGAGCAATTTGCAGGTCCAGGTGAAGGGGCTGGGACAAATACGATGCAATTCTATGGGTACCGTATGATTTCGGCCCCACCCCTCTTCATAAACCCATGATTCGCAGCATTGCATAGTAAGTTGGGGTGGGCTAATGGTGCAAAGCACATGACCTTGCCCCCATGAGCAGCCAGCAGCATCCCCCCTCCAGGATTCTCCTGGAAGAGAGAAATAATCAGTCAGCAGGTATGCCAGGGCAGCCAGTCAGGGCAAGAGCTGCACATGCCGGCATATCCATAGCTTCTAGAGCATTCAGGTACTGGTAGAACATGTAATGCTACAACACTAATATTAAATTACTATTACTAAACTAAAAGCAAATAAAAACACTTTGGGACTGATGTAGAGTGGACATAACCTTTATTTCTTTCATTGCATAAAATGCACAATTTTATACTTGGTTTAATCTTACGCTTCCATCAGTATGTAGTGTCGGTTGAATTCCAAGCTCACTACTTATACTTAGGGGTATATTTACTAAAATGAGAGTTTTTAGAAGTGGAGAAGTTGCCCATAGTAACCAATCAGATTCTTCTTACCATTTATCTAGCACCTTCTAGAAGATAATAGCTAGAATCTCATTGGTTGCTATGGACAACAACTCCACTTCTAAAAACTCTCACTTTAGTAACTATACCCCTTAGAGAGGAGGAATGGGCAAAGGGGTGTGCAAGAATAAGACGAGCACACAAATCCGGCTCATGCAGACCACAACAACATGTTTATCAAAATTCACAGTGATGATGATGACAAGTGGAAGCCACTTCTCAGTGCGTCTGGTAAGACTTTCTTATATGTATAATATGACACCTCATTAAAGTGCGACTGTATATTGTGTACAAATTGGGTACTGTCAATTTTGCATTTGCTAATTAACACTGTCAAACCATATCTCCTAGCAAAAACCAGGCACATTTATTGATGTTTAATCATAATGTCAACCTGGTGCATATTCTAGTGGTGCATATTCTTCCCTTGCAGAGCTGGATGCATCTTTAGATACATTCAGCTCTACAACTGTATGTTTTATTTAGCCGCATTGCACATCTACAGTTTTGTTGCTTGATTAATCCAACTCTACAGCCTTATGAACATTTTTCCTAAGTCCTTCTTTTCTTTCATGCATTTGTAACCCCCATTGCTTAGTATAGCAAACCTAAGGTGGTGAGAGGGTTAATGCCAGCATCATAGACCACAATCAGGGAGTCTGCATGCGCTACTAGAGAGAGATGTATGGCTGTGCGAGTAGAAGACTCAAGAAGAGCTGTCACATACGTTTAGCAGGAAAAAGCTCATGGACAAAGAGTTAAAGGAGAGCCTATTGCAGTATTTAAGTAGTGGAACAGGGATTAGTGGCAGTGAACGGTAAGTGTTACAAAAGTGGGAAATCAGTAGGGGTGTGCACCGGCCACTTTTCGTGTTTTGTGTTTTGGTTTTGGATCTGGATCTTTCTTCGTGTTTTGGATCTGGATTGGTTTTGCCAAAACCACCCTTCCGTGTTTTGGGTTCTGGGTTTTGTGTTTTGGATCTGTATTTTTTGGAAAAAAAGCATAAAAACAGCTAAAATCACAGGATTTGTAGGTTTTTCTGCTCCTATGCTATTATTAACCTCAATAACCTTAATTTCCACTAATTTCCAGTCTATTCTGAACACCTCACACCTCACAATAGTGTTTTTATGTCCAAAAGGTTGCACCGAGGTAGCTGGATGACTATGCTAAGCGACACGAGTGGGCGGCACAAACACGTGACCCATCTAGGCGTGATACTGCAGTGGCAGACAGGATGGCAGTTTGAAAAACTAGGCCCCAAACTGTACATAATGCAAAGAAAAAAAAGAGGTGCAAGATGGAATTGTCCTTGGGCCCTCCCACCCACCCTTATGTTGTATAAACAGGACATGCACACTTTAACAAACCAATCATTTCAGTGCCAGGGTCTGCCACACGACTGTGGCTGAAATGATTGGTTCGTTTGGGCCCCCACAAAACAAGCTGGCAATTAATCTGGCCCTGCACAAACTGGCTCTACGGAGGCAAGATGTCATCCTCATCCTCCTCATCCACCAATTCCTCACCCTCTTCAGTGTGTACATCCTCATCCTCACAAAGTATTAACTCGTCCCCACTTGAATCCACCACCACAGGTCCCTCTGTACGTTCTGGAGGCTGGTCTCCCTGGAAGAGCTGATAATTCATTTTGATGAACATCATCTTCTCCACATTCTGTGGAAGCAACCTCCTACGCCTTTCGCTGACAAGGTTCCCGGCTGCACTAAACACTCTTTCGGAGTACACACTGGAGGGGGGGCAACTCAGGTAAAATAGAGCCAGTTTGTACAGGGGCCTCCAAATTGCCTCTTTTTCCTGCCAGTACAGGTATGGACTGTCTGACATGCCTACTTGGATGCTGTCACCGATGTAATCCTCCACCATTCTGTCAATGGTGACAGTATCATATGCAGTGACAGTAGACATGTCAGAAATTGTTGCCAGGTCCTTCAGTCCAGACCAGATGTCCAAACTTGGTCCTGCCTGCCCTGCATCACCGCCAGCGGGTTGCTTAGGATACCTAAGTTTTTTCCTGGCAGCCCCAGTTGCGGGAGAAAATGAAGAAGGAGCTGTTGACGTGTCACGTTCCGCTTCAGCTGACAGTGTGTTCACCAGCAGGTCTTTGCACCTCTGCAGGCTTGTGTCGGCCGGAAAGAGAGACACCACATAGGCTTTAAACCTAGGATCGAGCACGGTGGCCAAAATGTAGTGGTCTGATTTCAACAGATTGACCACCCTGGAATCCTGGCAAAGCGAATGAAGGGCTTCATCCACAAGTCCCACATGCCGAGCGGAATCGCTCCATCTTAGCTCCTCCTTCACTTTCTCCAGCTGCTTCTGCAAAAGCCTGATGAGGGGAATGACCTGACTCAAGCTGGCAGTGTCTGAACTGACTTCACGTGTGGCATGTTCGAAGGGCTGGAGAACCTTGCACAACACGGAAATCATTCTCCACTGCGCTTGAGTCAGGTGCATACCCCATCCTTTGCCTATGTCATAGGTGGATGTATAGGCTTGAATGGCCTTTTGCTGCTCTGCCATCCTCTGAAGCATATTGAGGGTTGAGTTCCACCGCGTCACAACCTCTTGCTTCAGGTGATGGCCGGGCAGGTTCAAGAGTGTTTGCTGGCGCTCCAGTCTTCGGCACGCAGTCGCTGAATGGCGAAAGTGGCCAGAAATTTTTCGGGCCACCCAAAGCGTCTCCTGCACGCCCCTGTCGCTTTTCAGAAAATTCTGCACCACCAAGTTTATTGTGTGAGCAAAACATGGGACGTGCTGGAATTTGCCCAGATGTAATGCCCGCACAATATTGGTGGCGTTGTCAGATATCACAAATCCCCAGGAGAGTCTAAGTGGGGTAAGCCACTGGGCGATGATTTCCCTCAGTTACTCTAAGAGGTTGTCGGCGGTGTGCCTCTTACTGAAACCGGTGATACACAGCGTAGCCTGCCTTGGAACAAGCTGGCGTTTCAGAGATGCTGCGACTGGTGACGCTGCTGCTGTTGCTGCGTAAGGTGATACATCTACCCAGTGGGCTGTCACAGTCATATAGTCCTTAGTCTGCCCTGTTCCACTTGTCCACATGTCCGTGGTTAAGTGGACATTGGGTACAATGGAATTTTTCAGGACACTGAGGACACTTTTTCTGACGTTTCTGTACAGTCTCGGTATCGCCTGCCTAGTGAAGTGGAATCTAGACGGGATTTGGAACCGGGGACACACTACCTCCATCAATTGTCTAAATCCCACTGCACTAATGGCGGATACCGGACGCACGTCTAACACCAACATAGCAGTCAAGGCCTCAGTTATACGTTTTGCTTCAGGATGACTGCTGTCGTACTTCATCCTCCTCGCTAAGGACTGTTGGAGGGTCAATTGTTTAGTAAAAGTAGTGGTGTTCCTACTTCCTCTCTGGGATGATGAACGACTCCCAGCAGCAGCAACAGCAGCAGCGGCAGCAGGAGGCGTAGCAATGCAGGATCCTCCGGAGGAATCCCCGATAGGAGAGTCAGTCATGCCAGTGACATGGCCTGCAGGACTACTTCCGATCCTGACTAAGGAGGAAATTGACGAGGAGGGAGTTGACGGTGTGGTTTGCAGGCGCTTGGATACAACAGGACAATGGGATTTAGGTGTCCCTGGACTGCTTATGATCTTAGCCAAAGTTTCTGAACTTGACAGTAACTTATTATGAATGCGCTGCAGGTGCCGTATAAGGGAGGATGTTCCTAGGTGGTTAACGTCCCTACCCCTACTTATTCCACCTTTACATAAGGTACATATGGCAAGACAGTTGATGTCCGGATTTGGATAGAAATATTGCCAGACCAAAGAGGTGGAATGTTTGGTCTCCTGCCCAGGCATGACCGTGATGGGCTTTTTCATCCCACGGACAACAACTGTCTCCCCCGGAGCCTGATTTAAACAAACCACATCACCATCAGAATCCTCCTCGCCAACTTCCTCCTCAGCGCCAGCTACACCAGTATCCTCATCCTGTTGTACTTCAACAGTGACATCTTCAATTTGCATATCAGCAAGTGGACTGTGGGTGCTCCTTTCAGCACTTGCAGGGGGCATGCAAATGGTGGAAAGAGCCACCTCTTCCCGTCCAGTGCTGGGAAGGTCAGGCATCGCAACCACCACCACACTTGGACTCTCCTTGGGGATTTGTGATATCTTCTTAGAAAGCACAGTTCTCCGCTGTGCTTTTGCCAGCTTAACTCTTGATTTTTTTAGTGGGAGGAGGGCTTCCATCGTCATGTGAAGCTGAACCACTAGTCATGAACATACTTGGGATCGACCTTAGCCGTTCCTTGCCACTCCGTGTCGTAAATGGCATATTGGCAAGTTTACGTTTCTCTTCAGCTGATTTAAATGTTTTTTTCAAGGTCATTTTCCTGAACTTTGTCATTTGGGATTGTATGTGCCCTCTATTATGACATTGGGCATCGGCCTTGGCAGACGACGTTGATGGCATGTTATCGTCTATGTCATGACTAGTGGCAGCAGCTTCAGCACTAGGAGAAAGTGGTTCTTGATCTTTCTCTATTTTATTTTTATCGGAGAAAGTTTTGTCCTCCATTTATGTTATATCGATTTGATATATTCGTGCGGCTAAACACAGAAAATATTTTTTTATTTTTGCTGGAGAGTAGTGCACTTTGTGGGTTACACCAGCCTTTAAGAAATGAGCCAGCCGGCTCTTTACTTATGGGACACAGGCGCACGCTTGGCGCTGCTCCTTTGTTGATGCACGTGTGGCTACTGCGCACACAATTCACAAACACAGAAAATATTTTTTTTTTGGTTTGGACTGGAGTGTACTATGGGGGTTACAGCACCCTTTAACGGTCAAGCCAGCCGGCCCTTTACTTATGACACAGGCGCACGCTTGGCACTACTTTGTTGATGCACGTGCGGCTACTGCGCACACAATTCACAAACACAGAAAATAAAATTTTTTTTGCTTTGGACTGGAGTGTACTTTGGGGGTTACAGCACCCTTTAACGGTCAAGCCAGCCCTTTACTTATGACACAGGCGCACGCTTGGCACTACTTTGTTGATGCACGTGCGGCTACTGCGCACACAATTCACAAACATAGAAAATATTTTTTTTTTGGTTTGGACTGGAGTGTACTTTGGGGGTTACAGCACCCTTTAACGGTCAAGCCAGCCGGCCCTTTACTTATGACACAGGCGCACGCTTGGCACTACTTTGTTGATGCACGTGCGGCTACTGCGCACACAATTCACAAACACAGAAAATAATTTTTTTTTTGGTTTGGACTGGAGTGTACTTTGGGAGTTACAGCACCCTTTAACGGTCAAGCCAGCCGGCCCTTTACTTATGACACAGGCGCACGCTTGGCACTACTTTGTTGATGCACGTGCGGCTACTGGGCACACAATTCACAAACACAGAAAATATTATTTTTTTGGTTTGGACTGTACTTTGGGGGTTACAGCACCCTTTAACGGTCAAGCCAGCCGGCCATTTACTTAGGACACAGGCGCACGCTTGGCACTACTTTGTTGATGCACGTGCGGCTACTGCGCACACAATTCACAAACACAGAAAATAATTTTTATTTTGGTTTGGACTGGAGTGTACTTTGGGGGTTACAGCACCCTTTAATGGTCAAGCCAGCCAGCCCTTTACTTATGACACAGGCGCACGCTTGGCACTACTTTGTTGATGCACGTGCGGCTACTGCGCACACAATTCACAAACACAGAAAATAATTTTTTTTTTGGTTTGGACTGGAGTGTACTTTGGGGGTTACAGCACCCTTTAACGGTCAAGCCAGCCGGCCCTTTACTTATGACACAGGCGCACGCTTGGCACTACTTTGTTGATGCACGTGCGGCTACTGCGCACACAATTCACAAACACAGAAAATAATTTTTTTTTTGGTTTGGACTGGAGTGTACTTTGGGAGTTACAGCACCCTTTAACGGTCAAGCCAGCCGGCCCTTTACTTATGACACAGGCGCACGCTTGGCACTACTTTGTTGATGCACGTGCGGCTACTGCGCACACAATTCACAAACACAGAAAATATTATTTTTTTGGTTTGGAGTGTACTTTGGGGGTTACAGCACCCTTTAACGGTCAAGCCAGCCGGCCATTTACTTAGGATACAGGCGCACGCTTGGCACTACTTTGTTGATGCACGTGCGGCTACTGCGCACACAATTTACAAACGCAGAAAATAATTTTTTTTTTGGTTTGGACTGGAGTGTACTTTGGGGGTTACAGCACCCTTTAACGGTCAAGCCAGCCGGCCCTTTACTTATGACACAGGCGCACGCTTGGCACTACTTTGTTGATGCACGTGCGGCTACTGCGCACACAATTCACAAACACAGAAAATATTATTTTTTTGGTTTGGAGTGTACTTTGGGGGTTACAGCACCCTTTAACGGTCAAGCCAGCCGGCCATTTACTTAGGACACAGGCGCACGCTTGGCACTACTTTGTTGATGCACGTGCGGCTACTGCGCACACAATTTACAAACGCAGAAAATAATTTTTTTTTTGGTTTGGACTGGAGTGTACTTTGGGGGTTACAGCACCCTTTAATGGTCAAGCCAGCCGGCCCTTTATTTATGACACAGGCGCACGCTTGGCACTACTTTGTTGATGCACGTGCGGCTACTGCGCACACAATTCACAAACACAGAAAATATATATTTTTTTGGTTTGGAGTGTACTTTGGGGGTTACAGCACCCTTTAACAGTCAAGCCAGCCGGCCCTTTACTTATGACACAGGCGCACGCTTGGCACTACTTTGTTGATGCACGTGCGGCTACTGCGCACACAATTCACAAACACACAAAAAATATTATTTTTTTAGCACTTGGGGGGAGCACCCTTGATGGACAGAGCACCCCCTGGACAACACTACAGCACCCCTTTAGGACTGGGACACTGCACAGGACTTTGGAGTGGACACAGCCCCTATGGAGAACTGACTGCACAACACAGTCCAGCCAGCCCCTATGGACTTTGAAGTAGTGGACACAGCCCCTATTAACAACAGCAGCACAGCACAACACAGCCAGCCCCTATGGACTTTGAAATAGTGGACAACAGCAGCACAGCGTAGCACAGCACAGCACAACACTACTCTGCACTACACTACACTACACAGCCCAGCCAGCCCTAACTCCCACCCTCCCTCTTCACTGTTTACAGCCGAGTGAGAAAATGGCGCTGACGCGGGTACCTTATATAGGATCCAAAACCCGCGAGACTCGGAAGGCGGGATGATGACGTTTTCCCTCGATTTCAGATCCAAGTCAGGCGGGAAAAGTCGAGCCTGACTCGGATCTGCCTCGGATCGGGGGGGCTCGGGGGGTTCGGATTTCAGAAATCCGAACCCGCTCACCCCTAGAAATCAGTAACATTATTTGGGGGAGTGTGAGGTTGTTATACACTAATCAGTCATAACATTAAACCACCTGCCTGATATTGTGTAATTTCCCATTGTGCTGCCAAAACTGCTCTCACCTGTTGAGGCAGATCCTTTAACTTCTGTAAATTGTGAGGTGGGTCCTTCATGGCTCGGACTTGTTATTCCAGCACATCCCACTGACCACTAATTGGATTGAGATCTGGGGAATTTGGAGGCCAGGTCAATACATTGAACTATTTGTCATGTTCTTAAAACCATTTCTGAACAATTTTTGCAGTATGGCAGTGTGCATTATCCTGCTTAAAGAGGCTACTGACATCAGGGATTACTATTGCCATGAAGGTGTGCTCTTGGTCTGCAACAATGTTTAGGTAGGTGGTACTTGTCATAGTAAGAACTCAAGTTTTTGCAGCAGAACATTGCCCAGAGTATCACACTGTCTCCACCGGTTTGCCTTCTTTCCATAGTGCATCTTGGTGCCATCTCCTTCCCGGGTAAATGGATCACACACATCCAGCTGTACACATGATGTAAAACCAGGCTACCTTCTTCTGAAGTCCATTTCTGATGCGCACATGGCCAGTTTAGGCGCATTTGGTGGAGCACACTCTGACCAGTATGCGGCTACACAGCCCCATACACTCCAAGCTGTGATGCACTGTATATTAGGACACCTTTCTCTCATAGCTAGCATTTACTTTTTCAGCAATTTGTGCTACAGTAACCCTTCTGTGAGATAGGACCAGGCGGACTAGCCTTCATTCCCCAT
Organism: Taudactylus pleione; assembly: GCA_031769625.1. Classification (NCBI taxonomy): domain Eukaryota; kingdom Metazoa; phylum Chordata; class Amphibia; order Anura; family Myobatrachidae; genus Taudactylus; species Taudactylus pleione. The sequence continues at coordinate 15,445,951 of JAUIMM010000005.1, read as the reverse complement.
GCACATCAATGAGCCTTGGGCGCCAATGACCCTGTTGCCTGGACACTGGTTGTGCTTTCTTAGACCAGTTTGGTAGGTAATACCCACTGCATACTGGGAACACCCCACAAGACCTGACGTTTTGGAGATGCTCTGACCCAGTCGTTTAACCATCACAATTTGACCCTTGTCAAAGTTGCTCAGATCCCTACGCTTCCCCATTGTTCCTGTTTCCAACACCTCAACATCAAGAACTTAGTGTTCACTTTGTGCATAATATACAGTATCCCTTGACAGGTGCCATTGTAATGAGATAATCAATGTTAGTCACTTCACCTGTCAGTGGTATTAATGTCATGGTTGATTGTTGTATATTTGGGTCTATTACCTATTTTGAAACAAATAATTTAAATGGTTGACCTTTTGGTATAGGTAGTTAATTTCTTTGGGCATTGGCATTAAATAGCATTTAATCCATATTTAGATTTTTTTTTTTAATTTGTGGCATTATTGGGTTGGGAAGGGTACAAGGTTCATTGCACCTACATTCTGACCCCTGGGGAATCCACTTACAGTAACTTGGAAGATGGCTCGTGTGGAGTCCTCGTGAAAATCCCATAGTAATTATACTGTGACCATGTCACCCCTCATCCAGAGATAGAAACTGGTGAGCAGGTGTTATACTTCGCCCTTCAGCCGCCTTGTTGGGGTGCCACAGTGATCAGGAGACACAGGGGGAGGATCCAAGGTGCTGCCCAGTGGGCATTTCTGACTGGTCACATCAGATGAGACCATGTCAGGGAAACTCCAGCCTTGCACTTTCGCATCTGATTCAACCACGCCAGGCACGTGGTTTGAGCACATAATACAAACACTGAAATATACAACAATTTTTTATTTGCAAAATATAAATAAAGTATTGTATTTTCAGAAAATAAAGTAATTCTTTACTTTCCAGTTAAAAAGATATGTAATGGTCTGTTCTTTCCAATTTCCACCACTAGTGACTGTATATGTAATCATTTATCTGGGATTGCATCCAAGTAGACAAACATGTGACTGATACATTACCGTAAATACATTTCAAAGGTTACTTCCAATGAGCATTTAAAAAACTTTAAAAAGCAATTTCATAAGCCGGATACCAAATCATTTTCCTTATACAATTGGCTTCAGTAAGAGGTTAGCAACTGTAATAGGAAAATTGTATAATGTTCACGGTCACAGCAGCACATCATACATACTGTATTACCCCTAGCGTATTAATATATTGTATAATTATATTTAACGAAGGTAAATATTGTGCAACATAAGTATACTTAGCTGCCAGGACATAATACAGTACAAATGACAGTAATATACAATTAGATTGTATAGTATAGGAACACTATGGACAAAAGCCTGATATGAGATCATATGGAAAGTTGCCCAAAATATGCAGTCTAATTAGGTGTTATAATGGGAAGCTTATAACAGCTGCTTGCTTCTGAAGGCCAGATCATATGTAGGCCATTTGTGTGTGTAATAAATTAGGTGTATGCTATTAGTGTGTAACAGGTGATTTAGCTTTGCTGTAATTCTGAGTAAGTTATTTCCAGATGTAAGAACAAATTGAGTATAGCTATTTCTTTGTGCTATATTTGTGAGGTCCGTAGCAGCTATGGTCAATTAAGAGTTGCAATAGCACCCCTACTGCGTGCATGGAACGGAATCGGTATGAATTACCGTCGGATATAACAGCTGGATGAAATCCCGACACCGGCAGGCAGGCAGATGAAGATCATGACTAGGGTAAGTAAGTACGGCGTCGGTATTTAGACGCCTATCTCTAGTCCCATGCCGGGGTTTCACTGTCGGGATTTCGACCGCCGGCTTCCTGACTACATCCCCATGGAACTACCTGTGGATATTTGCCTGTAGGCGATGGTGCACGCATCTTTAAAATAGCCATCATCCTTAGTGGGGCACAGTTACGCCACCCATTTCTGCCCATTCAGCCAGTAGTAGGGATATGACTAAGATTCATATGACTTGGAATCCCCCATAAATGTGTGATTGTACATTTGGCTACGGATTATAGGCCTGATTCAGAGATGTACGGTGTTGCAATTGCAGCTATGATTTCATATACTGCGGAGGAGCGATTGTATGTACAATATCACCCTAACAGTACTTAGACGCCCACCGGAGCAATCGAAAACAGCACTACAACTACGTACACATTTGCAGCCCATACACAGGTCCTCCGATCAGTGTCCATGTGAGTAATCCTATAATCACGCAGCATGGTGGTCTGGATTGAGGTGGTGGTGCCATTTTATGTATGTAGAGGATCACAGACACCTGCTGCGACCCGCCACCAAAATGGCACCAACCAGCCTGCATTTTGCCGACAAGTAACCCGTTTCCTCCCCGGTGCCTTCATGCCAATCACACTCCGATCCTTTAAAGTATGCATGTGGGATCGCAGAGGGGGCTTAGTGCCTGTGCATTTTGATGCATGCACATGCGCAGTTCACCGATATTCACTGAACTGAGTAAAAATCATAACACCGAATATCTCTGAATGAGACCCCATGCGCAGTGGTAAAAATCTCTAAATCGGAACAGTGTACATCTCTGATTGAGACAGCATGTGTAGTGCTAAATATCGCAATGTATAGGTAGGTGGTACGTGTCAAAGTAACTTCCGCATGAATGCCAGGACTCAAGGTTTCCCAGCAGATGCTGATGTCAATTGTCATTATCTTTTCTCCTGTCAACTCCCTAAACTCTCCTCTGCATGTGCTTCCATTACGGAAGATGAAATTGCTACTGCGACAAAACGACTTTGCTATCAATATAAAAGTTATCCCAAACCAGACCGCAATCTTTCAGATCTGGGTAGCTACAGACTACAGGCAAAATTGTAAATCTGAACATTCCCCCTGCAGACCTACACTCTCTGCGGCTAACTATAAATTTAAATGGCAACCTGACAAGATGAAGTATTTCAGCATGTTTCTGACTTTTGTGAAGTCATATACTCAACTGTATGTAGCCAACTTTCCGAGACTGTAGGCCCCAATACACTTTCACTTCCAGCCCTGGGCAGACCAGTTTGGGGCTGGGTAATGTGATGCCAGCGGGACCCCACTCTGTGTCCCCCTGTTATGGCATCACCACCCCATCTAGTTTAGCCAGGTGCTGGTTAGTGGAAAATAGGGGGAACCCCATGCCGGTGTCCCTATCCCCCCTTATTTTCCAGTACCAGAGCAGACTGAAAGGTCCAGGGCTGGTTATGGGGACCACAAAGATTTTCTTTTTTTTTAAATTTTCAACACTTTCAGCTCTTTTAACCCTATAGTGATCTGTGCAGTGCTTCTTTTATTGGGTGGGTTTGCCTTTGTGTTTTATGTTCTATTTGCTGATGGTTTTGAACTGAAAGATCAAAACTGACGGCATTTACACCTGCGCTGTCCGACTGACATTGACGTTGATTTTCAAATCGAATTCAAAACCGACAGTAAATCTGCAGTTTAGACACTGAAACATGACATCAATTCCTGTCTATTACAGTCAATTTTAAAAAGCGACTTCAAAATCGACCTTTAGTAAATTTACCCCCTAGCATCTACATGAAAACCAAGGGCATTAACAAGATAAAAAATGAATTTACCTTAAGCATAATATGAGAATATATCTTTATATCTTCTGTAAGAGTTCTTTATATATGGAATAAATAACTAAATGAGGGATAGATTGGGAAGCTAGTGCTACTGGTTCTGGCATGCAAGCTGCAAACATGGTAACTGGGAGAGATGTTCGCGGACCCCCGTGATTTGGCTTTGGTTCTGGTTTTGTATTTAAAACCATCTCATGTCTTGGTTTTGGCAAAAACACCCGGTTTTCCTCTTTCGGTTTTTAATAAAAATGGTCAAAAACAAGTAAAATCCTGTAATTTGAAGATATTTTTATTCCTATAGTAATATCATTCACATTCATTTTCATTCATTCAATCATGGTGCTCATTATTGGAAATAGAGGGAACCCAGCAACCCCCCCCCCCCTTCCTAATTTTCCAAAACCAGCCCAGTGTCAGAGTTCCAGGGCTGGTTATTGATTTGGGAGGGCCATGCTTATTTTTTCATATTAACCATTTCTTCTATTTTTACCATATAATTAAGCCTACACAGATGAGACTGATATGTGCAGTGCTTTCAGCCCGCCCTCAAAGATGGAGCTGCTTTCTAGAGGAATAGAATGTAGGAAGTAAAATTGGAGTATGACAGGGACTTATATGCAAACATAAACACACGAAATCCAACATTTCCGAGATTCTGATGTTTTTTCTCATTCTGAGACCCAAATTTGACCTGGGAAACCGAGACATGCCTTGTTTCAACTTGGTACCCTGAAAATTAGTTCTGTCGGATTTCTTCAAATATGAACCTCTCAGCTCTAGTAATACTAATAATAATAATACTAATAATACTAATAATAAAAATAATCAGCAAACTGCTCATTGTAAAAACACTACTCTGGTATATAGATATGTGCATAGTAGCTCATTCTACAGAAAAAGATATGCCAACAAGCTGGAAAAAGGCAACTGTTGTTATTCATTAAGTCAAGGTTAAATAGCAATATGTATGAGAAGCTGGGTGTAGTCACAATGTCAACAATTACAATGTCATAATGATGACATCACAATGTCGCCAGTTATGATCCCGACATTGTTGAAATGTTGACATTGAAACATACAAAATGTTGACATGTTGGGAGTGTCTAAAATATCAACATTCTGCACATACCGAAGGGGGAGGGTTAGCATTAGGCTTTGGAGGGGAGGGTTAGTGTTAGGCACTAGGGGTAGTCACTAGGGATCATCATAACATCATTGCCGGACTCAGAAGACACCGCTGGACCACCAGGGTTGTTTTATCGACATCCTAATCATGTCAATTCAACAGTGATGATATGATGAAGTCGATGTGGTCAATGATGACATGCCAAGCATATCAACATGCTACATGTCGACTATGTTGACATGATGAAATTCGAACAGATATACCATACCCATTACATACAGAGGGATAGCTGTGGCAGAGTGTGCATTTTACAAAATATACACCAACAAATCGGCCAAAACCCACTATGAAAAATAGGGCAAGATGTAATTAATCAAACCAAGCAATTCAGCAGCAGTAAATGTCACTATAGTGACCGAAGTGTTTGGCTTGTTTTGGACCCCCACCAAAGAAAACATTTTGATTGATGGTATTGCTTGTCGAACTATACAATATATAGGGATTTTTAAAAATGTTATAATGGGTTTTAGGCTAATGCTGGTCATTTTATTCAATGTGGACAGTGTCATCATCCTCATCATCAATGTCAAGATCCTCTTCAGCCATCATCCCTATCAGTACACATTTGCACCAGCCCTATCCTTGGTTAAATGAACTAAATAAAATGTTAGTTTCTACATTGCAAGTAATCATCCAACATTCTACTAATACAAAGTGTATCAGATTGAGATGAGGTACTGTACATGAGTCAATTTTTTTGAACATTTCTTTCCCTGATCAGATTTCATAATCTTCCACATTGTTGTGCTGTTTTTCTCCTGGCTGTTGCATGTGTAGAAGATGAAAAAGGGAAGGATGGAATAAGTCATATGTGACTTGAGCCAACAACTTGCTCACAAGAAGCTGTTTGCATCTCTGACAATCTGTTTCTGTTAGCTTGTGTAGGTCTTGATTGCTTGTTGCTGTTCTTCTGAAGCACAGGGTCATATTTATCACAAACTATATTTTTAATGAGGATGTGATAAAATATTTTCACCTAAATTTGCAACACAAAAATTAAAATGTTCATGTGAAGTTAGCAATATACTCTTGCCAGGACATAGACTCCGATAAGAGATCATCTCGGTAAAAAGCTGGAAGCAGAGTAATACAGTAGTTATCAGTCTGCTTCCAAGTTAATCATCAGCACATGCCCCTATGGGGGCTATTTTTTTGGTTGGGAATGGAGGGACAATGGTAGATGTGAGAGATATCTACTGTGGTCCCACCATTTTAAATGCTGGGGATATTTATATTCTGCAGGGATTCCCAGCAATTTTACTTTAATAAATATTCCCCAGAGTAAGAAATCCCACGTCATTACTACCTCTTGCTTCAGTTGGCTGAATGGCAGATCAAATTTTAATTGCAGCTGTTGCAATGTTCTACATGTGGTCATTAAAGGCCAAAAATAACCAAAAATGTTACAGGCACAGATAGTATCTACAGCACAGACCTCTAATTGTTTATGAAATTCTGATCCACAAAGTTAATTGTGGGTGCAAAGCTATCTTAATGCACTCACAATGCTGCTTCCTTAATTGGTTGTCCAACATATTGACACCTACATGTTTCTTAGTGATACAGAGAGTAGCTTTCCTCTAAAGGACTTAGGACCTGATTCAGACCGGCTCGCAAGCGCTATGCGCTCGCAAGCGGGTCAATGGCCGGGCAGTGCGCACGTGCAAGCCCCGGAGGGAGAGAAAAATTCTCTCACTCCGGGGCTCGCTACAAATGGGGCGGCTGTCGATGTTGATCGACAATTCACCCCATTTTATAGACGGGGAGGGGGGTGCGGCTGGCCAAACGGAGGCGTTTCCGAAGGAACGCCTGCCATTTGGGGGCAGCCCTACTGACATCACGAGTGATGTCAGTAGTGAGCTTCCAGCTCTATTAGAGCCGGAAGCTCACTGGGGCTTGCGGCAGATGCGACCCTACCAAAAGGGTCTCGTCACAAGCCCCGATGGTCGCGACCATCATGACCATCACCTGGCCACTCGCTAAAGCTGTGGGTTGTCACCCACAGCTTAGCAAGCGGCCAGGAGGCCAGTCACAAAAAAAACGCCCTTCAGACCTGCGAGCTGCCTCAGGCAGCGAGCAGGTCTGAATCAGGGCCTTAGTGCTGTGTGCTTGCACATCTACTCCAACAGGATGATGATGATGATGATGATGCTACAGGATAAAAATATTTTCACATGCTAGAGGTGGATTTTATGGTGTCTTCCCAGGTATGACAATACACTTATAATGGGCATAAGGTGGTACTGTTGGTGACTGCCTTACAAGCAACAACACATTTTTTTGTGAGGAGATTTAGGGACATATTTATCAATATTATTTTAACTAAAATGATTTTAGTTTCACAGGAATGTACTTATGGAATGGGATTGAAAAGCCAGCGGCTGTTTAGCCGAAGGGAGGAAATCCTGACAGCGGCAGGTAAGTAAACTAACCCTCCCCTCTCCCCCCGTAACCCTCTCTTAGGGGTGCCTAAACCTAACCCCCCTTCCCCGTACCCTAAACCTAACTTTCCCGGGGGGTGCCTATCCCTAATCTCCCCCCCGGTGGCACCTAACCCCCCTTTGCCCTAGTCTAACCCTCCACGGGGGTGCCTAAACCTAAGTCTCCCTTGGGTGCTCTAAACCTAACCCTCCCCCCCCCCATGGCTAAGAGGACGGGTGCCACGGACTTGCCTCGTTCAGGCCCGCATCATCCTGGATTCCGCTGCCGGGATTATGATAGGCATCGGTATCTTGACACCTATCATGAATCCCTAGTCGGCATTCTGCTGTCGGGATTGTGACCGGTGGCCTTGCGGCTGCCGGTCACGTAACTACACACCGTACTTATGGGCAATTGGAGGAGTTTTTTCATTAAAAAAACCCTCCATGCCCTCAATATTGCATTTGTTTAGCAAGCAAATCACATATCCCATTCATGTAATGGGAAGTTTGATCTGCTCAAATTTACTAAAGTAAATTATAAAACAAAAAACCAGGAGAGAGCCTTGCGATAATAACGCTATCTGGAGATATTATGCAGGCTTTCCCAGATTTCTTCTACTCCAGCTCAGCTTTTCCTGCCTGCTGACAGGGAAAACAGAGCCCTCCTGCTCCACGGGAGGTTTCTGTCCTCCCTGAGCTCGCCTTAGGACACCTGCGTTAGGGTTTGACAGGTGTACCGCCCCAGTCAAACTCCCCACCTAGTTTGAAAGACAACAGGTTGATCACAGATAGAAATTATTTTTTAGAGAAGAATACAAAAGAATATCACTTATCTGTACCCAGGGACAGGTGATCAGTGATCTGATGAGCTCCTCTGTGATCCGGACTTTAGAACGCTGTGCTCGTTCTGTATCCCTGGTCATTTGATCTTTGAAGTGAACTGAGATGCTGTGGCGTAACTAGAGGAGGGCCACCAGGGCTTGCGCCCTGTGCACCGTGGGACTGGCGGCACGGGAGGGGGGAGGATGGGCGACGCTGCCAGCCACGGTGCCGGACCGTCCTATACAGTGTAGTGCCGACCGCAGTGAGTGCGGTCAGTACTACACATTTACTCAAGCACTAGGCTTCCCTGCACCCAGCGCCGGTCCTGTGCTGCACAGCCGAGCCCCTTCTCTCCCCCTGAGTGCTTACACAATAGCAGTATTCCTGCCCTCCCAAGGAGCAGTGTTATTTTGGGGAAAAAAAGAGAATGGAAAAAAATATAGTGTAAACCTGTGATAAAAAACAAAAAAGAAAGTATATAGACATACTGTATACTCACCCTTTATAGGTGAGATCAGTACAATGGACACAAATCAACACCGTGGTCCTACGGTGGTTGCAATAGCAATGATGAATCGATCTGGATGGGTCTCAAATCCTGACAGTAGTTGTTTTGAAAATAAAACATGCCTCCATTGTGCAAATTGGTTGTCATCAAGTCAGAATAATAGTAAATAATATCCTGCTCACCTTATTCCAATTACATAAGCGCCTTAGATATTCATTTTAAATCCTGATGTCCGTCGGTAATGAAAAAATATTTATCTCTTAAAAATAATTTTATTTAACTTCCATTAAAATTATTTCATATATGGCCATACAAAAAAAAGAAAAACAATAAAAATCTAAAATATAAAATAATTATAAATTAGAAAATAACCATAAATAGTGCCAAACAGCTCCTCCCATTTTCTTATGAACTTTTGAGATTCATTTTAAACATTGTTTAAAACACGTATATGTTGTTCTTTGATATGCAGTATGTCTTATATTGGATGTGGGTGGGGGAAGGGGAGCACAGTGTGGGATGTGGGTGGGGGAAGGGGAGCACAGTGTGGGATGTGGGTGGGGAAGGGGAGCACAGTGTGGGATGTGGAGGGGGACAGTGAGCACATTGTGGGGGCTGGATGGGGAAAGGGAGCACAGTATGGGATGGGGAGCCCTCAGTGTGAATTACTAAAAAGTTGCACAACTTGCACCACGGTAATCCCAGCAGGCGCTGTTACAGTCTCTGATGCCATCCGCCAAGATCACAACTTTTGAGTGACACACACTGACAGTGAGACAGGGACTGGGCAGCTAAGTGAGTTATTTGTGACGATTGGGGGCGGGGCTTGCTGCCACCGCTCATCTCAGCACACAGGGGCACCCTGAGGCAGGGCAGCTACTGATGTCGGTCAGTGTGCCCTCCCCCTTAGGCATAAACTAGTAGATGAAGGTGGGTACATTTTTATTTTAAATTAATCTTTATTTTAAGTTTCTTAGATTTTAATTTAGTACAGCGTGTAATTATCTGAAACTATGGGAGGGGGCGTCAGTCCCTTACTTTGCCAGGGGCGCTCGGACCACTTGATACACCACAGGGCGTATCTACCTATTGGCCAGGATGGCACTCGGCAGGGCTGCCGGCCAAAGGGAGGGCGCCGTCCGGCAGTGTCACCAGCAGCCAATGGGTGGATTACCCCAGTGGCTTGAACTAGCCCCGCTAGTCCCCCGGGCCCCACAAGTGTAGGGCAGACCGCAGTGAGAGTAGTCTGCCCTACGCAGCAACAAACACACATAGCCGTTATGACGTCTCTCCCATCCCAAAGTGCAGAGCGAGAGCGGGCCCGGAGGAGTGGACAGTGGCGGATGTCAGCAGGAGCGGGGATCAGATAAGTCGCTTTTTTTTTTTGTGTTTGTGTGTGTGTGTTGTTTTTCTGGCACAGCACAGGGGGGGAGTGTGGCTACTAGGGTGGAATGTATAGGGAGGCTGCTACTGGGGGCACATTATGGGGGGGTGGCCGCTACTGGGGGCACTGGTTGGGGACTACTACTGGGGGCAATGTGTAGAGGGGACTACTACTGGGGCAATGCATAAGGGGGACTACTACTGGGGGCACTGCACAGGGTGGACTACTACTGGGGGCACTGCATAGAGGGGACTACTACTGAGGGCACGTCCTGAAATGATGGGGGGCGCCAGTCCATTACCTTGCCAGGGGCGCTCGGATCCCTAGATACACCCCTGAGATTCCCACAATTAACTTTCCACATGCTTTCAAGTGTAGAATGGCAGCTAGACCAGTACTTAATACAAACAGACTGCCTTTGTTACAATGATATAAGTATAATTTATTGGTTTTAAGACTGAACTACAATTACAGTAGTCAACAATTTAAAACTTTTTTTCAACAACATGAACGAAATAACTAACTTAATTGTACACACTGAATATAAATTTGGCAGTAAAAAGTACGGAATACATCATCATTTTTTGTCTTTTTTATTTTGTTTCTTTTAAATGTAATTATTTCTTCAATGTAAATTAATTGAAAGGCTTAAAGCAGGGATAACACAGGAAAAACAGTAAGCAAAGGCATGTTTAAGACACACGTATATAAATAAAAATAAAAAATTAAAATAGGGATCTTCCTTCAAAAAGGCACCTTAAAAAAACTCTACTGCGTGCATTAAACAGTCTTGAAAGTTTGAACCAGTCTTTCAAAAAATTATTTATAAAAATAAGGCTGCTCTATGCAGCGCTGAGTATGTTGGGATTCAATTAATGGGGCATATATCTTATTGAATTTTGTCTAAAGGCTCTTTTTTATATATGAGTATTAATAAAAAAAATCCCCACAAAGGTCACCCAACATCAATGGATCCTATCTTCCTTGGTACCGTTGCTCCATTGTGCGAATATCTTAATGGAATCATTCCCCCTGTTCATCACTCACAGCTCCCAAATTTTCCAGAAAGAAGTCCAGGTGTGAATGTAAGAAATGTTTCTTCAATGACATACGGGATCTTGATTTTTTGTAGTTATTTATCAATTTAGCTACCAGTTTATAGTTTTCTGCTTTTTTTATTTCCTAAAAAGCCACCAATCACAGATCCAAAGGATCTCCATGCAGTTCATCTTCAAAGGTTTTGTCTTTAAAAGTAGTCTAATTTGAGGACCTACAAACAGGGCCGCCATCAGGGTAGACTGCCAAGACGGGAGTCCTGAGCTTGGACAGAGAGGGGGGCCCACCCCTGGGCCACCGGGAGCTCATGACAGTCCCCACAGAGTTGGGCCAGGCCCCATGCCCCCTTCATTGACTTGCCAGGCACACAACCCCTGACTTTCCCCTGTGCTGGGCTGATTCACAGGTCCGGCAACAGAGGCATGTACAGTGTGCAATAAAGTCTTTACTTTATTGCGATGCAGAGCCTGACGTCTGAGCTGGAGAGACACTGCCTGGCTGGAGTTGCTGAAACATGGGAGAGTGCCTCTTTTGTCAGCCCCCTTCCCCCCCTCCATAATTTCAGATTCAGCCCTGCCTACAAATATACCTTCCTTCAACTTGGCATCACTCAATTTTGGAAACTGTGCTTTTAATACTCAAAACCTCAACCATTTTTGCCCATACAATTTCCAAATTTTTCAATATAGATATCTCGGGGCTGAGCACTCATTGGCTGACAGAGAATTCCACCTATCAGCCAATGAGCGGTTCCCACTATTGACTTAAATGTTGAGAACCGCTAAGGTAACTTAAGATTATTTTTGCGGTTCTCACCAATGAGCGCTAAGCATCGGGATTTCTATAGTGAAATCCCGCTGCTAACCCGTCATTTGGGTAGTGAGGACGGTACTAATGTCCACTGGTCTGGGTTTTTCTTTTTCTTTTTGTGCCTACATGGAAAGAAGAAAGAAGACGACATGATCCATTTATAGGAGGAGGTGAGTATGGAATTTTTTTTACAGGTACACGTGGATTATCTACTTGGAGAAGTGGACAAGAATGGCTACAAGGATACTAGGTGAGTATGAGTGAGTGTGAATGTGTGTGTGCATGTATATTTTAATAAACTTGTACTTTCACGGTGTGTGTGAACTGTGTTTATTTTAATATTTATTTTGCAGTGGAACTACAGGTCCTCTGTATTTCCAAAACCAAGACAGGGTCAGAGCCCAGTGCTGGTTGTACTAAATACAGGGGACCCTTAAGTCTTTTGTCCCCTGTATTAAGCACAACAAGGACCGGCTGGGAAAAGCCCGGGGCTGGTTGAGCTCTGGAGGGCACGCCGTTTTTTTTAATTTTTTCACACTTAATCACGGACAGATCTTGCTCATCCATTCCTGCATCTGTGTCTTTTATCACAGGTGCTTGCCGCATGGATCGCACTGATCCGTGTGAGCATCTGTGTTGTCCATGACATCGTTCATTGTGTGACAAATCTTGAAAGACAGGTCGTGATCTTTCTGCATGTTTAAGAGATCACCCACCACGACCAACGACCAGCGGGAGCGCGCATTAACATCGTTATCGTGTCTACACACTATACTTTTTCAACAATTTGTTGTTCCAATCGGTCAAAAACGGCAATATCGTTTAGAAGATCGTACCGTATGTGGGTGTCTTAAGGCCCCAATGTCATTTAGCTTACTTTGCTCAATTGACTGTGTTTTTCTTGTCATGCTCGGGACTGTAACTGGGATTGCAAGATGTAGATGGCCCCGCAGCGGGTTCATGTCACTCTTGTTCCTTTTCTGGAACTTCCTTCCATTTAGATGGAGGAACAGGAATCAGGAGTTCAGGTGTATGTGGCACTGGTCTTATTGCAATGGGAGATTGGCATATTCATTGTTAACTTTACTTTTCTTTGAAAATCCCTCATTTTTTTTTAGACAGAAAGAACAATCATCTAAGTGACTGTAATGAAACTAGAAAACATAAGTGCTAGTGAACAGGTATATAATAATAAATGTTTAATAATAATGAACAATATGAATACACTGGCCAGTATAATATAACAATTACAATTGCAGACAATCCTATTAGACTAAAAACAAATAATTACTAATTAATAATTTAATAAAAAATATCTAGCTAAGTCCCAGCACAGGAAAGTCTTAGCACAAAGTAAGGGTGAGCGGGTTCGGATTTCTGAAATCCAAACCCCCCCGAGTCCGCCCGATCCGAGGCCGATCTGAGTCAGGCTCGACTTTTCCCGCCTAACTTGGATCTGAAATCGAGGCAAAACGTCATCATCCAACCTTCCGGGTCTCGCGGGTTTTGGATTCTATATAAAGGTACCCGCGTCGGCGCCATTTTCTCACTCGACTGTGGACAGTGAAGAGGGAGGGTGGGAGTTAGGGCTGGCTGGGCTGTGTAGTGTAGTGTAGTGTAGGGCAGTGTAGTGTTATGCTGTGCTGCGCTGTGCTGCTGTTGTCCATAGGGGCTGTGTCCACTCCTCCAAAGTCCATAGGGGCTGGCTGTGTTGTGCTGTGCTGCTGTTGTCCATAGGGGCTGTGTCCACTCCTCCAAAGTCCATAGGGGCTGGCTGTGTTGTGCTGTGCTGCTGTTGTCCATAGGGGCTGTGTCCACTCCTCCAAAGTCCATAGGGGCTGGCTGTGTTGTGCTGTGCTGCTGTTGTCCATAGGGGCTGTGTCCACTCATCCAAAGTCCATCGGGGCTGGCTGGACTGTGTTGTGCAGTCAGTTGACCATAGGGGCTGTGTCCACTCCAAAGTCCTGTGCAGTGTCCCAGTCCTAAAGGGGTGCTGTAGTGTTGTCCACGGGGTGCTCTGTCCATCAGGGGTGCTCCCCCCAAGTGCAAAAAAAATAAATATTTTTTCTGTGTTTGTGAATTGTGTGTGCAGTAGCCGCAGGTGCATCAACAAAGTAGTGCCAAGCGTGCGCCTGTGTCATAAGTAAAGGGCCGGCTGGATTGACCGTTAAAAGGTGCTGTAACCCCCAAAGTGCACTCCAAACAAAATAAAACATTTTTTTTTGTGTTTGCGAATTGAGGGCCTGACTCAGAACCGCTCGCGAGCGCTGAGCGCTCGCAAGCGGGTCAATGGTGCCCACGTGCGCATGCGCGAGACCCAAATATCGACGGCCAAGCCATCGTTAAGGGTCTCGCACCAAAGGGGGTGTGCTGTCGATGGTGATTGACAGCACGCCCCCTTTGGTGGGCGTGCCGGGGGCGTGGCTGCTCAGACGGAGGCGTTCCCATGGGAATGCCTACCGTCTGGGTCCAGCCCCACTGACATCACTAGTGATGTCAGTGGGAGTGCTTTTGACTCTAATAGAGCCAAAAGCACTCCTCGTCGCAAGCCCGATGGTCGCGATGGTCTTGACCATCGCGACCATCATTTTGGCCGCTCGCTATAGCTGTGGGTGGTCACCCACAGCTATGCGGGCGGCCAGAAGGCCTCTCCAAAAAGGGGCAGGTATGGCCCTGATTCAGAGCGAGAGCTCTGTCGGAGCGTCCGGCTCTGAATCAGGGCCTGTGTGCGCAGTAGCCACACGTGCATCAACAGAGTAGCGCCAAGCGTACGCCTGTGTCATAAGTAAAGGGCCGGCTGGCTTGACCGTTAAAGGGTGCTGTAACCCCCAAAGTGCACGCCAAACAAAATAAAAATATATTTTCTGTGTTTGTGAATTGTGTGCACTGTGGCTGCATGTGCATCAGCAAAGGAGCAGCGCCAAGCGTGCGCCTGTGTCCCATAAGTAAAGGGCTGGCTGGCTTGTCCATTAAAGGGTGCTGTAACCCCCAAAGTGCACTCCAAAAAAATAAAACATTTTTTTTTTTTGTGTTTGTGAATTGTGTGCGCAGTAGCCGCACGTGCATCAGCAAAGTAGTGCCAAGCGTGCGCCTGTGTCATAAGTAAAGGGCCGGCTGGTTTGACCGTTAAAGGGTGCTCCAAAGTGCACTCCAAACAAAATAAAAAAATATTTTCTGTGTTTGTGAATTGTGTGCACTGTGGCTGCATGTGCATCAACAAAGGAGCAGCGCCAAGTGTGCACCTATGTCCCATAAGTCTGTTAAAGGGTGGTGTAACCCCCAAAGTGCGCTTTCTATGTTTGTGTGCGAAATGTATGCGCAGTAGCCGCACATGCATCAACACAGCAGCAGCGCCAAGCGTGCGCCTGTGTCATAAGTCAAGGGCCGGTTTGGACATCTGGTCCGGACTGAAGGATGTGTCAACAATTTCTGACATGTCTACTGTCACTGCTTATGATACTGTCACCACTGACAGAATGGTGGAGGAATTATTTTCTGTGTTTGTGAATTGTGTGCACTGTGGCTGCACATGCATCAACAAAAGAGCAGCGCTAAGCGTGTGCCTGTGTCACAAGTAAAGTGCCAGCTGGCTTGTCCGTTAAAGGGTGGTGTAACGCTCAAAGTGCGCTCCACAAAAAATAAAAAAATTCTCCTTTTTTTTCTGTCTTTGTGAAATGTGTGGGCTGTAGCCGCACCTGCATCCTCAAAGCAGCAGCGACAAGCGTGCGTCTGTCTGTTAAAGGGTGGTGTAACCGTCAAAGTGCACTCCACAAACAATAAAAAATTCTTCTTTTTTTTCTGTCTTTGTGAATTGTGTTGGCTATAGCCGCACCTGCATCCTCAAAGCAGCAGCGACAAGCGTGCGTCTGTCTGTTAAAGGGTGGTGTAACCCTCAAAGTGCGCTCCACAAAAAATAAAAAATTCTTTTTTTTCTGTCTTTGTGAATTGTGTGGGCTATAGCCGCACCTGCATCCTCAAAGCAGCAGCGACAAGTGTGCGTCTGTCTGTTAAAGGATTACATCGGTGACAGCATCCAAGTAGGCATGTCAGACAGTCCATACCTGTACTGGCAGGAAAAAGAGGCAATTTGGAGGCCCCTGTACAAACTGGCTCTATTTTACCTGAGTTGCCCCCCCTCCAGTGTGTACTCCGAAAGAGTGTTTAGTGCAGCCGGGAACCTTGTCAGCGAAAGGCGTAGGAGGTTGCTTCCACAGAATGTGGAGAAGATGATGTTCATCAAAATGAATTATCAGCTCTTCCAGGGAGACCAGCCTCCAGAACGTACAGAGGGACCTGTGGTGGTGGATTCAAGTGGGGACGAGTTAATACTTTGTGAGGATGAGGATGTACACACTGAAGAGGGTGAGGAATTGGTGGATGAGGAGGATGAGGATGACATCTTGCCTCCGTAGAGCCAGTTTGTGCAGGGACACATTAATTGCCAGCTTGTTTTGTGGGGGCCCAAACGAACCAATCATTTCAGCCACAGTCGTGTGGCAGACCCTGGCACTGAAATGATTGGTTTGTTAAAGTGTGCATGTCCTGTTTATACAACATAAGGGTGGGTGGGAGGGCCCAAGGACAATTCCATCTTGCACCTCTTTTTTTTCTTTGCATTATGTACTGTTTGGGGTCTAGTTTTTCAAACTGCCATCCTGTCTGCCACTGCAGTGTCACTCCTAGATGGGTCACGTGTTTGTGCCGCCCACTCATGTCGCTTAGCTTAGTCATCCAGCTACCTCGGTGCAATCTTTTGGACATAAAAACACTATTGTGAGGTGTGAGGTGTTCAAAATAGACTGGAAATGAGTGGAAATTAAGGTTATTGAGGTTAATAATAGCATAGGAGCAGAAAAACCCACAAATTCTGTGATTTTAGCTGTTTTTATGCTTTTTTTAAAAAAAAATACAGATCCAAAACACAAAACCCAGAACCCAAAACACGGAAGGGTGGTTTTGGCAAAACCAATCCAGATCCAAAACACAAAGAAAGATCCAGATCCAAAACCAAAACACAAAATATGAAAAGTGGCCGGTGCACACCCCTAGTATAAAGTCCTTGTAGTTAGTAGTTGTTAAAAACTACACAGCTGCTAACTAATCCGCAAGTGTCCATTCCTGGCCAGGAAATGGGTATATTATTAATTAGAAATGCTTAATCCACCACACAGGGTAAAATCCTTGTCCTTTATTAGGGCTTAAAGCCAGAAGTTAGGTAGTTCTCCTCCTGGCTGCTGGTGCAGTCCTATGTTGCAGCCTTCTCCTGAGGGCACCAATATCAGACAATGCACGTAAGTTTTAAAATACCAGCTGGAACAAAATAGAAAGGTCCTTGACACATTTCCCCACCTATTAATGAGATTGGTGGCTTCCCAAGGATGTATTTAAATACAGGGTGTTTCACTCACTGTTGACCCCCAAATTTTTCTTATAACTTTTAAAGTAATTGACGTAATTTAGTGAATTTTGACAGACATACCTTGGTCTATGAGAAACATGAGGAAGTCATAGAAAGTGTTTGCCATTAGCATCCAGGTCAAATGTTCACACATACGCGAATTGAAGGCCAGCTGTTTACCACCCTAGTCAGCAGCGCAGTCCAAAATTCAAATAGGGGCACCACACCAACTGCCAGTGAAGATGCCAGAGAAGATGGCAGTTGGTATGGTTCATCAAATTTCACTAAATTACATCAATTACTTTAAAAGTTATAAGAAAAACTTTGGGGTCAATAGCGAGTGAAACACCCTGTACGTTATTTTCGGGGCTGGAATAGCATTATTGTTGATAGTGCATCTTGCCCAATATGAGGGCAATTGTTATGTATTAAATAAGGAGGCAGATAACACTGATACTGTAATTATCTTATGTATGAAGACGATTTTATTATTATACTAATAAAGGGGCAAGTCATACATATAGAGGGTCACCTCAGTCTGCCCACTGCTCTGGCCATCCCGCCACCCTCTCTGTCTGCTGCTTCACCTGCCCTGTCCCGCCTGCTGTCCTGTCTGCTGCCCTCCTCCTCTCCACCCCTGCTCCTTTCTGCCCCCTCTGGCACGTGGCTGCAAATACTTACTCGTTCCTGGCGGCTCCTCCTCTCTTGCTTGGTTCTGCTAGCCATTGGAGAGTTGGTACAAACTCTGGCTCCTGCTGCACATGCTTGTAGGAGATGGGACAGACTAGCAGATTATTATATAGATTAGTAGCAACATTTTTGCTTCATTTTATTAAGAGAGCAATATTATTTATTAAAGGGGCAATATTAATTCATTGTCAATTGGTTTTTCATTCTTTTACGTATTATTTTATGCCTATAAAAATGGTGGTCATATCACAAAATAATGACGGTTGCCCTGTCATTTGTATGAACACGCCCTCACTGCTTACGTGAGAACTCCCCTTCACAATCTCTTATATTGTAAGCTAGTTGTGATTCAGAAGTGTATGAGTCTCCATTTTCTGTACGTACATGCGCCCATTTTCAGAGTGTGCACAATTCAAATTCACTGTGCTCAGTAAATGGCCGTACGTTCACCTATGCTTCAGCCCCATTATTGTAGTTTTCTTTCCCCAAATGTGCAGGCTGGAGGAAAGTTAATAGCACAAATGTATACAACTTACTTTTGCATCACTCTGGAAACTCTGAGAAGAACCTGTACACAGGAACCTAAAGCTTCATAACCCTGAAAGATAGACTTGCAATAGGGACCAATCTTCCTTGTCAAAGCCTCATCTGTACATTTAATTCAGCAGGGTGAAACCAATGTCCCCATTCCAGAGAGACACATCGCATCCAGCAATGTTGTAAGTTATCCCACAGAGGTGCACAAGAAAACTTGAAATGTCAGGGGTACTGTAACTGGCTGATGTACGCACAGCCGAGCATCACGGCAGAGCTCGTTGGTAATTTACCAGTAATTAAATTCACAGCTAAGATTCAGTTTTCAGACATTCTTATTAAAGGTAAAACCTAAATAAACAATAGTTGTTTTTTTTCAATATTCAATACATATGTAATGCTGTCAGTTGCGGATTTGGGTAAAAAACTGTCTCATCAAAAACAGACATCACCCTTCATAGATGAAAACAGCAACACTGCCAACCTGAATAACGACCATGAAATAGCAGTAGGTTTGCACAATAGTAGTTTATAGTCTTCAGTTATGTTTGTCACTGTCTGAGGTTTTTAGAATCCCAGTAACACCATCTCCTTTTATCAGTTAAGAGATTAGATGAGTGAAATTATATACTTCCATGTTCCATGCAGGTTCTAGGAGACAGAGATGTCACTTATATTGCACTAACAATGGTCACAATAAATGTACTAATTAAATCCAGAGACACACGGGATAGATATGCATCAGAGCAGATGGCGAATGGAGGAGAAAACAACATGTTAACTGATACCGTAAACCCAGAGCAGTAACACACAAACTTTCAGAAGTGTTATGTACAAAATGCATAATAGTAATTTGTTCACAATGTGGGCAGAAGCAGAGTTTAACAATGCTTCAAAGTAACAATTGTGAATTGTGAACCCCACATGGTCATTCCTTTCGATCCCAAACCACATTCTCCATTTATTTGTGGTGTATACAGAACTGGGCATATGATATTCCTGCAATTTAATAACAATCTCCAATCACATTTTTCCACACTTGGCCACATTATAGATTGCAAGCTTTTATGAGCAATGCCCTGTCCCCTTTGTCTGCTCTACATAATTACATTAAATACTAACTCTATTTATGTACATTTATATAGTGTACATATTTATATAGTGTATAGCATATACAATGGTTACTGCATCACAGCACTGAGGTTGCGGGTTCAAATCCCGCTATGGCCCTAACTGTGTGGAGTTTGTATATTCTCCCTGTGGTTATGTACTCCGGTTTCCTCCCACACTCCAAAACTATACTTATCGGCTCCCAACAAAATTAACCCTAGTTGTATGTGTGTGAGCATGTGATAGTGAGTATAGAATGTAAGCTCCACCGAGGTACGGACTGATGTGAATGACCAAATATTCTCTGTAAAGCACTGTGGAATATGTGTGCGCTATATAAATAACTGTGGAACTTTGCTGCACCTTATAAATAAAAGATATTTATAAATAAACAGTAAGCAGGCGCACAACAATGATGCCGTAAGTAAATGTTACCGCTACAGATCAGAAAGGCTGGGAAAGCTGAGTAATGAGCAGCTGCCTCTGCTATAATTTGCCAATAATTACGGGCAAAAATAGAGTATATGGCCTAATTCAAAGTTACATCCAATTCTTAATGTGTCTGCCTCTCACTGTAGCAAACTGTGCAGGTATAAGGGCATGTATAAGCAACTTAAAGCAATTACAGGCAATTCTGAGCCATGGCGGAATGGGCGTTACTGAGGGGGCAACGGTTTGTTCGCATGAGGAAGAAGTCTCCCATGAGCGTGTCATGGGTGTATAGATATAGTTGCAGGCAGTATCGGACTGAGGCTTGAAGGACCAAACAGGGAATGCGGTGGTAGGGGCCTGAGCTTAAGGAGTGTGGCAAGCCTCCAGAGAGGGTGTGGGCAGCCACCACAGACTTGGCCAATCATTTGAGAATGCATGCAAAGAACAGGCCCCCTTTATGAAGGCGGGGACAAGGGTGTATCAGGACAACCACATTGAATGGTAGGAGAGCTAATCTTGTAGTAGTTCCATGGAAACGAAACAAGCACCCACATTCATCCATGATCCTGCTCCACCAAGTTACTGACCCCTAGAGGAGGGGGTGGGACCCTCAGACAGTGAGGCCTACGGGGGATTTCCCCAGTAACCTTGTGGGCCAGTCTAACCTTGGTTGTAGGCTAGAGATCCTTCCGATTTCAGTCTCATATCCTGCATCAGGGATTGGCTTATGCGAAAGCAGATAATAGCGATGACTGCTGTTCTCGCAAGGGAAGGACTGGGGGCAGTACAGTCACTTAGATGAGTACTAACCAGAATACAGGCAGATCTATGCATACTGTAGATTCCTAATCGGCTGGAATTGTAATTGCATTACATGTGACTCAGAATCAGGCCCATTGTCATGATATATCTGTTGTAATAAATATGCCTTACAATCTAATTTATTTATTTTTCGCTGTACATATTGATACTGTAGTTCTATATACAGTGATTAAAAAAGTGTATAAGGTTGAGACATAGGTAGGGCAGCCAATCCCATACCATTTTTGGGATCCTGGGATTCAGGATTGAAAACATCTAAATTCCGGGATTCTTGAAAATGCACACATTGGTCCCCACAAGAAAAAAACAAACAAAAACACATATATTGGCCCTAACAGGAAAAAAACACACACATTAGCCCCCAAAGGAAAAAAAACACACATACATTGGACCCAAAGGAAAAAAAACACACACACACATTGGACCCAAAGGAAAAAAATAAAACACACATACATTGACCCACAGGAACAAAATAAAACACATTCATTGCCCCAGCCCCCACTAAAGACTGACCAAAACCTTCAGGCTGCAGCCACTTCAACTTGCAGAGAAACAGATAGTGAAAGAGAGGAGCCCCCAGTCCCTCCCTTCCTCACCTCAGTGACTCTATTGACTCTGCCTCAGTCAGTCACTAGTACTGCAGAGTGCACTGTGTGGGCGTTAAGGTGTGCGGCTGTGTGACCTATGATGTCACGCTGCCAAATTGCTGTTTATAGGTCATGGCCTGGGCTGCGTCTAAGCCACCAGAAGAGCCCGGCCTGTGACCTATAAACAGAGTGCACAAGAAGTAGTTAGCACTGGCTGCTGAGTACGCCGCAGCTTCCGTCAGGTCTGAAATATTTTTTAATTTAACTAATCCCGAAATCCCAGGATTGCTGCCTCCCTAGATATAGGTCTCCATTTGCAATCTAGTCTCATCTCAGCCAGATATGACAAGTAGAGGGAGTCACAGCCTGAGTGTTGCAGATGTGACTGACTGTGAAAAGGTCACAAAGATGCAACATTTTAAAAAGTCGCAAATTGCAATAAAATTTCAGACTGAATAATATTCTTTAGTAGTTCCAAATTTAGCAATTAAATAGCTAAAACATATTATTATTATTATTATTATTATTAATATTACTGTGTTTAAGAGGAATCGGTATGATATCCCGGCAACTGAATATCCGCCGGCTGAAATCCTAACAGTGGAAGGCCGCATGGTACAGAATGCCGACAGCGGTAGGTAAGTACTCTAACCCACTCCTCCCCCCTAACCCTCCCTTAGGGGTGCCTAACCCTAACCTCCCCCCGGGGTGCCTAATCCTAACCCCCCCTCTGCGCACCCCAAACCTAAAACTCCCAGGTAGTGCCTAACCCTAACCTCCCCCCCAGTGGTGCCTAACCCTAACCTCCCATTCCCCTAGCCTATCCCTAACCCTTGCCGAGGGGTGCCTAACCCTAATCTCCCCCCGGCGGTGGCTAAACCTAACCCCCCCCTTCCCCGGGGACACAGCCGTTACTTACCCATCCGGACGAGCGGGATTGCAGCGCCTCGAGATGTCGACGTCGGTATCCTGTTCACCTTCGGGATATCGGTATCGATATACCGCCGCCCGGCATTCTGTCCGCTGGCAATATGACTGCATCCTATTTAAGATGTTACAATAAAATGCATTATAAAATCCTGCAGCTGTTTTCAATTGTCCTGTCTTTTTATTCCACTCCCCTTTCACAACTTTCTTTTTACCCCATCCTACTTCTTCTTACTGTAACACTGGGTATTGAAATGAGGACTCCAGACAGGCAGGTACTTGGTAAAGCAGTGTCTTTTTAATGGTAGCAGACACTGCACCTTAGCATACGTGAGGTTAGGCCTGCACACATACAGGCACATAACAGAAAATAAGCAAAGTCAAACAACATAAAAGTAAATGTCTCAGCACTCCTTGTGCTAATGTCTGTGGACCCTCCAGGTCCTGGCACCCTAAAGCTAACCACCACCCCCACCCAGCCTATCGCCTGGCTAGTTTATCCAGCATCAGGGAAATGAGCAACAGGTGTGTGAGAGTTTTAAACTTTTCCTGTGCTGCTGACTTCCTGCTGGCTCTGGGCAATCTGGAAAACAAGGAGTTCCATTTCTCCACTTTGAGCTGTGCAGCCCAGAAAACCCGAAATTCCAAACTTCAATTGTCACTGCAGAATGTGCCGGTCTTGTTTACTTTTCCCTTGGAGGGAGCTTATCCCACCAGAATGTGGGCAATTCAGGTGAGAGACGACCTCTCTCACCACATTACATTATTGCATGACTTGTACCTGACACACCAATATGTCTATTACTGTAAATCTCACACATGGGGGCCTTCCCACATAGCGCCTTTACAGTATTTTGTATTAGAATATGTGCTTGGCACGCGGCTCCAAGTACCTGCCCTATGCTGTCACAGTCAGTGTGACTGTGCAGTGTGCAGAGCAGCTGGGATGAGACACTGTGACAGGGTGACTGCTGTTACTGTATGCTTTTAGTCGCTGCTGGAGGAACTGCAGTCACAGGGGAACTTTCTTCCATATTTGGTGGACCTGCGCTATGGTCATTATATTATGAGATCTGATTCATAGAATTCTCAAATCTCCATTCAGGGGATATTTCTAATTTCTTATCCTCCCCAAAATGTATCAATACATATTGGCCACAGCCAAATCCTCTATTTTTTCCCATTGGAAATGAAGAGAACCTCCACACATCTTTCATCCTGAGGTTAACCTGGCCATGCCTTAGAGCCCAAAAGTAAAAAATTCCCATGCAATCTGCCTGTCACCCTTAAAATAGGGGAAGCACCAGTGGTACGTCTGGTGTGTATGGGGGGGAGGATTTGTCATAGGCCTGATACTGAAGGGGAGGTGGCTATTCATTTTTTATTTTTATTATTTTTTTATATCGCAGGGAGATAGCAGCCCCACATAATCAACAGTTGAGTTGGTCACACTCCAAACGCTGCATAAGACATCCAGGGCAGGATGTACTAAAGGAAAAATGCAGTAAAACCCCAGTTTTCAGGGTTTTTACCGCATTTCAATATGTACTAAGCCACGGCCACCGTATTATCGGTGCGGAGGGTAATGCCAGAAAAACCTGGCCTTACCCTATAGAAGCCTATGGGCTTCTTACCGCACCCCGCACCTGACGCTTCGCCGCCCCGCAGTCGCCCAGCACTGGCCCTCACTCACCTGAGTGTCCTGGTCGCCGGCCCGTGCTCCTCCTGGTTCCTCCGCCTCCTCCGCCTCCTAATCTTCCAGGTGCAGGGAGAAGGAGGAGGAGCCCGGGGCTTCCTGCACAGGTCACCAGCAGGAAGTTCCCGGGGCTCGGAGGGGACGGGGTCCCACGGAGACCCCCTCACCTGGCCTCGGCTGCTTCACAAAGGGCAGCTCTTATCGCAAGAGCTGTCCTTTGCGATACTAATCGCATATGTTAGTACATATGCGATTAGTAAGGTTGCGGTGACTGGCGAAATGGTCACCGCAACCTTAGTACATCCCGGCCCCATTGAGATGGAAGGCAAAATTGCCATTGGTTTGTCACAAATTGGTACTCGCCCTAATATTCTTACATATTTATATTTCTCTCTGAGAGACTTTCTGTCCTTGCTTTAAGATTAATTTCACATTTTTACTAGCAGGACTCTCTCTATCAAAAATATCTTTAGATTTTCTTGCATGCTTGAGATCTCCCGACAGAATTTCAACGATATTGAAGTCTGAAGAATGGGAAGTCCTATCTAAGGCCCTCATTCAGACCCACTTGCAAGCGGGCGCACGTACGTTAGGCGTACGTACAAAAATATTTAAATTCAATGGCTCGCTCGTATTTTCGTTCGCATCTAAAATTCCTCCCAAAACTCTGACGACCCCTCCTCTAACTAACGAGCGTACGAAATAGCGAGCGTACATCCCCGAAATGGCTTGAAAGGAACGCACGCACAAGTATAAACAGGAAGTGGCCTTGTCAGATGTCGATTACCTGCTCCTTTATTCTGCCTACCTCCATCATTCGTATCATGCCAATCAATGTATCAATTAGCTTAATTGTTTGTTTTTTTTCAACACAATGAAAGAAACTTTACTCTTGTCTGTGTTTGTGTTTACCCGCAGAATACGTACGGATGAAACATTCGCTTGTATTGTTTAAAAAACATGTGAACCACAATTAAACAATTGTACTATTGCTGTGTATCCCCGCATATTTCCCTGGGTTCATTTCTTTATTTAAATTTGCTTACGCATGTCACTGCATCAAGCCTATCCTAACTCTCCAGAGATTTCTGGCCCTGTCGAACACATGACTCATACACTAACCAATAAAATTGCTCCTGTTAATTTCCAAAATACATTAGCCAATCAGAAAATTTTTACACACTTTATCAAAAATGATTTTTAAGAAAAACACCATTGCCATCATGAGAGCCTCCGCATTCACCAGGCGTGAGCTGCTGGTGCTTACGGAGGTCATGGATCGCCGGATCACCAGCCAGCCAGAACCCATGACCAACCGGCAGAAGCGCTCCGCGTATGCGGAGGTACGGTCCCGCCTGCGGTCCTTTGGATCACGCCGCAACATCGGCCAGCTGGAGCGCAGGTGGTCCGACCTGCAACGGCGAACGCCCCGCTTGCTGGCATGCTTTCGCATGCAGATCCTGGCAAGTAAGTGTGATGTATTGTGGTTTTAATGTTTGTGTTTGTGGGGCAAACTGCGTGTGCATGTTTTCATGTTTGTTCTATTTATTATTTGTACTCATATCTGCGTCTGCATGTTTTCCTGTCTGTTCTATTTATTATTTGTACTCATATCTGCGTCTGCATGTTTTCCCTCTTTTTATGAATTTTTAATTCTACTGCTATTTTTTTTTTTTTTTTTTTTTTTTTTGTTTGTTTGTTTGGCCGGATTTGTCCATAAACTAAACGCAATTTATTTGACATATTTTAGGGGGACAGCCAAGACTCCGCCGTCAACGTCGGCGTTCCCGCCCACTCTCCCCAACCCCCAGCCAACACTCCACCCCAAATCTTTCCCCTATTCCCCACTCCTCCCCATCCTTCCCAGACCCTCTCCCGGAAATGTCGGGACTCCTTCCCCTCCGTCCCACTTCCCCCTCTCCTCCACCCACCCCTCTTCCAATTACCCCCTCCCCGGAGTCCAGCATAACTCCGCCCCATTCTTTGGGGAATGACGGATCCTCCGAGGAGGATCATGGAGGTTTTGCCGGAGCTCCCGATTTTTTTCCCGGTATGTTTTTTAATATTTTTTTTTAAACCACAAACTGTTTGTATGTAATCATGTGTCGTGCCTTTCTTCGTGTTTTTGTGGCTTGACTTTTGTTGATTGTGAAGGTTTGCCTTTACCTCTTCCTGGTGATTTAAGCATACACATATCATACCTGTGGGAATTTGTACCTAGGCCTTGTATTTTTGCCAGCCCACACTTTTTATTTATGTTTTTGGGTTTAGGAGTGATTTGTTTTTTAATTAATGTTTTTCTGTGGAGTCCCTATTGTTGTATTAACCCACACACTTTTCTCACCCACAGAGGAACAGAGGCGTCGGCAAGAGGTGGCGGATGTTGTGGGGCAGATGCGCCACCATGTAATCGGCCTTCTGGTGGCCCTCGACCGACTGTCTGGCCTCCTTCGGCATTAGATTTTTTTTTTTTGTTGTATTTTCCCAATAAAATTTTAAAGACAAATATACGTTGTGGATCATTTTTAAAAACCAAAACCAAAATAGTTTAGCCTGACATAAGTTCCTGCAAGGATTTCCCTTTTGTAAAAGTTAGATTGTGTTTTGTCTTTGTATGTCAAACAGACACCAGAAACACATAACAGTAACAATGTAATTTCCCTTTTTGGGTGTAGTGTCAATTTCAGATTTCTACATTTTCCAGGTTCCTACTTTGTGCGCAAGCTGCTTAGGCCAATCTTACAAATCCCAAGGTTGGGCCAGGCTTCCTTTTGGTGTGGATTGGAAAGCTGAAAACATATTTCAGTTTTGCTCATCTGGCGTCAGTACTGGTTTACCCCTTAGTCAAATGTAACTTGTGTTAACCTGGTTACACTTGCTGTTAACGTCCCAAAAAAGGAAGACCATTTCACTCTTCAAACATTTATTCACCACATAACAGAGCAAACAAAGTGGTCACTCCCCAAAAAAATACACAGTGATAAATTCAAATACAACACATACCAAGAAAAAAATAAATAAAAACACAAAATCAAGAACTGGTTGACGAAGGACCATGCCAACATGATTCCACAAACATGGCGTTGCGATATGGGTTCCAGAATATATGCCCAAAAGGACCAGATCCAGGTTTGGTAAGGGTAGCAGGAAGTAGTGAGCGTTGGAGTGCCAAAGATTATGTGAACAAACAGAAGATGGTGAGAAAAATAAAAATAAATTAGATGTGTGCCCAAAAAAAAAAACACATTAGGTATAAACACTGGAGTTTTGAACAAACTTACCTAAAAAATCTGGCCACCACATCATCGCGTATGGCCCCCCCACATACTGACCTTCGACCAACCTCGGGGGGGCCATCCTCAGGTAAGGCATCCTCTGGCTGCATTGGGACACCACTCCTTATGGCAATGTTGTGAAATATCCCACACAGGACCACAATTTTAGACACCATATCCGGCACATACATGAGCTCGCCACCAGAGCGGTGGAGGCATCTGAATCGGCCTTTTAAAAGGCCGATACAGCGCTCCACCACTTGCCTGGTGGCTGTAAGTGCGGAATTATACGCACTTTGTGGCCCTGGTGTGGGAGCCAAATAAGGAGTGAGCAGCCAGGACATGCAAGGGTATCCACTGTCTCCTGTGAACAAAAATAGACCACATCAGGAACACTGTGTATCAAGCTTAACATTGTTATGTACTAAAGGTCTCCACTTACCCAGAAGCCACGCATCACCAGCTTGTAGGTTGGTTAATTTCTGCCATATCCCTGATTGCCGGATGACGAAGGAGTCATGAGCACTTCCGGGTAATTTAGCATTCAGGGACAGGATCTGGAGGGAGGCATCACATACCACCATTACATTCAGGGAGTGATAGTGTTTCCTGTTTCTAAATATGGCCTCCAGCCGTGCTGGAGGCTGAAGTGGTATGTGAGTACCATCCACAACCCCTATGATGTGTGGGAAGCCAGCTATTTGGTAAAAATTGGCCTTGGCCACACTAAGGGCACCCATATCCAAAGGCATTTGAATAAAATGATGGAGGTGCTTGAAAAGTGCCTCCATCACTGCCCTCAGGATCCGGGAAAAGGAGGATTGGGAGATGCCCGCCACTATTCCGACCGTTGTTTGAAACGATCCTGAGGCACAGAAATGTAACACCGCCATAAATTGCGTCAGTGGTGGTATTGCTGTTGGACTGTCAATTTGCCGCTCAAGATCACTTTCTATTAATGAGAGAGTGTCTATGATGATTTTGGGAGGTAGACGGTAGCGTCTTAAAACCTCATCATCGGGCATTCCAAAAAGGGTGACACGTGTTCGAAATATCTGGGGCCTTGCATGCCTACGATGCCTACGCCTGGGACGAGTTTGAGGTTGGTCGTCTTCCGGGAGCAGGGCCAGAACAATTCGCCCCAGATCTATCTGAAATTCAAAGTTTACAATGTAAGGCTTTTGACCCACCCCAAAAGTAAGAAAAAAAAACTTAGCTTTCTGATACCATCCATAGCTGCTTACATGCCGGGGTATTGTCATGATATGTATAAACTGTAAAAAAGGCAACAATGAGACGTCAAAAATGTAAAGGGTTTTTTTTTAGGTAAAAAATTGTTGCAAGCCAACACAGAAAATAACGGAAAAACACATTTGGCCATCGCTGAAAACTACATTGCACACCGTACGTCAAATAGGGTTCAAATGGACCCAAAAAATGGAAAAGGGAAAAGCAAAACTGGATTATATGATGAATAAGCCGTCCAAAATGCGGTAAATTATTCGCAAATGCAAGTCACTACACCAACAGTCCAAAATGCGGTAAATTATTCGCAAATGCAAGTCACTACACCAACAGTCCAAAATGCGGTAAATTATTCGCAAATGCAAGTCACTACACCAACAGTCCAAAATGCGGTAAATTATTCGCAAATGCAAGTCACTACACCAACAGTCAAAAATGCGGTAAATTATTCGCAAATGCAACTCACTACACCAACAGTCCAAAATGCGGTAATTCATTCGCAAATGCAAGACAAAAAATGGACTTACCCAACTCGAATATATAAGATGTCCTCAAAAAACTTCTTTGGGTCCGAAAACCAAAAAAAACTAAAAAATATGAAATGAGTGTTAAACAAATTAACTAACCACAAAACAGAAGAATACAACAATTGGCCACAAATTTGAATGCACAAAACTTACCAAATCAGGAAAGGATGTAGAAAAAATGAAAAAAATGCGAACGTAAAAACCAAAGAAATGTAGCAAAAACAAACAAAAAAACAACTCTCCAAAATCCTCCAAACGCAACCAACCAACCAAATCCAAACCACTTCACCGACAACACTCCAACAACCCCACCTCGAATCCACACACACCAAGCCATAAATAGTGTTTATTTTCCCGCACAAATTAAGGATGAATCATAGGGACGCACAATCAATGATGCGGCCGCAATCTAACGACGCATGTATAAATACGTCACAAAATCACATAGAATTTCTGGATGATTTCATGCTGGAAGCAGAGACATGGCTTCAAACCAGGGAAACAATGGTCAAAATTGCGGCGGTAAGGCCTTCATGCATTTTGTGTCAATGAGTATTTTAAAACATAATATTGTGCAAGTTGAGAAGTGGCTAAATCTGCATATTTACCCAAATAGGTGAGGAGGATGACATGGAAGAGACTGCTGGCCCCAGTCAACCCGCCAAAGCTGCCAAAAAAAAAAGGCAGCCACATTTCACAAGCAAGGAGATGGAGGTTTTGATCCAGAAGTGCGTTGACATCCTGCCCCAGGCAGCCAGGAATATGAGCCAAAGCCAGAAGTGGAGAATGTGGGAGGAGGTCGCCGTTGCTGTCAATAGGGTGGGTGATTATGTCCGTCTAGCCCGGGATGTCAAACGGCGGTAAGTAAACACTTTCCCATCCTATAAACAAACCCCATTGTTAAAAAAAGGATAATGGTTCCAAATTCATTCCACAGATGGGCAGACTTCAAATATCGTCTAAAGCAAAAACTTGCCGACAGGGCTAGGCATGCAAGGGGGACAGGTGGGGGTCCCACCCCTGTGTCATTGGAGTTGACAGACTTAGAAGAGATGGCACAGGGGTGTGTGCAGGCTGTGGAGGTGTTTGGCGTGTCCAACATGGATACGGACATGCCAGACTTTGCGGCTCCTCATGTTGGCCAAGGTAAGTCTTGTCATGTCACCATCTCAGAAATGCTATAGTGCCAATATGTAGATTCTAATGTGAGTCTTTTCTCCAATTTCCTAACAGAGACAGAGGCGGATGAGTCTGCTCCAGAGGGGAGCCTTGGCCGCAGAATTTCTGCTGACTCTGCAGGGGAGGAACCAGTACATCCGGCTGAGGACCCTGCAGAAGCCAGTCCAGGGCGTGCCCCCTCGCAGGCAGTGGGCCTCCTCACAGAACTCAATTTTAAATCGGATTGCCATACGGAGATTCTGCAGAGGATGGACGCCAGTCTGATACGGGTGGCTGAGGCCCTGGAGCAAAATGCTGCGGCCAACGTGACCATTGCTCAGGCCCTGGCGGAAAATACCAGGGCCAACATCCGCATCGCCGATGCCCTGGAGCAGCTCGTTCGCCAGCACATGGTGGAGCCGACCTCCCTTCCTGCCGGAACATCCAGATCCTCCACCTCTGGCACAACATCAGGCAATCCTCCAAATGTGCCTAGCCCTGTGCCTAGTCCAGAGGCCACAACATCTGCCTCTGGACAGGCCAGCCCGATGGCATCCCGGACCCGGTCTGGCGCCCACCCTCACCCATCCAAACGGCCGAGAAAACGGTGACAGCAATGGCGACTTTTCCCACTTTCCTTCTGTGCTTGGCTCATATTCCTTTCTGGTCAAAACTTCCCTCTCCTTTCTTGTGAAATGTTTTTAAATTTTGTATTTACGATTATGTTAGTAGTTATGTTTTTTTTTTTTTTAGATCAAATATCTTGGCCACAAAAAAAGGCAATACAATATTATGCCAATTTGTTTGTGTGTAAACAATAAATTTTACAAAAAAAAAAGACATTGTATTGTGACATTATTGTACAAATGGGTTACATTTAATCCTGGCCTTAAACGCAAAAAATGACCCTCTTATGTTAAAAAAAAGGCCTCTTTAAGGAACGTTTAAAAAAACACATAGCGATGCAAATTCAACAGTAAACCAAAAAAAAGGGGAGCTAATTAAAAGATGATGACATTATTTTTACAATAGGCCATAACCACCAAATTGTAGCCAAAAAAAAAACCCAAAAATGTACGCTAATTGATTATGTAATCATGACATTAGCAGCTCTGATTTCCACCTGCGTACGCTTTTGTGCTATCCCAATAAACTGCTTTCCAAACACATACCAAGCCGGATTTCAATCCAACACTAATTACTTTACTGACCAGCCACGATTAATCGCAGCACCATCGTGGAGTCCCGGGACGGAGGAGAAGGCCATCGCCAATGTGGTCGAGTAATCCTGACCCTAAACTGTGCGAGCATTTTGAAGGGAAAGCGGATGTTTCAGTGACGTATGAGACGGTCCGAACACATTTGACGTTCGCATCTGCTAATGTATGTACGCCCCAAAAACGCTTCGCCACGCCTGCGTTTTGTCATCTCCACCCCCGTCAACACCCAAAAACGCCCTGTTCTGTCAATCACATTTGACATGTCACTTCCTGTACGCTATTTTAGGAACGAGAGAAAAAAAGCTCGCAATTTGCCGTACGCGCATGCGCGGTGTAACCCCGACGCATGCGCGGTTAGTCAACATCGGAACGCAACGAGCGTACTGTTGTTAACGTGCGGCTCTGAATGAGGGCCTAAAACCTTAATCCTCCGTTGTTGTAAGTACTTTGTGGTTAATTTTGAGGTTTATTTTGGACCATTCTATTATGAAATATCTAACTGTTTCAGCTATAATTTGCTCCCTGACTCTTGTACTGTACATGAGCTTTTTGGCTTTGTTTATATTTAGCTGAATCCATTCTTCCTTCCACCTGGGCAATATTTCCTATGCAAGTGGCTGCCACACAAACTCCAAAAGCATAATCGATTGACTCCAATGCTTAATTATTGGCAAGGTGTTTTTTTTTATTATTCAAATGCTTCACCTGTTTTTATCCAAATGCATCTTTTGTGGTTGTTTAAAAGAAATAAAAGTTTTATTTCCTCATTACACAGCAGTTTGTTCCAAAAAGTTTCTGTCTTATCTATGTATTGTTTCAAATACTTCTGCATTTGTGTTTCGCGATGATTTTATGCAGCAGGAAAGGGTTCCTTGTGACAAATCTACCATGCAGGACCTTTTACATAAACAATACTGTACAATGGAGCTGTGGGCTTTACTCTAATGTCAGTTAACCACTTAAATTACTATTTTTTCCCCAAAAACCGCTCCAAAAATGTTGTTGTTTTTTTATGAGTGAATTAGGTGAGGACCATCCATTTTAACTTATCCAAAATGGTTTCATAAATTATATATATATATATATTTTTTTTTTTTTGAGATTTGTAAAGAAAAAATAAAAATTTTTTCAAATAACAAAACATCGGAACCACCATCTGAACATCGGAAACATCGTGACAATCAATTCAATTTGAGGACATATACAGGAACCAGGTATGTCAGGGGCGTGAGGGGGGAGGCTAACTTACTTTTCCCAAGCGGCTGCTCAGTTCTGCAGGGCCTGGGTAGGGGGTCCTGCTTTGCTGACCAATCAGCAGTGATCGGCAGAACAGCAGACAGAGGGGGAGAGGGTGCTGGCAAGCAGAGGGACCGGAAGGTCCCTCTAAGAGCAGCAGCTGCGGGAAGATTCTCTGCCTGCAGCCGCCCTCATGTTTATCTGACTGGACAAAATTTTACATCCAGAACTGCCTGGTGTGGTCAGAAAATTATGACCATGCCAGGCAAGTGGTTAAACCTCTCTGCAGATCATATACAGTGATGTACAGTATGTG
Organism: Taudactylus pleione; assembly: GCA_031769625.1. Lineage (NCBI taxonomy): Eukaryota > Metazoa > Chordata > Amphibia > Anura > Myobatrachidae > Taudactylus > Taudactylus pleione. The sequence continues at coordinate 15,412,946 of JAUIMM010000005.1, read as the reverse complement.
TTCTGTTTTGCATACCTGACTATTATATAGGTAGTTCTTTCAGTGATTTTTCTGGGTGCCCGTAAGTAAATTCCACATAGCTATCATTCCTGAGAGTGGATATTCCAAGCTGGTAATCATTTAGATATCTTTTTATATAACATTCCATTTTTTAACAGTCCTTTGAAATACTTAGTTGGTGGGCACCAAATCTGTCAACATGCCACATTTGCTCTTTATTTTTAATTTTTTGCAATCTATAACATTCTGCTAATAAATAGTAATTATGAATTATGTTTCTACCCTGCGTCATGTAGAGATTTCAGGTAATTATGCAATGTGACCAGGAGTATCCAAAGATATATATTCAACTATATGGTGTTACCCCATTTGAATGACCTGATAAAGCTGAGGACCATGTTGAAGCATGACTCCATTTTTTTGTTCAAATGCTAGGAGAACAGCCAGAATAAGTTTTCCCTTAAGGAACCTCAGCTCTCAGTTAGGAATGTGTCCATATCATGACTCATTTTAGCTAGTTAAAACTACAAGAGATATGTTCATAATAAGATAAGAAATAGCAGAATGTATACACTAATTATATTCAGTTTGAGTTATATATATAATAGATAAAAAGTTCTATGCGTCTATTGAGAACAGTGCTGGAGGGACCTAACGTCACAAGACTAGAGATAATGAGTAGATTCTTTTAATGATGTGTCAAAGAATATTTAATACTAGTATTTGCTTATTAATAAGTTACATATGCATATGTATTTAAAGTAATCAGATAAGCAAATGTTGGCACATGTGCAGTGTAATTTTCTTTGTCCTTATGCATATCTGATTGCTATAAAAATTGTTTGTCTGTTCAGAATAAATTCAGAGTGGTTTTGGTAATACACACACCTATTGTTGTGTACTATCGCTCTCCGGCCAATATCCATGCATGCTTAACTGAATCTGAAGACCGACAACTTGTTTTGAACTCAAGGAACAAAGGGTTAAAACAGCTCCACACTTTATCAGACCCCATGAATCTATTGTAACATCACACAGATCTATGGAACCTTGAAGAAATAGATAATCCAATTAGCAGGTGTATCATAATGGACAACAACATGGACAACATGGGCAAATTTAGGGGCATATTAAATTGGGCGTGAGGTTTAGCTAGGAAAGAACCTTGCGGCCCTCACGCCCAATTTTGGATTACTGCGGGTATGCACGCTCCCAATACCCGCTGTATCCAATTAAAAAAAAAGTGGTCACAGGGTTTTCAGAGCTGAAAACCCTTCGCCGCTCAAAAAAAAAATATATATATAACCTGCCCGGGGGTCTCCGATGTTCTCCGCAGCTACTGGTGGCCTCCCCTCCATCTTCTCACTGGGCAGGGGGATGCTGGGAGTTCCAGGGGCTGCTGGGAGGCTCCAAGGGCTGCATGGAGGCACAAGGGCTGCTGGGAGATGCTATTCTCAAAGTGGCCATTTCGGGGGGGGGGCATACTTACACTTGGGACACATACACACACTGGGGGGTCACACGCTCAAACATATACATATACACACACACCCATACACACTCACAAACACTTGACATACTCACCACTGCTGCAAGAGACCGGGTCCCGCTGCTGGAGGGAGAAAGCAGCTCTTCGGAAGGTGAGTAATTGCTGACTAATTAAGCTAATTGGAAACTTCCAATTGCTTAATTAGTCATTAGGAGATGTACTGCCGAGGTCCCAGAGCATTTTCTGACCATTTCTTAAAATGATAGATTTTAGGAAAAATTGGTCATGCTCTGGAGGTGCGCAAAAGAAAAACTCCCCAGTGCTCAAAAAATAAAAAACTCTGCTCCTAATTGAATAGCAAAAATCCTGCGTCTGCAGGCAAAACCCAGCGGGTGCGTGATTTTTAGTTTTCTTGCGCCTAATTGAATATGTCCCTTTTTATTTTTTCATTAGAATTATTTTATTGTTTGACCATATAAGTGCTCATATTTTTTGATACATCTTACAACATTTGCACGGGCTCAGAGTTGGATTAAGGGGAGGGACATGAAGAGAGTACTCCTGGGACCCTCTCTCTCTAAAGGTGTCCCCCCAGCCAGAACTGCTCCGACCCAGCTCTGGCGCCGCTGTCCCGGGATGATTCTTCTCTTTTTGAGCCTCCACTGCAGCAGCAGCTCTCCCAATAGATACAGCACTTCTGCTGGCGGCGGAGACAAACAGAGACAGTCTCTGCATAGCCTGAGATAAGTGTGCCCCCTCTGCAGGAATGCAGGTAGGACCTACGCTTCTGTTACTGCCTCATGGAGGTGCAGGAGGGTGGACACACACACAGCGGACACAGCCAGGGGCTCAGTGCTGCTGCCCAGGACGTATCTACCCATTGGACAGGATGGCACTCGCCAGGGGCACCAACCAAAGAGGGGGCGCCGCCCGGCAGTGCCACCAGTAGCCAAGGGGTGGACAAGTCCCCCAAGCCCCACAAGTGTAGGGCAGACTGCAGTGAGAGTGGTCTGCCCTACACAGTTTACAAACAGACAGCCGCCAGTGGCGGCTGTGTGTTTGTGATAGCAGCCATCTAATGAGAGTCTGCCTGACTCTCATTAGCTGCTGCGTCGTCCGCGGAGGGAACCGGCTGGAGCTCACTCATGAGCTCCGTGTTTTGGCTCCCCCCGCAGCATGTGATGGAAGAGACATCAAGAGCGGGCCAGGACTCGGGCAGCAGCGGTCGCGTCAGGAGCGGGGACAAGGTAAGTTGAATGTTTTTTTCTTCTTTGTGTGTTTGTGTGCAAGCCTGGCACGGGAGGGAGCACTGAAATAGGGGGTGTCCGCTACTGGGGGCACTTTATGGGGGGGTGCCCGCTACTGTATTGGGGTGGCCACTACTGGGGGCAATTTATGGGGGTGGCCACTACTTGCAGCACTGTATAGGGGTGGCCACTACTGGGGGCACTGTATAGGGTGGGTCTACAACTGGAGGCACTGTATAGGGGACTACTACTGGGGGCACTGTATAGGGGGGAATACTACTGGGGGCACTGTATAGGGGAGGCTACTACAGGGTACTATTACTGGGGGCACTGTAGAGGGCGGACTACTACTGGGTACTATTACTGGGGGCACTGTATAGGGGGGACTACTACTGAAGGCAATGCAGCATAGGGGGGATTACTACTGGGGGCACTGTATAAGGGGGCTACTACTGGGGGCACTGTATAGGGGGGCTACTACTGGGGGCAATGCAGCATAGGGGGCATTACTACTGGGGGATTACTACTGGGGGCACTGCATAAGGGGGGTAGGGGGGCGCCAGTACATTACATTGCCAGGGGCGCTTGGATCCCTAGATACACCCCTGCTGCTGCCTAAGTGCTCCAGGCACTTCGAAGGCTTAATACGGCACTGCATGACATGCATTTCCTTCTGCTAATTATTGCTGACATGGATTTCATAATGAATCTGAAAGAATGGACATAATTTGCAGACAGAAAATGGACATACAAATGATAATAGAGTATATCTAGTGATACTTTTAGGGCAGCTTAATATCATATAATTATTTTTTAAATCTGAATAATTGATTTAATACTATTAGATACACACAGGGTCTAGAAAACTCAGCCAAATTGTTTATGTATGGATGAAGAAAAACACAAAACCATGCAAATGATGTCTTTCCTCTCTGTAATGCATGTCAACAGTAATTAGTAGCAGAAAATGCAGGCAGCTGGGAATGCAAAGCAGGATTTGCATAATGACCATTCATCTTGTAACAGCACAGTGCATCAGAAGTAGTTGCGTCACAGGAAACAAGTTGAAATGTACTGTTTGAAGCATGATCATACTGTAATGTGCTGTATATTATACACTTGATAACCATGTATTGTTTTTATATTCCAAATATCTGTAAGTTTTTCTTCAAGAATGTAGTAGGTTTCTTATTCAGTCTCTAAGACATGCTGCAAGACTGATACAACTACAGCAACAAGGGTGTAACTAGTGATGAGCAAGCAGTTCTGCTGCCCTTGCGCAAGGCCACGAGGGCCCACGTCAGTACTTGACATCTGTATTTTGCTTGCAGGGGGCCTGGAATGGTAGAAATAGCCAATACTTTGTTGCCAATATACCCTTATATCTGCCACAATACAATACAATACAATACTAATTAAACAATAGAAAGCAATAGCCCCATGAAGGTTGACACAATGAACCTTTCTTCATCAACCAGGTAATCATGAAAGACCAAGGATGATGGACCTCTCTCTTGCAACTTCAGTTTGTGATTTCTTATAAGAAAATTTAGTAAAAAAAGTTTAATAGTTGTACAAATTCAGTAGAGTTTATTACAATAAATAATGGATCAGTGGCGACTCAAACCTTTTTCTGGCAGAGGGCTGTTCTCTTCAGCTCCTGCCAGTTCATTGTGCATATGCAGTGCATCTAGGCAGGACCTACGACCAGCAGCGCATACGCTGAAGCACCAACTCCTGGAGACTGTATCTGCTGCAGCCCCTAGAAGCCAGATAGGGATCACAGCAAGGCAAAGGAGTGACTTCCCATTGGAAGCGTTCTCTATCCTAATCATGGTCCAGACTTGCAGTCTCAGGGGGAGAAAACACCTCCCCTGGTACTGCCTGTCTGCTGTGATTAGCAGATAGTGCTACTAATAGGAAGCCAATGCCTGGGAACAATCACAGGGGGTGGCAGATTTTACTGGGGGGGGAGGGGGGGGCACCTGCAGCTCCAAGGTAAATCCACCATGGGTTGAGGATGTTTGTTATCTGTTCACAGAATTTTGATTAACTCAATAAATTTATAGGCTTAAATAGATGCTTGAAAGGAAAGGGTATATCTAGACAAGAAAAAAATACAAAACATTTCCAACATCACACTAAAGATAAGCCAAGATTCTATATGTAAATAAAAAGCAGAAGACTCATTTTACACTAATGATGAGCGGTTCGGTTTTGCTGAAAACCAGTTCAGAGACTAACCGAGTCCCAGCTCGGATCACTTTGGGGTTCCGAGTAGAACCAAGCACATAGTTTGTATGTATGTGTGCATTTGATAGCGAACATAGATTGTAAGCTTCACTGGGGCAAGGACTGATTTGAATGGCCAAATATTCTCTTTAAAGCGCTGCAAAATATGTGTGCACTATATAAATAACTGGTAATAAATAAATAATGTAAATCCCTCGTGATTTTAAGTACCATTGCACACAGGACAGTGCCCTGATTCAGAGCCGGATGCTATTTGCGCTCGCTCGTTCAGAAAAAGGGGCCGGCTATTTAAATTGAGCGCTCGCTCTTTGCGGTCTGTTGACGCCTCGATGTGTGAGCGAGCGAACGAAACATGTGCTCGCTATTTTGTAAAGACGCCCCCTGGGCCGCTCGCATCCTACGTCATCTCTGCTATTAGATTAATCGAGTACATCGAAAGGCGTCTGAACTGCTCGCAGTGCTTGTGGTTGGATTTTCCTACCGCAATCATGTGAACAGTTCAGGCTAAGAGACAACCAAGTGACGTGGCCGATGACGCTGCTTTGCTAATTATGCACACCCTTAAAATGCCCGTTTTGACCGTTTGGCACGCCTGCGTTCGGATCACCACTCCCCGTTTTCAAGCACCTTCCCCTGTTACCACCCACAAACGCCTCATCCTGTCACTCAAATTAGCAGGCACTCGGTATTTTGCGAGCGCTCGATTTCCGACCACACTGACTGGTTGGCGCATGCGCATTATGACCCATATGCATGCGCAGATGTGCGAACAACGCTCGGAGCGAACGAGCGGCCGCTTACGAGCGGCTCTGAATCAGGGCCAGTGTACGGAGAAGGTGTGGGCTGTTTTTCATGCTGCAATACTACATACTAGTCGCCATTAGAGAGAGTTGTAGGTAGATGGAGTGGGTGGGAAGCGTATGAAAGAGTGCAGGCATCTTTGTCACTGTGTATGTTTGTTTAGTAAAAAGCATAACTGTGCTGATAGACCTATTAATTAGCAGCCAATACCTGTATGTTAAAAACAACATATATGTTTTATTAAAGGAACTCAATAAAAAAGGATAACCTTATCTGCCAAGCACATGAAATATGTAGCAAGATAGTTACAATACATAGAAAATAACTTGAAGATACATTTGAACATCAAGATCAATTATAGCATAAAAAATGTCCATTCAACATGCAGTGGTAACAATAATAACAGTCAAGTATTAATAAATGCTGTATCGTTTAGATTCGTAATTAGTGTCCAGTCAGTGAATTGATATTACATGCAGACATACAGGCAGGAGTAAAGTTAGATCTTATAAGTTCTTTATCCTTTTGATAAACCAGAGTGATATATGCCGGACAGTATATCCAATGTTTAGAGTATTAATGAATTACCTACGATGTCACATATTCTGCAAGACGAAACGTCATATTGAGTGATGGGCGAGTAGGACACTGGGACAGGGAGCAGCAGTATCGCTTTCCAGTATGGTTGTATCCTTATGCAGTGCGACGGCAGCTGTCACTGTTTTAGCTGCTCCGACCCCCGGTCTGTGTGCCGCGTGTTTAAGCTGTAAGGCTGGGTACACACGTAAAGATTTTCTGTCCAACCATCCAACTAGTTGATTGGTTGGAATGAAAATCTGGTAATGTATGGGAGTAACTGATGATCAGCAATTTGCTCCTAAATGCCAGAAAACAGATGAAAATGGTCGTCAGACAAGATTGTTAAATGTTTGATCTAAACAATTTGTTCAAACAACAGTTTTTGGCCATTTTCCGGCATTTGGGAGCAAATTGCTGATTGTCATTTGCTTTCATACCAAACCAGATTTTCATTCCAACCAATCAACTAGTTGGATGGTTGTACAGAAAATCTTTACATGTGTATTCACCTTAAGACCCACCGGTCTTAATTGCACATCAATGACTGTGAGGAAGACCGACTGGATACAACAAGCGTAGTTGTAGGGCAGCTATGTGTTTCGTCCACCTCTGTGGACTGTTTAAAGCCGAGTGCCCATGTAAAATCAAGTTCCATTTTATAGAAAGGATTTAATGACATCTTTGGATAATTGAGATCCAGATTGTTATCCAGATTGTTCATTTAAGTCTATGGCTTTTCTAAAGTATTTGTTGGTACTCCATATGTTACATGTAGCAGCAGCATCTCTTATATATCATCAGTATTATCCTAAATTACATATACTGTATAGACACATTCTTATACACATATAACATAACAAAATACAAGTAAATCACCTTATAAAAAACAGTAGAATATATGTTATATAGATTCATTGCTGACCACATGTGTAAAAGGTAATTAACTATTTACATGTTTGTGTACACATTTATGAAAACATACGTACATATTATTCATTATTTGAAAGAATTCATTGGTTCAAATGTTATCAACTTATCATAAAATTATTCTCTATTAAAACCATATTTTATTATTTATTTATATTAAGTTGTCATGTCATGTATTATTCCCATCTATATTTTTTAATTTATCATTATATTTACTTATTTTACTAGGTTTCTATACATATGCATGTGTACACACCCTTATACATAGACATACACATACACACCTACAGGAAGGTGAAAAGCATCAGAATTATGAAGGAACAAATTCAATCAAACACTATTGGGAGGAGAGCAGGGGGTCTCGAATTATTTCAACCATTTTTAGATACAATTGGAATATCAATGGCAGAAATTTCTAACATTCTTTCTTATAATAACAAATATTGGGCTACATTTATTAGCAAGTTTTATGTGTTTAAACTTGTTGTGTATGTAAAATACTGGTATATATTATTATTTTCCCTTCATATATCCATTGAAAATTACTGCTGTGTGTATTTAGCAACAAGCTGTATTTTATAACAGTGCACAGAAGCCAGCGGCCCCCACTTCCACCCTCCTGCATCAGCTAGCAGTCTCCTCTCCCCCTTCCTTCTTCCCGCAGCAGCCAGCGGCCCCCCTCCCACATCAGCTAGCAGTATCCTCTCCCCCTTTCTTCTTTCCGCAGCAGCCAGCGGCCCCCCTCCCACATCAGCTAGCAGTCTCCTCTCCCCCTTCCTTCTTCCCACAGCAGCAGCCGGCAGCCCCCCTCCCGCATCAGCTGGCAGTCTCCTCTCCCCCTTCCTTCTTCCCGCAGCAGCCAGCGGCTCCCCTCCCGCATCAGCTAGCAGTCTCCTCTCCCCCTTCCTTCTTCCCGCAGCAGCCAGCGGCCCCCCTCCTGCATCAGCTAGCAGTCTCCTCTCCCCCTTCCTTCTTCCCACAGCAGCAGCCGGCAGCCCCCCTCCCGCATCAGCTGGCAGTCTCCTCTCCCCCTTCCTTCTTCCCGCAGCAGCCAGCGGCCCCCCTCCCGCATCAGCTAACAGTCTCCTCTCCCCTTTCCTTTGTCCCGCAGCAGCCAGCGGCTCCCCTCCTGCATCAGCTAGCAGTCTCCTCTCCCCCTTCCTTCTTCCCGCAGCAGCAAGCGACCCCCCTCCCGCATCAGCTGGCAGTCTCCTCTCCCCCTTCCTTCCTCCCACAGCAGCAGCCGGCAGCCCCCCTCAGGCATCAGCTGGCAGTCTCCTCTCCCCCTTCCTTCTTCCCGCAGCAGCCAGCGGCCCCACTCCCACATCAGCTAGCAGTCTCCTCTCCCCCTTCCTTCCTTCCTTCCTTCCTTCCTCTCACAGCAGCAGCCAGCAGCCCCCCTCCCGCGTCAGCCGGCAGTCTTCTCTCCCCCTTCCTTCCTCATACATCAGCAGCTGGCGCTTCCCCCCTTCCAAATCAGCTGGCAGCCCCCCCCCGTCCTTCCCTCCCTCTCTTTAGCAGCAACCCAGCCGCTCTTTCCCTGTGAGGCAGTGGCAGCAGCCTCCCTCCCCAGCCCTCCAAACAGCAGCATGTGCTGGGCTTGGAAGGGAGGTTGCTGCCACTGCCGGGCAGGGATCCCAGAGGGGAGCCAGCCAGGAAGATAGACAGCACAGATTTCAGGGGAAAACGAAAGCTCATTCGGCTGTGCTACTTGTATAAGAAAAACAGCGCTGAGAAGTTTATTTACACTAGCGCTTGCCGGCGACAGCGTCATTAATAAACACAAGTAAAAAAAAAAATGCAGCGACCGGAAACAAAAGATACGTATCACTGCACTGAAAACTTGTTAATAATGGAGCCCATTATTGATAAGAGTATTCTTGGGAAGGGCAGAAGTAAGCATTACAATGTAAAAAGGAAGGAAAAAGGGAACTGAGAAGGGAAACTAGCATGGGTACTGCAGGTCAGATTTTAGGGTAGGAGACTGAGTCTAGGGGTGTATATGGCACTTCATATACATGCTCCTATATTTATATACTTAGGCACCCACATGCATAGACAGATATTTTACTTAGGGGAAGAAAGGTATTCAACCTAGAAGGGACACGGGGGGGGGGGGCGGGACATCGTGTGCCATCCATTGATGAGACAGTAAATATGGATAGCACCCATGCCGATTTTCTACTGTATTTATTCAATACATTGAGTATAATATTAGCACGGGTGGTGGTGACTGTCTGCTATCCATATACCCGTGTCCCTTCTATGTGCTGGATGAGGGTGGCAGAGTATGGCTTGTAACCATTATGCTTATTGTGCTGGAGGATATGGAGGAGTGTGAATAAAGTTTCTTGTTCTTTCATCATAAGATGGTCTGGCACCCAAAATTCCTTTAGAGCTGCATTGTACCACCATGTATGTACACCTGTGCCCACCTTAAATATTGCTGTACGCCTGCATGTGCAGGGATCCTCTGGTCATCGTAGGGAGGAAATAAAAATAGCTGATAGCAAATAAATACAGCTGACATAATTTATTAAAGACACACCACTGCCAGCACCCTCCCTCCCCTCCAACACCCACACGCCGGCTGCTCCGAGACAGACTGCCAGGAATACAGAGATTGAGTCACCCGGTGGCAGCTCTCCGCTGCTACTCACTCAATGCCCTATGGGGACTGCCTAAGAACGGCTGTGATTTGCTGCTGCAGCTCCCCCTACTGTCAGCCAGCCAGTGAATAAGAGCAGGCAGCTCCCACGCTGCACAGTTGCCTGTCTGAGCTCTGGTCTCTGATGCGCTGCAATGGATCAGCGAGCAGGAGGGGTTTCTGGGTACTCAGAACCCCCCTCTGTGTATGCATATGCTGCTTCCCTTGCTACTTCCCAGAGCCAGGAGTCGCTGTCATGTCGCTGCTGTCCTCAGTCTCTGACATTACTTTAATCCCTGTAGGAGGGGGAGGAGCGGAGCAGGAGGTGGCCCCAGCAGCCAGCAGCACTAAGTGTGGTTGCACCAGGACCATGACGCTGCGCAGTGTCTGGGGGAGTGTTTGCCATTACTGTCTCCTGAGCGCCTGAATCCACCACTGCGGCGCCCCTGCAAGTCCGGCACCCAGGGCACGTGCCCCATAGCTCCCCCCCTGAGTTGCAGCCCTGTGTATGTCCACTGTGCACCACAACACCATATACAGTAACAGGGGGTTGCACTTACAATTGCTATTCTAAGATGTGATATATTCTTTTAAACTCCCATGTGTGCCGCTGCTCTGTCACTTAGTTTAGCCCATCAGCTCACTGCAGCCTTTGGCCAATATTGGTGAAAACAATATTGTGAGCTGTGAGTTGGTCAAAATTGTCTAGAAATGACTGGAAATAAATATAATTCATAATAAAAATACTGTAGGAACAAAAACAGGTCCATGTGACATGATTTTAGCTGTTTTTATCAATTTTAAAGAACTTCAGATCCAAAACCAAAACCGAATCCAAAACACTTAAGGGTGTTTTTGCCAAATCCAAAAGACAATAATGATTTAGAACCAAAACCAAAACATGGGGGTCTGCGCACATCTCTAGTTTACGCACATTTGCACCTCTGCTAAGACTAGAGTAGTCCTGACTATAGACAATGAGAGCCCCTATATTGGGTCACAGACTGATATGTTTTTAAATTGAGAACTAATGCTGGGTACACACTACTAGCTACAGTATATTGTTTGATCAAATGACGGACAATATATTGGTAGCAGATTGGTGGGTGTGTACACCCGATATGTCTGTGAACGACGTCACTCACAGATATATCAGGTTGGTCTTGCAGCACAGCTGATGCTGATATACAGTATCTGAAAGATATATCGGTGCATCTGCTGGTGTGTACAAATGATCCACCAACTGCCCGTACACTGGCTGCAGGAACCGCCGATGCTGACATCATAATTGGGCGAGCAAATTTAAATACCCGCAGAGTTGTGATGTCTGGCCTAACATATTAAGGCCCCCATTTACTAACGAGTTTTATCACCAAAATGAGTGATAAATGTCACTGTGTATGATAAATGGTGCTCCAGCCAATCAGCTCCCAACTGTCATTTTTCTAACAGTTGACAGTTGGTAGCTGATTGGCTGGAGCACCATTTATCATACACAGTGAAATTTATCACTCGTTTTGGTGATAAAACTCGTTAGTAAATGAGGCCCTAAGTGTCTTATTGGTAAGTGTGTATAGATTACCTAATTGGCCGCGTGGTTGATGCGACGGCCCGTAAGCCCCAATGACGTTGAAGTTTGTTAATTTATCAGGTGGTGCCCCCAAAATTCCCCAATATGGCATTTTAAGTGCTGGGGGAGATGTTTTGTGTTTTTTCTAAAACATTGCTTCCTTCAAGACTTTAAAATTTAGAATGTGATTAATTGTGAGAGATGTTAAAAGATTGGCTACCTTCTCTTATTACAGAAATAAAACATTAGCTTTTTTTTAAGATATCACAATTGTGAGACCTGTTTGAGATTTAATCAGTGTTTACATTTATTTTAGTTTGTGAATAGTCTTTTACATATTCAGGATAAGCTTTTATTTTATCATTTATATTGCCTTTTAAGATAGCTTTAAATGTATCCCACAATAAAAAGGGATCACCTGTAAGAACTTTATCTATAACAGCTTTCAAATTACTATCTAAGGAACATGGAAAGTCTGGTACAGTAAATCTGTAACTTCTCTGGCAATCTAAAAATATAAAAAGTTGTTTTTTGATTTTGAGCAATAAATTCCAAAGACAGAGGCGCACAATCAGATAAAGCAATATGCCCTATCTTTACTATCTTTTAAGATGATGTTTTATTGAAAATGTTTATTGGTGAAAAAATATTATTCATTCTTGAAGATGATTGACGATGATGTGAAAATAGAAAAGTCCTTAGAATCCGGGTATAAACACTGTGCCACTGCCCCAGCAAATGTACAGGATTTCAGTGGAGAGCCACCATCAAGCCTGTGTGTTACTTTAAGTTTTACCTATCTAACATGCTGTCCATTATATTATTCATGTCTCTACCTAAATAATAATATAGTAATATATATAATTCACCCTCCCTGTCAGCATGCACTTCCCGCTGATATACAGCAGCATCTCTGGGTCTCTCTTCCCTTCCTGTCATGTGTAGCTTTTTGTGTGTAGTCTCTCCATCCTCCTCCTCAGCCTGGCCCTGATCTATGTGCTGCGCACCTCCTGCAATCTGGGTGGATCATACGAGTAGCCATGATGTGAGATGGATCGCCATACCAGGTAAGACACGTGGGGGAGAGGGCGCATAGCAACTGTGAAATTGGGTAGGGGGGGTGAGGAGCAGCTGTGACATGGGCTGGAGGGAAATGCAGAACCACGATTAACAGCCGCGGGACTTGTCTGATGCTTTGATGAGATTACCACTGCCAGTCTGTGTACAGTGTGGAAGGAGGACAGCTGTTGATTACATTATGACCTGGCCAATTTTCATACACACTGCACGATATGCCCGATTTGTCGATCCAAATTGGCTAAACTGTGCCGATATCGTCCTGGTGTGTATGCACCCTAACACCTACCATTAAGAAAACAGCAACTCCTTCACTTATGCTTTCCAAACTTTTGCCACTTCTGCATATTATTATAGTATAAATATTGTACATGCTAACATAAACTCCCTGGTTTCCTTTTTCTTTTAACACAGGTTTATTTCTTAGGGATCTATTAATTATTAAACTGGAATGGCCCCCTGTTAATTGAGTATCAAACTTTACATGAGTTGCGGTGTGCACCAGAGCAATCCTGATTTACTTTGGTTGCCAAACGCTGCTACAAGAAGCAGCTGTCCTGAGATTTCTACCACTGCGACTTTTGCTACTGATCAATAGTTTAAAATGAAAAGCAATGTAGGTGTGCATGCATGAAGTTAGCTCACACATGTGCACAGAGGGGCTGGAGGAAGCAGACCTCCATAGGAAGTAGTGGGTCTATGCAGGTTAATGCCATTTGAAGTGTCAGTTCCCATAATCAACTTTCCCTATTCAGAGCTTGATGAATGGCCACCAGCCAGAGCATGACTCCAATGATGAACGGGCATGTTACATAAAACATTGAATGGAGTAAATAAACTACAAAAAGAGAAAAGTCCAAAGGAATAATTACAGCACTCATCAACAAGCTGGACCTACTCAAGAGCTTTATCAATTCCCTAGTCTTAAAACTCTAGTTAAGATTTCAAATGATGGTGGATTAAAATATTTTGTTTGTCTAAGAGAACTGAATGGAAACATGCAGATCAGATTTAAAGACATTTGTAAACTGGAAATACCAGATTGGCTGCTGAATAGTTTCTCAGAGGAGGTCACATATCTTCAGTCTCAATTAAGAAAATGACAGTCTTGCAGCATGCTTTATTCAATCAAAGTGGTTAGGGAGCTGTTTTGGATCAGAATAAAAAACTGTTACCCTCATTTCCAGCAGTAAATTAAATAATTGATGTTGAATTTTCCTTCCACATGCTTGGTAGAGAAAGGTTTTAGCACAGTACAGCAACTGCTAACCAAATATAGAGGCAAACACTAAATAGTGTATGTGAAAAAGGTGACCTACAGTATGACTGATAGTACCTAACACAGGACTGGAAATCATTGTTTTATTACAGCCTCAACAAGCTCCTGGCAGTCAGGAAGAGTGCTTATATTTTTCAACATGTGTAATTGTGCCTATATGTTTGTAACACTGCTGTTATTTTTATTTCTCTACAAACTAAGGGGCCTATTCATCAACACTAAATTAATGTTTTTAAGGACATTTTCCTTAAATAACGTTATTTTAGTATTCATGAAGCCACTTAGAAAGGAAATATCAGTGATATCTCCTGTGCTAAGTCCCCCTGCATTAATTTCCACACTCCCCATATATTAGTATGGGGATGTGGAAATTATGGTATTCATCAAATTCCGAAAATTATGAATTTTCGGAATTTGATGGAGGTACTATCCGCCTGTGAGGTGGCGAATAGCAGGTGAAACTTACCTGCTGCCAGCTGGACAGGTCCCCCGGCATCTTCCTCTGGCGGACTGGTGCATCCTCTGGCTCCGGAGGCTGGTCGGACACTGTGTTCTCCCAGCAGAACACAATAAAGATTAGAGAAAAAAAAAAAAAAAAATTTCTTATCTGTACTGTGGTGTGCTGGGAGACCATGTGACAGACCAGCAGGACGGAGCCGGAGGCTGCTGCGCGGACAGGTAAGTGCTGAAGGGGTGGGGGGTGAGCGGGGGGGAGAGGGGGCAGGTGAGCGGAGGGGGGGGACACAAACTTACCGCATGTGTAGGTGGTGCTGCGCATGCGCTGGGTTAACGAATTTAACAGCGCATGCGCAGCACTGTTTCCAGCTGCGGTAAGTTAGTGTAGACAGAGATAACTATCTATTTCCTGAAAAGCTGTCATCGCAAAAATGACAGCTTTTCGGAATAGATAGTTATAGGGAGGAGGAATGATGAATTCCTTTGTTAATTAGGTAGAACTCCATATGAGTTCTAAACCTAATTACCTCCTGGGAAACTTTAGTTATGATGAATAGGCCCCTATATAGATAATAGAATAACAGGCATTATTTATTTGTGTATTTTGCTGAAAGTTCCTTTATGCACTCTGCACAAGTATTCAGTGTATTCAGTATTGTAGATTATATGGGAAAAAGGGTGATGGGGTAGAGACCACAAACAAATTTGCAGAAGGGGGTGCAAGGCTGAAATAGTTTACTTTACTATGAGCTGCCAAGGGACATCTTATATCCTTAAACTATTCATTAACTTCCCAGCCTTCAACAACTAAGGCCCGTATTCAAAGCCTGCTGGACTTTTCGCCTCCTTCGCCTGTTTTCCAGGTGGAAAAGTATCGCGCACGTGCCCGCTATTCCCCGTATTCAATTTCAAAGTAGGAGAAATCGGGAACTGGCGAAACTTGGATCCGCAAAAGAAAACTGGAATTTTCGGGAAATAATCCTAGGACCCCCTAAAGATGTCCAGGCATCGGGGATCACTATGGGTACCCCCATTTTTGCCTGCAGAAGAAAGTCGGGTTTTTAAATAGCAGCGCAGGTGCATAAATGCGGCTTGGAAGAAGGTGATGCAGAAGAGCATTTAGAATTTTTTTTCGGGAAAAATAACTATGCCCATTAAATTTGGGGTACTTGAAAATGGGTGCAAGCATATTTTTAAGTCCCTTAAATGATTTTTAAAAATTCTGCAAAAATGCACCTGCCGCTACTCCCACAATGAAGAAAACACCTGCCGCATATAACCCCTCTGGACTCCATTCCGCTAATTTAGAGGTGTGTTCCCTATTTTTTTTCTAAACCCCAAAATTTAAATACATTTTTTGGGGTGTCCCTATTTTTTTATTTAACTTTTTTTTAACATAGATCATTTTTAGGTGCCATTCCCAGGGGTGCAGGCTATTTTATTTAAGCCTGCACGCCTAATCCCCAATTTTGCACTTTTTTTTGCCTGTTAAAGGCAAGTGAAAAATGATCCCCGTTTTTTTACATTGACTTTTCACAGCGGCGAAAAGTCAATGAAATTGAATACGGGGATATTGGAAATAGGCGAAAATGATGTCATTACATTCCTTTTCTCCCCATATTGAATATGGCCCTTAGCATTGAAAAGAAGATAGAAACAATGATTTAGGGGTCTATGTACTAAAGCTTGATGAGAGATAAAATTGTGAGAGAAAAAGTATTAACCAATCAGCTCCTAACTGTCATTTTTCAAGCACAGCTTGTAAAATGTAAGCTAGGAGCTGATTGGTTAGTGCTTTATCTCTCACAATTTTCTCTCTCTTCAGTCTTTGATAAATACCCCCAATTCTCGATTTAATCCCAAACGTCCAGGAATTTTACTAAAATTGATGAGCAATAGCTCTGCAGTACAATTATAGTTCCTGGGAGAAGTAGCTATCAGCCTCCTGCATATTACATTCCTATAGACATTTGGCAAAGTCTCTCATAGTCTAGCTCATAGTAAAGTGATGGGAGCATATTAATTAACAATATAGAAAATTATATTCTTCTATTTCTGCTTTAGCCATTGAACTTCAACACAAAATGTTAGTGTTCTAGCTCTAGCTGGTTTGTGTAATGTATTGTGTTATATTGTGGATAAGAGGCTCTCTATACTGAAAATTCTGATAAGACCTAGAAGTTTATGAAACATTATAGCTTCAAAGACCTGGCAAAGAGTAAAAGATTAATCAGCTCCCCAGGCAAAGGGCCAGGGGCAGACATACAAAGAGGTTCAATCACTAAGCTCCTTCCTACAAAGCTTTATTGCCCCTTTCACAAGATATGTAAACTCTTTAATAAAAATGGCCAGGAGCAGTAGCCCTGTTAATGATTGCCAATGATTTTCTGTGCAAGTATTAATGACTATACTGTATTCATGGAACACATACAGTAAACATATTCATTAATTTTCCTATTGATTTTATAACTATAGGAATAGTTGTGCAGTGTCATTTGCCCTTTGGATGCCTTTTGTGTGCATATGTAGCATAAACTCACATGTAGAAAATCGAATGAGTTTAATAGATTTCTGAGAACTATCTATGGATATGTATGTGCCCACACATTCCTATTTAATTGCATAGCTAGCATTTGGAAAATGGGAACAAACGTGGGGGCGCACAGTGTTTGATTGGCAGCAGCGCTGTTTAGAGTTAGACAGCATTAGACAGAATCTCTGCCACTGTGCAGCCTGTCTCTCTGCAGCACTGCAGAACATTCTGACAATACAATAGACTGATTGCTCCCAGTCTAACATTGAGATTTCTTAACTAATCATTTCTAATGAAATATAAGCAAGCGGAAGCCGACTTAATTATTTATTTTATATGTAGAGAAAGTTAAGGAAAAAAGAAACAAATTAGACTCTTTTTTTTTCATCTTTTCAACTCAGCAGGAAATTAAAGCTAATATTGGGATATTGTATTGAACTTTACGGTGGTCAGCATTTTTTTGTCTGCTCACAGCAGCTGTATTATTGTCAAGGCCATCCCCGTGACGAAGGTGGTTACCTTCAGCTTTTTGGAAAAAAGATTACATCTGCTCATACAACACCCTGCCTAAAGTTTTTGCCTACCTGATTTACATATTGATTATTGGTTTATGTACTATTATCCTATGAGACTGACTATTTCATATTGTGGTTTACCACGCTTACATTAGTGACTCATTTGCCTATCTGAGACTTTTTTCACTAGACTTTCTGTTGCACATTAATTCTCAACTCCCAGCCTCAAGTTATTGCCAACCTGTTTTTGTGCCTGGTATCATACACAAGAGGAGAGAGAGAGAGAGATATTCTAAACATAGGAGGACATGTATATGAATTTTTGGGGATTCCAATTAGTCATGTAATAAGACCTATTAGATGTTAGTCTCATTTGCATATCCTAATACCACAGAGCGCTCTTATCTCTATTTTAGCTTCTTTCCATATAGGATAAAGAAGTTGGGACACTTCTTGAGAGAGCAGCTAGGGGTTATAGACCTACCTCCTATCTGTGAGCGCTGACTGTCCAATTTATTATAATCTCATCCCCGTGATGATATGCCTTGCTTACAGACTCTGTTTTCTTTATTCAATACATTTTCAAGGTTCGCCGCTGTATAGGTTGTTTGGGACAAGTCTGTTATTTATCATACGTTCATTAACTTGTAATTATATCAACTCTAAGGTAGTGTCAATGAGACATAAAAGACATTATATACAATCCAACTTAAAAATTAATTTTTTGTTTAAAATACATACAATAAATACTGTAAATTACATTTTAATTTCTGATCAACCTTCATAGCATGTAATATAATGTTGAATCTCCACAAAGCTTTAAAATCAAACTAATTTTACTGTTTCCTGCATAGTTTCAAGCATACATCACTAATGTTTGAAGTTGTGACTGCTGGCTCATTTGAGGATTTGCAAACTCCAGTTTTCGAAAATGAAAGCATTGAAGTTTTTTCTGCTCAATGAGCAAGTCTGTCATCTGATTGTAATACTTTTTTCCAGGACGTAAAGCTCTTTTACTTAAAACTATTTTGTGGTACAACTTTTTCTTTTAGAAATATGGTTCATACTGTACTGAAACTGTACTGAAATACAGGCCTAATATTGAGTTAAGTTTTTTTGGCATTTGTGTTCTACCTCTGCTTTTTTTTATTTTTTTATTTGATAATGTATTTAAACTACTTTCAGCTATGACATATATTATTTGGCAGGCTCCAGGTTTCAATAAGAGCTTTAAGGGAAATTATAGTCTACTTAATTTATTGTAATGTGAACTACAGCTGGAGGGCTACAGTTTCCTAGCTTCAGAGTTTGAATTCCAGTTGCTGGTAACTGGGAGGATTAAATGGCACCTGAAGCTGGGTACACATTAGACGATGTGAACTCAGCGCGACATCGCCGGTGATGGGACCCAGCATACAGCAAGTGCATACACATGACGGGGGGAGGGACGTGTCATGCTACATTCTGTAGGGCCAAGGGGCGATGCTGCTAATGACCTGCGGGAGCGTGCATATCATGGGTACACACTAGACGATGTGCCCGATATATTTATCCGATCCGCGGGATCGGGCAATATTCATCTAGTGTGTACCCAGCATAAGTCAGAGTCAAAGACTAGCCAAAGATTTGATACGTAGGTAGACAAGATGGAGTCCATAGCTGGTAACCAAAAGATGAATCAGAAATGCCAAAGGTCAAAGTCCAGGAAGTCAACCCAGTAAACACAAGCCAGGAACAGCTAGAGTATAGTGTTGAGCACAATAATCAGGCACTAAAACTGTGGTAACAGTCGTAGTTCTCTCTTCACATTAAGCATGTTAAACACAAAAATTTGAGAACAAAATGCAAAACGAATGATGATCAAATGGCAGCATAAGAAGATGACTGAATTCTTGGAGTTATTGTTGAAATATGGAGTGCGCTACTCCTCAGTCTACATGATGCTCCTTTAAGGAGGCATCAATCCCTTACCAAGATGGTCACTATTAGGTCTTCATCGTATGCATGGTGTCATCTTGTCACTGTGAATGAGCACCACAGTGGGACACATACGTGTCACATAGCTCTGAGAGACCCAGCGACATCCTGCATTATATGCTTGCTATCACAGCTTAGAAAAGCACCGCTACCCACATACAGACACCGGTCGTGATCTGTATGCTCCGCACAAGCTCCGCTCCATGCAAGAGTCTGTATGTGAATTACTGTGAGTACATCTGCGACGCCTGCTTAGTTGGAAGATAATCGCTCAACTGTGTAAATATTGGAATTGGAATTGCGTAAACACCTGAATTAGGCCCAGTGTTGGGAAGAACTTCCAGAACAAAATTTGACTTCCATTGTAGAAAGAATGCCACCAGTGTGTTCAATGGTTATATCTGCAAAATACGGCTACTTTGATAAGTCAAAAATTTAGATTGCATTTTGTTAATCAAAATGATTCTATGATTTATTTTTATCTCCAATTATTTATTTGTTCTATGCTTTATCTCATTAAACATGTGTCATGATTGGTGTCTGCGAGTTACCTGTCTCAGGTGGTGATCGGGTTTCAACGGAGGCCGACATGACTGGAATCACAGATAATGTAAATAGCTCTATTTACAAGACTTGGGTAGCAGTGAAAACTGCCTTTGATGATAAATGACAGGAACTGGAGGGACCGGACTGGGACCGGCAGGAAAACTTGTTGAATTGAACTGATGAACTGAGAACTTGACTCTGGACTGGAACAACGTGGACTGAACTGATGAGCTTGGAACTTGACTCTGGACTGGAACCACGTAGACTGAACTGATGAGCTTGGAACTTGACTCAGGACTGGAATGTGACAATGGCTGAAGGAAAGTCAGGTAATGCTGAGATGAGGGCTAAACAGGGTAATCTGGAATTACTATGACAAAGGCTAGAACTCAGGTGCAGGCTGGACAGGATAATTGGAAATAACAGGTTTCAGGAAGAATTGGGTAGGTTTGGGAATTTGCAGGCTGGACAGGATAATTGGAAATAACAGGTTTCAGGAAGGAATGGGTAGGTTTGGGAATTTGCAGGCTCAGGGAGGGAATAGGTAGGTAACAGGGGCAGGAGTTGATCCACAGCAGGAAGCAAGGCAGGGTAACACGATGCAGGTTTACAGAGTGCCAGGGACCAACCAGGAGTAGGAATAGCAGCAGAGCACAGGCCAGGTATTGCTGTAACAGGACGTCTGGATGCCAGGTTTTACTGTAGCAGGTTTTCGGGATGCACCAGAGGTTGCTGTCAGCAGGCTTACTGGATTGCCAGGCTTGGCTGTAACAGGTTTCCTGGAAACACGGGGGTTGCTGCCAGCAGATTTACTGGATTGCCAGGTACAGCTGAAACAGGTTTTCTGGATAGCGCCAGGGATTGCTGTAGCAGGTTACAGGGACAGACTTGAATGCATGAACCATACACCACGGGAAGACGAGATGTTCAGGCCCAGAATGCTATCAGGAGAGGATATATATACCATGGGTCTGGCAGCAATTGGTGGATACGGACAGGTGGTCTGGTAGTAGCATTCTGAGTGGTGGAAGGCACAACATGCAGAGGGAGTATTCATCTCTGCAGCTCTGAGAATGACAACCACACCTGTGATTCCAATCAGGGCTAGCAGTGCTCACAGACAGAGGAGAGACCAGGTGCAATAATCAGAGCAAATCCTCCAGGCAAATTACACACACAGATCCATGGGGAAGCTGACAGGGGTAAGTCTCAAGGCAAAAAGGTGACAACTAGACAGGGTCGTGACAACATGGATACATTAAACTGTGTCAATTAGAAAAGAAAACTGGAAAAAAGGGGGTGTTCTAAAACTTTTGACCAGTTGCGTATACATATGTTTGACACAGGATGCAGTTTATATGCAGGCGGACTGGATTCCGGCAGTTGAAATATCGACGCCAATATCCCGAAGGACATCAGGATACCGGCATCGGCACCCCGACCGCCGGCATCCGAAACGTGACAGTAAGTATGTGCGCTTAGCTGGGGATGGGGGGATAGATTAGGTACCCCCGGGGGGAGATTATGGTTAGGTACCCCTCAAGTAGAGTTAGGGTTAGGCTATGGGAAGGGGGTTAGGGTTAGGCACCACCGGGGGAGGTTAGGGTTAGGCACCCCCGTGGGAGGGTTAGGTTTAGGGTGCGGGAAGGGGGATTAGGGCTAAGCAGCACCGGGGTAGGTTAGGGTTAGGCACCCCCAGGGATGTTAGGGTTAGGCACCACTAAGGGAGGGTTAGAGTTAGGGGGGAGAGAGAAGGGTTAAGGTACTTACCTGTCCCTGTCAGGATTTTGTACCATTTGGGCTTCCAGCATCGGTATTCAGTTACCAGCATCTCATACCAATTCCGTTTGACGCTCCCACAACAATTTTATTCAGTTCCAGTCAATTGGCACTAATAGGATTGTCTAGTCAATTGGCACTAATAGGATTGGGATACCCATACTTCATACTTGGGCTTCTTATTACACCCATGTTAGGAGGAAGTGCTTTCCACCATCTTTTTCACTGATATTCAAATGTTTTCTTCCACCCAGATATCTCAGTAAGTAGGCATTGTTCAAACTATTGGAATATATTTTTCACTAATTGCACATGATAATTGCTTACCTAACAAACTGAGGCAACAGATGAGAGTTTAATTCCCAACCAGCTTAGCCAATATATAATTGATGTATCATTTTAACCTGCTTAGAAATTGTCTTTTACACAACTAAACCCAGTTATCAGAAGCCATTTGTGTGGCTCAGTCAGACTTAATTAGATCATGCCAAACAATAAAAATACCCTCAGCTACTAACATACCTCGTTATAAACTACATAAAGAACAGTATAAAAACACAACTATGTAACATATGTTTACAATGGTAGATATATTTTATACAAACATGGAAATAAAGCTGATCACTAGCCCTCTGTGGTGGCAGATCCAACATGGATATCAAGGCTCTTAAAGATCATACAGCTTCACTAAAATAAGGAGGTTAAAAATAAATGACATGCTCTAACTTTTCTACAGTGATTTATACTCACCAGATCTAGGAAATGCAATAAAAGTGTTTAACACTCTTAAATCCCTCGAAAACAACGGCCTAACTGATGAAATTTTTTAAATACTGAAAAACAATAATAGTTTTAAAATCCTTATTAGATGTATTGATCCATGACTAAAACATACCATTATACTTTAGCAATACCCTTATCAAGGTCCTCCCAAAACCTGACAGGGATCCTGAGATCCCGTCCTCATAATTCCCGAATTTCTTTATTGAATACAGATTAGATTGAAGCTGACTCTGCCAGGAATCATCATATGCATGGGGAAAGAGCTCGGTTTTAAATATCTGTAAAGCCCAAATCTGGAAGAGTTGAATGGGGGGAAGGGGGATCTCATGCTTTTACTATCACTTGAAGTTCAAAAAGCTTTTGATTTAGTGTCTGGGGCCACAAGAGATACAACTTTCATCCACAGTACATACAGTTAATACAAACAATTTACTCTCAACCTTCTACTCAAATAATAACAAACAGCTTTCTCTCATCCCCTTTTTACATGTCCCATGTCACCACTATAATTAGCCTTAGCCCTTAAACCCCTAGCCATAGCAATGAAGTAACCCATTATTATTGCAATAGGTTCTTTAGAGTTGAATGTATCTTATGATTTGCAGACCCTACCTGACCTATAACGGTGATAATGGAGACTATTTCCTTGTTTAACTCATTTGCGGGGAATAGAATTAATATTAAAATAACTAATATTCTTCTCTCGCTAATGATAGAATCCCTGCATTTGAACTTAGGGCCTGATTTAAAGACATACGCTAATGCCAATGCTGTTGCAAATTTGTATGCAGTGGCTGTGTGAAAATAGCAAATTACGCAGCGATCACGATTTGTATTGAGATGTCCGCCGGTAGCGTCCCAAATCCAAGACTCTGCGTACAAAGACAACAAACGGTAATATTGGACCTGGCGCTAGCAGTGGTGTATTGCAAAAAAAAAGTGTCACAATGCTGCACCCCTACACGAGAAGCTATGCCAATCTTCTCTCAATCAAAACAGAACAAAGAAATGGTGTGAGGTGGCGCTTATCAGACACAAGGCAATAAGGATTAATAACCTATTTTAATCACAGTATCACAATAAAAATGCAAAATACACATATCCTAAAAAAAAACAAAAAAAGAAACATTCACATGTGCATATACAATATTCAAACAATAAAATTAATCTCAGCAGGGGCCTAAAAGTTGGCCTATATATTCTGATTCCACACGGTACTAAACAAATAGGGGCCTGTGTTATTTCAAATAATTGAAAGTTGATATTTATGTAGCCACAATGATTCTATAATGTAGCAGACAATGTTGCAGTAAAGTTAATATGTTACTGTATTAAAGTGCTAGTGACACACTTCTAAAAGATCCTTTTTATAGAATGTCCTGAGTGGATTTCATATACTCACAATCCTGGATTAGTATAATGTGGGATATGATCCAGCTCGTCACTAATTAGGCTGTATGTGTGAGTGAGCTGACGTGTCCAGATCATCCGTATGCACCAGACACTGTGCGGCTCTCTGTCAGGAGACCCAGCGTATTCCAGCAGTTGCCCAGCGTCTCCAACAAAGTAATGAGAGCAGGGTCCATATTCAAAATACATTGCAGTGGAGCAACAATGTTCTTAATTCAGCAACTGGGTATTCACTCTCAGTTATAGCAGCATGCACCCTCTAATAACGGCTTCCATAATAATTGTAATCAGGTGAGGGGCAAACAGAACAGCGGAGTCCCAAGTCTGGCATCTGTATTGTCACCCTCAAATGGAACGTCCGCACTTCCTGTGGTTTAAATCCAAGGTGCAATAAGAAATAGGTTGATTTTCAGGTCCAGTGAGTATGTCTTAGACAAACTCCTTCTGTATCCTTAACACAGAATGGTCACAGATCAGTCGATTATCAGACTTCTGAATAACACTATAATCGGAACGGAGATGCTGGAGCCATTTTTTCTGGTATGGGATCGCAGTCGCAGGCTGTGACATGCCCCAAAAACAGTCATAATGCCCTGCGTTGGAACCGCTCCCACCCCTGTTGCCCCCCACAAATGGTCACTGTCTGTCAATCACTTTGCGAATATATCCTCACTGTGAGTGACATTGGTAATGGATCTTGATGCATTCACAGTGCGACTCAGACGTCTGCGTAGATCACCAATACTCACTCAACTGCATAAACTTCGGGCATTGAGTCCATCTATGAATCAGCCCCTCAATTTAAAACTACTCACCCCTACTTAAAGTATTCAAGAATATGCATCACTAATAATTTTCATTTGGGAGAAAATGTATGTTACCCCTACCGTCAACAAAATAGCAACCCTATTAGATAATTGGATGTGCCTGTCTCTTACCCTACTGTGCAAAACTGGCTTACTGAGGAGGTTACATTTCCCAAACTTACATATTGCATGCAAACGCTACTTTTAGCCATCTCTAAAGCAGATATAACTGTCTGCTGGAGAGCTTTCACCAAATTCAAAAGGCAACAAGAGAAACCAAAATTTGCCAGAATCAAATTGATACATTTCAGATTGGTTATTATGCAAAGACCACTTCACCAATAGGTCCCCAGGATAGGAATTACTCCATACATACTCCCCTGCTGTTTTATCCCTCAAAACATACAATCTTGCCTGTTTTTCAAACAAACCTATATAGCTTGGAGAGCAATAAACAGGAATTTTAAGAGGAACCGTCCACAACTATACCAAATATATTCCCACATGGGGTAATTTTACCTTCACATTCTCTTTTCACAAGTCATGATACATAATTTGGAACAATAAGGGGATTATTGCTATCAAAATGTCTGGACTGGGGACTCAGGACTGCTCAGTAGAGGCTCAGGTACTTGCTCACTGATGGTACAGGATTTTTGCAGTAGAGATGGTCATATATAAGTCCTCCTCATAGATGGAATAAGCAACAGGACAATATACGTGGGTATTATCAGATAGCAAGGACTAATGCTGGCCATACATCTACGTGATTTTGGGGTGATTCCCCAATTTTCGATGCACCGTATGATGGATTGTGTGGAAATCATGTGGTTATTTAGCCAGGATACAATGTTATGCGCACTCCCACAGCTGTCAAAACGTATCGTGTGATCAGCTGTGCAGTCCATCTTCTCCGTCGTGTTCGTATGCTGATCATGCCATTTTTTTTAGCATGTGATGCATCGTACGTTTGAGCGGCTTCATTTGTTAAAAAAAAAAAAAAGATGCACACGTGGGGAGATCTGTGATGCATGAATCTGTCTGTAATAGCACAAATACACGGATGGTTCAGTGAGAACCATTCATGCATCTGTGAAAAAGAAAATAAAAAACGAAAGTGTTTAGTTTAATTAAATAGCGTGCACCCCCCCCTAAAGAACAACCAGCCTCAGGCTTTTAGGGACCCAGTGCTGGTTGAGCAACATATGGGGGACAAAGGACATAGGGGTGCCCTGCATGTGAGCACAACCAGCACCGGGCTATTCAGAACCAGCCCAGGTTGCCAAAATACGGGGGGACAAATGACGTAGGGGTACCCCCGTATTCTGCGCAACCAGCACTGGGCTCTGATCTGGTTCTGGAAATGTGATGAAGGTGTACAACTGTGCAGTGTAATGTGATGAAGGGGCACCAATGTGTGGTGTAATTTACATTTGGGGTATGATTGAGTGGTTTGCCCCTTCCCAGCGAGTTCACATCTGTTTTTTTTTTGTTTGCAGGGTAATGTGATGAAGGTGCACAACTGTGCGGTGTAATGTGAAGAAGGTGCACCACTGTGTAGTGTAATGTGACGAAGGTGCACCACTGTGCGGTGTAATGCGACGAAGGTGCACCATTGTGCGGTGTAATGTGACAAAGGTGCACCACTGTGCGGTGTAATGTGACGAATGGGCACCACTGTGCGGTGTAATGTAACGAAGGTGCAACAATGTGTGGTGTAATTTGCATTTGGGGTACGATTGTGTGGTTTGCCCCTTCCCAGTGAGTCCACATCTGTTTTTTTTTCTTGGCGCGTGCCTTCGGCGCACACTCTCTTAGCTCCGGTTATGGCTGGGGGCACCGATGCTTTTTATGTACACAGGGAACCAACATGTATAATTATGGCTCTGCTATTGTGTGCACAGATGTGTCGTCCTCTGTGTTCAGCACCCCTGCCCTAAAAAATTCCTACAGTAAACACTATCTAGTCCTCTACAACTGCTAAGCTAGGGCTTGGTCAATTGGGAAAATGTCTTCCCTTTTCTTTGTGTGACCTCCACCAATGAAATTCCAGCTTTATCTAATAGAACCAACCAAATACCAAATGTCTGACTATGGCACATGTGTGAATCCCCAGAGGGATAAGCTCTGTTGTGTGCATTTTAATACAGAGAATGATGTACACTTGTATGGTGTTCTGATATTAATTATATTTGTAAGAGTATAGACTAAAAAGTGGGAGGAGTCAGTAATAGTAAAGGGAGGAGACTATGCCAGGAGCCAGGTGCGAATGTGATATGGGCCTGTGTGTTGTAAATGCCAGGGCTTATTTTTAGTCCCAGTCTACCCCTGCCCATAGGCCACCCAATCCAACATTAGTAAGGTTTTTGAATCCACTACTTAGTTATTACTCCTCAAACTATGGACCTCATTCAGAGCCGCTCACAAAATGCGAGCGCTTGCTCTGAATGAGGGCGGCCGCATGTCAAAAATGATCCGGCCTCCTGGCGGCTCGCTATGCTGTGGGTTACCACCCACAGCCTTAGCGAGTGACCAGGTTGATGGTCGCGATGGTCTCGACCATCGCGACCATCGGGGCTTGCGAAGAGACCATTGAGGTAGTGTCTCATCTGCCGCAAGCCCCAGAGAGCTTTCGGCTCTAATAGAGCCGGAAGCTCTCCCACTGACACCCCTGGTGATGTTAGTGGGGCCGCCCACAAACGGCAAGCGTTTGCTTGGGAACGCCTCCATTTGTGAAACCACCTCCCCGCCACGCCTACAAAACGGGGAAAGCTGTCGATCAACATCGACAGCCGCCCCTTTTGTGAGTGAAAACTTATCTCGCTCCGGGGCTTGCACACGCGCAGTGCAGCCGCTGCGCGTGCGCACAGCCAAACATCGACCCGCTTGCGAGCGCTCAGAATGAGACCCTATGACTGTAGTTATAGCAAGGAGAAGTAATGGTGCCAGCACTTTAAAAGAGGGGTTTCTGCAAGTTGCCATCCCTAATTTGCAGCGTTCAGAATACAAAACTTGAATGTAATAAGTGGCAATTACAAAAATTGCAACCAAACAGGTAGAAACAAATTGTCAAAAAGAGAGTATTTTTTGTGTCAGGTTTCATATGTTAAAAAAGAAGCTTTAATAATCATTATTAATATAGTACCCCCTTTTATAACCATTATGAGTCTGACGTCATGTTTTATAATCATTATTTCACGGGCTGTAACTAGGACTGTGCAAGCGGTCCCTGCATCTGACAGTGGGAAGTTACACAGTGGTGCCCAGAAGTGGAATGTCACTTAGGAAGCTTGTCTCATAAATATCTTGTAATCTTAGTTCAGCTGCTGGACCCAGTGAGTACACTGGCTATACTGTATCTGTTCATCATCTGTTAAACTCTGTGGCCTCATTGGTGGCAGTAACAACTTCTGTGAATATGGGAAGTGTAATAGCTCTGTGTACAGCAGTGCACATGAACTGACAAAAAATGACATGCACACAGATACTCCAGGCTGGTATATACTGTACATACCTCCCAACATTGTAAAAAGTCAGCCGCGGGACTGCTCATGTCACCAATGGTATGTGCACGAAAGGGGGTGTGGCCTCATCTTCCCTGCCATATTCGGTTCTCAAAATGAGGTGCAACATTATATTTTCAGTGTTGGATCTTGCGTGTTTTGTATT
Organism: Taudactylus pleione; assembly: GCA_031769625.1. NCBI lineage: Eukaryota > Metazoa > Chordata > Amphibia > Anura > Myobatrachidae > Taudactylus > Taudactylus pleione. Next base: position 15,384,603 of record JAUIMM010000005.1, on the reverse strand, counting down.
GCATAGTAAAGTCCCTCCCTCGTAATCAGGCGCCATTTCACACTGGAGACCTGAGGGAGAGAGTGTGGGTGGGTATAGGGGCACTTTGTAAAAAAAAAAAAAAAAGACGATTATGAGCACTTTTAAGGCAGGGGCACTGTGTACTATGGACTGGCTGCAGCACTCTTTGAGGCACAAAAAATAACACCATAGGAGTGGACTGCAACACTGTCCGGGGCCAAACATAGGGTCTGATTCAGAGATGGCTGCTAATGCAATCACAGCTGCGATTTTGCACGGAATGCAGCTGCGAGAATATGCGAATAGTTCCAAAGCTTACCCGAGCATAAGGACATCCACTGCTGCCTTCTCATATGTGAACGACATCACTTACATGTGTAAATATCGGTAACATTGACGCACATCGAGCAGCCATCTTTCCCTTGTGGGAGGTCTGACCTGCTGCAGACTCGGCAGCTCTCCTGACATGCAGAAAGCTCTCATGCTTAGGAGATCCCAAGGGCTCATTTATGCATGCTCATGTAACGCATTTAAACTGTCAGACATGCCTGCATTTTATTGACCATCCCCCATTACCTCCTTCATATGCTGACTACATGTCACTCTGTTTGCAAATGGATCCTCTGTGCATGTGGAATCGCAAGAAAATCACAGCACATGCGCAGTGCAGCTTATATACATGCATAATGTCAAACAATCGCTCGATCTCCATAAAAATCGCACCAGCGTCCATCTCTGAATCAGGCCCATAGTCAGGCATCTACTGAAACCTCACATGCAACACCTTCTCAAGTCTACACGTGTCACCTTTAAAATAGACAAATCACATTACCAAAACAAAACTAAGGCTCAAGAACAAATTGTGTGTTCACAAACTTCACAAATCCCTGAGGAGAGTCTAAGTGTGTTCACGAGTGCTATGTGTGAGCCTGACATTTCTGACACTTTACTCTTAGAGAAGCCCCCTTCTACCATTTCTGCATTGTATGCACATGTGGGGATGAGCTGCACAAGTAAAGATGATGACATATAAATTAAGGATGTTACTGTGGAAGTCTGACAGGTTGAGGGGGATATTTGTATCTGACGCTGATGAGAATGTTGATGATAAGGATGTTGTTTGTGTCAAAGTAAGCCAGCCACCAGTGGCAGCAGTTCTTGCCCCTGATAAAAAGACCTCTTTTGTATGGAATTATTTTTACCCAAATCCTGACATTTGTCAAGCCATCTGTACTGTTTGTTAAGCTAAAGTAAGTAGAAGTAGGGAGCTTAACCATCTAGGAACCTCCTCCAATTTATGAAATTTACAGCGAGTTCATGCAAAGGTTTTGGAAAAATCTGGTAATATAATTATAAGCAGTCCAGCATCAGCTAGCTTCCAGCTTTCATCTAGATCCTACCTCATGCAATCTCCACTAACAACACCATCATCATCAATCTTCTCAACTGAGGTAGTCCTCCTGCATCCAATTTGCAAAGGCTAACTGTTCCTCCACTATCCAGGATTCCCTAGAATTAAACTTACACGATAGGGCTGCAGCTGCTGTGGGGGTGACTCTTCATCCCAAAAGGGGTGAAAAAGTCTAGTTTTAAACAACAATTGACTGTGAAACAATCATTTGCAAGAGGAGACAAGTATGAAAGCAGCCATCCAGTTGCACAGAGGATCACTGAAGCCATGATGGCTATGCTAGCATTAGATTTGCGCTGAATATCTGCCATCAACGCATGTAATTATAGTTAACTGAGATCCTGTGCCAATGCTACCAAATGCCATCTCGATTTCATTTGACAAGAACAGCAATTACTTGCCTGTACCAGAAAGTGAAAAAACATTGACTCTTGGTCTGGAAAATGCCATTGTGCCCACTATCCATTTAACCACATATATGTGCACAAGTGGTACTGGTCAAACTAAAGATTATATGACTGTGACAACCCATTGAGTGGGTGCATCATCTTCAGCAGCAGCATCTAACACACAATGCCAACTCATTCAAAGGCAGGCTACTCTCTGTGTCACTAGATTCACTAAGAGGCATTCTGGTGTCAACCTGTTAGAAAAACTCAGAGATGTCATAGCAAAATAGCTTACCCCGCTAGGACTCTCCTAAGGATTTGTCATTTCTGATAATGCATGTAACATTGTGAGAACATTACAACTGAGTGCATTTGAACACATACCATGTTTTGCCCACACAATAAGCTTGGTGGTTCAATAATAGGGGCATGCAGGAGGTGCTGTCTGTGCCCAGAAAACTTTCTGGACATTTTTGGCATTCAGCAGCCACATGTAGAAGATTGCAGCTGGTGCAAGAATAGTTCAATTTGCCATGCCACCAACTGAAGCAAGAGGCAGTGACCAGGTGGAATTCCACCCTCTACAGTATATGTTTCAGCTAATGGAGGAACAGCAACAAGCCATGCAAACCTACACAACAAGCCATGACATAGGGAGAAGTGGGGTATTATACCTTAGTACAGCACACTGGAGAATACTCTGTTTTATGCAAGCTACTGAAACCATTTAAAGTAGTAACTAATGAAGTGAGTTCAGACACTGCCAGCTTGAGTCAGATGATTCCCTTAATACAACTACTGGAAACCAGCTAGAGAAAACTGAAGGAGGAGATGAAACAAAGTGATTCCTCTAAATGTGTTGGACTTGTAGATCAACTTCTTTATTCAATTCACCAGGGCAAAAGAGTTTTCAAGATCTTGCAATTGGATCACTACATTTTGAGAACCATGCTTGATCGTAGGTTTAAATTATACATAATGTCTTTCTATCAACTGACACAGATCTTAAGAGATGCAAAGAGCTTCTTGCCAGTAAGTTGTCAGCTCAAATGGCACATGGCGCAATTACGTCTTCTGCTTCCTCCTGCAAATGCTGCTGCCAGGAAAAAACTGACCCACTTAGGTTGCAGATGATGAGCCAACTCAGTGTACCAAAGTGAAACACCATTTTGACATCTGGTCAGACTTAAAAGAATTACCCACAATTATTGACAACTCTACAATGATTCAATCTGATACCTCTATCATGATTCAATCTGATACACTTCCTATCAATGGGAAGGTGGAGGATTATTTTAATGACAATTTGATTACTTGGAGGAAAAAAAGGCTATTTGGAGCCCCTTGTACAAATTAGCTTTGGTGTACTTAAGCTGTCTATCCTCCAGTGTGCACTCAAAAAGAGTGATTAGCACTGCTGGGAACGTTTTGAGCAAACCGTGTAGGAGGCTACTCCCTTAAAATGTGTAAAAAGTAAAGTTCATAAAAATATATGAGAAAGACCTTTGCCATCAATTGCAACAAAGTATAGATACTTTGAAGATTAGCTAATATTATGTGATTATGATGTTAACACTGATGAGAGTGAGGAGGATGAGGATGATAATGACATCTTCCCAGTGTAGAGATGATTTCCAATGCTGTTAGCCACCTTAAGCCCATTGGTAGCATGTTTTGTGCACAAATGTAGCAGTCCCTATCATTGAACTGCTTGATTTGTTAAACTGTGCATGTTCTTTTTAAAATACAACATAAGGTGGGAGGGCCCAAGGACAATTCCATCATGTTTTACTTATGTATTTTTATTGGTTATTGCTCTAACACATAGCTTATTTGCATTACATTTTTAACCATAAATAATGTGGTACTGCACAAAATCTAAAATGAATTAAAATAATTATGGAGCATATATAGTGTTATTTGTTAATATGAACAATAAGATGCAAGGCCACATCTCAATTTAATTTTTTTAAATTAATCTATTATTCTTTTTTTACCAGCCTTCCACTACATACTCCACCTCCATTTCCCTATACTGCCATCATGCCTCTGAGCTAATTCCCCTCATACTCAGACTCTCTGGTGCACCTCATAAATGTACTAGAGGGGTGTGTTACTCAATTAGGAAAGATGGAGGGGGAGTTTGGCCAGCTTCTCTTGCAACCCTTGTCAGAAATCTTTGGCTATTAACATTGTATTCTTTTATGGCTTTTTCTCTTCTCAGTTACTGCAAAACAGCTCTCCCAAGTCCACAACTGAAATTATTCTTCTTAATCAATCAATCAATCATTTTACCTGCCTTCCACTATATAATCCACCTCCATTTCCCTATACTGCCATTTGGACTCTGTCTGATCTAGTTCTTGATTAATGGAAACATTCATTCTATGGGGTCATGTTATATAGATGTGCTATATTATTTTAAACTGCAGTGTGTTTTTGCCGCTCTGTTGCTTTGTTTAGCCAGGCAGCTCACTGCAGCCTTTGGCCAATATTGGTGAACAATATTGTGAGGTGTGAGGTGGTCATAATTAACTGAAAATTAATGGAAATGAATGTTATTGAGGTTAATAATAGTGTAGGAATGAAAACAGGCCCAAATTACATAATTTTAGCTGTTTTTATTAATTTGTTTAAACAAAAAAATACAGATCAAAAACCAAAAAAAAACACATGAGGTGGTTTTGGCAAAACCAAAATAAGATTATGATTTAGAACCTTTAGTCAAATTATAATAAAAATGTGTTTACTCTATAATATAATAATAATAATGTGTCCCTTTAGTTGAATGATAATCTGTGCCTCTTTAGTCAAATTATAATAATATTCATAATTAAATATAATAATTTTATTCAAATAATAATAATATGTGCCCCCTCTAGTAGTAGAATAATGCTTTATTTATTAGAAATAATAGTAATAATATGTTCCCCCTTAAGTAAATTAATAATAATCTGTGCTCGGTTTAGTTTTAAATAATAAAAATAATCTGTGCTATCTCTATTTTATTTTTAAATAAATATTGTCACCTTTGTTGTAATAAATAATCTTCCCTTATATTTTGTGTACTATAGTTCACCCTGTGGCATACTTGCCTACTCTCCTGGGACTGTCGGGAACCTCCCGAACAGTGGGTGCCGCTCCCGACACCCCGCAAGACTAGGCACATCCCCCGGAATAGCCGCTGGCACCCTGCAAACTCCCGCACCCACCGCAAAAATGGGCGGTCCGGGGGTGCGATGACGCAATTCATGCTGATTCGCGACATCAAAGCCCCGCCTCCTGCCTTATAATGGCAGTAATATTGCCATTATAAAGCGGGGGTGGGGCCACTATGACACGATCACGTTGGCATCCACCCGCTCCGCCTACTTGAACCACCCCCATCCTCTCTGCTGGACGGACCTGCCAGCCCCCTCCTGGATCCCCCTGCACAAATGTCGGCAAGTATGCCCCTGTGGTGCTTTACTTATCATAGGGCTTCAGTCTTCTAAACTGTACCGTACCTTTTTCTGCACAACTGAGCTACTCCAGTCACCATGTGTTGGTTTGCTCAAATTCCAGCTCAGCTCCTTTAGCCCGTCTCTCCCTGCACCTTCATTAAGTACCTCAGCACCAGTTATTTATGTACTGTGCAGACAGGCTATGTCCCCCATGGTAAAGGGGGGAGCTCTGAAGCAGTGAGACCCACTGGAAATCTCCCGGGCACCCAATATCCCCTCAATATACACTGCTCCTTAATATGTTAGATGTTTATAAACATAAAAAAATGATAATAATAAACTACCTTAAGGTCTCTACACACTAGATGATTATTTTAACGATTCCGAAGCATCGGAACATCAAATTGTTAAATCGTCCAGTGTGTACGCACTATATATGCGGTGTGTGCTCCCGTGTGGTCATCAGTCACATCGGCTGTCCTTCCCTACATGCAGTCCAATCATACGATGCAGCTGATGACCCCATGCAGTGGGATGCGGCCGACATAGTGGATGGTCGGGCACCAGATCATCCAGAGTATGTGAGCCGCCCGATATGTCACCCCGTCGGCAGGGGGGTCGCGGGTCACATCGCTGGTGTGTACCCAGACATCGTTTAGTGTGTACCCAGCTTTAGGCATGTGCTGACCAATAATATGGTGTCAGGGGCCCTGTGAGTTTCAAATAGTATATCAAGAGAAGAATATGCTTTCAATATTGATGTATCTTTCATAGATATATGAGAGACAATTTAGATAAATGTGGAATAACATCCCTTGTTTCCAAGCATGTTAAGTCTCTTGGTAAATCTTATGGTGTAACCAGACTCAAACAGCAAAAACATTTGTCTCTACTGCCACTTCCCTTTTAGTACATCTTATTCATTCTACATCTTGTTTTGCTGTATATATTGAAGCATACTTGCTGACTCAACCAGAATGGCTGGGAGGCTCCCGAAAATTGGGTGGCGCTCCCAGCCACATGGAAGAGAGGGATAGTCTATCGCTGCTGCTGCGACAGGTGCAAAAATCCCTCCCATCATCCCCGCTGGTAGCCACCATCTGTGCAGTCGCCCACTTAGCGAGTGAAAGTCGGCATCCCGGGAGAAAGGATGATGCGATTCGCACTTAATTAGAAACATAGAATTTGATGGCAGATAAGAACCACTTGGCCCATCTCGTCTGCCCCTTAATTGCGTCATCTTAGCCCTGCTTTATAATGCCGTAAATCTCAGTATTGTATAACAAGGTATGGGGCCGTGATGACGGAAACTTGCCACCATGCACCGCCCATCATTGCCGCCAACATCCCCCCTGCACTGCCGACCTGGCTGCCCCCTCCCAGAATGGACAGCCAGAAAGTCGATATGTATATCTTAAAGCTACTATGCACAATACGCAATATTTTATATTAACTACTGGATAACAATTGTGCTTATAGCACAATTACAGTAGGCTGATCTCTGCTCTCACCTCCACACACTATGAGCAGAAATCAGTCTCTGATTACATATCCCACAAAGCCACTAAAACTGTCCTTGCAGCACTCACTGGTATTTGTATCACCCTCGCTAGTAATTGTATCATTCTCGCTGGTAATTGTATCACCCTCGCTGGTAATTGTATCACCCTCGCTGGTAATTGTATCACCCTCGCTAGTAATTGTATCACTCTCGCTGGTAATTGTATCACCCTCGCTGGTAATTGTATCACCCTCGCTGGTAGTTGTATCACCCTCGCTGGTAATTGTATCACCCTCGCTAGTAATTGTATCACTCTCGCTGGTAATTATATCATCCTCGCTGGTAATTTTATTACCCTCGCAGGTATTTATATCACCCTCACTGGTAATTGTATCACTCTCGCTGGTAATTGTATCACCCTCGCTGGTAGTTGTATCACCCTCGCTGGTAATTGTATCACCCTCGCTGGTATTTATATCACCCTCGCTGGTAATTGTATCACCCTCGCTGGTAATTGTATCACCCTCGCTGGTAATTGTATCACCCTCGCTGGTAGTTGTATCACCCTCGCTGGTAATTGTATCACCCTCGCTGGTAATTGTATCACCCTTGCTGGTAATTGTATCACCCTCGCTGGTAATTGTATCACCCTCGCTGGTAATTATATCACCCTCACTAGTAATTGTATCACCCTCACTAGTAATTGTATCACCCTCGCTAGTAATTGTATCACCCTCGCTGGTATTTATATCACCCTCGCTGGTAATTGTATCACCCTCGCTGGTAGTTGTATCACCCTCGCTGGTAGTTGTATCACCCTCGCTGGTAATTGTATCACCCTCGCTGGTAATTGTATCACCCTCGCTGGTAATTGTATCACCCTCGCTAGTAATTGTATCACCCTCGCTGGTAATTGTATCACCCTCGCTGGTAATTGTATCACCCTCGCTGGTAATTGTATCACCCTCGCTGGTAATTGTATCACCCTCGCTGGTATTTATATCACCCTCGCTGGTAATTGTATCACCCTCGCTGGTAATTGTATCACCCTCGCTGGTATTTATATCACCCTCGCTGGTAATTGTATCACCCTCGCTGGTATTTATATCACCTGTGCATACACTGTCGCCTGTTGTTTTTTATCTGACATTTTTTTATTACATTAATATGATCCATCTTATATGTAAAAAAACAGAAGTTTACTTTGTTTCCAAAGAGAACAAATCCAAACATTATATTTATAAATGATCATGAAACCACAAAAGCCATTATAAATCTAAATATAGCAGCTGAACAGTGTGTCCCTGCTCACGTCACTCTGCCGTAGATTGTTTACACTGCTGAATCACTTTCAGCAGGCATATAAAGTCCAGGATTTCCTTCTCATAACCTTTAGAGAGTTTTAGTAGCGTTGGTAAACAATATCTATGTCGTCATCACACATAAATTCCACTTGGGAGTGGCATGCAATATGCTCATAATACAAAAGATTATAAGATAGATTACTGTTATAATGTATCTGGTGTCAAAGCAAAAAGAAAGGTATCAATCACAACAACATTGTATCAACTTACATTTCTGTACTTAATATCTCCGTCTTTATTCTCAATACTTCAATGTCATGGATTGCTGTATATAGAGGCGATTAAGAGCCAGCTTTAATATGGCCTCTTTATGTGCTTAGAATGCAGATCTTCATCTGTATACAGAACTGCATGCTTCTATATGCTATACCAGTTAATTATATATATATATATATATATATATATATACAGTCAGGTGCATAAATATTGGGACATTGACAGAATTTTCATATTTTGGCCTATATTCACTGCCACAATGGCTTTGATATGAAACAAACAAGATGTGCTTTAACTGCAGACTTTCAGATTTAATTTGAGGGTAATTACATCCAAATCAGGTGAACGGTGTAGGAATTACAACGGTTTCTATATGTGCCTCCCACTTTTTAAGGGGCCAAAAGTAATGGGACTATCAACTCAAAAGCCATTTATGGACAGGTGTGGGCTATTCCTTCATTATTTCATTATCAATTAAGATGGTAAAAGGTCTGCAGTTGGTTCTAGGTGTGACATTTGCATTTGGAATCAGTTGCTGTTGACTCTCAATATGAGATCCAAAGAGCTGTCACTATCAGTGAAGCAAGCTATCATTAGACTGAAAATCAAAACAAACCCATCAGAGAGATAGCAAAAACATTAGGTGTGGCCAAATCAACTGTTTGGAACATTCTTAAAAAGAAAGAATGCACCAGAGAGCTCAGCAACACCAAAAGACCCGGAAGACCACGGAAAGCAACTGTGGTGGATGACAGAAGAATTATTACCCTGGTGAAGAAAAACCCCTTCACAACAGTTGGCCAAATCAAGAACACTCTCCAGGAGGTAGGTGTATGTGTGTCAAAGTCAACAATCAAGAGAAGACTTCACAAGAGTGAATATATCGGGTTCACCACAATATATAAACCATTGGTGAGCCTCAAAAACAGGAAGACCAGATTAGAGTTTGCCAAACAACATCTAAAAAATCCATTACAGTTTTGGAACAACATCCTATGGACAGATGAGACAAAGATCAACTTGTACCAGAGTGATGGGAAGAGAAGAGTATGGAGAAGGAAAGGAACTGCTCATGATCCAAAACATACCACCTCGTCAGTGAAGCATGGTGGTGGTAGTGTCATGGCGTGGGCATGTATGGCTGCCAATGGAACTGGTTCCCTTGTATTTATTGATGATGTGACTGCTGACAAAAGCAGTAGAATGAATTCTGAAGTGTTTCGGGCAATATTATATGCTCATATTCAGTCAAATGCTTCAAAACTCATTGGACGGCGCTTCACAGTGCAGATGGACAATGACCCGAAGCATACTGCAATAGCAACCAAAGAGTTTTTTAAGGCTAAAAAGTGGAATGTTATGCAATGGCCAAGTCAATCCTCTGACCTGAATCCAATTGAGCATGCATTTCACTTGATGAAGACATAACTGAAGGGAAAATGCCCCCAAAACAACCTGGAACTGAAGACATTTGCAGTAGAGGCCTGGCAGAGCATCACCAGGGATGAAACCCAGCGTTTGGTGATGTCTATGCGTTCCAGACTTCAGGCTGTAATTGCCTGCAAAGGATTTGCAACAAAATATTAAAAAGTGAAAGTTAGATTTAGGATTGTTTAGTTTGTCCCATTACTTTTGGCCCCTTAAAAAGTGGGAGGCACATATAGAAACCGTTGTAATTCCTACACCATTCACCTTATTTGGATTTAATTACTCTCATATTAAATCTGAAAGTCTGCAGTTAAAGCACATCTAGTTTGTTTCATTTCAAAGCCATTGTGGTGGTGAATAGAGGCCAAAATATGAAAATTCTGTCCCAATATTTATGCACCTGACTATATATATATATATATATATATATATATATATATATATGTATAAAAATAATCAGTGGCACTCAGAAGCTTTTTAAAAAGGCTTCTAATGTTGTTCCAAACATAACCAATGTTTCTGGGCATATGCGCCCTTTTGATGATACAATGATCAGTCTTATTTTAAATAGGTGCTACCCCGTTGTGTAAGAGTACATATCAGGTGACACTGCACATGGAGAATGACATGGCGCCCCTTCCTGATGACCTGGACTATTCTGGTGCCTCCTTCTTATTACTGTATGTCTGGTTCCCATACTCCATGTGTGGCGTCATCTGATACTCCAGCTAGTCTGCGCACAACTTCACAAAGTCTCAGACCTGCCTGCTTCTTGCAGGTATGGCCACAGCATTCATGGCTTCCATTGGCCTCAAAGCCCACTGGCCAGGCTTGGCTTGACTGCCACAGCCCCATCTGGGCTGCATCCTCTAGGCCAGCACATAGGTGTGGGCACAATCCTTCTTAAACTTGTGTGGGAGGGTCCCACCATCTGAGCACAGAACCTGTGGCTCACCAAGGCCACATAGCTTTATCCTACCACACATCCCCCTCCCCAGCCCACAACTGCTGGGGTGAGCAACAAGGCAATTTCATAGGAAAGTCCCTCTTAACTCCTCTCATCAGGATTTTCACCACATTCAAGAACATCATCCAGACTCATCTGTCATCTGGTGGTCGCATCATCCAAGTTCCTGTGTCTCTTCTTTTTTTTCTGACCTGATGGGACTTTATATGTTTACATGAATCACTCGCAACAATTTTCTCCACTTTTACACATTTCACATAAGCCTTTTATGCTTCTTCCTCCATTTCAATACTTCCAATTCTTTTTCTTGAACCTGTAGCCCATTCTATATAGCCATATCCATATCTTTTTGGCTGTACTTGAGAACTTCAACAATTTGCCCCACTTCAGAGGCTCGGGTCTCCAGGCTGTACTATACAATTGTTGTAATGTCAGGAACAGGGCAAGTTGCTTTGGTTAAGGACACGATGGACTTTGAACAGCTGTGCAGCTGCATATAGCTGACCAAGATACTGAAGTCAGGTGCAGACTTTTTCGAAGACTCTCTCAGCACCAGATCAGATTTCATATACCAAAATTAGCTGCTTTCTGAGGGTGGATACTTTGAATAAAGAAGTACCATTATCAAAACAGTCAATTTCTATTGGTAGGTCAAAACCTTCATGCTGTATTCTACAGTAAGTTTGAAATCATTGAATTCAATATCTAGTACTCCAAATTCCTTATTGAACATCATTTTTGGCATTAAGAATTTAAATTAACTTTCCGAGGGTCTGTCATTAACTTTCAATGCCATCCTTTCCTCTGTGGCCAATAGTAAATATTCTCAACCTTGTGTTCTTCTACAATATCTAATTTACTCACAACTGTTGGCTTTTTCTCTGCTGCATTAGTGTGTTGGGCATTCCTTTCATGAAATTCAAATAGTACTGAATGATCACATTATATTCCATCTTATTACTGCTGAATTTCTATAAAAATGGAGAAGGTGCTTCTTTAGATTGGGAGCTTTCAATCCTTGTATGTGATGTTCTGGTTTTGTTGTGGACCCGGGGTGGTATAAGGAGCAGACACTGGAGCTGACTTAAAAATAAATGTGGAGTTTTTAATAAGTGGTTTGACAGACATGAAAGTGTCAAAACAGAAAGTCCGGGTTAGCACTAAGTGCACTTGGGAACTGTAGTGATGCAATGGGAAAAAGTCCAGGTAGTGACAACAGAAGGTAATCCAGTATTCCGGGGTTTGTGAGGCTGAAAAGAATTGCAGACTGATGTGAAATGCTGACTGAAGTGCTTGGCAGGGTGAAGTGAATTAGCAGACTGAAGTGATAATGTCCAGAGGAAATACAAGTGGAGGCAGGGTGCAAGGCAAACGACTGACACAGGTACTCAGGCAATAGGAGAGGCAATAGGAGGAGGCAGGGGAATCCAGCAGGGTTTAGGAGCAGGTTCAGGTGTAGTAGGCTTAGGCAGAAATCCAACAGGCAGGCAGACTAGCTCAGGAACACTGTCTCAGCTTGCGCTGAGAAACACGTTGCACTGGCAATGCAAAGGAGCTCTGAACTCCCCTAAATACCCAGTGCTAAGCCATGACTGGTCAGAGAGTGAGCATGTGACATGCCAGGATTGGCCGACTAGGTCACATGGCTGAAAGCAAGATGGCGGCGCCCATACCGGAGCAGAACTGAAGCACCGCCAGGCCTACCCAGCACAGAGTGACAATATGCCCAAACAGGACCACGCACAGCCAATGCTCCCCGCCAGGCAGCAGCACCACCGCCAGACGCCCCCGCCACAGCATCCTCACAGGTAACACCCGGTGACCACCATGCCGAGAAACCCTGGTCGTGACATTGTAGTGTGAGACCCACTTAAATTACTTTCCTCACAAACAAATTCAGCTGCAGTAAGGCCAAATCTGGAAATTATACACGGAAATCATTCTGGGATGCAGATTGGGGAACAAATGAGAATGGTCATCATTCCTATATCAGGTATCTATTTCTACTGGCAGCTGAAGCTGTGAGCTGATCAAGTAGAAAACAACCCACTCTGGCCCTATCCACTAACAGAATCAGCCAAGGAAGCATTACACCTCAGAGAGACTTTAGGCAAATTGAGCCTTTTGAACAGGATGTTAACATGGAGTGTGACAGCAAAGGTGCAATTGATCTGTCCTATAGAACCAAGGGCCGGATTCAGACCCACTCGCGAGCGGCTGTCCGCTCGCAAGTGGGTCGATGTTATGCACTGAGCATGCGCACGACGGAGGGAGCTCCGTCGTGCGCATGCGCCAGACGCGACGAGCGAAGGAAAGTCCTTCGCTCGTTGTGTCCGATCAAAGGGGGCGTGCTGTCAATGTTGATTGACAGCACGCCCCCTTTGGTGGGCGTGCCGGGGGCGTGCCTCCCTGACGGGGGCGTTCCCACGGGAACGCCTCCCGTCAGAAGCCGGCCCACTGACATCACTAGTGATGTCAGTGGGAGTGATTTTGGCTCTGATAGAGCCAAAATCACTCCGGAGCTTGCGGTTGAAAACCTCAACCGCAGGCTCCGGCTCGCAATTTCGATGGTCGCGATGGTCTCGACCATCGCGGCCATCACAAAGCACGCTCGTATAGCCTGTGGGTGGTGACCCACAGCTATACGAGCGTCCAGGAGGACGCTCCATGAAAATGGAGCCCGGCCCTCATTCAGAGCGTGCGCTCTGCTCAGAGCGTACGGCTCTGAATGAGGGCCCAAGTACCATGGACAGTCCAAGCACATTGAAATTAAACACCACTGCATCCATGAGCTTGTGGAGAATGGATCTGGTGCTGTGATCTATACAGCACGTGAGAAGCTCCCTGCTGATATGCTCACCAAATGAATCACGTCACAGTCACTTCTTTCTAGAGAAATGTGGACTGGCATAAACTTGACAATGTTGATAATGTAATTTCTCACTTAACCCCCAATTCTATGACAATTGTCATAAGCAGTGCAACTGCGGATGAGCATTACCATCTTGTCACTGTGTTTGAGCTCCACAGTACTACACGGACACTCCAGGAAGACCCCACTGTTTATCCCATACCTCCGCTACACATACATGACCGAAAGGTCCGCTGTATGCGCCACTCCATCGGTGTTACTGTGAGTATGGCTGTGCACTGCAGAAAACCTAAACTCCTGGTTAAGTCATATGTTGTGCCACTCTAGTTACGGCCCTAGCACTCAGCTTTCTTATTCAGAGGCTCACTTGCAAACTTGGTAGGCATTTTACATGCCCAATAGACAGAAGCCAGCCCAGTACAACATCTGGCAACATTTTGAAATAAAAACATAAAAGAAATATGTCAGTGCTCTGTTTTACTTGTATTATACACAGCGAAGAGCAGTTCGGATTACCTGTAACCCGAAAGCACCCGAACTTCCGGCAACCGTGTCAACCCGAGCGGCAGCTCGGGTCTTCCCACCAGACTCGGATTCCACTTCGAGTTTTGGATTCTATATAAGGCTCTGCGGCAGGGACTCTGCGCCATTTCCCTGTCAGGCACACTGTTGAATACTGCATTCTACTCTGTTGTATTGACTGTGCTGTGTCCGGACTCCAGACTCACAAATGGCAGTGCTCTGTATAGTCATTGTGTATATAGGGGCACACTGCTGTATGCTGTGCTGTACTCTGCTGTAAATTGGCTGAGCTGTGTCTAGACTCCAGATTCATAACAAATGGCCTTGCTCTGTATAGTCACTGTGTTTAGGGGCACGCTGCTGTATGCTTCGCTGTACTCTTCTGTAAATTGGCTGAGCTGTGCCCCGACTCCAGATTCATAATAAATGGCTGTGCTCTGTATAGTCACTGTGTTTAGGGGCACGCTGCTGTATGCTGTGCTGTACTCTCCTGTAAATTGGCTGAGCTCTGTCCAGACTCCAGATTCATAACAAATGGCTGTGCTCTGTATAGTCACTGTGTTTAGGGGCACGCTACTGTATGCTGTGCTGTACTCGCCTGTAAAATGGCTGATCTGTGGGCCTTCTTCAGACCCGCTCGCTAGCGCACAGCGCTCGCAAGCGGATCGATGGTCCCCCACTGTGCATGCACAGACCGGAGCTGGCTCCGGTGTGTGCATGCGCGAGACCTGGCCAGCGACTGGCGTTCCATCGCTACGGGTCTCGCACCAAAACGGGGAGGCTGTCGATTGTGATTGACAGCTCGCCGTTTTGGAGGCGGGCAGGGGGGTGGCTGGCCAAACGGAGGCATTCCCAAAGGAATGCCTGCTGTTTGGGGGCGGCCTCAGTAGTGAGCTTCCGGCTCTATTAGAGCTGGAAGCTCACTGGGGCTTGCGATGGATGAGACCCTACCATAAGGGTCTCGTCGCAAGCCCGATGGTTGCGACCATCGAGACCATCACCTGGCCGCTCGCTAAGCTGTGGGTGGTCACCCACAGCTTAGCGAGCGGCCAGGAGGCCAGATCAAAAGAAAATGCAGCCCTGATTCAGAGCGAGCGCTCTGAAAGAGCGTCCGGCTCTGAATCAGACCCTGTGTCCATCTAAATTGGCTGTTCATAAGCAGCACTACATTGTGTATTGTCACTGTCAGTTGTGAAAAACAAATTGGGAAAAACAAATTTAAACAAAGTTAAAAAATGTAAAATAAAGATGAAAAAATGACTATTTTAAGTTTGCACAACCTGTGTGCGCTGTAGCCCTGTGCGTTATTATTCAAGTACATAATAAAATAAAACCGCTTTGAATTGCCTCAGTGAGAGTTGAGCTAGGAAGTAAAAGATTCTTCTATTGTTTGTACTGTTTGGTGCGCTTTAGCCTTGTGTGCTTTGTTCACGTGCATATATAAGCCCTGTGACTCCACACAGTTTAAATTGAGCTGCGACCTCAAAAAAAAAATTATATATATATATATATATATATATATATAGTTAAGGTCTATTGTTTGTACTGCTTGGTGTGCTTTACCCTAGTGCGTTTTGTTCACCTGCATATATAAGCCCAGTGACTCCATGCAGTTTTAATTGAGGGCCTGATTCACTACCGATTGCAACTGTGATTACGCACGCAATAGGGTGATTTCTACGTTCTGCGCATGCATATACTTCGCAGTGCACGTAAATGAAGACTCCACTGCGAACGGGAGAACGCAGACTCATCGCAGAATGATTGAGAGGAAGTACCATTTGGGGGTGGTGACGGGGGGGGTGGCTGGTGAAACGCAGGCGTGCCAGTGCAATTGAACGCCATTACAGGGGCGTGCACAAATTAGCCACTGCGATGCATTACACAGCTTGGCTTTCACTATGTGCGATGAGTACGGTCAGACTTGTGCAAATGTGCATGAGGCTCCGATTGTGCTCAATGTTACAGATGGTTTTGCAGTCTTGCTAATTATTACGGATGTGTGTAAGGTAAATGGGGCGTCCTTATGTTAGGATGCGCCCGCATTGCGATTGCAGTCATTAGCATATCTTTGCAGTGAGACTGCGTGTGTAATCGCTATTGCGATCGCAATAGCTATCCTTACTGAATCAATTGCAATTTCAAAAAAGAAAAAGAAAAAAAAATATATATATATATAGTTCAGCTCTATTGTTTGTACTGTTTGGTGCACTTTACACTAGTGCCCTTTGCTCACGTGCACATATAAGCCGTGTAACTTAGTACAGTTTGAATTGAACTGCAAGTTCAAAAAAGAACTGTTTCCTACTGTAGATGTGCCATGTTTGAAGTTGAACTGCCACAGGTTTGTGCCGCCCACTGCTGTCGCTTAGCTTAGTCAGCCAGCTAGCTCGGTGCAACCTTTTGGCCTAAACTGGATAAAAACAATATTGTGAGCTGCGAGGTGGTCAAAATTGACTGGAAATAAGTGGAAATTAATGTGAGATTAATAATACTCTAGGAACAGAAAAAAAGGCTCAAATTATGTGATTTTGACTACTTTTGTAAATTTTTGGAAGAAAAACCAAAACCAGTCACTTCGGTTTGGCAAGCCCAAAACCGGCCGACGAATTAGAACCAAAACCAGTAAAAATGGTCCGGTGCACATCTCTATTTATTTTATACATAGTCACACATGCCTACACTCCCAGAAGTCGCGGGAGGCTCACGATTTTTTGGGTAACACCCCGCACCCCCCGGAAGAGTAGGCATATCTCCCGCATCCCGCCCTCTTCCTAGTAGAGTGGGCAGGATGGGGAGATTTTACGGGGAATTTTCGGTTTCGCGAGTAATCATTTAGCCCTGTCCCCTTCTCGCAAACCCGCGAATCACAGCCTTTTTCCGGGGGTGGGGCATCGCCCAATCATGTATAGAGCCCAGTCCCGCCCCCCAAAGATGTCACAGAATGTCCTCTCCGTGCTTCTCCCGGGGAGGTGATTTAGAATGTCGGCTAGTATGCATAGTACCAGCTGCATAGCAATAATGCAAACACAATTCAGAAGACAATTGTTGTCTGCACTTATCACCTAGTGTATGTGTTTATGATCATACTTGCCTACTTTTGAAAAAGCATTTCAGGGAGATTGCGAAAGCAGCACCTATGAGCGCGGCGGTGAAGTGGACGTGTACTGCTACATCTGAGAACCGTGTCATAAAATGGCATTACATCCAATGTAAATGAGCCCCAAAGCAGGTAGTAAGATCTATTTGTTGATAAAAACACACTAATACTTTTCAGAAAATGCATGTAGCCATAGTGATCAATGGGGTAGATGTATGAAAGCGGCACATTAAGTGCCGCTATAACGCATCCTGCTTCGCCTCTTTACCATTCTTATATCTCATCGGCCGGAGAGGGGGAGCAATAACTCCCCCCTCTGGCGCTACCCGCTAGAGACAGCAGCGCATCAGCCTAGTGCTGATGCGCTGTATCTCTGTCCCAGCCGGCTCCACTGAGCATGCGCAGGATCTCGCAAGTGTCGCGAGATCCCCACATGCAGCTCTGGAGCCGGCAGCAGCCCCAGCAGGGACAGCGCTGTCCCTGCTGTGGGGATAGGCTAGCGCCAGGCTGTAGCTGTCGACAGAGCCGTAACCAGACTTTTTGGTGCCCTGTGCCAGAAAGAGCATTGGCGCCCCCCATATTTCTAAGGGACATAATGCACCCAAAAAAGGGCCATGACTTCATGGGGAAGGGCCAGGTAAGAGATAGGAGAGGCCAGGAGATGCTGAGGATGAAATAAGAGGAAGCTACAAGCAAGAATGATAATAAACAGAAATTTGACAGGCCCAAACAGCGCCCCCTGACCTGTGGTGCCCTGTGCGATGGCACTGGCCGCACTACCCTAGCTACGGCCCTGGCTGTCGATAACGACAGCTACAGCCGGCCGAACAGTCATGCGGTATGACCGTTCGTACATGGCCCTGCTGCTCGGCGCTGCTATCTTGTAGATAGCAGCGCCAATAATGACAGGGGCGCATAGCACCCCTGTCATTTGCCGCCCAGGCCCCCGATCATACATCGGGGAGAAGCAGTATCAGCGCAAATAACGTGCGCTGATACCGCTTCTGGGCTTCATACATCTACCCCGTTGTGTCTTATAACCAATGAAGGTAAATGATACTAATGATGCCATTTGAATGTATATATCTCTGTTTTTTTTTTAAGTAACAGCTTCATAATGGGGGTAAGGTGCAATCAGGGAGATTGCTGGACTCTTCAGGGAGACAGGGGGATTGCCACTATTTCAGGGAATCTCCCTGACAATGAGGGTGTTAGCAACAGCGTTTTGACCTCTTAAATAGTGCCCGGACAGGATGGGGTTAATCCAGTGTTATCCCAGGCCAGGACAATCAGGCACGCCCCAGGAAGAAGGTCATGATTGCACCAGCTGGTTGATTTTGCTCCTGGATATTTAAACTCATTTGGATCCATGCTGCCTTGCCGACTATGGCCCGTATTCAATTTGAAGCGTTAAGTCCAGATCCGCGTTAAGTTACAGCCAATTACATTATCGCCTGTTTTGGTTTTACCCCGTATTCAATTTGAAAGACCTAGGCGGAAAGTCAATGCAATGTAATAGGCGGTAAAGTATCGCCTATGAAAGGCAGGCGGAAAAAAAGTGCAGAATTGGGGTTTTGGGGTGCAACGTTTCAGGAATCCCCATGCAGCCTTCAGACAGTCCCCCAAAGGTAATCGGTTGGCAAAAAATAAAATAAAAATAACTTAAGGATACCCCAAAAATGTACTTTGAAAAGGGGGGCGAAAAAAAAAATGTTGGGGTACAAATTTAAAACTAGCGAACTTGACTCTGGGGGGTCCCCAAGTATGCCCCAAGTGTTTTTTTTTATTGCAGGTGTTTGCAGCAGATGGATTTTTCACGATTATTTCAAGTTCACTTTTTCAACTTTAAATTTGCTGACCCCCATTTTCAAGTACCCCAAATTTGCTGGGTTAAGTTATTTTCTGGAAAAAATACTCCTAAATAATATTCTGCATCAGGTATAGAAAAACGCTATTTAGCAGCTTTTGAGCCCATTTAAAAACACCAAATACCTTCTGCAAGCCAAATCGGGGGGTACCATAGTGAACCCCCATGTCAGAGCATCATTTGGGGGGTGACAGGCTGATTTCCCCAAAAATGACAGTACTTTCCGCCTGTTACAGTATCGCCGGGTCCCGTTTACGCGTACTTTGAAATTGAATACGGGGTAAAGTGTGCACGCGCGCGATACTTTAACGCCTACAAAAAAGGCGAAGTCGGCGTTTAATCCTGGGCCGCGTTAACTTAACGCGGCTCGACTCAAATTGAATACGGGCCTATACTGGATTAGTTATTCCATCAGCTGCTGCATGGGTAGCACGTTACTTACCTACTGCTGGACACGCTGTCATCCTGCCACCATCGTGTATCTTTTGACTCCAGACCAGCTGAATCCTGCTGACTCCGGGCGCTGGGCGCCTCCTCGTTCCAGTACAGTTTCTCTGGATCCCTGTGTTGCCACTGGCTCTCCTTAGCCGCAGCACCAGCTAATTCCTGCTGACTCCTGGCACTGGGCGACTCCTCGTTCCAGTACAGCTTCTCCGGATCCCTGTGCTGCCATTGGCTCACTAGCCATCACCATCGGCTCAGTGGCCGCACCATCGGTCCCTTGATCAAATCATTGGCCTGTTGGCCACTCCATCGGCTCACTAGCCATCACCATCATCAGCTCAGTGGCCGCACCATCAGTCCCTTGACCAAATCCACTCCATCGGCTCACTAGCCATCCCCATTGGCTCAGTAGGCCGCACCATCGGTCCCTTGGCCGAATCATCGGCCTGTTGGCCACTCCATCGGCTCACTAGCCATCACCATCGGCTCAGTGGCCGCACCATCGGGTCCTTGACCAAATCAACGGCCTGTTGGCCACTCCATCGACTCATCAGCCATCACCATTGGCTCAGTAGGCGCTTCATCGGCCCCTTGGCCATACCATCGGTTTGTAGGCCGCTATCATCGGCTCCCTAGCCGCCACACCGGCCTGTTGGCCATCTCATCGACACACAAGCCACCACATCGGCCTGTTGGCCATCTCATCGACACACCAGCCGTCACCATCGGCTCATTAGCCACACCTTCGGCTCATTAGCCACAAGACCAGCCTGCAGGTTGCACTATCAGCCCCATTGACACTTCTGCTCCAACGTCTGATCTTCTCAAATTTCCAGTCAATCTGGACTTTTCAAAGTTACCTTAAAAGGTATATCTGCAGACCGTAACATTGGGAAAGTTGGCAAGTACCTACAGAGCGAAAGCATGATTACCCATTCATGTCTAACCTCCCGGTTTTCGAGGGAAGCTTAATGGGGAGAATTTCCGCGGTGATCGTGGGTCCCCGTGCCAGGGGGCGGGGCTTAATGACATGATTCTTCATAAATTGCATAATTTAGCCCCGCCCCTATGTAAATGTGCGCCAATCGCATCTATTTACCGCAAAGGGGAGGGGCTTCATGATGCAAACCATCAGGCTCCACACCCGTCACAGCTCACTTGCTTCTCTCCCCCCGGACATCTCCCGGGGAGGAGAAATTAAAGGTAGGCAACTATGTGATTACTCACAGTACACAGAGTCCTACAGCAAGGTGATACTACTACATTGTTGACACAAGGCATCCCAGAAACTTGACATCTGAAAACAGATTTGAAAAAAGATTATGCTTACACAACACTAACAATGTGTGAGCTGAGCGTCAGACACTTTACCAAAGTGAAAAAGATGACACACAGGCCAGTAATTGACTGTTATTATTATGTACTGTAAGCTTGTTATTGTCATTTATTTATAAAGTCAGAGGAGTGTCTAGAGGGAATTTGAAGTGTTTGAAATTCCTCCTGGAATACAAATAATGTTTAGGTGTTAAAATATCATATCAGTATCAGTGTAATTATTATTCAGTAATCTTTCCAGCTGCTTCTTTCTTTGTAACATAAATATGTATTATTTTTATTTTATTTATTATTATTATTATTATTATTATTATTATTATTTCTATTATTTCTATTATTATTATCCTTTTTTTTTATACAGTTCTAAAATTCTTTGCAGTGTTTTATCAGTCAATGTGCTTACAGTTTAATTTCTCTATTTGACACACGCATACGTACACACACACAATATATATTTTGGACTATGGGATAAAATTGGTTTATTTGTAGGAAGCTCATATAAACACAGGAGAACATACCTGCTACATAGATAGTACCCTGATCAGAATAGAATACTGCCCAACATACCACATTTCCCATTTCACAATCGATAAATGGGGCACCCTGCAGTGCTGGGTTGCCCCTAACCACCCTCCCCTCCTCCTGGAGCACCAATGAATTGACACAAGCACTGAATGCACCTGCCTCTGCTGCGGAATCTGTATGTAATCCCGCTGGCCGCATGGATCAAATCCCAACAGCGCTAGCCCAGCAGGGGTGGAAATCCTGACTGCTTCTAAAAGTAAGTAACCCTAATCTACACCCCCCCCCCTTTAACCCTAACCCTTCCTTAGGGGTGCCTAAACCTAACCTCCCCCCTAGTGCCTAACCCTAACCCCCCTCTAAGTGCCTAAACCTAGCCCCCCCTGCCTAAACCTAAGTCTCACGGGTGGGTGCCTAACCCCAACCTCCACCCAGGGGTGCCTAACCCTAACCCCCCCTTCCCCTATCTTAAACCTAACCCTCCCGAGGGGGATGCCTAAGAAATAGCAAGTAACTATGGATCTATTCTAGACAAACCATGATGCAATACAAGGGGTGCAAATACACACTTTGTTTTGCATGTGAGGTAAATACTGGCGGCTTTTGCATGTAGCCCACAAATGCTGGACAGCCTTATTTTTACACTGCAATTTGGACACACTCACTGTCGTCACAACCCCCTTGTGCAGAGGGTTGCGGGCCGCACTGGGTGACACCATCCGAAGCTATTTTGGTGTCACCCCATCTGATGGTATCACTGTGACGCCAGGACATGGAGAGAGGTAGGGAGAGACTGTTGGCTGCCCCAGCAGCTGCAGGAGAGCTGGGGAAGCCCACTGTTTACCTAGAACGGGAGGCAGTAACGCCCCAAAGATCGGCACACAAGGGGCATGGCTTCGCGAGTGAGACCACATCCCTTACCACGAAGCCACACCTCCTTCCGGGAGCCTGCGCCTACGGCGCACAGAAGGACTCATAGCATCCGCAACAGGTGTCAACGGCATCCGCAGTTTTGAAGTAAATGCAGATGACGAGTCTCCATCTGCAGCAATGGGGTTAAATAATAAAATGACACACAATAGTAAAAGCAAATTGTGCTAGTCGTATGAAAAATTGTGCTGTTAATGTTTGAAATAAGTTTGCAAGTCACTTCCTGCAGCACAAGTAGGATTTGATGTTTGCCGGCTGTTGATTTTTCATGTGCACTCATTCATATACTATGTTTACGTATTTAAATGTTGTGGGTTAAGAGCTGTAGAATATAAAGTACAGTGTGTTTTCATTGACCTAATATGCCCTTCCAGTCACACAGGACATTACAGTCAGCCGGCTGAGAGTCTTTGGCACTTTGCTTTATTTGGCACAAGTAAATCTAAGCCTTAAAAACCTACATTTTCCATGTACTCTGTTTCCACTAACTATTAACTTAATAAACGCTTGAGAGGAAATGTTCAGTAAAGTGTGACGATATGATGTAGACGAACAGTCATTTTAACTGTAGCTATAGCTACAACTTTAAACTTAAATCACAAGTCTTAGCATATACCACTATTAGTCTGGAACATTAAAACTGGGTACACAGCATCGGATGGTACGACACAGCGACCGTGCGATGCAATGCAATGATACATCACGCACACCTTACATACTGCACAATCCGATGGCGCAATGTGTCATTACATGTTGCATGTAACTGCACCGCTTCGTTCATTGTATCATCCCATCTGGGACGATGCAATGAAGGGGTGCTGGCTAGGGAGACAGAAGCATTGCTGGCTAGGGAGACAGAAGGGGTGCTGGCTAGGGAGACAGAAGGGGTGCTGGCTAGGGAGACAGAAGGGGTGCTGGCTAGGGAGACAGAAGGGTGCTGGCTAGGGAGATAGTAGGGGTGCTGGCTAGGGAGACAGAAGGGTGCTGGTTGGAAAGACAAAAGGGGTGCTGCTGGAGAGACAGAAGGGGTGCGGGCTGGTGAGACAGATGGGGAGCTGTCTGGAGAAACAGAAGGGGTGCTACTGGATAGACAGAAGGGGTGCTGGCTAGGGAGACAGAAGCAGTGCTGGCTAAGGAGACAGAAGTGGTGCTGGCTGGAGAGACAGAAGGAGTGCTGCCTGGAGAGACAGAAGTAGTGCTGGCTGGAGAGACAGAAGGGGTGCTGGCTGGAGAGACAGAAGGGGTGCTGGCTGGTGAGACAGAAGTGGTGCTGGCTGGAGAGACAGAAGGGGTGCTGCCTGGAGAGACAGAAGTGGTGCTGGCTGGAGAGACAGAAGGAGTGCTGCCTGGAGAGACAGAAGTGGTGCTGGCTGGAGAGACAGAAGGGGGGCTGGCTGGTGAGACAGAAGGGGGGCTGTCTGGAGAAAGAAGGGGGCTAGCTGGGTAGACAGAAGGCATGCTGCCTGGAGAAACAGAAGGGGTGCTGCTGGAGAAACAGAAGGGGTGCTGGCTGGAGAGACAGAAGGGGTGCTGGCTGGAGAGACAGAAGGGGTGTTGCTGGAAAGACAGAAGGGGGGTGGCTGGAGAGACAGAAGGGGTGCTGACTGGAGAGACAGAAGGGGTGTGGCAAGGAAGACAGAAGGGGTACTGGCTGGAGAAACAAAAGGGGTGCTGCCTTAAGAGAGGGGTGCTGGCTGGAGAGACAGAAGCGCTGCTAGCTGGAGAAACAGATAAGGGCAGTGTCGGACTAGGGCATGAAAGGTCCACCAGGGGATTGCAATAGTAGGGGCCCGCTGAAGGGGTGTAACCATCTGTCAAAGTGGGTGTACCCAGTGAATAGAAATACATGTGGCAATAATATGTGCAAATAGATGAAGAGATTGGTCCTGGCAGCTACTGTAACACCATCTGAAACCTTTACACTACTGTAACCTTTGGGCTAAAATTTGTAACATTTATTGGGAGAGTATTCCTAACCGCATGTGCAGTAGCATGCCGGGGGTCCCAGTATAGTAGTGAGTTGACCGCTAATGCGATCACTTCACTGCTAATACATTGCAGAGATGGGCTCCTGTCCTTGCATGTGTTTTTTTTAGTACATTCAGGCGGTAAATAATTTCTTACTACCGCGAATAGCAATGATTTTTCAAATATCAGGTCAAAGTGCTAATGTAGGTGTTAAGATATGTTATTTGAATAAAGTAAAGCAATTTGTAGTAAAAATATATGTTGTCAATAGTAAAAGTGATAGGTACGTGATGCTGGCGCTCGGGATCCCAGCAGTCAGAATCCAGACGCCGGCATCCCGACAGGGTTAGGATACCAACACCTCTAGGTCAGTATTCTAACCCTCCCCCGTGCCTAAACCTAACCTCCCCCCTAGTGTTTAAACCTAACCTCCCCACCTAGTGTTAAACCTGTAACCTCCCCATCCCCAAACACTAAACCTAACCCTCCCCTTAGTGCCTAACCCTAACCCTCCCTCTAACCTTAATTCTAACTCTCCCGCCAACCCTGCTACTTACCTTTGGGATGCCGACACCAGGATTCTGACAAGTGTCGGATTCCAGAGTTGGCGTTCTGACCAACGGCATCCCTGTTGTCGGAATACTGAATGTATCCCTATTAAAACGATTATAATACAAATCAATATTTCTCAGCATATGTCCCAAATAGATGTACATAATGATAATAACAATAAATACAGCAGAATTGCATGCATTGGCGTTAAAATGAAGCCAATGGCATGGCATCTCGCAGCCCTGGCGGCCCGCTCTGAGACAGAATTTGCATAATTTTTGCTAGGAGCCCTATGGGGCTGTGAGCACTTTTATGCAAATTCGGGCTGCCATCAAGTGCGGCCATTGTCGCTAAGACTCGCACCAGTATATACACATATACATACATATGTATGTATATATAAATTGGTTACTGATGGGGCGCTTCTATTTGACCCAATTTTACGAGTCAAATTAGAAACATATATTTATAGTGCAATGCAATATAGTCTCTCCAGAGGCTTATAGGTCCCGATTCTTATCTTTGGAAGAGGCAGTATCACTGTTGTTCCTGCTTGTTTTCAATATTGATCAAATTAGTCCATAGAATAAAATTGAGCTTGTTCTAAATCCTCCTCGAGGCTCTAAAAAAGATACCTTCGTACCACAAAACACCCAAGAAATAGGCCCATGGCAAACATTAATAGAAATTAAAAATTAAAATATACTTTTATTAAAATATAATAATGTATCAGATGGACAATATATCTTACACAGTTTTGATAATATGTAACCATCCACTCTTTGGAGAAAAAAATAAATACATTTCTACACCTTCCAATCAAGGGAATGCTCAAGTACAGTGTCCACCTTTCACTTAAAACCCTACACGTTTCGTCTCATTCCAAGACTTCTTCAGAGGGAAATCTAAGAAATACATACAATATATATAAACTGGGTGTCTCTGGTAATAAACCAAGCTCAATAGAAAATAGACAATATTCCAATGTTATACATCTTTTTCTTAGCGACATACCTCAAAATCGGTGTGTACATGTGTAGTTAATGTCTGACCGTATATTAGACGATTCTCTGAATCAGATAATGTAAAACCTATTTGATAATAAGAATACATATTTCAATAGCGAGTCACTGAATCAAGGCTCGTCACCAAGCTTAATAGACAAAAAGCAACATTTCAATGTTATAAATCTAAATTACATACCTCATAACTGGTGTGTAAATAACAATATTTGTAGTTAATGTCTGACCATATAACACTACAAAAGTGTTCAAGAATTGCAGAGCATCAGTGGAGAAAGTCACACTCTAAGGTTGACTTCCTCCATTTCAAATTTATTCTCTCTTCCTACAGTGCTGCCCTGTCTCTCTCCAAACAAACATATTTCAAGAACCTCATCTCCTCCCAGTCCTCAAATCCCCGGCGTCTCTTTGTCACTTTCAACTCCCTACTCTGCCCTTCCGCTCCTTGCCTTCCCTCCTCGCTCTCTGCCCTCGACTTTGCCACCTACTTTAAATCTAAAATTGACTCCATACGTGAGGACATCATATCCCATCAGACCCTCAGCACTCCTCCCCCTCCTTGCTCTTACCACCCCTCCCCTTCTGTCTCACCAACTCTGACATCCTTCTCCCCTGCTTCTGGAGAGGAAGTCTTGGCCCTCATCCGGTCCTCCACTCCTTCCACCTCCCCTCTTGACCCTATCCCTTCCCGTCTCCTCTCCCACCTGTCTGCTTCTGCCTGTTCCCATCTGGCTCACCTCCTTAATCTCTCCCTATCATCTGGCACTGTCCCTTCTGCATTCAAACATGCTCTTGTCTCCCCCATTCTTAAAAAACCTACCCTTGATCCTAACATACTTTCCAACTATTGACCCATCTCTCTTCTCCCTTTTGCTTCCAAACTCCTTGAGCGTATTGTCTACAACTGCCTTACCACCTTTCTTTCCTCCCACTCCCTCCTTGACTCATTTCAATCTGGCTTCCGATCTCTCCACTCCACTGAAACTGCCCTCACAAAAGTCGACCTCCTTGCCGCCAAATCCAAGGGCCACTACTCTCTGCTCATTCTCCTTGACCTATCTGCTGCATTTGACACTGTAGACCACCCTCTCCTTCTGCAAATCCTTTACTCTCTCGGTTTACATGGCACTGCCCTCTCCTGGCTTTCCTCTTACCTATCTGATCGTTCCTTCGCTGTGTCCTCTCATGGCTCCTCTTCCCCTCCACTTCCACTAACAGTAGGAGTTCCCCAAGGTTCTGTTCTTGGACCTCTCCTTTTCTCCCTATATACATCCTCTTTAGGTGAACTCATTAACTCCTTTGACCTCCGCTTTCTTAAACTTAACATGTCTAAGACTGAGCTGATCATCTTCCCACCCTCTTCCACTACATCACTTCCTACAATTTCATTATCTATTGATGGCACAACTATCTCCTCTAGCCCCAAAGTGCGCTGTCTTGGAGTTATCTTAGACTCCTCCCTCTTCTTTAAACCGCACATTCAGCACCTCTCGCAGTCCTGCCGTTTTCACCTAAAAAATATCTCCAGGATTAGACCCTTCCTCACCCAGGATGCCACTAAAACCCTCATCCACTCACTGGTCATATCCAGATTGGACTACTGTAACCTTCTCCTAGCTGGCCTCCCAGTCTCTCACCTCTCTCCACTACAATCGGTTCTCAATGCTACTGCTTGGCTCATCTTCCTCTCCAGATGTTCTACATCTGCTTCCCCTCTCCTTCAAGCCCTACACTGGCTCCCCTTCCCCTTCAGTTGCCAATTCAAGGTTCTTACATTCGCCTATAAAGCCCTCACCAAATCCTCTCCCGCATACATTTCTGACCTTCTCTCCCTCCACACTCCTGTCCGTCCACTTCGCTCAACTAATGCATGCCGCCTCTCTTGCCAACTGATTACTTCCTCCCACTCCCGCATCCGAGATTTTGCCCGTGCTGTTCTCTACCTTTAGAATGCTCTCCCTCTCCCTATCAGACTCTCCACCTCTCTACAAATCTTCAAACAGGATCTCAAGACCCACTACTTCATCAAGGCCTTTCAGCACTCATCCTAACCCACCTCATGCTCTTTCCTTCCTATCTTCCCCTTCTGTGTCATGCCTGTCTGTCTGCCCCTCCCCTTAGAATGTAAGTTCTCACGAGCAGGGACCTCTTCCCTCATGTGCTTCTCTTTACATTTTCTTCCACTCTCTACTCCCCATTAGGGCACCTAACACGGGACTGCCAACTCCCGGCAGCTTATTGTGAGTGCTTTAATCACTATTTCAGCAATGTATATAAGTTGTGTCCTTGTCCTGAACTGTAATATACTGTAAGTTACTTGTTTCTTGTTCACCTATTAGTTCTATGTACGATGTAAGGCGCTGCGGAACACTTGTGGCGCCATATAAATAAAGGATAATAATAATAATAATAATAATAATAATAGTCGATTCAATGATCAAAAAGTGTAAAAACCTATTTGATGTAAAAAACACATATTTCAATAACGAGCCATATACTCAAGGCTCATCACAATACATTGCAAACTCAGTCACTCGACTCTATTGGATTCATTAATTTGATGATATGTTAGTCACCATAATTTTTCATAATTAAACTTATCAACCTTATATATAGAATATCATTGCTTTATATCTTACACCACAATAATGTGTATATTTTACATTACAATGAGTATCTTATTATTTTGAACCATTATACCTCCATAATTGATTTACATTACATTTATATACAACTTTATCACATGGTATTAATATGTCTCCATCTATAGTCAAAAGTAACTTCCATTGTGTATAACATCTGTTACAAAACCCACATATTCCACAAACACATTGTAAAAATAACTGAAAAATTTGTTTGGGAATTCACTTCCCTACTTACTGAATTTGTACCTCTCAGTCCAACTGCTACACTAAACTTACTCACTTGATCCTGCCTTTTAACCTCTCAAATCTGTGACATCACTTCCTCCCTAATTCTATTGGTGGTTCAGTGTAAACGTGAATAATTGCCTTAATTTTTTATTTGAATTAACCTTATTTGTGTCACCTTATGTATGGCTAGCTCTGCTAGCAAAATGCCTGATTTAAGGAAACATATTTTATTCTATTTCTTGGGAATATACTAATTAATAAAACCATCCCAGCATCCATCACGAATTTGCAGTTTCTTCTTGATTGGGTCAAAGACACCCATGTGATATATTTGGATCATATATCCGGTTTGCGTTACCATCGCCTTGGTTACAAATGCCAGCTTTCATTTAGAAACAAGCCGGAACCTACGGTGACGTCACTCGTCACGTGTTGACACGGCTTGATATTGCAGTCCCTATGCACTAGCTTTTATCCAGCCGCCAATCCCCGCTATACCTGCTACACAACTAAGCGCTCCCGCTCCACATCTAGCACGCTGGGCACACACAAACGCGTGCCGTAACAGCGGTGTCGAGTGCTATCTCAAACAACTCATAATCGATATGTATACCGTCACCATAGAAACAAGCGCCATCTTGGATTTTCATCAATGGGCTTGCTTCACTGGTGCTCTCTTTTGCATACTAACTCCATGGAAACAAGCACCATCTTGGATCTTAAACCTAAAATATTTATCAATGAGCGGACATCACTCCGTGGTACCTTACTATCATTATACCATGCTATCATGATTACACTATACCTCATATATCCATATAGGTTCTGATAACTTAGTGGTAGAAATGTTATGTAATTTAATAATAATAATAATAATAATAATAATAATAATAATAACAACAATACATCAATATGTGTTCAGATAGCTTAGTGGTAGGGATTTTATGTAATATAACCATGAATATACTGATATTCATTTTGCCAGAAAAATTCAACTAACTTACTCCATTGCAACATACTATTGTTTTAAATTAAGTGCCCTATTACCATATTATATAATGAATATTTAAGTGAAATATTTAGTTCTTATATTATTATTTTATTATGGCAATTCTCTTAATAAACTATTTTACTAAAATTAGATATAAAGTGACTCATATTGATACATTATATAGTTATTGAATGTTTATATACAGTATATGGTGATTAATACTTATTAATATTAAACAGCTAATTTAATGTAGATGCAACACCACCAAAAGCTTAAATATGTGAACCTCCTATATGATTAGTTAGTAAATCACTCATATACCTAATTTACCTTATACCTCAATAATATAATTCCCTAATTTTAATACTCAATCTTCTAATAATGACTATACTAGATATATATACACTCACACCTATACACACATATATATGCACCATGCCCTGCCCGAATTTAAAATGCTAAAATGCACCCTGCCCTTATGGAGGGGACCCTGGCGCCCTGTTCATCTCATGCTGACAACCTCGGTGGGCCTGCGGCACCCGCCTCCTGATTTACTTGCTCCCACCTACTTCATCCACCAGTGGTGGAGTTCAGGTGTCCGGCTTGAGTGGCGCGGCCGCTCTACAACGTCAAGCGCTGGATCAGCAGTCCTATGACAGTGCGCGGTTTGCTCTGTATTGACCCATGGGGAGAGAGAGGTGGCAGTGACTGGAAGACACTGCAGCCGGAGCTTAGTGTTCCCTGCCGCATTCCCACAGTGCTGCTGCTATATGCGCTGGGGATGCAGGGGATGGTGCTCCGCTCCAACTTTAATGGTACCAGCTCCAGGTGACTGTGTATGTACATCTAGTGACCTCCTGCAGGTCACTAGATGTCTCCTGCAGGAGACATGTTGTCTGGATTCAGTCAAGCGCAGATGACTTACTCTGCAGAGAATTCCTGAAAACATGAGCTGCTGCGGGAGGTGAACACCAGGCGTGGAATCTGCTGCTGGAGGCTAATAGGAAATTGGGGTCTCTGTGCATAGTGACTGCCTACACTGACCCTTGCCCAAAGTGTGAGTATAGGTGGGTGCCTGAGTGTCCCTGCTATGTACCAGCACAGAAATTGTCTCTACACCCTGCAGTTGTGTTCTATTTTAATGTCCCTGCTCACTGCAGGCAATGACCATTCCTGATATTAATCATGAGTGTCTTCTTTGTGTGAAATAGGCTGGGCACGCCTCCACAGTGATGGGAAGTGGGCACGTCACAACACCACACCCTTTTTTGGGCGCCGTAAATGTGCGCAGATGTGGCCTCATAAGTGATCAGCACCCTGCCCCAAAAAAATCCAAGAGTGAACCCTATTTTTTTTTAATTCATTACCAGTTATTTATAAGTAGTGATCCCCCTATACAGTGCCCCAAGTATTGGTCCCCCCTTGTGCCCCCAGTAGTAAGCCCTTTATATAGTGTCCCTAGTAGTAGTCCCCCCTATGCAGTCCCCCTTATATAGTACCCCCAGTAGTAGCCACCCATGCAGTGCCCCCCCTATATAGTGTCCTTTATATAGTGCCCCCAGTAGTAGTCCCCCCCTATGCAGTGCACCCAGTAGTGTTCCCCCGATGCAGGGCCTCCTGCAGTGGTCCCCTCCAGTAGTGGTCCCCCAATGCAGTAACCCAGTAGCAGTCCCCCCAATATTGCCCATGTTCCCTTCAGTATTGCCCCCAGTAGTGGTCCCCCAATGCAGTGCCCCCAGTAGTAGTCCCCTCCCTAGTAGTGGTCCCCCCGATGCAGTGCCCCCAGTAGTAGTCCCCCGATGCAGTTCCTCCAGTAGTGGTCTCCCCAGTATTGCCCCTAGTCCCCCCCAATATTACCCCCAGTAGTGGTCTCCCGATGCAGCGCCCCAAGTAGTATTCCCCCTCCCCAGTAGTGGTCCCGCAATGCAGTGCCCCTAGTAGTAGTCCCCTCCCCAGTAGTGGTCCCCCTATGCAGTGCCCCCAGTCGTAGTTCCATCCCTAGCAAAGGTCACCCCGATGAAGTGCCCTCAGTAGTAGTCCCCCCCAGTAGTGTCCGCAGTAGTGGTCCCCCCCGATGCAGTGACCCCAGCAGTAGTCCCCCCCCCACTCCTCCAGCAGTGCAGACAAACACACATGTAAAAAAAAAGAAAAAAAACCCCACTTACCTGAATCCCCGCTCTGGCTCCTGCTCCCGCCACCATCCATTGCTTCGTCCTCCCAGGCCGGCCCGGCCTGCTCTGCATTATGGGATCGCTCTGCATTATGGGATAGATGTCATGATGTCTCTCCCATTACCCAATGCGGGAGCCGGAAGATGGAGCTCATGAGTTTGCTCCGGCCCGGCTCCGGCAGTGGGCGAAGCAGTCAATGAGAGTCTGTCTGACTCTCATTGGCTGATAATTAAAACAAACACACAGCCGCCGATGTGTGGCTGTGTGTTTGTTACTTACTGTGTAGTGATGACCGAACTCCATCCGGTCAGCACTACACTGACCATGGTGTCCTGTACCGCGACTGCCATGCCCCCCGCACCGCTGGTCTGATGGCGCCCAGGACACACGCCCTGCTCGACCCCCCCTTAGTTACACCACTGGTTAAATACATAGACTAAAACATACAGAGAAAGCTCACACTCACAACAGGCAGATCAGCATCATATATTACACTGACCTGTGGGGAAGAATGTGGTATTCCTCTGCTCGGCACGTCACTTGTCCATACTTCTGCAGGCAGCTTAACCTCTGCTGCAATACGTCATCATTCATCCACAGTCTCCAACTGCCAGCACCATTTGTTGGTGGAGAGGAGGACTGTTGGGGTAAATGGTAGGCACTTCGGCTACCCGCGAATGGGCGGAGCTTTGGCTACCCACGAGTGGGTGGAGCTTTTGGTACCACCCTCTAGTGGGTGGAGCTTCGGGTACCCACGGGGCTTCAGTTTAGACAGCTGTGGGCTGAATTGGCAGGGTCCAGAAGTCTAGTGCAGTGGAGCTCCTGCTCCATTGTTGTTAATACGGCAGTGTACCCCCCTTCACAGCCCGCTAAGCCCCACCCCTTCACAGAAAGGGGTCTGGCCACAACATAGTGGGGCCCACCGGGGAATTACCTGATTCCCCGGCAGCCCAGTCCGAGCCTTTTTAAGGGAATGAGAGTCCTGTTCTAGAAGGCATACACACATAGCGATCTGCAAGTGATTCGATATCACTGGCAGATCATACTGCACCCTCCCTGGTGTGTTGGATGATCTATATAGATCATCCAACACACCACCAACTTGCCAGCAACTATAGCGAACCGCGATCAGCGATCGCGGGTCCCTATAGTAACTTGCTCGATATCGAGCAAGTTGACAGGCATGTATGGCTGATGGATGATATCGCTGGTCGATGGTAAGTTGGTAGGGTCATTTTTAAAGAGGGATTTAAACGATAGTGGTAACGATAATGATATCGTTTAAATCGCACTTTAAAATCGGTACGTGTGTACGCACCTTTAGAAATTAGCAACATGTTTTGTGGTTACCAGACCAATTCCTCAGGCTCGATATATCTTGTAGTGTTACGGTGTTAAGATTTTGTCCAACGCCTTCCTTTGTCATTTATATGTTGAGTTTGTATATTCCACCATACACTGACACAACTGTATAACAGTATACACTATGATCTGTTTTGTTTTTTCTTTCCATTTATAATTACATTACTGAGATGAAGTGATATTATTTATACACTCCAATAAGAGTGAGAAAGTAGCAGTATAACACTCCCTATCTATAAACTACAATCCAGCCAGGAACTAAGTTAAACGGGGTTGGGTATGATATCCCTGAATAGCTGCCGGGTGAAATGCCGACAGCGGAATCCCTATGAGGAGAGATCCTGACAGGAGAAGGTAAGTAGTCTAACCCTACCCCTGTCCCCCCCTAACCCTCCCTTTATGGTGCCTAACCCTAACACTCCCAGGGGTGTGGCTAAACCTAACCCCCCCCCGCACCTTAAACCTAACCCTCCCGGGGGATGCCTAACCCTAACCCCTCCTGGTGGTGCCTAACCCTAACTCCCCCTCCCCACAGCCTAACCCTTACACTCCCGGGGGGGGCCTAAACCTAACCCCCCATACCCCCGGCTATTACTTACCTCCCCTTGGTGTCATTACGATCGAGATGCCGGCTGACACATCCCAGTTAACCAGTTCCAATGTCACAGGCTGCATATCCAATTTACATTTCTGGCGCAAGTCATCCATAATACTAAAACAAAGATATTGTGCATACACACTTACTAAATACGCCCAGCCCGAGATGTCTGGCCACAAGAAAACAGTAGTGACATCATTGTCGGCGGTTTCTGTAGCAGAATATTGGTTGGTTGGCGGGTCGGTCATACAAACAGCCAGACTTACAGATATATTTGCAAGATATATTGGCTGTGCTGCAGGGCCAACATGATATTCTTTGTGAACGATGTAGTTCAAAGACATATCTTCTTTATACACAAACTGATACACTATGCAATATATCGTTCATTGGCTAATTGAACGACATATTGCATAGTGTGTACCCAGCATTAGAATCAACATTTATTTAACATTTAGCTATTCAGTATATGTTTTCTACAGTATTCTACAGGTCTTTGCTTGGCTCTGGGCAATAGAAGGTCGGTAGAAAGCTACAGTTTCAGCAGACTTGACACTGACTTATGTTAAGGGACCTTCCTTTGCACAACAAACAACTGCCTAGTGCATAAACCTATTTTTTATATAAACAATTAAAAAGTCTTCTTTTTTGGGGGGGAATTGTGAGCATTTTATAATAATATTGGAAGTATAAAAGGAAACCAACTATCCCAACATACAAAAAAAGGAGAAAGCAAAATACTTCATGCAATATAATAATTATGGGAAATACGTTATGAAGCATAGTTCAAACAAAGAGAGGAAATTAACAAAAAGGCATGGTCAAAACACTAAGCAAGAGTGATGCTAAATCTTTTCCTGATCTAGTTGGAAAATACAAGCAATAAGAGCAATATGCGTATTTTGTAGTTATAACCTAGTGACTAGGAAAAAGGAGAAAGCAAGAGGAAAAGCGATAAAGAGAAGATAAACAATGCCTAGAAAAAGTATTCACCTCCTTGGTCTTAATCACAATTTGCTGTTACACCATGGAACCATGATGGATTAAATTCAAATTAATTTTCACTAATCAACACAAAATTATCAATAAGGTGCCCAAAAAATGTAATCCAACCATTTGTCAAAATAAATGAAGAACAGAAAATGTAATTAAGTAATTGCATTAGGATTCATCCCTTGCTATATCAATATTAGTTTTCTTGTATACACCCACAACACGGCCATGATACTCCCATGAAATGGTTCTCTTCTGTGCCCCCTGTCCAGTTGCCCCCAAAAATATCAATTTCATGTGGTGAGAGGGGAGGCTGAGATGCATCTGACACAGAATAACCCGGAGATATACAAAAGTGGGCAAGTCTGCCAGAGCTGGCCATCACCTGCCTCCAGCCACCTACTTAACGGGTGAAGTGAGCGGCCCGATGCAGAAAAGTAAAAGTGTATTTAAAATGTGTTGGGCGTTCCTGGGAGGTGACAGGGAGCTGGCTTAGGTCCGTCTGATGGATGTGTTATGGGAGTGTAGCTGAAAGCATTGTGTACACAGATGCACAATCACTCACACAGGGGGACATACACGGACAGAGAATCTGCACCTGTCATAGGTCTGGTGCAAGTTTTGATGGTGGGACCAATGGCAGCGTATAAAAACCTCACCAAGCTGTATTTTTGCATCTACAATCACTGACAGTGGGCGACTCAGTCCTTGCACATGAGGACACATGCAGGTACACCGGGGAAGGGCTTTGTAGCATAGCCACAGACAGACGACCACCAATTGACGCCGTATTTGCCTATTTTTGAAAAAGCATGTCAGGGAGATTGTGAGAGCAGCAACTATGAGCGTGACGGTAAAGTGGGCGTGTACTGCTGCATCTGAGAGGTGTGTCATAAAACTGACTTACATCCAAATGTAAATGAGCCCCAAAGCAGTTAGTAAGATCAATTTGTTAATGAAAACACACTGATACATCTCAGAAAATACATGTAGCCATAGGGATCATTGTGCCTTATAACCAATGCAAGAAAATTATACAAATGATCCCATTTAAATGTACATATTTCTGTATTTTTTATATATATAACATCTTCATAATGGGGGTAAGGTGAAATCAGGGAGATTGCTAGACTCTTCAGGGAGACAGGGAGATTGCTACTGTTTCAGGGAGTCTCCCTGACAATGAGGTAGAGTTGGTAAGTATGATTGACGCAGACACGGATGTGACAGATCTGACTCATACTCAGCCCCTGTATCAGGCTTGCCTACCCTCCCAATCTGGTCGGGAGCCTCCCGATTTTCGGGTGCCGATCCCGGCCCCCCAGAAAGGCAGGCAAGCCTCCCGGAAGCCTGCGACCCTCCCAACCTCCCCCCAGAAAAAACTAGAAACCCCCGCAGCGGTGGGGCCGGTGACGCGATTAGTGCCGAAAATAACAACATTGTGAAGAGGGGGTGGGGCCACGATGATGCGCTCATGCGGCTCCGCCACCTATGTGCCATCAATGGCCGCCCCCGCCCCCCGCTGTTAGCCGACAATCAGCTCCCTCCCGGAAGGCTGGAGCTGATTGTCGGCAAGTATGCCCTGTATGTTCTCCCTTCTTGTTATAGGTTTCCTCCCACAACTTAGTGGTATTGCAGCTAAATGTTAGTATGTTTGCGTGGTAGT
Source organism: Taudactylus pleione (assembly GCA_031769625.1). Lineage (NCBI taxonomy): Eukaryota > Metazoa > Chordata > Amphibia > Anura > Myobatrachidae > Taudactylus > Taudactylus pleione. The sequence goes on along the minus strand of JAUIMM010000005.1, from coordinate 15,348,096 downwards.
GAATTTAGGGCCTATCAGAGATGGACGCAATGCAGATATTTACGCAGATTAAGGGATTGCTAGCCATTGTGCATGCGTGTAATCCGTACTGTCCATACACAGCGATTGAATTGCGATTAGGCTCACAAAGTGAGTGACAGGTAGTCAGCATTTGGGAGAGGTAATGGGGGTAATTAGAAAACCGCAGGCGTGTCAGACCGTATAAGCACTGTTTTCTGGGCATCCAGAAATTACTCAGTACGTTCTTGCTCACAGCAGGAGAGCCCTCTGCGTGTCTGGAGGCCTGTTATGTCTGCGGCAGCTTACACTTACTCAGAAGGCTGATGGCCGCCTGCTTTGCGTTCAATTTTCCAGTTCTGTGCGAGACATTAGCATATTTTCATAATTGCTATCTGTAATAGATCGCAGCTGCGAGTGCATTTGTGTCTATCTCTAAATCAGGTACTTAGGGGTATATTTACTAAATTGAGTTTTTAGAAGTGGAGATGTTTCCCATAGCAACCAATCAGATTATACTTAACATTTACTAGCACCTTCTAGATAATAGCTAGAATCTGATTCGTTGCTATGGGCAACATCTCCACTTCTAAATACTCTCACTTTAGTAAATTTACCCCATAGAGCCGTATTCAATTTGAGCCGAGCCGCGATACTTTTTCGCGGCCCGGACTTACCGCCTACTTCGCCTGTTTTGCAGGCGGAAAAGTATCGCGGCCACCTCAGCTTTACCCTGTATTCAATATGGAAGTAGGCGAAAACGGGACCCGGCGAAACTTGAACAGGCAGAAAGTACTATCAGTTTTGGGGAAATCAGCCTAACACCCCCCAAAAGATGCTCTGACATGGGGGTTAGCTATGGTACCCCCCGATTTGGCTTGCTGAAGGTATTTGGTGTTTTTAAATGGGCTCAATAGCTGCTAAATAGCGTTTTTCTATACGTGGTGCAGAATAGTATTTAGGTGTATTTTTTCCATAAAATAACTTATCCCAGCAAATTTGGGGTACTTAAAAATGGGGGTCAGCGTATTTAAAAGTTGCTAAAGTGAAGTTGAAAAAATCATGAAAAATCCACCTGCCACAAGCACCTGCAATCAAAAAAACACCTGGGGTATACTTGGGGACCCCACTAGAGTCAAGTTCGCTAGTTTTTAAGTTTGTACCCCAACATTTTTTTTTCACCCCCTTTTTCAAAGTCATTTTTTGGGGTGTCCTTAAGTGTTTTTTAAAAATATTTTGACACAGTTTACCTTTGGGGGACTGTCTGAAGGCTGCAGGGGGGTTCCCGCAACGTTGCACCCCAAAACCCCAATTCTGCACTTTTTTCCGCCTCCCATTCATAGGTGAAACTTTTCCGCCTATTACATTGCATTGACTTTCTGCCTAGGGGGAAAGTCTTTCAAATTGAATACGGGGTAAAAGTCAAACAAGCGAAAATGACGTCATCGGCGAAAAGTTTCCGCCAAAAACACGCGGAAACTGAATTTTCGCCTCAAATTGAATACCGCCCTTAGACTGTAAACTGATGTGAATGAAACCATGTGCTGTATGCAGTGTATATAACACATTGGACTGGAGCAATATAAAGTACAAAGTAAGAGTGAAAATAAAATTGCATTGCCTTTGCTTGTGTTGCAGTATTAATAATAAACATTATCTGGAACCCAAAGTGTGAGGAACATATATTTAGCAAGCATAGGCTCTGGAATTAGAATTGCACTGAAAAGCAGTGATGAGACGGAAAAGAAGATTGCAGAGGGTTTGGATATCTTCATCAAGCAGAGGGAAATAAGAATAAAAGAACTGATTATATTTCATGTTTCCCAAATATAAAGACACGCAGCTGTAGGCTTCTATGAGCACAATTATTGCACAAAAAATAGGAATTCTGCAGAAACTTCAGTTCTTTAAATACTTTTAAAGCAAGTACTGTAGTATAGGTGTACCTTAACTAGATATATATAGAAATTAAATACCACAAAATACAGTACTCAGAGCATTGTTCAAAATTGTAATCACTTTGGTAGCTGTACAATGTACGAATAAAACACTTTTGTGTGATGTGTATGATGAATTGCAGTCACTGATCTATTTCATTTCCCAGAAACCCCATAGCCTGCATTTCTTCTGCAGTATGTCCCATTAGTACTTAGACAGTGCCTGCCAAGTAATCCATCATCCTCTGTAACTATGGGCCTAAATCAGAGGTGAGTGCAAGTAAAACAGTTTCACTTATGCAGCTTTAGCATCATTTCACAGAAGTGGCTGCGACAGAAGTCACAGGTGCTGCTTAGCGTCCAGCTATAAATAAGACGCTATCAGGGGCAGAACTATGGGAGACAATGGAGGCACCTGCCGCCGGGCTCCAGCTCTGGAGGGGCACCTCCTCCATTGTCCACAAAATATTCACCCCACTTAGGGCTGTAACTATGTACCTGGCGTGTACGGTCACGGCCGCCCAATACATGGCACCCCTTCCCATCACCTGAGAAGCCACCATACACTAGTGGAGAGCTCCATGTCAGACCATCAGCTGCTGCCTTCATCTATCTATAGCCTGTCTGCATGCAAATTGCCACATTACAGTGTCAGCGGCTGTGACGGGACGAGGGGGGCACCAAATTGTAACTTGCCTCCGGGCATCTGAGATGAACTTACGCCACTGGGTGCTATAACTGAAAAATGTCAATTATATGCAGGCCAATACTAGTGGAAGGTTTATATAGGCAGTGGGTTAAGCAGCTCATGTAGTGTAGGTTGCCCATCTTGGCAAGGGCGTATCTATAATGGGTGCAGGGTATGCAGGGAACACGGGCCCCTGGGTCCAGGGGGGCCCCGCACCGCACACCCTGCACCCATAGAATTACTTACCTCTCCGAAGTCCCACGTCGGCGCGGGGGTCTGGCGCTGTAAAAACAACTGTAAAATGGCCGCCGTGGCCATTTTTTCGTTGTTGGCTCATGCGTAGTACAGGGAACATGGCTGCCGCAGCCATTTTCCCGGTGACCAGCACATCCTCTATAGACTCTGGGCGCACTTTAGTACCCAGAGTCTATAACTCCGTCGCTGGCCGCGCACAGCTCAGTGCGCTGCCAGCCACCGGACAGAGAGGAGGGGGCCCGTGTCGGAGACTGCACATGGACCCCCTCCTCTCTAGAAACGCCCCTGCATCTTGGCCGTATATTTCCCAAATTAGTTAGCTGTCCTCATCTTGCATTAATCCTGACACATATCAAAATGGGAATAACTACAAACTCTGTCCTGGGGTTGGTCCATTTAAATTAAATATATTAAACAAATGTAGACAAGGGGGTATTGAAATTCCCTCAGCAAGATGAAGGAAGAGCATCAGAACCAGGGGTGGAGGATTTTGTAAAGTCTTAGGGCCTGATTCAGTGATGTTTGGTAATGTAGCTGCTCTAAAATAGCGGTTGCTGGAATATACAAATGCCAATCTCAGCCTTCCCTTTGTGCGGCACAGTGTGATGTAGTGTATGAGCGCTGAGATGCCCACTTTTAGGCTGCGCAGTCTGTGCTTTTGCAATATAGATTGTAAACAGTCCAACATTGATGCAACATCAGTCGCACCTTCGACAGTTGCTGTAGCCTAAGGTCTACGCTAGCTACTCTTCTCTAATCCAACTAAACATGGCCTCTGAAGCATTGTATTTGCGATTGGGAATGCAGCAGCATTCCCAGACACGCCTGTGACACTCCCATAACACGTCCATGAAATGGCACCTTTTTATCAATCACTTTCGGTCACCTTCAAGGGTTGGAAACCCCTTCTCAATTGTTAAGTGATGCCATACGCAATTGTGAACAACATAGGACACTTGGTTTCGCGTGTGCACACTAAGGGAGTTCTGGACTTTTCGCGCATGCACAGTAGCAAAACATTGCTCAACTGTGTAAACATCCGCACTGCGTCCATCTCTGTATAAGGCCCTTAATTGTTTGAGGAACCTCTTCAGAAGATATGTTCTTATTGGGATACAGTTTATTTACCGGCGTCCAGAATCCCGACGCTGGAAGCCTGACTCTGTACCAAAGATAGGCGTCTAAATACAGACACCTATTGTATCTTTAGCCAGATGCCGAAATCCCGACGCCTGGCATCCCGAACAAAGATAAGTGGGGACTGTTAGCCCTGGGGGGGAGGGTTAGTTTTAGGCACCACCAGGGGGACTTAGGGATAGGCACCCCCCCCGGGGAGGGGTAGGCTTAGGGGAAAGGGGGGTAGGGTTAGGCACCACTGGGGGGAGGTTAGAGTTAGGCACCACTGGGGGAAGGTTATGGATAGGCACCACTAAGGGATGGTTAGGTTTGGGTGGGGGGAGAGAAGGGAGGGTTAGGGTACTTACCAGCCCAGTCGGGATCCTGATGCTTCGATCTTCTAGCGTCGATCTGGCGGCATTGCATACAGGAGGCTATTAGCTAATGTAGGGTACACACCTGGCTGACATAGTGGCTGCCTGACCTTACTGTCGACTGAGCGACCGATTTGGTAAGCGTACACACCTACCAATCGGCAGCTCGATATGTTTGGCCAGACATCGCATATGGGCAGGCATTTAAATTTACCCACCAAGTTGTGATGTCATTGTCGGTGGTTCCCTAGCACGGTCGGTCGCCCATACATACCATCAGATGTGCAAGGTATATCTCATCTGATGTGCTGCATGGCCAGCATGAACCGATACACTAAACAATAAATCGTCCTTGGCTGTATTGGATATATGTGTGTACAGGATTGAAGATAAAGCAGAGTTTCTGTACATACCAGTGGATGCCTTACAATTATGAATGGCCCAGTTACTTAACTAGTGGAGTGGTTTATTGGTGTTACCAGGGCCGGTGCTAGAGGTGAAGGCAGTGTCCATGCCTGATGTTCTCAGTCTGCACATGCCCCCAGGCGCACTGCACATGCATCCCGATGGTCACCGCCGGTAGATGCAGAACCAATTTGGAAGCAGAGGGACTTCAGTGTCTGTTTTTGGGTTGTAACAGGGGGTGAATAGCCAGACGCGGGTGTGTCACAGGACCATCACAGTCAGCAACAGCATTTTTGCCGCGTTGGCGCTGACAGCGGTGGCCATGTACAGAGAGAGATTCTGCACCTCAATAGGGCTGGTACAATGTTCAGTGGTGCGACCTATGGTGTTTTAATGCGGTTAATGGCCTCATTCAGAGATGTAGGTAAATCCAATGTTTAGGTATATCTCCGATGTATTTAGATCTGTGCATGCGTAGAAGCTACACTGCACATGTGCAGATCCAGGGCTGCGACGTTGCTTGCAGAGCCCCAAATGCCGCAGCATAACTGACATGCTGCTGGTGTTTGGAGACGGAGGCGGGGCGTGCTGAAGCTAATGGCTACATGCTTGGACGCAACTTCACTGGCTTCAGCAGGATAATTATCCCAGCTATCTTGAGCAACCTGAGGTCTATTCAGATGACCGCTATTCATGCAGATGATCCGCTGCTGCATCTACAAGACGCCTCCTGCAGCATTAGGAGTGCGCCCCCAGAAGAGGAGGACCGGCCACGGGAAATGGGGCAAGTATGGAAGCTGGGGGTGGTGGGGCAGCCTAAACATGTAGCAAAAGGGGTGTTTGAGGGGTGAGCCAAGACAGAGGAGGGGGGTGGGATGGAACAGTGGTCAGAACAGTACAGTTGGAAGGGGGTCCGACAGAGAGGAGGTGGGATGGGATGAATTGGGGGGCGGAGAGTGGGGTGACACGGGTCCAATAAACTAGTATATACAGTAAATATATCTCTATATATAAAATCGTTCATTTGTATTTATGTTCACGATAAACTCGAGAACTACTGAACTGATTTTGATCGGCTGAAATATTCCTTGAGTTCCTCCGAGTAACACAGGCTATACATACACACACACCAATCCTTTCTCCACATCAGGAAGCCTTTACAGAGATAACTTACTGGGCTTCTTCCAGCAGCAGCACCTCGTGTAATCTGGGAGGGGCGGAGATCGTTACTGACAGGCTCCGAAGGACGCCAGTGCAGGAGAGGACTCTATGCAGGCAGACTGACTGATCTCACTGGCAACCAGGTGCGAGAGTCCCCATCCACATAATACTTTAATTGTCGATTCAAAATCATTGAATAAAATTAATAATCACTTGGCAACGAAGGGTAGGCACTGCTAATATATATATATATATATATATATATATGTTGCAAGTATGTTAGGTGATAAGCGACTGACGTATATTATGCAATGAGTTGTGAAGTGTGTAAATATTAACCAATAAACATATTCTACAGAATGTAGTGGATGAAAAAAATCTTTTAGAATTAGTTTTACTTGTTTTTATCCACTGATTCTTCTGTGTAACTGGCTATTTTAAATGTATGAACTCCGGGCCTGATTCAGAGACGGACGCTCTGAAAGAGCGCTCGCTCTGAATCAGGGCGTTTTTTTTTTTTTTTTGAGCGGCCAGGTGATGGTCGAGATGGTCAAGACCATCGCGACCATCGGGCTTGCGACGAGACCCTTGTGGTAGGGTCTCGTGGCCGCAAGCCCCAGAGAGCTTCTGGCTCTGATAAAGCCGGAAGCTCTCCCACTGACATCACTGGTGATGTCAGTGGGGTCGCCCACAAACGGCAGACGTTCGCTTGGGAACGCCTCCGTTTGTGAAGCCACCTCCCAGCCACGCCTACTAAATGGGGCGAGCTGTCAATCACCATCGACAGCTCGCCCCCTTTGGTGCGAGACCCGGAGCGGCAGAGCACCTGTCGCTAGCCGGGTCTCGCATATGCGCACGATGGAGCCGGCTCCGTTGTGTGCATGCCCAGTGGGCAAACATCGACCCAGTTGCGAGCGCTCAGCGCTTGTGACCGGGTCTGAATCAGGCCCTCCATTCGCTTTTTAGATGTATGTCAATGTATGAATAGCATTTTTAACATCATCTTAAATATTTATTAGCACTCTGCACATTGTGGGAAATTAATTACATTTATTTGCATTATCTGTGCTTGTATGCACAGTCTTTTGTTATGTTTCATTCAATTATTTTAAATATTAATTTATTATATATTTATTTTTATTTTACATTCTGTAGAATATGTTTATTGGTTAATATTTGCACACTTCACAAATCATTGCATAATATACGTCAGTCGCTTATCACACTTGCAACATTTCACATTAAAGGACTCTTCCAAAAAGTTCTCTCACGTTGGGCTTAGCTGACACCTTTTTATATTAAGGGAGTATGTATAATTACATATGTTCTGTATTAATCCTCTGAAAAACTTGAAGATGGCGCCGACACATATATATATATAGAAGGATATTTGAATCGGCACTCAATTCAACACGGCAGCGTGCCCCAGTGCCCTCTGGAATACTAATGGATACATAGAGCATACAGACAAACAGCGGCACTCAGAGACTGGTAGTAGAGGTACAAAAGTGTACTGAAATCAATATATAGCCTTGGGGTGCCGCTGCTTGTCTGTATTACAGCGCCAGTTAGGTACAGATCCTCGTGAATAGTATTTAAATGTACTTTATCACATACGTATATATTCCTTAACCATAAAGAGATGTAGAGCTAGGTATCAGGCACTCCCCAAAAATATGGGTGTCAACTCAACCAGAAGGAAATGTATCAGTGGTAATCTGCTACATATACAAAATTGCAAATATTGGAACTGGAATAGAGCGCCTCATGTGCTTATGTACCCCCATATATATATATATATATATATATATATATATATATTAAAAAATAGTGGTTTTATAATTTAAAGTGCTTAGTGACATACACAGATAAAGTTCTTAGTGCAAAAAATTCATAAGGAGATATCTCCAAATTATTAATATTCAAAACATGAAAGACATATGCATATCAGCAATATATATAAACAAGATTGCATCAACGTGTGCAGCAGTGCGTTAATAATAAATTATGAAAGTGCAAAATTACTCATTTAAAAATAAAAAGCAACTTTTAATCAAAAACAACAATAATATCCTTCCACCATGTAGGATAAAATATATAAAATCCACCAATAAATATAAGTATATATAAAACAATGCCGTAAGAATATCAGAATAAATAAGGATAAAAAATAGCTTATCTCATTATAAAAAATGGTAAGTTCATGAATGGGTGGAGAATAGGAGCCTCCAACGCGTTTCATCCGTGCCTTGAAGAAGTCCAAGACACGGACGAAACGCGTTGGAGGCTCCTATTCCCTACCTATTCTTGAACTTGCCATTTTTTAGCTGGACCGGGTGCCCTCCTCAATGTAACCTCCAAACAAGGATACACTGTCACACAATCCACCAAACGGCGGCACTCCAGATAAAAAACTGCTAAGTACACATAGCTGGGTTCAGCGTCGTTTCAGCGCCTTTAATCGATGCTTTTATCAAGCTTATAATACGTATAATAAACTTGATAAAAGCGTCAATTAAAGGCGCTGAAACGTCGCTGAACCCAGCTATGTGTACTTTAGCAGTTTTTTATCCAGAGTGCCACTGTTTGTTGGAATATATATTTATATATATATATATATCAATCAACAAAATAGTGGTATATGGCGCTACTCCTTAGCAATGTCACTTATAGTCTTATCTATATAGTGCAGCACTCCCCAGATCTTCAGGGTGGCAGCTCCTCCCAAAAACTGTAGTTCAAGCAGTTGTATCCTATAAAACAAAAACATGGAAAAAGAGTGCCTACTAGTGCAATCTCGCATAGACTTTAGGACCCTTCACCAATCTTAATCACCTATGTGGTGGAGGGGTACCTTATGTAGTGGAATAATCCACAATTTGATTAGCATATGAGAATCACTGGCCATTTAGCACTATGCCTTCCTCATCAAAGCAAGGAGACCCCATCAAGTATGTGCCAATCTCAGCAGTTTATGCAATCAAAGTAGAGAAAAAGCACCATAGTGTAGTATATTACACAAACAATTTTAATACACACAAAGAACAAAGTAAAAATGCCCATACATTGTAAAGAAATATAACAAGCTTATCTGTAGATGGTCACATCACAGGAGCCCCGGGCAGAAAATCACAGCAATAACCTCAACGCGTTTTGTCCAATCACAGTTTACAGGACTTCATCAGGAGGATAAGAAAGGATCATAACAGAGACCTATATATACCCTGAGCAATCCTTAATTGCGTTCCAGGACCCGAAAGTGAACCGGAAATGCGTTCCACTTAACCGGAAGTTAGTTTTTACAGGTCCGTTTCGGGACTCACTAAAAGGTTTAATATGGCCCCTGTTCGAAGCGTATCGCCCACTCAGAGCTCACCGGCATGCCGGATAAGCTGATAGGGTCACAGTGCCCCCAGCTCCAACAGCCGCGTGTAGCTCCGGCGGGCTCCGCTTCTTAGTGGCGGCGGCCATTTTGTTGTAGCGCATACTCTAGTACCCACTCTAGTGGTGACTGACACCATTTTGTCTTAGTCTATATATTAATAGAATCATGAGATGGTCAGGGTAATAGCAGAAACAAAGTGACCATACACCTATCGCTTCTGGACTCTGAAAAATATAAATATATAATGTAATGGGCAATAAAAATATAACAAGGAGGATAAAACTGATAAAAAATCACCATAGACAATAATATATAAAATAAGAAAATAAAAACCTCTAAGGATCATAAAATCTTCAATATCAGAATAGTATAGTAAACAAGGGCTGTGAAAAGAGGAATACATAGGATGGACATATAAAAAAACATAAGTGGCTATGCAATAATGAGATGAAAGTATATATTAAAAGCATAATTAATATTGATAATCTAAAAAACACCAATAACCTAATCTAAAAATGGGGCAATTTCATAATTATCGTTCAAGCCATTGGGAATCATGGTATTGAGAGAATATATCCAAAACATCTCAAGTCTAGATAATTTATTATCTAAATTGCCACCTCGTTCCCCAATTTTGACGTGTTCTATGGCCGTAAGGGGTTACCCTGACAATCTGTTGATTGATTCTATGATAAGAGCAAAGAATATGAATAGCTCTTTTCTTTGTATTACAGCCCTTGTTTACTATACTATTCTGATATTGCCGATTTTATGATCCTTAGGTTTTTATTTTCTTATTTTTTATATTATTGTCTATGGTGATTTTTTATCAGTTTTATCCTCCTTGTTATATTTTTATTGCCCATTACATTATATATTTATATTTTTCAGAGTCGGTTATCATACCGCTCAATATGTAGGATGCAGTACACTAGCAATGGTTAACAATATTGTCCATTTACACATCAGTAAATAAACTAGCAGGTACAATACTGGTTAATTGACTTGACTATTATACCCAGTATTTTTAAGAATGCACTGCAGCATAGCAGTGGTTAATCTATTTTTGCCTGTCTGCATATTAGCAGGAACGCACTGCAGCATAGCAGTAGTTAATATATATTTTTGCTCATCTGCATATTAGCAGATTACAATATGATTAAAGACCATAAAAATTGAGTGTGGTAAAAGTTTTCTCTACAGACTTGACAACAGATTTACTAGTAATTAAGCTGATTTAAGCATCATAGCAATATTAGTAGATAATATACGGCAAGTGTAGCAGTGGTCAAGGTCTATATAAAAGCCTCAATTTTTCTGCATATAAATCTAGGATGGTATTAAATGCAGCAATTATCATAGAAATAACAGTGGATTGAATATAGCCCCCAATATTATCTTAATTAACTTTTAGTAACACATATGATACATATAGAAAGGTGTTACTTCACTTATCATCCTATGATAAGATTATCCTCATATGTATTCTAGTTGTGTCAGAATGAACTAAAGGTGCCCACACACATACCGAATTTTCATCCAATTTGGCCGATTTCGACGAATCGTGACGACAGATCATGTAAAAAATGGCCAAATCGTGAGTTTCTACACTTGATCACGATGCCGATGCGCGTCCCCGCTCGTCGTACATCGCATCTTCAGATCTGCCGTGCTGTAGGGCAGATTAGCCAATCTGGGATACAATGCACTGGCTGCACGATAGATCTTAAGTCAGATTGGACATTTTTAACTCCAAATCGTGACCACGACTGCCTGGGGAGAGTTCAGGGAGAGTTCAGGGGAAATCGTGTACATTGGCTGATTGGGAGGAAGTCGGTATGTGTGTGGGCACCTTAAGGGACATCGTATTGAGATTAGTAAAGACAGTGTGTTGTAACATTGGCAACTAAATAACAGCTATAAACCAAGACATAATAACAAAGATTGGGAAATAAATATAACCAATATTTGGGATAAATTAGATACTGAATATATATATATATATACACATTACATTCACTAAGAGGTAATAATTTACCCTTTATCTACCTAAATAAGAGTGAAATTCTCAATAATTTGTAGAATTATTCGCATCAAAAACTTTCTGCTGGTTATGGGAGGGCACATTATTTTCCTTATTGGAAAAATTTTAATAACACTTTGTACTATTTGTTCACATAATATTATTTTAATATTTCGCTAACAATTTTAAACGATACAAAATAAAAGTTATATTTTATTTGATTTATCATTACATGGAAGTATATACTTGTTTGTCAATGGGGGATAAGTGCACCAAGTAATAATCCCCTTTCTTTCCTTCTTTGGCTTTTTGTAACATATATTACCTGCAATGCTGGGGGGACCGTGATTAAAATGTACAAGCGATATTACCTGAAGCCCACGCTAGAACCAAAGGTAATGATTACTTCCAGCTGGACAGGACCTCACCAGTGTGGTAGCAGACTCACTTTTTTAGCCTCTCCTCGGTACACAGGAGGTATGTGCAGACTGAATGTTCAGAGAGACTATCGCCTTGAATGTTATAGTTGTAGCTGGGCAGGTCTCAGAGGTGTAATTGTCGGTATTAGCTTTGTCAGGGACAGCAAGTGAGCTGAACACAGTGCATGTAGAGTAGCTACTCGTTTCATCCACCACTGTGGACGTTTTCAAGCTGATAAATGACAATTTTAATGCAATTCAGGTCCACCTAAACCACATGAGGCTTCTAAGATTCCTCTGGACTTACATCCCCTACCAAAGGAAGGTAATGGTCTACTGGTTATCCAACACCCTTTACACATTCGCCAGGTTATGAAACTATGACACACTTCTGGCAAAAAAAAAATCTGCTGCATAATTTACTTGGACAACCTCCTTGTAGTCCACTCTGATTCAAAGAAGCTACAGTACTCTCTCAGGAACTGATTAAGGGCCTGATTCAGCAAGGATTGCAAATGCGATTATGCATTCAAACGGCCGATTGTTGCATTCTGCGCATAGGTATGCATCACAGTGCGCGTGAATGAACACTCCTCTGTGATCGGGTCTGCAATCACAGTGACTTCGCAGACCCATCACAGAGTGACAGACTGGAAGTGGGTGGTGAGGGGGGTCGGCAAAACGCAGGAGTGCCAGTGCATTTGAATGCTGTTGCAGGGGCGTATTTAAATTAGCCACTGCAATGCAGCTTGGGCTTTCATTGCGTGCAATGAGCTTAGCAACTCCTGAGTAAGGTCAGACCTTCTGCAAGTGTGCGTGAGGCTGCCATTGTACTCGATATTGCCGATGGATTCGCAGTCTTGCTAAGTATTACAGATATGTGTAAGGTAAGGTGGGCGTCCTTATGTTGTGCTGCGATGGCATAGCGATTTCAGAGGATTAGCATATATTCGCAGTGAGACTGCATGCGTAATCACTATTGCAATCGCAGTTGTGATCCGTACTGAATCAGGTTCTAAGTTCCTTCTTCTAAGTCTACTCTTATAGATAAATTACACCAAATCGGTGCTGACACCTTGCCAGTCTTTAACTGTTCTGGGATTTCTAAGATTTGCTTTCTTTGTCCATAGCAGTCCCATCTGAGAAGTGTGTAGACATTTAGAGATCTTGCCAACATCATTGATTCTCCATGGACCCCTCATTTGCTGACACTATCAGAACCTTTTGGGATCTCTCCTGAGAAATTTCTCCTGGTCAGACAAGATTCTACTGACTCCTATAGTTTGCCATGAGATAAAGAATTGGATAGTCCTTCCCCTACCTACTATCAAGCCTCTTCTAGATTTCCCCCAGAACATCATAATCACCTCAGATGCTTCCCTGACAGGCTGGGGAGCATTCACACGTGACAAGGCAGTAAGAGGATGTCCACATCAACCACCTAGAACGTAGACTGACTAAGTTAGACTGTTTGCTTTGGTCCGTCCTTGCCAATTCAGCTTTGTCTGGACAACAGGATCAAGAAAATGGGAGTGTCACGATCAGGGCTGTCAGGCTGCAGGGTCGTGGCTCTTACCTTGCCGGGTGCTCTGGCGTGGTCCGTCTGGCAGTGGAGCTGGGTCCTGGAGAGCGGCGCCGGGCACAGGGGGTCTCCACAGACTGAGGGGGCCCATCTGGAGAGAGGTGTGAGCAGGTGTGACTGACAGCACTTCTGTGCTGGAGACTGCTGGGCGTGGCCATATTGGATTCTGGTCAGTTGTCTGGTTGGAGCCAATCAGGTCACAGCTGTCCAGGGAATGCTAGCAACCAATCCTGCACTACCTGAGGGTACTAAAGGGCTGTCAAGAGGTCCTCTAGTTGCCAGTGCAACGTCTTTCACAGCGTATGCTGTGAGCTAGTTCCTGTGCTTCCTTGCTCCGTATGTTCTGCAGTTCCAGAGTGTATCAGTGTAACCACCTCATAGCTCTGTACCACTCCAGCCCGGCGTACCAGCTTACCACCTGTACCCGCTAACAGCTGCAGACCGGCCGACCCCGGTCGCTGAGTACAATCCATGTCCCTTCAGCTGAACTGCCCTCCGTGTACCCAGTCACCTCATGAGTCATACTCCATTAAGACTGGCTGCCTTTCAGTTCCAGCAAACTAGCCTCCATTCCACATCTGACTCCACTCCGGGTCCAAGCCCATGCCAAGCCGTGACAGTTTGCACTGGCCACATGGATTCGGCTAGTGGACAGGAGTTGAGGGCTGACCTGCTCCAAAGCATCGCTAGCCGTTTGGAGGGACCAGAAGCTTTGCAGCGGCAAATGGCCCAATTCTTACAGGAGATGTCGGTTCGTCAGGACACCTTGCACGAACCAGCCTGCGACTCCCGCCATTCCCGCACCATCCGCACCATCCCATCTGCATCTCCCGACACATAATAAAGTTGATGGGAGTCCTAAGTTATGCCGTGGGTTCCTGAACCAATGCGATGTTCATTTCACATTACAGCCTATGAACTTCCCATCGCCAAAATCCAAGGTGGCCTATATTGTGTCCCTGTTATCCGGCTCGGCTCTAGACTGGGTTTCACCCCTCTGGGAGAGGTCCGATCCTCTGTTGGATAATTTTTCTGAGTTCCTTTCAGTCTTTCGAAGGATTTTTGACGAATGAGGAAGAACCACGTCAGCAGCAGCTGAGATCTTGCGCCTCCGTCAAGGGAATCGCCCAGTTAGCCAATACATCATCCAGTTCCAGACACTGGCATCTGAGCTGAAATGGAATGAGGAGGCTCTAATTTCCGCCTTCTGGAGCGGGCTATCGGATCATATAAAAGATGACCTCGCCACACAGGACCTTCCTGTTACCCTAAATGATCTCAGCTCTCTCTGCAATAAGGTGGACTTACGCTATCGGAAGTGTCAGAGTGAATAGAACAGAGGAGATAGTTTCAGGTTCCGGCCTACCACTTCTCCAATCACCCTTCTGCCCGAGCCAGTAGGCAATGAACCAATGCAGATTAACCGGGCTTGTCTTTCGGTTGAAGAGCGACAGCGGTGTCGACGAGAAAACCTGTGCATGTATTGCGGAGAGACCGGCCATCTGGTCGCTGCCTGTCCTACATGTCCGAGAAACTCTCAGGTTGGGAGTTATGTCTTCGTCTCCACCTAAAGCTGAGTCTACCTTATCCATTACTCTGGAGTTAACGCACGGTCCTAAAATTGTTGTCTCTCTCCTTGATTCAGGGGCTGCCGAGAACTTCATCACCGCTAAGCTCATCCAGAGACTTCAAGTCCCGGTCTTTCCCCTTGAACATACACTCACCGTGTCTGCCGTGGATGGTACCCAAATTTCCAATGGGACCGTATCCCTTCGTACTCAACCTGTGCAGGTCTGTGTGGGTGCCCTTCACACGGAGGCAATCCAGTTTCTAGTTATACCCAAAGCGTCTCACGGAGTCATTCTCGGTTATCCCTGGCTGTGCAAGCATACTCCCAACATAGACTGGGGTACCATGCAAATTCTTTCCTGGGGAGATGCTTGTCATGTATCCTGCCTCCCTCAAATTAAACCTGTCAATAAAGTTTGTGTTGCCACAACTACGCAAATACCCCCTCAGTACCTCTCTTTCAGTGATGTTTTTTGCAAAGCAGGTGCTGATACTCTACCTTCGCATTGGGAGTGGGACTATCCTATCGACTTGGTGCCCAGCAAAGATCCTCCACGTGGTCATACATACCCGCTGTCCTTACCCGAGACTGAAGCCATGTCAGCATACATTCAGGAGAATCTTCAAAAAGGATGCATCTGACCATCCTCTTCGCCAGCCGGTGCAGGATTCTTCTTCGTATCCAAAAAAGATGGAGGTCTATGTCCCTGCATTGATTACCGGGGTTTAAATGATATAACTATCAAAAATCGTTATCCAATACCTCTTATCTCGGAACTGTTCGATCATGTAAAGGGTGCCACAATATTCACCAAATTAGACCTAAGAGGAGCCTATAACCTCATCAGAATCCGGGCCAGAGCCGAATGGAAAACCGCATTCAATACCCGAGATGGTCATTTCGAATATTTGGTAATGCCCTTCGGTCTCTGCAACGCTCCTGCTGTTTTCCAGAACTTCGTGAATGAGATTTTCCGGGACTTGCTGTATGTCTCAGTGGTAGTGTATTTAGACGACATCCTGATATTCTTCTCCAGTATTGACAAGCACCGGGCTCAAGTCAGAGAGGTCCTGACTCGTCTGCGTAAGAATCATCTGTACTGTAAAGCAGAGAAATGCTTGTTTGAGGTACAGACCGTTCCATTCCTTGGCTACATTCTCTCAGGCTCTGGCCTTGAGATGGATCCCAAGAATGTGCAGGCTGTTTTGGACTGGTCTTGTCCCAATTCGCCGAAGGCTGTACAAAGGTTCCTAGGGTTCGCAAACTACTATCGAAAATTCATCAAGGGATTTTCCACCCTCACAGCACCCATTTCCTCATTAACTCGCAAAGGGGCAAACCCATCTCGATGGCCTCCTGAGGCTGAAACCGCCTTTCAAATCCTGAAACAAGCATTCATTTCCGCTCCAGTGCTGAGGCAACCGGACGTTACCAGCCCGTTCTTTCTAGAAGTAGACGCTTCCTCCAAAGCTGTGGATGCAGTACGCTCTCAGAAATTCGAGGATAATAAATTCCATCCCTGTGGATTCTTCTCAAAGTAATTTTCTCTGGCCAAGAGAAATTACCCCATTGGTGAGCAAGAGTTGTTGGCAATTAAATTGGCCTTTGAGGAATGGCAATCCCTCTTCGACAGGGCTACGTTTCCTATCACCGTCTATACAGATCATCGAAACCTCCTGTATTTAAAAAATATCCAGTGCCTTAGTCCTCGTCTGGCTCGTTGGGCAATTTTCTTTTCTCGCTTCAATTTCTTCTTGACATATCGTCCTGGTTCACTCAACCAAAAAGCAGATACTCTCTCCCGTTCTTTCTACTCTGAAACATCTATTGAACATAATAAAGACACTCCAGTTTTAGAATCTAGAGTATTTGCCACTACCCACATTCAACCTCCTCCTGGGAGAACCTTTGTGACCCTGTACCTACACGAACAGTTATTGAATTGGCTCATACTTCTCGCTTTTCTGGACATACAGGCATCCGTAAGACCCTGGAATTCCTACAACAGTCGTATTGGTGGCCTGCCATGAGGTCTGAAATAACAGAGTATGTTTCCTCATACCCACAGTGTGCTCAGCATAAAATATCCAGGCAGGCTCCTCCTCGAGACTTTCCTACGGATCCACATGTACTCATAATCTTCGCCTCAAGGTTCTGTCCATGAAGTTTGCCCCTCGCTTCATTGGTCCATTTCCTATCACTCAAGTGATTAACCCGGTGGCTTACAAACTGAAGCTTCCACCCTACCTCAAAGTACCGAACTCTTTCCATATATCCCTGTTAAAACCTCTTGCCCTAAATCGCTTCCGGAGAGTTCTACCATGCTCCCCTAAAGTCCTTACTGAGAGAGGCGTAGAATTTGAAGTTAAACAGACCTTGGACTCTCGTTTTTGTTATGGTCAACTTCAGTACCTGTTGGATTGGAGAGGTTATGGGCCTGAGGAATGATGCTGGGTTAAGTCAGAGGATGTCTATGCCCCTCGTTTGGTGCATCAGTTTCATATGAAGAATCCTGAAAACCCAAGAAGTGTCCAGAGGCCACTCATAAAGGGGGGGGGGTACTGTCACGATCCGGGCTGTCAGGCTGCCAGAGCCGCGGCTCTTACCTTGCCAGGCACTCTGGTGTGGTCCCTCCGGCAGTGGAGCTGGGTCCTGGAGAGCGGCGCTGGACACGGGGGTCTCTACAGACTGAGGGGGCTCATCTGGAGAGAGGTGTGAGCAGGTGTGACTGACAGCACTTCTGTGTTGGAGACTGCTGGGTGCAGCCATCTTGGATTCTGGTCAGGTGTCTGCTTGGAGCCAATCAGGTCACAGCTGTCCAGTGAATGCTAGCAACCAATCCTGCTCTACCTGAGGGTATTAAAGGGTTGTCAAGAGGTCCTCTAGTTGCCAGTGCAACTTCTTTCACAGCGTATGCTGTGAGCTAGTTACTGTGCTTCCTTGCTCCGTACGTGCTGCAGTTCCAGAGTGTCTCAGTGTAACCACCTCATAGCTCTGTACCACTCCAGCCCTACGCACGAGCTTACCACCTGTACCCGCTATCAGCTGCGGACCGGCCGACCCCTGTCGATGTGTACAGTCCACGTCCCTTCAGCTGAACCCTCCGTGTACCCAGTCACCTCATGAGTCATACTCCATTAAGACCGGCTGCCTTTCAGTTCCAGCAAACTAGCCTCCATTCCGCATCCGACTTCACTCCGGGTCCAAGACCACGCCAAGCCGTGACAGGGAAACACATAATCCCTACTTCTTTTCCTAGAGGCATTAGACATCTGGTGTTGGGCAGTACAAAGGACATTAGACATTCTTGAAACCAGAGATCTTTCACTACATTGTGACAACCTTTGGCCAGGCACATTGTGATCTGTTCGCAACATCATCCAATGCCCAGGTTCCGACCTTTGTCTCCAGTATCTGATCCTAAGCTGCTTTTTGCATTAATATGATGCCCTTTCCATGGACGGATCTTGTCTTCCCATATGCCTTTCCTCCCCTGGCCATTCTGTTGAGGTTACTACATAAGTGCAGACAGGGTACCCCAGATCATTTTAGTATACCCAGTCTGCATTTCCAGAATATGGTTCACCCTAGTCACAAAGGAACCAACTTCCCCTAGGACAGTCCAAAAACTGCTTTCAGGGGACCCAAAACCTACCTCAAGAACTACCACAATATATGTGGATGGCAATATTGCTCAGTTGTTAACCAACTTAAATCTCTCAGTATACTCTATGGCTCTACTAAATACATCTCTAATGCCCAGAATGAGATCTAGATATCAGACCATAATTAACAATTGAGTTCCTGGCAAATATCACATGCCCATCCTCTGCTCTCAACCCAGCAATAGATTTGCTCGCTTGTAAGTATGAAGCAGGATTGGTTTCCGCTATTATATGACCATATGGCTCTGCCTTTACCCTGCTGATTACCAGACTTTCTGAAAATAAGCTGTAAATGTCCTCACTACCCTACCACCTGGAACATGGATTCTCTGATTTTTGGCTACTATGTCTTCTACTGCTGATATTTCCTGTTTGTGCAAGAAACTGGCATCACTGCTTATTATCCTACAGTATATCTCTATCACGGCTTTACACAGGTGATTTTGCCCAGCTTTTCATCAACTGTTGTATTCCTTTTCTCCCTGCCAGACCGTCCACAATTCGGTCATGCAGCATTCGGCTATAGACACTTCACTTGTTCGCTGTGCTGCCTTTACTTTAACAGCTGCCAAAGAGATGCAATTGCAATCCTACTACTACAGGTTACTCATTGATCATCCACATGTACTTTCATTAAGTACTATTGTAGACCTTTTGATCCCCAGAGAATCAAGTTTCTCAGAGCAACCACTAGGTATGTAGTAGCCTATCCCCCAGCTGTTGCTACATGCAAGTCTCCCAATGAACAGACAGTAGTTTGCAGAAATTGATTACCTGCAATCAGTCTTTGTTCAAGGGAATAGAATTACCACCTACTGTAGTAACAGCACCCACCCTACCCACCCAATACCTTGCTAGGTCTGTTGGTTTCTCTCTTCATTCCAATTACTGCTAATACCTGTTTTCTCCTTTGGTTACAGAAGCTTCAAAGATCAGAAGAAATAGCAGCTGATAGTAAATACTGTTCACTCTGCATCCACTAGTCTTTAGTAATTTCTTTGGTACGCTAGTACAGTTCTCGGCAGGGGTGCCAAGAGGGGGGAGGAGAAGGTACTAATTACCCAGGCCTGGTCTTGAGGGAGAGACCTAGCGGGGTCCTGTGTCTGACACCGCCCCCTCCTCCCTGTCAGCTGAGTCTCCTCTGCCTGTGGGGGGGGGCAATTATCCTGATCTCAGTGCACCCATTTTTTTTTCCTGAAGGGGGTGTGGCTATGCCTCCACCAATTAGGTCATGCCCCCTTCCCCCGGGCGTGGCGTGGCTCTTAGCAGCCCTCGTTCTCGGTGTTACATCTCTCTACTCACGTCACCATCTGTACACTTCTGTAAGTTTTGCAGGGGGTGGGCTTTGGCATGCAGGTAACCTCACGTGCACATGACCAGAGTGACTGCTGCCATGCATGTGATGTGTGGCTGTCCCTGTGTGTGACACGTGTATTTGTGTGTGACACATGCATCGTGCACATGATTCGCACACACATTCATAATGTGCGTGCATGCGCGAACCACCAGAGTCACACCAGCCCACTTTCCTAGCTGTGGAGAAGGTAAGTGAAGCATTTTTCACTTTTCCTTCTCCAGCAACAGTCGGGAGGTTTGCACTCCTACCCACCAGCATCCTGTTCCCTAGAACAAAGACAGTTTGCAGGTCATACATTCTTGCAAACTACTGTTTCACTGACACTTCTCCTTACCATTACTGTCTAGATAGTATTTTTCATTGGTTTCCTTATTTGAGAGGGCATGGCCATGCCCCCATGATTGGCCAAGCCTCCCCCATCACCTGGGCTCTCCTTTGCTGTTGACGGACCTGGGGAGAGGAAAGCTCCTTACACAGCACAGACTGACTCCTCCTCCCTCATGAGCTTGGCCGCTACCAACAAGCATAAGTAGAGGAACAACTCTGGAATGGCGAGCAGATTGGCTTTCTATAATTGCAGCCCCTTCAATGCTTACCCCAGACTGATCCATTTTAACATCAATGGTTGGAGACTGTTGAGAGATTCAGGAACACAATCCTCGATTACCTCATTTAAGGGCTTATTTATCAAATCATATTTATGGGATACCCGCATGTATTAAGTACACCCTGAATGTATCTATGGGGACCGCAGCAGATATCTGTGGTATCTTCTTTTATCCCCAATTTTCATTCTCAAAAGAAGTCCCCACAGGAGTCTATTGGGGCTGATACAATGCCAAATTTACCAAGCTCCCCACTGATGTCTACTTGCACATATGCCGACATCCATCACTGTGCCAGCATGTGGGGGGGTCAGAAGGAGGAAGTGATTGGATATATAATCACTTTACTTCTTATTGAACGCCGGACAAGTTCCCTTTGGAGTCCCTGTCCCAGTGGATAGTAATGATATATCCCGGTGATCAAAGGTTCCTTATTGCAGCGATAGGGAATCTTTAATACCAGAGGCATAACACAAAAATATAATACATTTGCACCTAATAGAAATAACATGATCACATGTCTACTCTTAGTATAATTAGAATATTCATCAATATTTTAGTTGTGTCATGCAGGAGAATGGGACATATAGCAGTGAGGTTTCAAACTGATTGCAGTAGAGCACAGGTTCTCAAAGTCTGTCCTCAGGACCCCAAACAGTGCATGTTTCCAGGTCTCCTCACAGAATCACAAGTTGAATAATTAGTTCCGCCTGTGAATCTTTTAAAATGTGTCAGTGAGTAATGAGTACACCTGTGCAGCCTGCTGGGTGACCTGGAAAACGTGACCTGTGTGGGATCCTGAGGACCGAGTTTGAGAACCACTGCAGTAGAGAATAGAGAATAAGAGAGCAAGGTGAGAAAAAAATCGCCCATCACCCACAGTTATTTTTATGTCAGGTTGTATAACAGACATAGGAGGAAAAATGTCATGTTCAGTTTTAACAATGTTGAGTTTTAAGCAGCAAGAGGTATAAAATAGGAAACAGCTGCAAGGCAGAGAGGAAAATGAGCTGTTAGTGAAGATAGGTCAGGAGCTCAGAGATAGCTGAATATAGAGGAGAGCGTTAAATTAGGAGAAAAGGGAACAAGCTCTTTGAAGTGCTGGTTGTACTCTTTCCATAATGTGCATTCCTTTTTGGGCTCATAGGTGGGAACGTATGACCTAAGATGACGGCAGTATATTACACTTTCTAAATGGTGACAACAATTTATATCAAAGTAATTCTATATTTCTGTGTAAGATACCAAGTTGCAGAGGTATAGCGTGGAGCCATGGCACCTGGAGCAAGTGCAATCTACAGGACCCCTCCTCCATTTCAGTAGTTACCCTTGGTGGTGTCACATATCAAACTGTCTTAGCAATGGCTCTGTATAAAGTACTATAGATTTAATTTTACTAAGCATTTAAAGTAACACATAACCATACAACTTCAATGTATTAATTGATATATATTACAAAATGATACCATTCTTTACTCACTGTAATTCCCCTCACTTACCCTCATTCCTTTACAGCATACCTCATCCACAGAAATACCCCACTCACCATCTCTCTGCATCCTTACCTTCCCCTCTCACTATCACCCCCCCCGACACACCAACATGCTCCCCTCCTGCACACCAACATGCCCCCATGCACACCAACATACTCCTCCTGTACACCAACATGCTCCTCTTGCTCACCAATGTGTCCCCCTGCAAACCAACATGCCCCCCTGTACACCAATATACTCTTCCTGCACACCAACATATTCCTCTTGCAGAACATGCCCCATTGTACAAAAACATTGCCCCCTGCACATCAACATGCTCCCCTAACACCTATATGCCACTTATGGGTGTGGTGCAGACACCATGAGGCCATGGACCCCAGTTGTCAACAAGGTACCGTGCCTGGTAGTGGTTGGATAATGGTGGTGGGTTGTGTTTATGTGGCATGGGTTGGGTCCGCTGGTCTGCCTGAACTTGTCATTGACTGGTAACCACTAAGTTACATTGCTTGATGACCATTTGCAGCCCTTCATGGACTTCATGCACCCCCACAACTATTGAATATTCCAGCAGGATAATGCACCATGTCATCGCTCCCAATTTGTCCAGAATTGGTTTGAGGAGCATTCTGGAGAGTTCTGGCAAATGGTGTGGCCACCACATTTGCCCGCCCTGAAACCAATTGAGCATTTATGGGATGTGGTGGAGAGGTCCATTCGCACCCAAGATCCTGTACCTCAAATATCAGGAAGCTATGGGAAGCTATCAAGACGGCATGGGTCAACATCTCTCCAGAGTTCTTCAGTCCACTTGTGGAATCAATAGCACGTTGAGTTGTTGCACTTTGCCAAGCTAGAGGGGGTCCTACATGACACTAGGCATCTATCCCATGACTTTTGGCACTAGAGTGTATATAGCAGCCAGTTGCGGTACTTGGGGTGGGCAAGCAGGGCTATTGCCCGGGGTGCAGCAGCCTGAGGGCATGGCAGCTGTCACCCCGCCGGTGCAGTCTAATCTGAAAATGCCCATTCACTCTTGCCCACCGCCATTATAGTTATAAACTGTGGCCAGCATTCTAGGAGACTGGAACTTCCAGTGGGAGGAAATAAAACAATGCACAGTTTGGGTAGATTACTGAAACTGTGTGCTGTTTTCTCCCTCCCACTGGGAACCCAAGACTCCCAGAATAACGGTGCCAGACATGACAACATCACGCCGTGTGAAGTAATCTCGCATGGCATTCTGGGAGTTGCTACAGGGAGAGAGGACAGGAGCAGTAGCAGCAAGGAGGAGGGACCTGCCTCCCCCCCAGCAAACAGTGCCCTACCCGGGCAGTGTTTTTTTTTGGCCCTGCCCCTCGATCAAGCCATGCCCCCGAGTTCAGGGCGCCAAAGGAAACTTTCACCCTGAGCTCTTCAAGGTTCATAGCACCCTGCTTTCCAGGAACAAGTGCAAGAAATTTACACGGTGGCTTCTACGTTACTTTGGCTTTCCTCACATTTGCAAGTTCTCTGTACATGTCTACAAAGTTGACATTTAGAAGGAAAATTTCTGTACCGATCCTAGAGAGGATCCTTGCAGTGACTTCTGAGGTAAATATTACTGCAACAAATTTAAATATATATATTTTTAAATACAATCTTTATTGAAGCAATAAACAATAAATACGCACATTTATATATATTATTAGTATTTTTAGCTTGGATAGATTAAAACATAATGGATTTGCCTATGATTCAGATTTATTTGCATATCTTTAATGTAACCTCTCTGAAGTTTTTACAGATCTAAAGTATGAAATATTTAGTCGTCCTTTACACAAATTCTGTTCAATGTTCCAGGAGATACAATGAGTTCTTTCCTATAGGATTGGCAGGTGTTATGTGTCCTACTTTGCATGTTTTTTGCATTGCAGCTATTTATGTCTAATTTACATTGAGACACCAAGGACCATAGGAAGAAACTAGAGAAGTTTTCAGCATTCCTCCCTTGTGAATGAGAATATACATTTGCCTACGGTGTACCCATAGGTTACACCAAATGGCTGTAAGTCAGTAATTTCTTAGCTGGAATAATACAAAATTTATAGAACATTACAACATATTTATGTACCACATACAATTATCTGGCATAGGAGCCCCTTGTCTTCGATGCTCTAGGACCCCAAAATACTTGATTTATATCTGTCAGCATCTATAGATAAATTAATCATCAGGACAAGTGGACACTCACTCTCACCAGGGACAGACTGGTGCCATACCTCACGAGGAGTGCTGCAAGCTGCGGGGATTGGTACATCCCTGCCTCTCTGCATGCCAGCCTAGCAAAGCACCTGGAGGCGGAGCTGCTCAACTAGGTGTGAACATCATGTAGTATGGAGCTGTGGGGCATATGTTAAAGGCTGAAGAGCATGTAAGGGGCATGGGGTTCACTTCAGGACCACATGGGGAGCATCATCGCATAAAACAGAAACTTTTGTGTATGTGGAGGGACACTCTCCTCCCTTTTGCATTCACATCTAATGCCCCAGCAGCACCCAGACACACCCTACACCCTCCCCCCTGCACACACTTTCACATCCAACACCCCAGCAGTACCCAGACACACTCTCCTCCCACTGCATTCATTACCAACATCCCAGCAGCCAGCCACCTGCCTGCATTCACCACTAACACCTTAGCAACAGCAAGACACACACATCTCTATGGATTCACTTCCAACGCCCTAGCAGCACCCAGACACACACACACACACTTGTATTTACTACTAACAACCTAGCAGCACCCACACTCCCTTCAGCATCGACTACGAACACCCCAGTAGAGCCAAGACACACACCTTCCCCTGCATTCTCTGCCAATACACCAGAAGAATCCACACACTCTCCATCTGCATTCACTGCCAACACTACAGCAGCACCCAGACACACTCTCCCCCCTGCATGCACTACTAACACCTTAGCAGCACCAAGACACACACCATCATCCCCCTGCATTCACTATTAACACCCAAGAAGCATCCAGACACACTCTCTTCAGCATCCACAAACACACCAGCAGCACCAAGACTCACACCCCCTGCATTCACTGCCAACACCCCAGCGGCACACAAAACAAACACCCTCCCCCCTGTATTCACTGCCAACACCCCAGCAGCGTCCAACACACACCCTTCCCACTGCATTTACTGCCAACACCCTGACAGCACCCAGACAACCCCACCCCATCTGCATTTGCTGCTAACATCCCAGCAGCACCCAGACATTCTCCTTACCCGCTGTATTCACAATACTTCATAAGCACCCAGATACACAACCTTCCTCCCTGCATTCATTACTAACACCCCAGCAGCACCCAGACGCACACCACACTGCCTCTCTGGATTCACTGTTAACACTCCAGCAGCACCCAGCCACTCTTCCCACTCCTACATTTACTACTAACACCTCAGCAGCACCCAGACACACACCCGTCCCCTCTGCATTCATTACTAACACCCCAACAGCACCAAGGCACACACCACTCTCCCCCTCTGCATACATTGTCAACACCACATCAGCACCGAGACAAATGCTCTCCCTGCATTCACTACTAGCACCCCAAAAACACTGATGCACACACACTCCCCCTGCATTCACTACTAGCACCCCAGCATTACCTAGACACACACCCTCCCCTTGTAGTCACTGCCAACATCTCAGCAGAACCCAAACACACAACCTTCCCACTGCATTCACTGCCAACACCCAAGAAGCACCCAGACAACACCATCCCCATCTGCATTCAATGCTAACATCCCAGCAGCACCCATACATTTTCCTTACCCCCTGCATTCACTACTAAAACCTCAGCAGCACCCACACACCCTTCTCCCCTGCATTCACTACTAACACCCCAACAGCACCAAGACACACACACCATTCTCCCCCTCTGCATTCATTGCCAACACATCAGCACCGAGGCACATACCCTTTCCCTGCATTCACTACTAGCACCCCAGCAGCACCCATGCACACACACTTTCCCTGCATTCATTTCCAACACTCAAGCAGCACCCAGACACACACTCCTCCCAAAATTAACTAGCAACACCTCAGCACACAAACACTACATGTTGCTGATCAGGGTCTTCCATTCTTGATCTTTGCTGCTCCCACAGCAACAGCAGAGAAAGCAGATCCCATGCATGTGTGAGGGGGAAGAGCCAACAAAGGAGGGAGGTGCCATGCACTCCAGCCTCTGTCCCATCCTTTTTATGTACATTGGTGTGGCCTCCATGCTGGAGGTCTGTCCCTAGAAAGACCAGGGTGGGGCCATGGGAGAGGATAGTACATTTGTGCACTAGAAGGTGTATTACAGCTGTTCCACTGGCACGGGTCACTTTGTATAATATTACTTTTCTAGTAGAATCAGGGTATATCCAGTAGTTATTGTACATTTGTATAGTAAAGCAGGATCCAACATTACATGTAACTTGCATATATCACTGAATACCTGAAAAAATAAAGTGCATGGAATATTTATTATGTGAATCAAAATAGCTTGTGTCGTTACAGTTTGAATATTTGTCCTAGAGATGTGCGCCAACCTCCATGTTCTAATTCATCATCGTGTTTTGGTTTTGCCAAAACTGTCCTTACGTTTTGGTTTTGGATCTATATTTTTTTCAAAATGTTTTAAAAACAGCTAAAATCACACAATTTGGGCCTGATTTTGTTCCTACAGTATTATTTACCTCAATAACATTAATTTCCTGTCATTTCCATTCAATTTTGACCACCTCACAATATTGGTTTCACTACATTTCACAAATATATGCCAAAGGCTGCAGCGAGCTGGCTGGCTAAGTGACAGAACAGCTTCCGCAAACGCATGACAGTTTAAAAAAATATAGGATATCTATGAAACATTGCCATATAGCAGTGGCAGACAGGATGGCAGTTTAATAAACTATAAAATGTCAGCCCCAAACAGCACATAATGCAAAGAAAAGAGGTGCAAGATGGAATTGTCCTTGGGCTCTTCTACACACCCTTATGTTATATATTAAACAGGACATGCATAGCTTAACAAACCTATCACTTCAGCGACAAGGACTGCCACTTGTGGCTGAAGAGATTGGTTTGTTTGGGCCCCTACAAAACCAGCTACCAATTGCCAGCTGACATTGCTGTCAATGATCTCTACATACAGACTGGCTCTTCAGAGGCAAATTGTCCTCGTCATTATCATCCTCATCCCCATCAGTGTGTACATCATCTTCATACAATATTAATTTGTCTCCACTGGAATCCACCATTACAGGTGCCTCTGGACTTTGACATAATTGCCAGTATTGGCCTTCATTGTTGAATTTGTAGATAATTTTGATGAAGATCTTCTTTTCCACATTTTGGAGGAAGTAACCTCCTACGCCGATCACTGACAAGGTTCCCGGCTGTGCTGAAATCTCTTTCTGAGTAAAGACTGGAGGGTGGGCAGCTTAAGAAAAGCAGAGCCAGTTTGTGCAAGGGACTCCAAATTGCCTTTTTTTTCCTGCCAGTAGTCAAAGGGACTGTCTGACATGCCTATTTGGATGCTGTCATTAGAATAATCCGCAACCATTCTTTGAATGGTGACTGTATCAGATTGCATTGTGGTAGAGGTGTCACTAATTTTAGGCAATTCCAGATGTCAAACTCTTGCGTTGACTTATCTGCATCACCTGTGAATCTCTTAGGAAAGCTGTTTTTTTTCCTGGCAGCTGCAATTCTCTGAGAAACTGAAGGAAGAGACTTTGGCATGTCACATGCCGCTTGAGCTGACATCTTGCTCGACAAGAGCTATTTGCATTTCTTCAGATTTGTGTCTGTTGGAAAGAAAGACATGACTTAAACCTAGGATCAAGCATGGTCGCCAAAATGTATTGATCCAATTTTTAGATGCTGACAATCCTTGGAACCTGGAAAATCTAATAAAAGAATTAATCTACAAGTCCAATAAACGGAATCGCTTTGTTTCAGCTCCTCCTGCCATTTCTCGAGCTGCTTTTCCAAAAGTCTAATTAGGGGAGTCACCTGACTCAAACTGGCAGTGTTTGAACTCACTTCACAGGTGACAACTTTGAAGGGTTTCAGCACCTTGCACAATATAGAAAATATTCTGTACTGCCTTGGAGTAAGGTATATTCTCCCTATGTCATGGCTCGTTGTGTAGCTTTGGATGGCTTTTGCTATTTCTCCATCCGCTGAAGCATATAAAGGGTGGAATTCCGTCTTGTTCCTACCTCTTGCTTCAGCTGGTGGCAGGGCAAATGAAACTGTTTTTGCAAGTGCTACAATCTTCTACATGCAGCTGCGGAATGCCAAAAATGTCCCAACATTTTTTGGCCACAGACAGCATCTCCTACACAACCCTGTCATTTTTCAAAATATTATGCACCACCAAATTGATTGTGTGAGCAAGAAATCACACATCCCGAGGAGAGTCCAGGTAGGGTAAGCCAAGGAAAAACATGCTCACCGACAGCAACACACTGCGCATATAGTATAATTGACCTACTGATCGTTATTGACTGTTATATATCACAGACACAGTAACATGGCCTGAAGTTTTTATCAAAAAAAATATACAAATTTGTGTTCACCAAAAAAAAGTGAACACCGACTGTGACATACAGTACTGCACAGATAGTATAAGGCAGTGGCCCTTGACCTAATGACTGTTATACATCACAGACACAGTATCAAGTTTTTTATCAGAAAAAACTTTAACACAGCCCCCAGCATGGGAGGCCATAGTCAGACGGAGAAACTGCTGGCGCAAGTTTCGGTGGTGCGACTGGCAGTGGTATATCAGGACTCAACAACCGGTATTACAGCATGCATGGGTGCCAAAAGTGGGCAACTTAGTCCTTGTATGTTCGGCTGCACTGATGTACACAAAGGAAGGAGTTTGCAGGGCATTTGCATAAATTTGCAGACGCTGCTGCTTGCGACTCAGACCCATTATCTCCAAATCATTGTCTGGAAATGTCAGGCATTATAGTCTCTACTGTTCAAGCCGCAATGAAAACACTATATTGGTAAATGAGCAAAGTGCCCGCTCACCTGCTCTGCACCCTCCTTCCTACATGCAGCACAAATGAAACCTATGACTCTGTAAATGAAGATCATGTTGCCGGTCACATATCAGTGTCATTATGCCTATGATTAATTGCAACCTATATAAGATGTAATTATATCATTGTTTTGTTTTCAAGCATCCAAAAATATATGAGTAATGTTCAGACAATGGTAATGGTTTATATACAATGGTAATATTACAAAACTAGTCTTCCTTACAGTACTAAATGGTGAAACTAGGTCAATGACGCACAATCACTAGCCATGCACTACATCTATCCCTGTGATCCGATATGCTTGGTATTAAGGTACCTGTTAACATATGTTTATAATGTTGCCAAGTAACCCGCCCGGTTTTTATTGCTCTTTCAAACAAAGGGCATATTGTTGTGCTTACGTGCTTTCTGGATTGTACTACAATATATGGCTGCTATGTGTAATGTATTAACTAAAAGAGGCACTGTGCACACACTAATATTTTCCTGTAAAACTGCATGGTTACTATATAGGAATACACACCTGCGCTATACACATCACTCCTAGTATTCACATAGCTAATGATATGATCATAAATAGATGTTGCTTCCATGCTAGGACATTATAACATCACAGTGCCATCTATGGACTGAAAAAAGTAATAATAATAATTTGCAACCTACAGTAACAGATAAATTAGAGCTCAGGGCATTTTGACAGTAGAGTGACTACATTTGAGTGGTGAAGAGTGCGCTTGAAAATGTCTAAGGATGGTGTACCTACCCACATTTAGGGGTAAATTTACTAAGATTCGATTTGGACCCGATTTGCATTCTCAGGTGATATCACTTTTTTGCAAATGGGAATTTATTATCATTAAAAGTTGGGTGATTTGTAAATTTTTTCAGGGTGAAATCGGGTGGTTTAATGCCGCAAATTCTTCCGTTTTGAACAATAGAAATGATATCACCATCGGCTCAATTCGGAAGTACTTTTCATTTATTTTCTGCCTAAATCAGGAATTTACCATTATTCGTTTTGCTAAAGTCGGGCGATTTACACTCAAATCGGGGACTCAATAGAAGTTTTAAATGCACCACGTCCTGAGCTGCGAGTTGTCATTCAACATACACAATTCCAAGTGATTTGTGTATGTTTATTAATGGAAAGTGTGTTGTAAGGTTTAATTTTTTTTTTTAAATTACGTAGGGTACCCCCTCCAAAAAAGCATAACCAGCCCCGGACTTTTCATAGCCAGCCCTGGTTGTCTAACTACAGGGAAAAAAAAACTTACAACAACAAGCACTGGGCTCTGGGAACCAGTCATAGTTCTGGAATTACAGGGGAAAAAATGTGTAGGGTCACTCTGTAATTCCCAGACCCAGCAATGGACCCTTTCTAGCGTGGGGGCTGATGCCACAGCTAGGGGAGCCCTTCACCAGACCCCCCCCCCAGCCGCAGCATCAGTCCTGACCACTAGTCAGCCCACCCCAATAAAGGGGTCCCCCTCTCCAGGGCACCCCTGGCCTAGGCTGAGCCTGGGGCTATCCCCACCACAGTAGGGTGGTGGGTGGCGGGATGATAGTGTATAAAAAATAAAATTAACATTGTCTTTACAGCCCCCGCCTCTCTCAGCCAATGGACGGCTCCTCCATTGAAGTCCAAAGTTTATTCTGCGGTTTCCACTATTGACTTCAATGGAGGAGCCGTCCATTGGCTGAGAGAGGTGGGGGCTGACCTCTCTCAGCCAATGAACGCTCAGATATGGCTCTACAAAGGCAGAAGCCGCGTCTGAGCATTTCATTCAGGAGTTAACAACCATCCTGGTTGTTACCTGTTGCGTGGATCGGGATTTTCATTTTTTTATTTTAAGACCTTGGATGCCTACTTTGGACAAGGGGACCAGTCCTGGTAATGTAGGGGAGTATGTGCGCGTGTATGAATGTAATAATACTTTACTTTCACAGTGTGTGTGTCTTGTGTTTTTTTAGACATTTCTTTACAGGTGAACTACAGGTACCAGCGGGCCCTTAATGTCCCGCATGCTGGTACTTGTGGTTCTCCAAGGACCAACATGTGGGGGATGCTTGCTGGGACCTGCAGTTCTACTGTTACGACAATGTTTATACTTTTTTTTTATACCACACATACACTGTCAACCCGCCACCCAGGGATGGCGGGGATAGCCCCAGGCTATCAGCCTAGGCCAGGGGTTCCCTGGATAGGGGGACCCCTTTATTGGGGGGTCCCCAACTCCCCAGGGATCCCTGGCCTGGGCTGACTAGCGGTCAGGGCTGATGCTGCGGCTGGGGGGGCCCGGTAAAAAGGCTCCCCTGACTGTGGAATTACAAGGGGACCCTACACAATTTTTTCCCTGTACTTAGACAACCAGGACTGGCTATGAAAAGTCCGGGGCTGGTTCTGTTTAAGGGGGTGACCCCACGTAAATTTTTTAACAAAAAAAAATACATTACGATGTAAAAAAATTAAAAAACAGGCAGCCTTTCACTGATATGTGCAGCCTGCTTGTTTGGGAGAGGAATTCAGGCAGTGAAATCGGGACTTCAAAACAGACATGATCGACCAAATACACCATCAAGCAAAACGATCCTGTCAAAACCGGGACCTTGGTAAATTCCTGATTTTAAAAGTGAAAAAAAACGGCCATTTTGAATCGAGTTCGGTTGAATAACGGGACAAATTGGGACCAAATCGAATCTTAGTAAATTTACCCCTCAGGCTTTGGTATTCTATTACCAGCTGATCAGGCTTCCCCTCAATGCGGTAGCATTCGCCATCTTCAGATGGAGTTTGCTACCGCTACCCACGCCTTCCCTGTCCGGCTCCTTCCGCCGGACGTCGGGGCTCTTGTGTGCATGCGTGACCTGTAGCCGCTCGCTGGGACAGCTAATTTTCTAATCAGCTTTCTAGGCGCCGGAGTAATGATGAATTGCTCCGGTGTCAGCAGCGAGTCAGTGTGTTAATTATCAGGGTCAGTTTGGACCTCGATAATTAATATCTTGAATAGGCCCCTTAGGGGAGATTTATCAAGCCTTGGAGAGAGATAAAGTGGAGAAGTTGCTCAAAGCAACCAATAAGCTTCTGTCATTTCTAGCACAGTCTTGGAAATGATAGTTTAATGCTGATTGGTTGATTTGGGCAACTTCTACACTTTATCTCTTTCCAAGGCTTGATACATCTCTCCAATAGCTAGAGATGTGCAGTTCAATCTTCCTGAAAACCTGAACACACTCGAACTTTGGGGTTTCCGAGTCGTTTCAAGTCCTGGCTCGGATCACTTTTGGAGTTCCAAGTAGAACAGAGTCCCGACTCTGGTTTACTGTAAGTTCGGAATTCAGATTTCAAAACTGAATCTCGGTTTTGGATTGCATGTAAAGTGTAAACAGGTCTAAATTACATGATTTTAGCTGCTTTTATCAATTTTACAGCAATCCAAACCCAAAACTAGATCCGAACGAAAACACTTTTTGCCAAACCGTAGCATTTTAGAGTGATTTTGCCAAAACGTGGGGATCTGCGCACATCTCTACCCATAACCCCTTCCACTGGTCACCTTTTTAAATATTGAGCAATGTACATTGAGCAGTGTACACAGACAGATGACCGCAATTTACAGTGTTTTGCCTAACTGGGTTGTTATCCGCACCAAAAAGTGCACAGTTTTACAGGATTTATTGCATTTAGCTTCTCATAAATAATAAATAATAGTGTGCACATATACACTTTAACATAGTTATTCTTAATTCTAGAGCTAATCATTGATCTGGCTATTAGTGTTATTCTCTAATGGATATGAAGCAGATTTGAGTTCCAAAGTTACTGCCATCCCGAACATTAGAGAAGAATGTATCAGCGTGGCAGGAGGTACAGAGTGTGACATCTCTGCTCTTGTCCACAATGGTATCGTCTTGGATATTCTGTGGCAGGATGCCACCACGTTCCAGCAGAATCCTGAGGGCAAATAAATGTAATCAGGTAACTTAGAATATTCATTTTACAGGTGATTTACCTCCAAATGT
Organism: Taudactylus pleione; assembly: GCA_031769625.1. Taxonomy (NCBI): domain Eukaryota; kingdom Metazoa; phylum Chordata; class Amphibia; order Anura; family Myobatrachidae; genus Taudactylus; species Taudactylus pleione. The sequence continues at coordinate 15,314,948 of JAUIMM010000005.1, read as the reverse complement.
CATTTAGCCTCAGAACTTTAAAAAAAAAAAAACAACAATACACAAAAGATTTCCCGCCATTTATGTTATATCATAGGATACATTTTTTTTTTCAAAGTAGAGCGTCACGTAAACACACTGCAATCAGCCATATCTGAACTCTGACTCAAACGTCAGCCCTGGTGCTCCAACAGGAAGCTTGTAACGATGACTGAACTGAACTTACAAAATACATTTAACCAGAAACAGCACAGAACCACCCAAATAAACAGAGGACAGCCAATAAAAAAGCTGCAATTGGCCCCAAAAATGTTCCAAAGAGCCCGGAGAACAAATGCATGATCCCAGATCGCAGGATTCTGCTAGCCTGTGGGAGAGACAGTCTAACCCTATCCCGTGACTGCTATTATTTACAGTGCTGGACTAATACGATATAATCCTAATTTATATAAACTCTAGTGGACTAGAGATAGAAATTCAATAGTTGATGTACATTAAACACAGAATCTATTGGCAGATAAGAACCACTTGGCTCATCTAGTCTGCCCTTTTAAACATTGACTGGGATCATTGGTTTGCCTTATACCATGAGGGTTTGGGAAAGGTTTTCTAGTCATATCAGGTCACCCAGTTGTGTATAGAAGCCTCCTGTAACATGTTCAGTGTTATGTTGGTGTATTTTATATACAGGAGGTCTAAATATATAGTGCTACAATAGGGATGTAGATATGTGTAACATATTAATACATTTCTAAGTACAATAGGCTGCACTGAATGTGCTCCTTACTAGCGGTTCCCTCTGGAGAACTTCTCTTCATGAATATTTGACACAAATGAAGAAGAATATAACTGTTAAACCTCCTCCACTGCTACAGCACATATCCTATTTACAGACGCTTGTCTAACACAAGAAAAGCATCTGGTCATGAAACCTGTCTAATCCTGTACTGTGCTTTCAAGTGAAACTTCAGAATATATAATTCAGTGCACTACCAAACAACATCAGATTTAGTTTCCTTTATAGGTAGTGATCTGGAATCCCCACGTATAGGGCACTCGTTATACTCCTTGTTTCTTTATTTTGCTAAACTGCTTCCCTCAGAGTCATGGTAGCCAGCCTATTGTCCTCAGCTCCTCTTGTGAAAGGTTTACAGGAGCTAGAAATCAGTTTCCTTTGACAGAAGCACAAGTTTCATTGCCATTCGGGATTGTGGGAATCACCCATATTGTCACCATATTTTTTTTTGTTACCTTTCCTTTGCTAACAATATTTAGTCTATGGGCACTATATACATTATACTTTAAGAACAAAACAAAATCACTCCGTTGGCAATACATTCTAGTGGAGGTTTGTAAGACACGTGATTTATCATTAGAATCTAAGATCATACTCTAACAAAACAGCTTTGAAACTGAAGGGAATTTATGGAATGTTTGAAGAAAAAAAATAGCACAACAGTATTATATCTAGGATAACATAGTCAGTGCATCGGTCATGTTGTGGTTACTGCGAATTCAATATGTGGCGTAGACACTGTGGGGCTGATACTGACTCCACGTCCTTGTCTGCGTCTTTTGCCATTTGCATGTCTGTGACTTTATGCAAATGCTGCTACAAACAATCTGCATGTGCAAGAAACAAGACGCCCACTTTGTGCATCTTTAGATACTCAAATACCGCTTAGTACATATTTAGGTGCAACCATTAGACACACCATCAAAACTTGCACCAGCCCCATGCTAGATGCAGATTCTCTGTCAGAGTATGGCCTCCAATGTGAGTGATTGTACTGTATATCTTAGTTTCCAACCACTACAGCGACACGCCCATATACTCCCATAAAACGGACCATCTTCCCGTCACCGCCCAGGAGCACCCAATACATTTTGAAGACATTTCTGAGACCGTGAGTCCCCAAGCATCTCAATCACAACTGCGACTCTGGGCCTAATGCGCATGCCCTAATGCGCATGCGCGAGACCCGCATAGCGACAGCCAAGCTGTCGCTATGGGTCTCGCACCAAAGGTGGTGTGCCGTCGATGGTGACTAACAGCACGCCCCCTTTGGTGGGCGTTGTTGCCCAGACGGAGGCGTTCCCATGTGAACGCCTTCCGTCTGGAGCCGGCCCCACTGACATCACTAGTGATGTCAGTGGGAGTGCTTTTGGCTCTGATAGAGCCAAAAGCACTCCTGGGCTTGCGGCAGCGAGACCCTACCCTCGTCGCAAGCCCGATGGTCGCGATGGTCTTGACCATCGCGGCCATCTTTTTGGCCGCTCGCATAAGCTGTGGGTGGTCACCCACAGCTATGCGAGCGGCCAGGAGGCCGCTCCATTTTTAGGTAGGAGGGCCCTGATTCAGAGCGAGCGCTCTGGTCAGAGCGTCCGGCTCTGAATCAGGCCCTCTGTGCGCACGGACTCTGGGCACGTTCTTCGACACAGAAAAAATTGCTCAACGGCGTCTGAATCAGCCACTGTGTATGGAACATGAAAACATGCGGAGGTACAAAACATGTAAAAGGTAAGGACCTGATAATGCACCGCACTGCAGGTTCCTATGTCTGTGTCACACCAGACTTATTGCTATGGTATATACCACATGCTATATAAAACATCAGGAAGATAAATACTGGGGCAGTGTCAGAAATAAATGATCTGGTAATACCATTATAGATCTAGGATGGACATCTCAAAAACATACAAGGAACAACTTTTTGGGCAGAAACGTTTATTTAGCTCTGAAAACTGTGGTATGTGTAATGGCACATGTTATTGTATGTATAACCGCACATGTTATTGTATGTATAACAGCACATGATCTTGTATGTATAACAGCACATGATATTGTATGTATAATGGCACATGATATTGTATGTATAATTAACGACACACGATATTGTATGTATAACAGCACATGATATTGTATGTCTGCAATTTGTATTGTGGAATTTATTTCCCCCAACACTTCTCACAAAACACCACAACTTCTGAATCTTATTTTTACTTCCTTCACATATTTGTACATAGCTCCAATTTTAATGAGTGCATTCAACACAAGCCTGATTTATACTTACATATTCTTCCTCCGTGTGTACAAATCAGCATTACATTACTAATCAGACCAGCTGAAGAGATCTATTGAAAGAATGTCTTGCAAAAATGATCCCTTCTTAGTCTTCAGCTTTATACTTAGGCATGAAGCCAGGACACACACGAATTACACAGATTATGTGTCTGGCTGACTTCAAGTCTCCATTTCACCTGGTTTTAGCCAGACACAGAACTTGCGTAATTCACGTGTCCCAAAAGGGATGATATGGCAAGCCTACTTTTACTAGTCACACACTGCAATACCATAGGCATTGCACCGATATCAGCATATAGTATATGTGTCTCCAAAATGACTGTAATGTCCAACAAGGATTTAATTGATATTAAGAGCATCATTTTTGAGCATGTCGGTAAATGTGTGTTATCATCTTCCAGACACGCTAACAGGCCTCAATGATGCCAAAAGTCATCCATTTGCTCAACTCAAGTCAATTACACTGACAACTATCCAAAGTTTACAAAGTACTTTTGAAATATTCCTGGCATTCTCTTTTAACCACTTGCCTGGCGTGGTCGTATTGTTTGCGACAACACCGGGCTGTGCGTTAACTGATATAGTCACAAACGATGCATCCTGTCAGCAGTGGTGTAACTAGGGCAGGGCGAGCGGGGCACGTGCCCTGGGTGCCATGGGACCGGTGGTGCGATGGGGGGGCACGCGCCGCTGGCCACGGTACCAGCCCGCCCTAGTTAGCCAGTGTAGTGCCGATCTCTGTGAGTGCGGTCAGCGCTACACATTTACACAGGACCGGCGCTAGGCTTCCCAGCCGGTCCTGTGCTGCACAGCTGGGCCCCTTCCCTCCCCCTGAGCGCCTGCCCAATAGTGCCAGGAGGAGGGTGGCAGGCGGGGCTCAGGCTGTGCTAACACATACACATCGCTGCCAGCGCTGGCGGCGATGTGTGTGTTAACCAGCAGCCAATTAGAGTCAGGCGCCTCTCATTGGCTGCTGCTGCTACTGCACACACATCACCGCCAGCGCTGGCGGCGATGTGTGAGTTAAACATCAGTCAATGAGCGTCAGATAGACGCTCATTGACTGCTGCAGCCGCAGCGCCCACTGCAAGAGCCGGCTCCTGCAGTGGGTAATGGGAGAGACTTCATGATGTCCGTCTCTCCCATAATGCAGATCGCGCCAGCCTGGGAGGACTGACGTGCGGACTGCAGCATGGATTCAGGTAAGAATTTTTACTTTATTAATTGTTTCATTTCAGTGTGTATTTATCATGGGGGGGGCTAAGGAGGGGACTACTACTGGGGGCATTGCTTCGGGGGGGCAGAGGCGGGTTCCACTACTGGGGACTACTACTGGGGGGGACACTACTGGGGGCACTGCTTCGGGGGGGACCACTACTGGGGTCTACTACGGGGGGAGCTATTGCTAAGAAGGGGACTACTACTGGGGGCACTGCTTCAAGGGGGAGGATGGGAGCACTACTGGGGGCTACAACTGGGGGGGATACTACGGGGGGCACTGCATTGGTGGGGACACTACTGGGGTCTACTACAGGGGGCACTGCATTAAGGGGGACTCCTCCTGGGGCCACTATAAAAGGCACTGTGTAGGGGGGACTACTACTGGGGGCACTGCATTTGGGGGGACCACTACTGGGGACTACTACTAGGGGGACTGTATAAGGGGCACTGCATTAAGGTGCAAATGGAAAGAAATATTCCCAGTGACAAGAAAGGGGTGTGTGTCATGTTGACACACCCCATTTTTCAGTGGCCACGCCCCTTGCAACCACGCCCATTTTTCGCCGTGCACGCACATAGTGGGAGGGGGGGTTTCCATTTTCAAATTTGCCCTCTGCTCCAAATACCCTAGTTGCGCCACTGCCTGTCAGTAACGCACAGTGGGCGGTTGTTGGAAGATAATCTTCCAGCAGCCACCACTAGCAGAAGGACCTCCCTGCCCCCTCTGCAGTGCTGCTGCATCAGTCAGCACAGCAGGACCCCCAACCCGACAGTTGCAGAGAGCAGCAGCCATCGAGGAAATGTAAATTAAACATACACACTCAGTCCCCCAGTGTGTACCTGGCAGCTGCTCAGAGGAGCATCTGCTGAGGAGATCAAAGTCGTGATGGTTGCGATGTTCCAAACATCGATATTGATATTAACAAAATCGATGTTAATGTTATGTGTTTAAAAGTACATTTTTTAATAAAATCGTGTGGGATAAGTTAAAAATAGATGTTCTTGACCTAATTCAATCATAAAAATAAATATTTGTGAGCGATTTATTGGGGAAAAAAAAAGTGGTTAAACAAAGTGGTTAAATGAAGAACCCACTGCATAAAATATTCCAGCATCCTGTAGTCCAACATACTATAGTCCAGCATACTGTAGTCCAGTGGATCCCAAACTGGGTGCCGTGGCACCATGGGGTGCCTCAGGGCATTTGCAGGGGTGCCTTGGGTTGGAGGTCCAGTACAAGTCAAATTATTTTTACTCAGGGTGATAGGCAAAACCAGTGCTGGCTGCTGCCAATCAAAAAATATGTGGACAAAAAAAAAGTGGAGCCCTTTTAACCACCACGTGACTGAACCTAAGGGTGACTTATAAGCATAATTGACTTCATTTAATTTTTAGTGAATTTCTCAATAAGAAACTTTTGCCCCAGGGGTGACGTGGAAAAAATGCTGATACTCTAGGATGCCGTGGTTCTAAAAAGTTTGGAAACCTCTGCTGTAGTCCAACATACTGTAGTCCAGCATACTATAGGCTATTTGAAAAAAGTTTTTAAAAATAGACAGCTGGAAAAGTGAATAGAAACAACCTAATATTTTCCAGCCCAATAGTTTTTTATTCTTAAGAATTTTTACTCTTCAGATTACTTGAACGTTTCTACCTGTTAATTATTACTATGTAGATTAGCACCTTCGTTAAGGGTATCTGCAATAATATAGGATATCTGCACAGGATGCATGCTGGTAAAGTCTGGTTTGGTTACATTTTAATTATTTTTCTGTAGGTACTGTACAAGCACCTAATCTGTTTCCAATGTGAAATAATAAACTCATACTATAGTCACTTTATTGTACATTAATATTAATCAGGATCATTTACACTCAGCCACAGAAAGTATTGAGCTGCTTATTGTTTCTGCAGGAATTTATTGTTTGACAATAACCAGATTTTATTTGAGAAAAATCTCACACTCACCGTGTTGCTCTTCTGATATCTACATATGGGTTTGGCGACTCAATCTGCCGCACACACTGCGGGTCGATGTCATGAAAGGCTCGGGCTTCCTCTTGTGTTAGGGTAAAGCAGCACGGCCCCACTGATGGGCCCAGTACAACCAGTATGTCCTTCACATCACTCCCATACTCTGATGTCATAGCGTTTACGGTGGACATTGCAACTCCTAGCAGCGTCCCTTTCCAGCCTAACAAAGAATTAGTTATATTTAGGTTGTTTTGACGTTTATATACTAACATTGCTCAAAGTTGCAAATTTGCATTAAATCAAAGCAACTAGCTTCTGCAAGGGGCTAATGTACACTTGGAAATAGGCTTATTTATGCTTATGTCCAACTTTGCACAACCTGCAGCTCTGTTAAAACACTGCACTGCATCTACATGAGAATGCCTCATTACATCCCAGGTGTAAGTGTAGTTGCAATTGAAATGCATCACCCATAATTGCGTATGTTCTGTTCCAGAGCATGTCCAGCGCGAATACACCCAAGATACGCTCTGCAAACAGGTACACATTCAAATTTACATCAGCCCCCAGAGTATGTCTTCTCCACTTTTATGACTCATTCAAAGTGAGCCAGTGAGACAGACACTAGGGAATCGATATGAAATACCGCTGGACCCCTTGCCGGCGGTTTAAATCCCGACCCCATCTAGTGGCGCAAGAACTATACCTTTGTTTATTGTGATGTCGATTTTGGAGTGAAAGAGACCACTCCTATGTAGTTTTTTGCAGCCTATAGTGGTTTATGTGAAGCACTGGTGCATTTTCTTTTTGTTTTAATTACAAATCCCGACAGCGCCTGGTCACCACAGGAAGAAATCCCGATCGTCCCTAGGTAAGTATTGACTAACCTAATCTACCCCCTAACCCTCCTTTAGGGTGCCTAACCCTAACCTTCCCCCCCAGTGCCTAACCCTAATCCCCCCTCTAAGTGCCTAAACCTAAGTGCCTAGACCTAACCCTCCCTCCCACTAGCCTAACCCTAACCTCCCGGGGGGGTACCTAACCCTAAGTCCCCCCTCGGGAGCCCTAAACCTAAACCCCGCGGCTGTCCGCTGTGGCGCCCGGCATCCGCTCGATCGGAATGCCGAGCGCCGGTCAAATGATAGGCATCTAGATTTAGATGCCTGTCATTCGTCCCTAGTCGGGATAACATTGTCTGGAAGCCGGCGGTCGGCATTCCGTCCGCCGGCTTCCTGAACTTATACCGACACTAGGGTTCTATCTATCATTGGTGGTTATGGTAACAATCATTATGTGTCAGTGATACAAATGTTAATGAGACTTTAAAAAGTATTTTTATATTATTTTATAGGTTTTAGAAAGTCATGATCTGCTGCTACAAAGGTATAGTGACACTATATAAGGTTAGCCCTTAATCTCTGTGCAATTTATATATGAATTTAATTTCTACTCTGATATTATTAATGTCACAGAAAATAAATCTATAGTACATTGTCTGTGTCCAGTGACACAATGGTCCTGATTCAGAGATGGATGCAATACACACAGCAGCTGTGTCATTGGATGCAGCTGCTGTGTGTAAATGTGCTAATGCTGCAGGAGGAGTCTTGTGTAAATAAACGCCTCTTGCAAGCTTTGTGATCCGCTGCTGCGTCCGAGGGTGCAGCATCATCTGCAAAAACATTGGCCATCTGAGTACCCCTCAGGTTAGTAGGATGGCCTGTTTTTTCCCTCTGACGGGGACACAAGATGCAGACTCAGCACATCTTGAAAACTGGGCCGACAAGTCCCCATTTTCAAGAACATGGACCATCACCGCCCCTTCTCTGCCCCTGTCGTCACAATTAGTGATCAGGGAATGCGCAGTACAAATCCTGCACATGCGCCGAATGTTAAAGCTGATCACAGTTAAGTATAAACCATCAGGCACTACTCTAAATCAGGCCCAATGATCATAAACTGTGACCTAGTTAATGGAAGGTAAAATGTAGCCATGAGGAATGTAATCCATATATATGGGTTATCATAACCAATATAGACAAAACAATGATGATGTGTCATGTGCAAGTCACTTTAGCAGCAGCTAAGTCATGGCTTGAAGACACAATAGACCAGTGATAGCCTGCAGCGCCATCTATCACAGTCTAAGATATTACAGTACAGGACTTCTAATGGCTAATATTTCACATTACAGTATGTACAGACAGTACTGTAGCTGCCAAAATATCCAGATTTGCATCTTCATGATTTTTCCAGGTCGGCTTTATAGAAACACATTTTATTATATCTTACTGAAGAGGAATATAGATAAAGATTTACCAGAGCGTTTTAAAAGAAGGCTGACTATCTTTCAGCAAAAAATATTTACCCTTACCCTAAATGTAAGATTTAAATGAATGAATACTCATAACATTAGCATACCCCATAACCATGTACAATAATAGTTTCCATTGATTGTCCTTCTGAATTTGATCTAGCTTGAGCAGGGCCCTGTCTGCCTTTTGCTGTGATCTGAATTTGTCAAAGAGGAGGAAGAGATGTTGAAGGGGACAATTAAAATTAGTTTTATGGTGCTTTTATGGCAGTTTAGGCCAAACTGCTGGTATTCCATCATTTCCATAGGGTTTTTGCTTCCTCTCCCAAAATATTAATTAAATGCCATCATCCAGTTTTCTGCTCACATCCATTGCTGAGGTACAGATGCAAAACCAAGTACCACTGATATCAGTGTCTTATCTAGGAGGAGAACGTACAGCCAGCCCAGAGCAATGAGGGAGATTACCTGAATGAGCTACACCACATGCCTTCTTTATTGGATCACAGAAAAGAATTGGTATACAGTCTGCCCCAGGAGCTGCTATTGTCACTCCTTTCTGATTGGTCACTATTCCATCATAATAGACGGGTTCTGGTTTTCCTATTATCCAAACAATATCAGCATGATCAACCTACAAATTAAAAGATAAAAGTAAAATGAACAAAACGATTAACAGTTTTCCACTAATAAATTTATGAAGTTAGGGCCTTATTCACAGATGGCCACACTGCCGATCGTTCTGCAGATTGAGCTATAGTTTACCATTGTGTAAGCCTGTAAGCAGAACTGTGCACGTGTAGCGACTGAATTGCTATGACACTTGCAGAGGACTCACTTGCCTACCCTCAGATTAGTCCGGGAGACTCCCGAAAATCGTGTGCCGCTCCCGGCCCCACGGAAAGGCAGACAAGCCTGCCGGCGGCTGCCGATCCCTCAGAGACATCCTTCACTTTTGTAGAAGGCAGCCTCAGCGGCGCACACTAGGCAGCTGCCTAAAGCGGCCTACAGGTAGCACCGGCCCTGTGCATATGCGTATAGCACTTTGCGAAAAAAAGAAAACCCCACAGCTTGGGGGCCGTGACATAATTCACGCTGCATCACGTCATTTTGGCCCCGTCCCGATTCACAATGCCAGTAATCTCGGCATTGTGTAGCGGGGGCAGGGCCAAAATTACGCGATTGTGTGGCCATGCCCCCCACTCCGCCCACAAATGCAGAGTAAGCTGTCCGGCGCACCCCCTTCTGCCGTCCATGCCCCCCTGCTATGCCAATCTGGCTGCTCCCTCCGGGAGTGGGCAGCCAAAATGTTGGCAACCCTAGTGACAGGTAGTCAGCATGTAGAGGAGATACAGGGGGGTGGTTAGAGAAATGCAGGCGTGTCTGGCAGTTTAAACACTTTTTCCTGGGCATCCATAAATTAGCCAGTGCATTCATGCCCGCAGCAGGAGAGAGCCCTCTGCATACACTGTGTCTGCGACAGCTTAGACTTACTCACAAGGCTGATGGCCACCTGATCTGCTTTCGATGTTTCTGGTTTTGTGCACGAGTGGCGGATGACAGATGCTTTCAGTGGACGTCTCTAAACACTGGACGGTAAGTGAGTCATTAGCAAATTTTCGCAATTGCAATTTTAGAGAGATCGCGATTGCATTAGCATACATCTCTGAATCAGGTCCTTAACAAATTACAGTTAACATGAAGTTAGTGTGTCCTATTATTGTGTATACCCATGAGGCATGGACCTACTTTGGTTAAATAATAAGCAGAGTGGCTTAAATACCTGGGCAAAGAGATGGCACTGGGCGGCGGTATTGTGCATATTGCAGCAAATAATAATGAAGTACCATGCTGGATCTCTTCCGCCAGCACCAGCAAAGATTCCCCTCCTCAGTGATTTGCTTTCTGCCGGAAGACTAAAGGTGCATACACACGGTCAGATTTTCTGTCAGATCTGAACGATAATGATTTTAAAAATCGTTCATATCTGAAAGAAAATCTGACATGTGAGTCTGCAACGATGAACGATGCACGTTCCCGCTTGTCAGATAACGATATCTGACATCTGATGTGTTTGCAGTCAGATTTGGACGATTCGATTCATTTTAATACAGTCTAAAATCGTTGGTAAAAGCGTTCATCTGACATATCTGACCGTGTGTATGCACCATAACGCTGCTGATGAAAGGAGGAAGTGCTATACGCATATGCACAGAGCTGGTGCTACCTTTAGACAGCTGCCTAGGGTGCGCCGCTGAGGTCGCCTACTACAAAAGTTGAGTGACATTGCTTGCGACAGCTGCAAGTTTTATTATACGCAGCTGGCGCTATCTAAACACTTATCCCTGCTCTATGCTCCCTGGTCCTTACTTATTACATGTGTGCTGTACAGCCCCAGTAGAGTACTACAACTTCTCCCGAATACAACCGTCACCTTGACAAAGACCCATGGAGGGTAGAAACGCGTCGGAAGCAAGCTGATCAAGTCAGATTTTAGGAGACCGCACTATCAGCCTTTCCCCAGAGAGGAGACCAGCTAGTGGCGTGCACGCCGAGAAGAGCCGGGAGGACCAGAGTGTCACATCTAGCAGACGGGCTGCAGTATCCAGCTTTAATATCATCTTGATGTTCTAACTGCAGCGCCCACCGGGTATACCATCAGCGGGAAGTCTGCATTTGAAGTGGTCCACACAGGTCCGCTGAACTCCAATTTTTTCATCTGGTATGCTGGTTAACAGGCAGTTTTGGTGAATAGCAAAGAATCACAATTTTATATATATTTTTTAATAAAGACACTATTGGTTTTAAATCACTTCCTTTCATTTGTGAATAACATTGGACATTAGTGAGAGATACTTTGTGGGGCACTCTTTTAGAATAAATTAATTGATATCAGGAAATATACATAATTACAGTATAACTTTTAATCGGTTCTCTCTTTAAAGAGATTGAGGATTATTTTGACTCAGAGTGTGAAAATATGACAAAGTCACCCAACAATAAACACCTATAAATGCCATATAGCTGATATCAGAAAATAAATATAATTAAAACATAACTTTTGATCAGATCCTTCTTTAAAATAAATTGGGAATTATTATGACTCGGATTATGAAAATATGATAGAGTCACTCATCAATAAGCTCACATAAATAATATCATATTCATCAATAAGCAAACAGAAATATATTATAGATTCCAGGGAGCACCTCCAGCTATATAGAAAAATTTGGTAACTAATTATTGGAATGTACTAAATTGCTGGTCTATAAATTGAATTACATTTTTGTACTGTTCAGGATATTATTTGTGTTTCTTGTCAAACATTAGTGAGATATATCGCTTTCCTGGAATGGACTAGGAAGTTTTATTTTTTATTTAATTTTAATTGTGCTTAGTGTATATTACACATGCCCCTGTCCGTTTTTGGAGATTGTGGAGTTACACATAAGTTTGGCCGCCGATTATTGCTACATCGTGTTTGGCAATTACTCTCTTGACTCTATTGAACATTTTTCTTTTTGCTAATAAGTTTCAATTGCGCATATATAAAAACAAAGGAGTCTGGCTAAAGTTACAGCGCTGCTGAATTCACATTCAGTCTGATGATATTGTATTGCCCCAGTCTGTGTCTGTTTAAGTGTATCTGTGTATATATGTGTCTGTTTAGATGTGTATGTGTAAAGGGGCCTATCCATTATGCGACCTGAAAAACTGAACGTCTAGTGTTCAGTCCTTCAGGTCGCCGGGTGTGGTGCCCGCACTGAAAAGTGTTCACTGAACGTCATACAGTGCAAGAAACAGACCTCCTATCTGCAAACATGTGGAACCTGACGAGTGTAGTCAGGTTGACGAGCATGATCCACAGATAGTCGGCGTCGGCAAGGACCCAGCGTGCCACGCGCATCGCTGGTCCTTGCCAGCTATCCATTAGACGACTTTGTGAACAATCTGACCAAAACATCCTGGTTTTGGTCGGATCGTTCAAAAAGTTATCTAATGGATAGGCCCCTATACTGTCTGGGGGGAATCAAAGTCTTTTTTGGGAGTCTTAAGTAATGGGCGTCTACTATCTGTCTGTTCAGAATATGGCCCTCATTCAGAGCCACTCGTAAGCGGCAGCTCGTTCGCTCCGAGCGATGTTTGCCAAACTGCGCATGCGTACAGAGCGTTATACGCATGCGCGAACCAGTCAGTGCGGCCGAAATCATGTGCTCGCAAAATAGCGAATGCCTGCTAATTTGAGTGACAGGATGAGGCGTATGTGGGTGGTAACAGGGGAAGGTGCTTGAAAACGGGGAGTGGAAATCAGAACGCAGGCGTGCTTAAAGGTCAAAACGGGCGTTTTATGGGTGTACATATTTAAAACAGCAGCGTCATTGACCACGTCACTGGGTTTTTTTTTAGCCAGAACTGCTCGCAAAATTGTGGTAGCAAAAACCAACCACAAGAATAGCAAGCAGTTCATACCCTGTTCGATGTACTCGATTAATCTAATAAATAGCGGACATGACGTAGGATGCGAGCGGCCAGGGGGCGTAGTTTCCCAAAAAACGACCGCAAGTTTTGTTCGCTCGTTCAGACCTAGAGGCGTGAACAGACCGCAAACAGCGAACGGTTCATTTGAATAGCCACCCCTATTTTCTGGACGAGCGAACGCAAATAGCGACCGGCTCTGAATCAGGGCCTATGTCTGTGTAACTCTGTGTATATGTGTTAGGATTGTGTTATGCTCGTACAACCTGAATAAACTCCAGTACTGGGAATTAGGGTTGGTAGAGTTGCGTTTTTTTAGTGTGCATGTGTGTCTTTTCTCATGGTACATCTCTACACAGCCGCAAGGCTGACCTGTGAATGTGTATGACTGGGGGCATGTATGTGGGGAGCTGGGCAGAGGGTATTAGGGTGGTAAGTGCAATATTTTCATAGGTTTGCCTATGGCAGCTAGAAACCTTACACTGGCCCTGCATATGCAGCTAACGTCCACGTCTGTGCATAGTGATTTCAAGTGGGAGGATGGTGCTAGTTTGTGGATATAAGCAAAGCTTTCTGGTCACATTTGCTATTGCCATAGTGGTAAAGTGATGGAGGAAAGCTCCTGCAAAAGGGGGATGGTCAGAGATATCTCTAATTTCACCATCTTTAACATTTTGGTAAATAGCAGTGATAGAACCTTCTGCTGACATTTACACTCTCATTTTATAATGAATTCTTAAAAAGACAGGTTGGGCTTCATTTCACAGAGATTCGGGTGTACTGGTCCCCAACACAAAGCAGAAGTAGTGCAGTGATGTGACTGAGTGTTATATGCATTGTGTGGCTACATCTGTACATACTCAGAGATCTGCACCACATTTTAATTAGCACTTTTAGGACAGTGCTATACAGCTGGGGAATGTCGACATGGTCGGACTGTTAACATTCACACTGTTGACATTCGGCATGTTGGCAATGAGAATTTATATTTAATTTGAATGTGACCCGAATCCCAACCTAAACCACAACCGAACCCTAGCCATAAAATCATCTGTCAACATTATGTCAGTGTCAATATTATCCTAGATGATAATATAAAAGTGATTTTATTTATCGGGAACATGAAAGCCACATTTCCGCAGTCAATTGGCGCAGGCTAGGCTGGAATCAGAATAATGACAGTATCTCATGGCTGATCTCTCATAGTTTCCATTGTCTGTGGTATATACAAGACAAACACTGGCTTACATTTATATTGTGACAGAGATCATTCATAAAATGCTCCCTTTACAGATTAAACATTACTAAAGACACTATTATAGTCATACTTGAGATGCAATTGTTCTTACAATTACACTTATGATTGAAAGTCCTGATGAACATGGAGATTCATGCATACACTCTATTACATTCTACCTTGTGATCTGTGATCCTCATCTCTCAGAACCATCTGCTGAACAGATTTGTGACTGGAGGGCGGAGCATCAGCAGAAGTATTGGACAGAATGATTGATGGTGCATAAGTGCTTCCAGGTTTGCCTGACATTGTACCATCACATTGCATACATTTTAGGATAAAACCAGATGAGAGATGTGACCGGTGTTTTGTTGAGATAAAACATGATTGTGGTCTAGTACACTCTTACAATATCTCACCAAGAGGTACTGAATCTTATGATGAAAAGATGATTGTATAGGTGTGTACCCATCTTACGAGCCCTATTCTATGCACCTAAGTATATCTGATAAATGGATGTCGGGTTCTCTAGCTATCAGACACAGCAGGTGACGAATTAGCTTTACCTTCACTGTGACATATGTCTGAGGATCAAACCCTGCAACCTGTCCAAGACGACGCAGGTTTTCGGCAACAACCGCCTTTGGGTCTCTCCTCCTTGAACTGCTGAATAGATTTAATGCACTGAGAGTTGGTATATAAGATATTCCACCACATCTTGTGGTAAAGCCATGTAGGAAGATGTCTTCTAGAAATAAAAATAAGTATAAGGAGATACATTAGTAAAGCAGAAGCCATGTGCCATAAAGTGGTGCAATTAAACCAAATAAAATTACATTTTGGCAGTAACACAAAGATCACGTTTTTCCCTTTATGCTAAAGTTATATTATGCCGTTGATGTGAGAGCATCAACCGTCCCAGTATGAACAGCAAAAACATTATGAAACCTGCAATCTGTGACTAAGGGGCTGTTTTTACATAAAATGATACAGAAACTGTAGTTTCTGCATAATTTATGTATTGTAGTTATGTACTAAAAGCACAATGCTGGAGATTTCACAGAATTATCAATGGAGACTACGATCTGGCCCCTATGTACCAAACTCCAAAAAGTAAAGCTTTTTGGAGTTTGGCTCGGTAGTTTACGCCATTTTCAGATGGTGTAAATACTGCTGAAAGCCTATGGAGGCTCCAGGTGCAGGAGAGAGATATTTTGATCTCTCCCTCTCAGCCCCCAGACGGCTCCAGAAGCTGACACTGTGCGCATGTGCAGTGTCAACTTCCCTCGGAGAAGTCTTTCACTTCTGTTAAAGACTTTTACAATTTCCCAAGGATATAACTCGCAGGGACAGCCGTTACCACAACCACTGTCCCTGAGAGTTCCCCTTTTTACATCACGGGGATATTTTCATTCAAAAATTTAATATCCCCAATGATATATGGATAGATGATAATCACAGCACGTCTGTGATTATTAGTACATAGACTCCTAACATACTACAGAGATGGATTCAAACTCTTCACTAAAATTGTAACACACTTGGGGCAAATGTATCAAAGCTTAATGTGAGATAAAATTGTGAGATATATATCACCAACCAATCAGCTTCTAACTTACATTGTAATCAGCTTCTAACTTACATTTTGCAGGCTGTGTTTAAGAAATGATAGTTTGGAGCTTATCGGATGGTGATATATATTTCACATTATTATCTCACATCAAGCTTTGATATATATGCCCTTGGTTACTTAGATTTAACTTATATTTAACTAAAGTGTTGATTTTTCTGAGCTCTCTAACCATGACCTTATTCTGAAATCTCCAATCTCTACAGATTTTTTTTTTTTTTTTTTACTAAGTAAAGAGACTGCAAACCAATCACTATTCTTCATGCAGCATCATCACCATTCCAGAATAAGGTAAGCTACAGAAGTATAAACCACTGGCGTCTCATAGGGCTCATGTTATTTACAGAATATGGCTATTGTGAATGTTAAACACATATATGCTGTGAAGAGTTTTTCATATTTATGATCATTTATAATTTATGTATAATGCACACATTGTACATCACTAAAGAGACAGTACCATTGCCTAAATTGTATACAACTGCTCATACTTACTGTACAAAACCAGTTATGGGAGCAAGATGTTGCATACATTGCAGTATTTTCAGAGAAAATATTATAAAAGATAGGACAGTCAGCATGTACAAACACAATTTGTATAACCAGTATGACATATACGGGAGCCGAACATTTACTGTAAATTAGCTAATAGGAGACTTGACTGAGCTTCTCTCAATCAAAAAGGTTAATATCATATATAAACACACTACTATAAATATATCTAATTTTGGAAGAATATTCATGCTTCCCTTATTTCCAAGAAATGCTATTATTAAAGTCTGAGCCAAATATGCAGTGCAATGTCTTTCTTACCAGAGGTTCCCAAACATGGTCCTCAAGGCTTCCCAACAGGTCAGGTTTTAGAGATATCCATGCTTGAGCACAGATGACTTAAAACAAATTGACTGAGGTACTATTTAAGTCACCTGCGCTCAACCATGGATATCTCTAAAACCTGAACTGTTGGGGAGCCTTGAGGACTGCGTTTGAGAACCTCTGCTTTCCTACAGTCATGTTGCTTTAATGAGAAGAGATACAAAGGGATGTGGGAAGGCAATTCCTACGTCACTTACAAATAGGAGCCATGGCAATCCTTACAATTAATATGGCAAATAAACAAATTGCCATAGAAATCCCATTGTAACTCCACTTACCATGGTACATTTTCATAAGTAGATATACTAAATGCTGTTCACAATTAGCAATACAAAAGCGAGCAGATAAAATATTTGTGACTGCAGTAGCCCAGTTTATACTAATGGAGTGGTTCTCAAACTCAGTCCTTAGGACCCCAACAGTTCACTTTTTCCAGGTCTCTTAGCAGGTGCACAAGTATAGTCATTACTCACTGACACATTTTAAAATATCCACAGGTGGAGCTAATTATTTTCACTTGTGAATCTGTGAGAACACCTGAAAAACAAGCACTGTTTGGGGTTCTGAGGACAGAGTTTGAGAACCTGTGTTATAATGTAATGATACTAATACAGAAATGAAGATTATCTGCAGTTGCATAGCACCATCTAGAGGAAAAATAAAATAATGCAATGGATACATTTCTTCATGGTTGCTTACAGCTGTCAGTGGGATCCATTCAATTCATTGCTATATGACCGTGGACATAACTGAGATGTTCAGCTGGATACATTACCATTTAATATGGTAGAAAGTCTTTGCTCATTCCCTACACTTCTCTATGGGGTGCAAGCAAACATTTGCAAAGATATTGGGCACATGGGGCCTGATTCAGACCCGCTCGCGAGCGCTGAGCGCTCGCAAGCGGGTCGATGTTGACCCAGTGCACATGTGCACAATGGAGGCGGCTCTGTCGTGCGCATGCGTGAGACCCGGATAGCGATGGGCAGTGATGTCAGTGGGAGTGCTCTCGGCTCTGATAGAGCCGAAAGCACTCCAGGGCTTGCGGCAACAAGACCCTACCACAAGGGACTCGTCGCAAGCCTGGTCGCGATGGTCTTGACCATTGCGACCATCTTCCTGGCCGCTCGCTATAGCTGTGGGTGGTCACCCACAGCTATACGAGCGGCCAGGAGGCCGCTCTAAAAATTAAGAGGGACAGCCCTGATTCAGAGTGAGTGCTATCAAGTGACTGATACATTACCGATATACGCTGTCAACAGGGTTCACTCCTATCGCTCCGCATATGCCGATTTATAAAGGGAGGAAAGGGCTATACAGATACATTATCTGGTGTGTGGGATAGATCAGTCAATGGACGGATACACAGGTGGAAACATAGTATAAAATAAACGGCATGAGGGTTAAGCCGAAATAATATGAGATCCACAATTGGTTAAAGAAAAATGCTTCTATTGCAGAAAAGTTGTCATTTGTAATAACGGCAGTCTCCAGGAGCATATTAAGAGAGGAGGGCACCCATATGTAGTCTACGTCTGAGCCTCTTCCTATCTAGCTGTGGCACACTGAGTAGACTCTGGTGCTATGCCAGGGCCTGATTCAGAGGTGCACGCAGTGGCGATGTCGCATGCAATCTGCCAATGTTTTATGTCTGTGCATGCATCCAAGTCATACTGCACATGCATCCCAATGGTTAGTGCTGGGAGACGCAGAACGAATTTGAATGCAGGTAGAGTGAATTTCAGTGGGCGTTTCTAGGATGTAACAGGGCTGTGAATAACCAGACACGGGCGCATTGTGGGCATCTAAAGTAGCACTGACCGAGGACACAATACTCAGATGGAGAAACTGAGCCTGCCATAGGGCTGGTGCAAGTTTTGATGGTGCATCTAAAGACGAACCAAGACATATTAGCACTGCTGCTGATGGGCGTCTCGGTAGGAAGAAAATTGGTTGTGGCATTATCATAAAGCTGCAGCAAAAGACGCAGCCACGGCTACTTTCACCTCTGAATAAAGCCCTATACCGCCATGGAAGCCTTCAGCTTTGCCTCTTGTGTCAGCACCAGTAACTTAAAATGTGAGACCCAATAAGTCAAGATCAATTTCAGCTGCAGAGCATCAGTCAGTCTCAGCAGCAGTCAGTGACATTATACTTGTGGGAGCCTTGTGCCTTTGTAGTTGAGCACTGCTAGTAAACTTATATGCAAACACATATCTTATGCCAAGTCAGGGCCGGCCCTAGCCCCCCTGTGCAGTGCCCCTTTTGCCCCCAGTAGTATTCCCCTTATATAGTGCCCCCAGTAGTAGTCCCCCTATGCAGTGCCCCCAGTAGTGGTACCCCCTATACAGTGCCACCGGTAGTGGCTCCCCCTGTGCAGTGCCCCTTCTGCCTCCAGTACTATTCCCCTTATATAGTGCCCCCAGTAGTAGTCCCCCTATGCAGTGTCCCCAGTAGTGGTACCCCCCCTTGTAGTGCCCCCAGTAGTAATCTCCCCTTGTAGTGCCCCCAGTAGTAATCCCCCCTTGTAGTGCCCCCAGTAGTATTTCCCCCCCTTGTAGTGCCCCAGTGGTATTCCCCCCTTGTAGTGCCACCAGTAGTATTTCCCCCCCTTGTAGTGCCCCCAGTAGTATTCCCCCCCTTGTAGTGCCCCAGTGGTATTCCCCCCCTTGTAGTGCCCCCAGTAGTAATCCCCCCTTGTAGTGCCCCCAGTAGTATTTTCCCCCCTTGTAGTGCCCCCAGTAGTATTCCCCCCCTTGTAGTGCCCCCAGTAGTAGCCCCCCCTTGTGGTGCCCCCAGTAGTAGTCCCCCCTTGTGGTGCCCCCAGTAGTAGTCCCCCCTTGTGGTGCCCCCAGTAGTAATCCCCCCTTGTGGTGCCCCCAGTAGTAATCCACCTACCCACGCCCGCAGTAGAGACGTAATAAAAAAGATACAAAAAAAAATAATAATTTACCTGAAACCCGCTCCTGCTCCTGGTCCCACCGCCGATATCAGCTCCTCCGTCCGCTGCTTTGCATTATGGGAGTGACGTCACTCCCATTACCCACTGCGGGAGCCGGAAGATGTCCAGCTCTGGCAGTGGGAGCAGCAGCCGATGAGAGTCTGTCTGACTCTCATCAGCTGCTAAAGCAAACACACAGCTGCAGGTGCTGGTGGCTGTGTGTTTGTGCTGTGTAGCGCTGACCGACCTACGTCCGGTCAGCGCTACACACGCGGTGCAGCTGTGTCACAGAGACACAGTCTGCCCGCGGCCCGCATGGTACGCAGCTGAGGCGCCTTTCACTATGTGGCGCCTTACGCAGTTGCGTACCATGCGTAACGGGAGAACCGGCCCTGTGCCAAGTCTAAAAAGCAGAGTCAAATCTACAGATGTGTCGTCATACACGGGTCCTCAAGTCTTGCACAAAATGTGTATCTTAATTGCATAAATAAAACAACTAGAAGTGACAAAACTACTTCACTAGATTGCACTGATCAATTTGATATGTGACACTTGTATACCTGTGAGTGACCGAGTGTGAATCTGTATACGAAGAGCTATGATGCAGCAGCCGTGGCTTTTTCTCACGCCAAGTACCGTTGTGCTTCATCTGCGACTTTGTACATGTTTAATTCCTGCTCAGTCAAAGTGGCAGCCCAGCGTCTCTAGTACACTTTGAGCGCTGGCTGATCACTATGGCCACATGCATTTTCAAAAAAAAGTTTCTCGTGGCCACTTACATGGAACCACTTGAGAGTAATACATAATACATGAATAAGCCCTGAAAAGTATCAGTGTGTTTTCATCAACAAGTAATGGTGCATACACACGATCAGATTTTTTCTTCAGATATGGACGATAACGATTTAAAAATCGTTCAGTCGTTCATATCTGAAGGAAAATCGTTCATATCTGACATGCCTGAACGATGGACGATCAACGATGCGCGTTCCCGTTTGTCAGATAACGATATCTGACATCTGATGGGTTTGCAGTCAGACTTGGACGATTCCATTCTTTTTAATGCAGTCAAAAATCGTTCAATCGTTCAAAACTTTGGTCAAATCGTTCAAATCGTTTAGTCGTTCAGTCGTTCATCTGACAAATCTGACAAGTCTGACAAATCTGACCGTGTGTACGCTCCATAAATCTTACTGAGCAACAGCTGCTGCTTTAGGGCTTGTTTACCTTCGGATGTAAGTCAGCTTTATGACACGCCTCTCAGACCGAGAAGTACACGTTCATAGGTGTCGCTTTCATAATCTCCCTTTTTCAAAAGTAGGGAAGTATGATCTGTACCCAAGTTTAACAATACATGCCCATAACTGGTGCCAATGCTATTATACAGGCCCATATATGTTCAAAGTCTAATAGGCGTAGCTATAATTTCAGCCGAGTGTATTATATAGGCCTATACCTGGTGTCAATGCTATTATACAGGCCCATATATGTTTCCAGGTCTCCTAGGCGTAGCAATATTTTCAGCCGGTGTAATATATTAGCCTATACCTGGTGCCAAGTCTAATAAGGAGAACATATACTGTATGGTGGTCAGTCTAATATGAAAAGGTATACCTGGTGCCTAGTCTAATAAGCAAATCCATACCGGGTATCAATTTTACCAAGAAAGCATATACCTGGTTTCCCATTTAATATGCAGATCTTTATCTGGTGCCAAGACTAAAATGCAAACCCATATCTTGTGCCAAATAGCTATACATTGTGCCCTGCGTAGCAGTATCTGGAGCCCTGAATATGCATACCCATAACTGAAGCCAAGTCTAACATACAGACTCATATTTGCTGCAAGGTCTAATAGACATTGCCTTTCTGAAGCCAGTATAATATATAAACCAATACAAATATGACAAGCAGAGCCATATCTGGTGCCAAGAATTATATGCAGAGCCACAACTGATCCAAATCCTCATATACAATGGGCAGCACAGACGGTGTAATGCCTCACAGCACTAAGGTCATGGGTTTGATTCCCACCACGGCCCTACCTGCACGGAGTTTGTATATTCTCCCTGTGCTTGCGTGGGTTTCCTCCGGGTACTCCGGTTTCCTCCCACACTCCAAAAATATACTGGTAGGTTAATTGGCTCCCAACACAAATTAACCCTAGTGTGTATGTGTGTAAGCATGTGATAAGGAATATAGATTGTAAACTCCACTGGGGCAGGGACTGATGTGAATGGCCAAATATTCTCTGTAAAGCGCTGCGTAATATGTGTGCGCTATATAAATAACTGGTAATAAGGTATGCAATCGGGAAGCCGACTGCCTAAATACCGGCAGCCGGCTTCCCGACTGTCATATTCCGGCAAGGGTGAAATGCAGTTCCCCTAGACCGGCGCCCGGCATCCCGATCGGACTTAGGGACCCCCCCCGGGAGACTTAGGTTTAGGCAGCGGGGAAGGGGGTGGTTAGGGTTAGGCACCCCTAAGGAGGGTTAGGGTTAGGGGGGTTAGGTTAGTAGATACTCACCTATCCACGATCGGGATTTCCAGCGCTGTCGGGCTTCCGCTGCTTCGAACTCTGCTCATGTCGGGCTGCCGCTGACGGGAATCGAACATACCCATTCCGGTAGTAATAATAATAATAAATATACAAAGCCATATCTTGCATCACAACTAATGTCTCAAACAGGGGTTCTCAGCTCTAGTTCTTAGTACTTAGACCACCAGCAGGTCATGTTTTGTGGATTTCTTCAATCATGCACAGGTGAGTTCATCTATTTTGCTGGGTCAGTAATTATCCCACCTGCTTCCAAAGACAATCCTCAAAACACGACTTACTGGGGGTACTTGAGGTACGACGTTGAGAACCAATGGTCTAAAGGGATATCTGGAGCCTTGTCTACTATGCAGACCCATACCTGGTGTGAAGTCTAATATACTGTACAGAGCCATACCTGATGCCCAGTTTAATATACAAACCCATACTTTAGCTGGTACTATGAGCCATATTTATCACAACCCGCATTAAAAATGATGATGTGATAAAATAACTTTGCTAAATTCCCATGAAAATATTCCTTTTCATGTTTCGAATTTAGCAATGTGCTCTTGCCAGGACACAGGCTACGATAAGAAACTCTGTAAACTAAAGTGCACTGGAAAACTACTGTACCTCCATTAAAACCTAGGCATCAATGAAACTTGAACATACAGTCAACTTTAGAATGCCAACTATTCCCCGACCCCATACAGATTACACAGGAGCATTACAAAAACTACATTTCTTAGATTGTAAGCACATAGCAACAAAAAAGAATGTGCTCCCCCGACTCTCATACCTCTTCCAAACATTACCTTTCCTGGTCCCTACCAGCACCCTTCACTCCCCCAAATCTGCTTGTTGCAAGTTCATATGGCATAATAAAAAGCCATGCATAAGAAGCGGTGTCATGTCTAGATCCTCGGAGGTGGTCCCAGACTGCCTTTATTTCTCCAATATAATGGGAGAAATGTAATAGCCTTTGATATGCAGACATCAGTACTATTCCAGTCTGACAGGCTTTCATTTAAAAGTGGCAAATTGGCTTGGGAAGCCGATCTCGGATGCCCTAGGAAACGGAGAACTGGATCATTATCCACTCCTGAGTTTCCTGGTCCATAAACTTATTCATCAAACAAAATTTCTTTAAAGTACTCACGATGGTATTTAGCACTTGACTGCCTCCAGAAAATTTAACCCTCCACCTTCAACCTATGTTGGAGATAATGTGGCCAGATTGTCACTTTCTATCGCATATGGTGGTTATGTCTAAAAATTATTCCATTCTGGAAGATGGTTAATTTCATCACTGTCATTTCCTCTACTCTCACTCCAATTAATATGTTACTATGTGGCTGTGTTAAAAAGGATCAACAAACCCCTGAAAATGCCTATCCTGTGTGGCGAAATACCAATTGTCCCCTATTTCGAAAGCCAAAACACTCTTTACCAGCCAAGAGCTTGTAAATCGCAGTTTATTACTGTCAAAACAATACTATAAACAAGTGGGAACTGTGGAGGTACCACAGTAGTGGCATAGTATAAGTATTCTCATGCCACCAACCACGCATGGCTCCCACTGACATGTTTCTCATAAATTGAGATAACTTCATCTTGTTGGTCAGAACCTTCTCTCTCAGTCTCCGCCTTTTTATCTTCTCTCTTTCTATCTCTCTTCTTCTTTACTCCTCACAGTGTAAGTCTCATATTTTAGAGGACCACTGTGCTCAACCAACCAGCATTTCAGGGAATTGCTTACCACCCCATTGTACTCTTCTCAATGCACAACCAGTACCCATTCTCCCTGAAACCCCATACTGTTCAAGTGCTATTGCTTTCTGTTTAAGTATTGGGCTCTGATTACTTTTGATTCTGAATGCTGTTACTTTTACATTATGCCCATTTAAAATAAAGAGTTCAGTGCAGAAGTGTTCGCTGTAAAGTGTTCCCAGGCCTACTAACAGATGTTGGTGTTATGAAGGTACAGTGGGGTTCACTCTATATATGGTGGGATTGCCCCAAGATTTAGGAGTTCTGGGATATGGTTATACTAATCACCAGGGCTGTGGTTGTGGAGGTGGCGCCATCTGATCCTGGTTGCTCAATATTATAGATTTGCCTATTTGTAGATGTAAGAAATCTCTACACAAACATTTTATAAATGCAGAAAAAACTGTAATCACCCTCCTTCGATATCTGTGTGGTTAAAAAGAATTGATATGTACATGGATATGGAAGACATTTCCCTTTTCAGCCAGGATAGATATCAGGAGATCATGGCTACATGGTTGCCTGGTTAGAATACAAAGCTTATGCTGGTATCTGGCTTGTCTGTAGAAGTGGGATGGTTTGGATTTAATTTATTTTAATCCTCCTATTTCCAATTATTGACCCTTAAATTGGAATATTACCACCCTCATACACCAGTTTCACTTCGATTTCCATTCTGCCACCCCCCCTTCTGCTCCTTGGTGTTCTTTCCTCAATCCCTCTCCCCCTCCTTGTTTGTGAGTATTTGTTCCTCTTGTTGTTACTGTATGTTGTATTATTATTGTACTTGATAATTTTATTACTTCTGTATATTTGTGACTGCCAATAACCACTGATTACAAACACAAAAAAAACGGTTTAAAAAAAAAAATAGGAAGCTATTTAATACAGGCTTTGAAAGATGCAGTGTCTTGCTAGAATTATTTACCATTTAAAACTAAGGGGTCTATTCATTATGTTAATTATCGGGGTCGGAATGATCCCCGATAATTAACGTTTCATCTTACGGTGAGCGCCGGAGCAATTCATCATTGATATGAAAATCAACTGTCTCCATGGAAATTTTCACTGCTCCTTTTGAAGCAGTGAATCTCTTTGAGGAGCAGTGACACAAGTGCGCATGCATGACCTACAGGCCACGCACGCGCACAAGAACCCCGACCTTGAAAGGTGGAAGGAGCCGGACAGGGGTGGGGGGATCCAAAAGGATCCCTCTTCGTAACTTGGACCTCCTACCCATAGGGAAGGAATGGGTTGCTCGCAGCAAGCGGGAGCAAACGCCATCTGAAGATGGCGAACGCTCCTGCTGTCAAGCTCCAAAAGTATTATATTTTCAGAGCTTAATGAATTCTGTCCCCATACTAGTGTATGGAGACAGCAGGCCATTCCGCGAGTGTAAGGTAAGCAGGAGATATCTGTGATATATCCTGCTTTACCTTCTTGATGAATGGCCCGATAACTTATTTTCTACAATTGCAGGTGAAAATGTTCATTGTCTTCTGCTTTTGTAAAAATTAAGTGATAATGAATAGGTCCCTAAAAATGCTTCAATAAAGTAATAACTGTCCACATATGAGACTACAAGTCACTTGTTAATATGTAGATTTCAATACTATTCAAATTTATATGCCTAGCAAGATTATGTCATCTTAATTTGTTTAAACTTTATGTAATTGGCTCAAACTTATTATGCAACAAAACTTGCAAAAATCATAGATAATGTAATATTCTGATAGATAAGACATTGTTTTATGATATGTCTCTGTAGATAGCACTGATCATGGGAAATACAAACAATACACTCGTATTCCTAATTTCCACCCTGACAATGATTTTGGGTATGTTTACAGTAAGAGTTCTGTCACTGGGTGATCCAATTCCTTCCAGTAAGAAGCAGACACAAACATTTCCCTGCACCTGTGCCAGCTCCGCCTAAACTATATTTGTTGTCCTACAAAGCAATGGTGCATGTGCCAGAATATAAGCAGGCACCTTACTAATACAATGCTGCCAGTGTTCAAATGGACAGACAAATTATATCTTACCTGGGATCAGACGTGATGTAAGGATGAGCAGTTTCCCTTTCAGACCTGGGAGACTCCCTAAATATGTCTGTATGTTCCTTCTCACCAGCTCTGCAGAGTCCTCATCAGCAAACTTGTTATCTTCATGTTGTATGCCACATTGTTTTATAATGTTCTCATTCTGCATATTAAAACATTCCAATGTGAATGTGTATACAGCAGTAAACAGATTGTCTAAATATATATCCATTTGTATTTTCCTATGCTGTGGCAGGATGACAAGAATTGTGTTTATGTTCAGTGCATCAATTTCTTGTTTGATGGTATAAAGTATTGCTGCCATGTCTGAGTCTCTTACAATCTTATATCCATTTTTCAAAATGTCCAGGCATTTTTCTCTGGTATCAGACAATGCATCCGAATTATTGTTGTTGCATGGAGAACCCTGGCAACACATGAAGTAGGTGAATGGAACGTTTGTGCTACAACATTTATCAATGATACTCCAGACGTGCTGCAAAGCTTTTTCCTTGTGGAAGTCTATAGGACAACCCGAGTCAAACAGATCAACCAGCACCACTTCCCCCTTGCTGGTTTCTCCATTCATTCTGGATCTGTAATACACAGAAGAGACAATGGGGACAGTTATGAAAACTCTTCCACAGCAAAAAGGTGGCCTTGTTCATAGCAACCAATTAGAAGTTTGTTAGGGGGTTGTGCTTAATCGTGACACCACCTTGTTCTTGTGTTACATTTATTATTTATGTCTTTTTATTTAAGTCATCACTAGGCAGCGCCATTTGTCAGCACAGAATAAAAGGTAACAATAATGAACCAGGGCTTAGTTTCAGCCCAGAGTTCATGTAAAAGAAGAGTAACTCTGTGGTAGCTACAAGGAAATTATCTCCACAGAGATACTGTACTGTAGTCACATTAATACCATAAGGAATAGATAGGAGAAACTAAACTCTCCTTTTTCTGATCACATCCACCATTAATTCTAGATAACTATTTACCGCTGACACTGTAACGTAGCATTCTGCATGCAGATACAGCCGCAGAGACACAGCATATAGGCATGCCGCATATCATTTTAATTAGCACAAGCTGCTTGTGTATCCTAATCGCATTGCTGTGCAAATAAGACATTTGAAGGTAAAAAAGTTGTGAGTAAAACTGTTCAGCGCTACCGAGTCGTACGGCTCGCGTGTGTTATGCTAAACGTGGCATGTAGTGAACGGAGATAAAATGTATGTGGATACATCTGTATATATAGGTAACAAGTGCACATTAATACATATTGGGGCTGATTAAGAGATGCACGCTAACCCAATGGTTATCGCACATCTCCAATGGCCAGTGCGCAGGCACATGACCCGTACTGTACCTGTGCAGTACGGCTATGCAATCCAGCAAGCAGTCCGGCAGCAGACTGTCAGTGATTGACAGTCTGCTCCAGTTTCTGGGTGGGGAGGGGGCGGCGATGGCCTCTGTTTCCCCAAACGGAGGAGTGTCACCACCATTGGGGGGAGGGAAGAGGCCAGGATCTCCATTGGCTGACAGAGATTTTCTGACCTCTTTTGAGCATCTGCGGCGGTTGGCTTCAGTGACCCCATGGTCACTCATCCAGCAAGGATCTCGCAGATGATCTGATGCTGCCTCCTTGGCCGCAGCTCAGATCAGTAATGCATGCAGGAGGCGTGATGCCTCCTGCTGCATTACCATAATAGTGCTATCGCAGCTTCTACCATGTTAGCAGCTGCAATAGCAATACAGTCTGAGGCTGAATCACCCCCTTTAATCAGATACTGCTTTACTAGGGGGTGATTCAGGCTCAGACATTATTGCTATTACAGCTACTAACATGATAGCAGGTGCGATAGCACTATTATGGTAATGCAGCAGGAGGCATCACGTCCAAGGACGTAGCATCGGATCATCTGCGTGATCCATGGGGTGATTCTAGCAGACCACCAAAGATACACATAAGATGCCAGGAAATCTCTGTTAGCCGACAGAGCCAACGGAGACCCTGGCCTCTTCCGTTCATCCCCCAGTGAACTGGAAGCCGTCGCCCCTCCACACCCTCAAATGGCAGCAGACTGCTAATCACTGCTGCTGCTACTGACAGGTAAGACAGAGAGGTGGGCGGTGGCAGACCCGGACCCCTCCTAATTACCCTCCAAAAAGCCTGGGTAATTAGTGCCCATTCGCCCCCCCTCTCAACAGCCCTGATCACTGCCTTTTCAGTTTTCCCCGGGCACAGCAGCATGGAGCTGTGGAGCCCAGGACTGGAGAAGTAAAGGCACCATGATGGTGTGGTTATCAGGGACAGTGCTTTCATTGGCATGTGCACGATAGCTGCAGTAAGCGTGTATGCAAAGCGATGGCATGTTTTTTTATCCTTCAAGCGAAATATAGTAAAGATTATAAAACCATATTTCATTCTTCTGACCAACGCATTTTACTATATTTCGCCACAAACAATAATTGCTAATGAACAAATTTATAGATAATTCTCTATACAATTAAAAATTAATCCTGACTCCAACAAGGCTTTGGGGCCTATTCATCATCACTTAATATTTACAAAAGCAGGTGAAAATTAAAATTTTCACAACCAGCTGAAGAAGTCCCGGGTTGCAAAAGGGAATCCTTTTGGATCCTTCCGCCCCTGTCCGTCTCCTTTCGCCAGACATCGAGGCTCATGTGCACATGCGTGACCTGTAGGTTACGCATGCGCACTAGCGTCATGGCTCTGAAAGGAGTGCTCCTTTCTGAGCAGTGATACACTTCTGGGAGAGAACTGATTTTCGGATCAGCTGTCTCCGTGCCGGAGCAATGATGAATTGCTCCAGCGCTTGCATCCAATTAGAATGTTAACTTTTGGGGGCCCGATAATTAACATCATGAATAGTTGTGTTTCATAAAATGACATAATCCTTCTGAAACATCTGTTGTGCTGTGCACTTCTTGTCCTCAAGGACCCTCATGTTTTATCTTGATTTCTCTCTGTCTGATAATCATCATACATGTAAGGCTAATATCATAGGAAGTACTGTACATCTATACTTGTTTTGAAACGCCTATCAGTGTAGCCTCACCTGACAATGTAACACTGTAAATTAATTCACTTGTTTAAAGGAAATCTCCCAAACGTGACCTGTTGCAATACATATGAAGATTAGAGTTCAGGATGTGTACTGCGCATGTGCAGCCCTCCATCTACGACTCCACTCGCAGTGCCACCCAGCCGCATCCTGATTGAGAGGCTGCAACATTTGGGAGACAGAACAGGGGTATTCCTTGGCAGCGTTCCCGGAAACGGGGGCGTGACGTTCCCGTTTTCCGAGAGGGATGAGGCCAGGGTGTGCGTAGGCAGACACACAGATTTCTTGGCATCGCAAGCTGCCAGGACCCAGTCAGGCTGCGATAAGCTTCAGGAAAAAGGGACAGCCATAGCAACAGATGGTTGCAACGCTGGGATCGCAGATGTAGCAAGGAGGCGTCTGTTTGCTAGATACGTCCTGCTGTATTTGCATTTTAGATGGACAGAATTGCACAAGTGCTTGTGTGTGGCTCTGCAATTCCATACTTCTCTAAATAAGGCCCTAACTTCAGAAGATAAATAGCTGGCCTGTAATTACAGTGTAGGTACACTAGGCAGGTGCCTAGTGCAGCACATTTTAAGGGGAAGCACAGAAATGTGTTAAAAGTAGTCTGAATGGATTTTTTTATGTTTATTATTTACTGATTTTTTTACCCACTTCTTCATCTTTATCAATTCATTTGTTTTTCCAAATTAATATAATAGAAAATGATTTATTGTATAGTGAAGCATAAGCATGCAGGCTAATTAACCACATATTAATTCACAATCACCAGCTATGAATGCATCACTAATGATGGGGATTGTAGAGGTTTACTGTTTATAAACACCTGCCCAGCTGTGAAGTACTGTACAACTCAATCAACTTAAGATCTCAGGGGCAGGACTTCTTCTCCTCTTGTCTACTTCTACATTGAACACATATGAGTCCTTGTATTATGCTTTATGTTTATTTACCTTATACAATATGGCTTACATATTATGCTTGATTTCCTGGTTTTATTACATCTATGCTTCTTGACTGTTCTGTATTTAGTTTGTTTGAACTACATAGTTTATATACTATGTTCTATTTCCCCACTGCATAATCTGTTGCGTTTTAAAAATTAATGATGATGATAATAATGAAGATGATGAGGGTAATACAGTAATAATAACATACATTTCACAAGAACAGAAATAAGTTTAGTATAATGCATTTAAGTATGCATTTTATCTACACACAAAGTACTGACAACAATGTACTTGCAAAGATTATGTCTGAGAAACTGAGCAGTCTGCATGTTCTACAAGCCTGTGTACTGTAAAACTATTGAACATTTATGCACATCATTGAAAAGAGTTCAGCAATGGTGCAACAACCAGTGCATGAAAACAGCATGCTATATTTCCGTGACTTACCGTTGTCTGGAATGCAGGTCATGTACTGATCTTGACACTGTGAGCAGTCACTGGATTTAGACTTTACTTCCTTTAAGTACAATGACCTCCCGGCATACGTAAAAGTCTCCGCCCTCTTCAGAAAAAAACACTGGCTGTTTGCATGACTTTCCCTGGATTTTCAAATGTACAAAGCAGTGTATAAACGTATCTCTGACTTTCTTTATTGCTACTCTAGGATTACACTGTGAGTAACTACCGTATATTAAGATAATACAACAAGCAGGTAATTGAGTAATGAGATCTTAAAGTTTGTTGTTTGTTTTTTTTGTCCAAAACTAAAATTATGTCTATGAATCAGCTTTGTGACTATGGCTATATTTTTGGAAACCCCTGAATGCATCTTAACATTTATTTTCTGTTCCATGGGGACTTTATAGCAGCAGTTGATTCCTCATCAAAGCTGGTGTCCCAGTATTTTAGGGGTATATTTATTACAGGTAGATTTTAATCAATTTAAATTGGATGAAAAGTGATCAACAACAATGTTGTGTTTCTGGGGCTAAATCACACATTTACTACAATTCCTCATTTGGTTTTTTAAGTATTAGTAAATGTGTGATTTAGCCCCAGAAACATGACATCGATGTTGATCGATTTTCATCAATTTAAACTCGACCTTTTGTAAATATACCCCTTAGTGTGCCATGTGATCAGCAAGGCAAAGTCCTAGGGAGCAGATGTGTAAATAGTATGCGAGTTGCAGGTAACCACAACATTAAATATATTGGCTATATCACCCAAATCTTTCAACTTCCTGCAACTAAAAGGCTACTACCAGAGCCGTAACTAGGAGCGGTGCTGCGGCTCAGAGCGCAGAGCTCTTTACCGCCGCTCACCCACGGCCCCTGCATCTGGAGATCGGGCTGCCAGGAACGGGGATATTCCAGCACTTCTCCAAACTGTAGACTCAAGATATGTGGGTTATTTTATCAAATAAAGAGGAAAACAAATAGTGACACTGTGTGAGTCCAAAAACATACACCCAATATTATATATGCTCACCGATTCTTGAATGTAATGGAGCCTTGGGTAATATTGCACCGATACCCACCGGTGATTGCAGATTGCACTGGTGGCCTTCAAAGATTCAGTTAGGTGTTTCTCAGGATACTCAGAAAGGGTTACAGAAAAAATAAAATACTGTCTATTGTTGCATATGGTGAGTCGGACAAAATAAACAGTTCGATATCATACTCACCCCTTATAAATGTGTTATTCACCTTCATTTATGTCCCGTTGTCTGTTGGTTTAAATGTAGTGGAATAAAGTCCTGTTATCTCGTTAAAGAGACTTAAGAGTGAAGGGTGTTGTGAGGGATGGCCCTCCCAATTTAAGAAAGGACAATCAATATATAAAAAATTGTGAAGAATCCTCTACCATTAAAGCATAAAATAATTGCAATTAGGACAAAAAATACTAAAAGCAAAATATAAAATATGATATAGAAAATAAGAAAAGCTGGGGTGAATGAGAAAATAGTAACCTCAAAATAGCTGATCTCTGCTTCCTCAGGCAAGTGCACGTTCTGCGCGAATCGCATCATAAGCCACCTTGACCACTCACTACACTCGGGAAGTAGGTGGCACCAGGTGACCACGGGCAGCCTCCCAGAGATTTGACTACTCTTCAGGTGTCCCTGGACTTTCCGGAGAGTAGACAAGTACAGTATGTTGCAAATACATTTGCATTTTGTGACCAGTCACATATGCAACTCTTAATATGCGCCTCCCTCCCCTTATTGTATCTGCAGCAGGATTCCAACAGGGGGCGTACTTCCGCATGTATTCGCCGACCCTCCAACATGACCCGTTCCATCAGATCCACAATGCTCTGCTCCTGGACTTCCCACCTGATTAATGATTGCAGCCACCTGTGTTGAACTAGTTAATTGGTGAGAAGGGAGCTTCAACACAGGTGGTTTCAATCATGTAATTGCCTGCAAAGGATTTGCAACAAAGTATTAAAAAGTGAAAGTTAGATTTAGGATTGTTTAGTTTGTCCCATTACTTTTAGCCCTTTAAAAAGTGGGAGGCACATATAGAAACCGTTGTAATTCCTACACCGTTCACCTGATTTGGATGTAATTACCCTCAAATTAAATCTGAAAGTCTGCAGTTAATGCACATCTTGTTTGTTTCATTTCAAAGCCATTGTGGTGGTAAATAGAGGCCAAAATATGAAAATTCTGTCAATGTCCCAATATTTGTGCACCTGACTGTATGTGCAAGCTTCCTCTTCCACAACTGAGTAGGACACATTCTTTCTTTGTGTAAAAATCATACCCCTTTTACACCGGAGCTAAAACCCGGGTTTTTGAAGGGTTAACCCGGGCAGCTCCCTGGTGTAAAAGGGCAGAGGGTTGGATCGCCGGGTCGAGTGAAGCCGGCCGATTGGTCCGGCTTCAGTGGCGCTTGGAGATGACGTCATCTCCAAGTGTCCACTTTCACTCCGCAAAAGCCGGGTCTATGCAGACCCGACTGCGGTGTGAGCGGCGCTGACTCGGGAATATCCCGAGCGCAAAATTCCGGGTCTGATCCGGATAGGAACTTTGTTCCAACTCCGGGTCAGACCCGGAATTTAGGTGGAAAAGGGGTATCACTCTGAAAACAGTGCTGCAGTAATTTTAGGGATTTTGCAGAAATGCCTGTGTCTTCACCATGTGTGACCAATTGCAAGCTGCCATAATTTTTTTTTATTGCTAGAACAGGAGCAAAAGTAATTACACATAATAAAAATGGAAAAGGCTATAATGATTAAGGGTTGTGTCGAAGCTGGATAATTGGCTGAGACAGAATCAGTTTGAAAATTAGATTGGAGTGACGCCATCTTGCGAATGGCGACAAGACTCCATCTTAGAAATAGGTCACACAGCGCCATTTTGTCAAAACCACATAGTACACAAAACACAACGCAAAATTGCTAATAAGTAGCACGGCCAGATTTTTAACAATCTTCCCCAAACACATTCCGACGGTGTCTGACATACATAAAAATGACTATCCAACACATTAAAATCCCCACGGACTTAGATATGAACTAGGGATGTGCAGGCTCGGATAGGTTCGAGTTTGCACGTGGAGTTCGGATTTTTCCCTCCAAAAAAACGGAACTCAGAACGAGGCAAAACGTCATCTTACATGGACGAACATCATCATTCCTGGACAAAAGACCAGGAATGATGATGTTCGTCCATGTAAGATGACGTTTTGCCTCGTTCTGAGTTCCGTTTTTTTGGAGGGAAAAATCCGAACTCCACGTGCAAACTCGAACCTATCCGAGCCTGCACATCCCTAATATGAACAGCACTAAAAAGTTGCAAATTAGTGGTGTTTTCCCTGCATTCACATTAACACATACACGCGATGTTAAACAGTGCACAACGCAAAATAGCTAATTATTAGCACGTTCAGCTTTTTAACGATCCCTACACAACCAATACCGACTTAGTCCCATACACTCAGAGATACCTTTCCAGCTTAGTGTTGCTCGCTATGTACCCCACAGACCCCCAGACACACAACGCTATTTAGTGTCGTTCTCCCTTGCATACATACACTTAAAGCAATAGTTCCGTAGCGCAAAAGGGTTATTATTACATGATTCATTCACAATGCCAGCATGTAAAGAAATGACTGTTTTCTGCAACTAAGGTTTAGTACATGATAAGCAAACCATATTTGGTGTTGTACTGATCTACTCTGTCTCAACAGCTTTCCGGTGTCATCGGTGAGAAGATCGCAACATGCATTCTCAACTTATGGACTGTAGAGAGTTAAAACACTAAAATGTACTTTGTAATATTAACAGCTTAGATTTGCATGCGGCGGGAAAAAGGAGACAAAAGGCTGTCGGAGGCTGATCTGTGTCCATTTGAATGAACCTGTTAAATATCCTGTTACAGATGCACGCGTACTGGGAACCAATGGAACCATGCCACACTCTTCTATTGTGTTGCTTATCCCTGTAAGAGTATAAATGTGCGTACCGACTCCAATCTGTAGTCTTCATTCTGATGCTGTTGATGGAGGTTTCTTATGGATGCCGGTAACTGGTCCCAGTGCGCATGCGTATGTATATCTGTACCTTGGGTCTGTATAATTTCTTTGTACTAATTTGTCTTTAGATCACAGCGTGTAACCTACTGTTTTTATGTTGAATATTACACTTTGTGCGTTGGAAACACATTTCAATGTCTGAAGGTTTTTATTTTACTGTATGACTGCGTACGTAAATAGCATCAACTTAGAAGGTATAGGCAGGAGTGTATAAAGGTTTAGAAGGTATAGGCAGGATTGTTCAGAGGTTTAAAGTCAGTATCGTTAGTTGGGGGCTCATCGTGTGAAGTCACGATACCGATTCACACGATAAATATACGGTTATCAATCTCTCACCAAAGGGTGGAGTTGCCACACGCAGGGTTTACCTACAACCACTTGATGCTGAGAGATCGTTCTCCGTTATCGTGTGAGTTAAGGTACACTGACTAGAATCCAGGGACAAGAAAGGAAAAAGTTTGTTTTTCTTTGTTGATAGAATTGCATGCTAAAAGGGGTGCCGTAGTATTGCGTACACGGCTGGGTAGCATTTTTGCGTATGCAGCAGAGACGCATTTTTGAGTACGTAGTTAAGGGTTACAGTCATACGGTTGTGTAGTAGTCGCATTATTGTGTATGCGACAATAGCGTATACGTATTTCCGGTCTTGCTGCCACATGTTTTAAAACAAAGCCATTGAGATTACTTTATCAATTGTTGCCAATAACTGGTTAACGTGTATTTTTCTGCACATGAAAAGTGTTTAGGGTGTAACACGGGACCTAAATGTTAAGGGTATCGTAGGACCCTTAAGTGCTAGGCGTAGGAGTTGGCCTAGTGACTCGGTAGCAGCTTACCGTTTACTTTACACAAGGCAGGTGTATGGGTTGTTGTTTTTGTTAGGGTTCGGCTCCCAGTGTGATTATAGTATTCAATAATCAGTGTGTGATAATCTCTTAGGCTTATTTGAGCACTATAATTGAACCACATAGTTTTGGCTAAACTGTGATTGTGAACTGGTGAGAGGGTGGACGAAATCAACTGGAAAAAAACAAAGGGTACTTTGCTGCCCCCTAGCAGTTGGAAAGTAGTCAAAAAGGGATTGCTGCGTGGAAGCGGCCTTTCTTCCATAGGTGAGTGGAGGTATAGGGTTCGTGGATACACCCTTTTTCCAAGGCGTCCGCAGGTAAGTGAAAGTATCTTGACTGTCTTTCACCAGTTTAAATCTTTATTGAAAAACGTAGGAGTTGTCCCAAGATGGGAGCCACGCAAACAATAGAGATGTTAGACAATGATGTGCTGCTAAAGGAAGCGCCGCTTGGTTCGGCCCGTCGTATTATGCATACTAAGTACGGTGCTTATGCAATAAGGTATTGTGATGTATGATTTAAGATAACGATGAAGAGTGTTAGACCGTTTCCCAGAATTGGTAGTTTTGATATGGATGCAAAATATTACGAATGTTTAAAATTGTGGCAGCATGAAGCGAATGCATGGTTTAAAAAATGTGCAAGCGACACAAACTAGCGTTGTGAACGCATTACCAGAAATTACACCCACAGCGCTAAATTGCAATGCGTGCGAGCCATGAAATAGCGCGCACGTGCAGCAAGGTAGCATTTTAGAAGGTATTGTCAGTGGTTCACGCGCACCACCGCCACCTTATGTGGATCCCCCCCTGGGGCAGTACACCTGTCAAACCGTAACGCAGGTGTCCTAAGGCGAGCTCAGGGAGGACAGAAACCTCACGTGGAGCAGAAGGGCATGCAGGTACAGTTATTGAAAAAAAACATAAAAATGTAACAAGTAATTTGTACCCTCTTAAGTAACCAAAAGGTTTATGATGTGGATGATGATCCTATTGTTATGTCTGCCATTTCCCATGCTGTACACATGTTAGATGCTCCACCACGACAATCACAAGTGGTGCCGCCATCTCCATCAGTGATAGTACAGGAAGTGTGAACATCCACTGCACCCGTAGAGGAAGTTGTTAACCCTATACGTAGCAGTAACAGACTATACCCCCAGCCAGGTAATAAGGTCAAAAATAGCAGTGCGGCCAGTCTGCATCCCATCCGGACAATAACTGTTCCGAATGGGAATGCGGATGCGAACGGAGTAGTGCCCACAAGGGAAGTAGTAATGCATTGTCCTTGGACAAGAGCGGAGCTAAATTCCATAATGAATTATTTTGCCAATCCCAAAAAGGAATTAGCCAAATGTCAAAGATTTTTGAGAAATTTGGGTAGTTCCCACGAGCCAACTAACAAAGATTGGCGAGGGGAGTTAAGGGCTTGTCATGCACGCAATATCGACGTGACAAAATTTGTCACGGATTGTGTATTGGATGGAGATGTTTCCTTAACAGACTGAATTAATAAAGATAACATTTCCCGATTGTAACTCAATTGGGTATATATTTTCCAGTAGTAGTTAACTGGAACAAAATCTTAACCATAAAACAAAAAGAGAGTGAATCTGCAGAAGATTATTGTGACCGGGCTCTGCAGGCTATCACCCAGTACACCGGGTTAGAAGATATTAAAGATAGCACTCACCACAGGGGAATGATTGTCACTATACTCATTGATGGTCTTAAAGAGAACCTAAAGACCCGGGTTCAGACCTCACAGCCTGGCTGGAGGGGAGTCACAACAGATAACCTCATAGAATCCGCCATAGAACATGACAAAAATATCTCTAAAAAGAGAGAGACCCAGAGCAAGAATCTAATGGCTGTCAGCATTCAAGCTCTAGAAGGAATGACGGTAACATCACAGCCAACCGACACACTTGCACCCACATCCACACCTGCACCTGAACAGTTACACGCCCTCACTAATCCCTCACCACTGCAAACACAGCCCTACCCCACTTATCATACACAGCCACAGGTCCCATACTATCCACAAACCCCATGTCCCCCACAATATCCTTTCCCTCAATATCCTTACCCATACCCACCACCTTTCTCTACTGCTCAACCCACACAACAATCCATTCATCCACTTCACCCATGAAAGTGTTTTAATTGCAACCAGCCAGGACATAAGAACTGTACGGCAAAGAGGGTAGGACCCCCTAACCAGGGAGTACCTGGATATCCCCATAAAGGATATACACAGAGACCAGCAAATGTCCAACAGGCACCAGTTCCAATTGTGGCTGTTAATGCTTTATTGGAGAGTGGGAGCCAATGCTAGGAGTTGGGTCATAGCTGTGGTCTACAGATAGACAGGTTGACGGGAAGTACTAGGGAAAAACTGGTAATGGTAATTGATGTAACTGATACCCAATCTCTCTTCTGTTTTCTTCCCTGTGTCCTAACACCCTGACTGTCAGTATCTTTTTGCTTTCACATAGGGGGAGGTGTACACCACACATGGACACGAGTGTCCCATGGGTTCATAGACAACCCCAGTATCTTCCCTCAGGCCTTATACGACTGTTTACAATCTTTTCAACCTGCCAATGGATCTGTTCTGATACAATATAAGGACGATTTATTGTTGTGCCCTGTTTCATTTATGCCCTGTTTAAATTATACTAAACTGTTGTGCTTCATCTCTCACACACAGAACACAAGGTTGCTAAGGAAAAAATGCAGCCATGCCAGGCTAAGGTCAAGTACTTGGGAAACTGTCCAAACCCAGGGGCTGAGACACTACCTAGAGCAGTAGCTATTAATAACAGGGTTCAATTGTCCAGAAGGTTGTATGCAGATACGGTATCCCTAGAGCAGGGGTTCCCAACCATGGTCCTCAAGGCACACTAACAGTCTAGGTTTTAAGGATAGCCATACTTGAGCACAGGTGACTTAATTAGTACCTCAGTTATTTTGATGTAACCATCTGTGCTTTAACATGGATATCACTAAAACCAGGACTGTTAGTGTGCCTTGAGGACCGAGGTTGGGAATCACTGCCCTAGAGTATAGGGATACTCATTTCACAGGTGTGGTCATCCAGAACCATGTGTAAGTTGATGAGTAATAGTAGCACCAGGACCACCCCCAGGCCCCCTCTAAATCTGTCTCCCTTTGAAATACTGTTTGGTAGACAACCTCATTTGATTATAAGTCCGCAGGAAGATTCGAAAGGTAACAACAAGGTAACTGTAAAGTATCTTATATCAATGAGTAAGCAGTTAAAACAGCAGCAACAGAAACTGAAATTGTTGTCACCTGATATGCCAGAAGCAAATTGTCATGATGTCAAATCTGGAGAATTTGTTATGATCCAAAATTTCTTACGCTCAGGTTGTCCTGTAGATCGGTGGGAAGGTCCGTATCTGGTGTTGCTGAAGGTGGCCGAGAGAGATACCTGGGTCCATTCTACTCACTGAAAAATGGTCAACCAACCGGTGGAGATATGGGGCGGAGTCGAGGCAGATAACGTGAACCTGTCGATTGCGAGCCTGTTCCGGGAGGGTTAAAAGGTGCGGTGAGATACATGAGCTAAAGAAATGTGTAGATCAGCAATGGAGTGGTCTGCTGTGGTCATCCTAGTTCTTTCTTCCAGAGTTTCTGTTGTGGTGATCTGTTTGGGGATATCCAGTTTCTGTGATGGAGGACAGAGGGCCTATTTCAGACCCGCTCGCGAGCGAAGGACGCTCGCAAGCGAGTCGATGGTGCCCGAATGCGCATGCGCACGATGGAGGGAGCTCTGTGGGGCGCATGCGCGAGACCCGGAGAGCGACGAGGAATGCGTCGCTCTGGGTCTCGCACCAAAGGGGGCGTGCTGTCAATGGTGAGTGACAGCACGCCCCATTTGGTTAGTGTGCCGGGGGCGTGGCTGCCAGACGGAGGCGTTCCCATGGGAACGCCTACTGTCTGGGGCCGGCCCCACTGACATCAGTAGTTATGTCAGTGAGAGTGATTTTAGCTCTGATAGAGCCAAAATCACTCCAGGGCTTGCGGCATTTTTAGGGAGGAGGGCCCTGATTCAGAGCGAGCGCTCTGGTCAGAGCGTTCGGCTCTGAATCAGGCCCTGAGGACGGAGAGGGGAGCTGATAGTGATATCAATGAAGTGGAGTCGAGAGGAGAAGTACTATGCCATTGTTGTCATCATAGTAATTGGAATATGTGTCAGGTGTGTTCCTACTGTGTTGAAGTGTGGAAGATGTAAAAATAAGGTAAACCGGAAGAATGAAATTATGATGGTGGACAGTAATGACAATATGAATACAACCCTGAACTAGGAAATACCATCATATAATGTATTATGTTTAGACATGCATAAAATGTATGTAATGTTATCCTAAAAACACCTCAAATAATGTAAGTCCCTATCTCACCCATAAGACTTCCTTTATAGGATAGGTGCATTCCCACACCTTTCCCATGATCCTCCAGGATCCGCGGTGTGCATATAAAGGTAGTTTTATGTCCCCTCCTAGAGACACATTATTGATGGATTAAGAACCATCGTGTGCCATCCCATACTATAACATTAAAATAATATGTCAAAATGTAAGTTTAAAATAAATGTAAGACCAGTGTATGATAGCATGTTGGTTGCTATCAAAGGGTGGACTGTCGAAGCTGGATAATTGGCTGAGACAGAATCAGTTTTAAAATTAGATCAGAGCAACGCCATCTTGCAAATGGCGACAAGACTCCATCTTAGAAATAGGTCACACAGCGCCATTTTGTCAAAACCACATAGTACACAAAACACAACGCAAAATTGCTAATAAGTAGCACGGCCAGCTTTTTAACAATCTTCCCCAAACACATACCGACGGTGTCTGACCTACATAAAAATGACTTTCCAACACATTAAAATCACCACAGACTTAAATATGAACAGCACTAAAAAGTAGCAAATTAGTGGTGTTTTCCCTGCATTCACATTAACACATACACGCGATGTTAAACAGTGCACAATGCAAAATAGCTAATTATTAGCACGTTCAGCTTTTTAACGATCCCTACACAACCAATACCGACTTAGTCCCATACACTCAGAGATACCTTTCCAGCTTAGTGTTGCTCACTAAGTACCCCACAGACCCCCAGACACACAACGCTATTTAGTGTCGTTCTCCCTTGCATACATACACTTAAAGCAATAGTTCCGTAACACAAAAAGGGTTATTATTACATGATTCATTCACAATGCCAGCATGTAAAGAAATTAGGGGTGAGCGGGTTTGGTTCTACTTGGTTCCGTTCGGTTTTAAAAACCGAATCTTATTGGCTATCCAAAACTCGTGACAGCTGATAGCCAATAAGATTCGGTTTTTAAATCCGAACGGAACAGAGTAGAACCGAACCCGCTCACCCCTAAAAGAAATGACTGTTTTCTGCAACTAAGGTTTAGTACATGATAAGCAAACCGTATTTGGTGTTGTACTGATCTACTCTGTCTCAACAGCTTTCCGGTGTCAACGGTGAGAAGATCGCAACATGCATTCTCAACTTATGGACTGTAGAGAGTTAAAACACTAAAATGTACTTCGTAATATTAACAGCTTAGATTTGCATGCGACGGGAAAAAGGAGACAACAGGCTGTCGGAGGCTGATCTGTGTCCATTTGAATGAACCTGTTAAATATCCTTTTACAGATGCACACATACTGGGAACCAATGGAACCATACCACACTCTTCTATTGTGTTGGTTATCCCTGTAAGAGTATAAATGTGCATACCGACTCCAATCTGTAGTCTTCATGCTGATGCTGTTGATGGAGGTTTCTTATGTATGCCAGTAACTGATCCCAGTGCGCATGCGTATGCATAACTGTACCTTGGGTCTGTATAATTTCTTTGCGCTAAATTGTCTTTAGATCACAGCGTGTAACCTACTGTTTTTATGTTGAATATTACACTTTGTGCGTTGGAAACACATTTCAATGTCTGAAGGTTTTTATTTTACTATATGACTGTGTACGCAAATAGCGTCAACTTAGAAGGTATAGGCAGGAGCATATAAAGGTTTAGAATGTATAGGCAGGATTGTTCAGAGGTTTAAAGTCAGTATCGTTAGTTGCAATCACCATTAATATAATGCATCAGACGCATACAGGTATCACATTAGGAAAGTGCCACAAAGAATGATAAAATCAGTATATGAACAGATTAATACTGCTGTCCATTTGTTCCAAAACCTAGTAGCACAGCCACAAACAGCAAACAGAAGAAGAGAAAAAAGATGTTTTATGATAAGGGAAGAGGAATGGGAGGGAGAACGGAAGAGAATATGATCAACGAGACAATGGGAGAAAGACAAGGATGTGTAGCAACTCCACACAGGAAGAGCTAAAACAAGTAGAGGAGAAGACGAGAACTAGGGATGGAAACCTCAAAGGCAAAGGGAATTCCAAAGTATATGAGTTAATGAATTCCTTATAAGAAGCTTATCACAAATGTATTGGAGGGTCACTCAGCAGTATCTGTATCTTATACCACAATGTAGGATGGAAACAAGCT
Organism: Taudactylus pleione; assembly: GCA_031769625.1. Lineage (NCBI taxonomy): Eukaryota > Metazoa > Chordata > Amphibia > Anura > Myobatrachidae > Taudactylus > Taudactylus pleione. The sequence goes on along the minus strand of JAUIMM010000005.1, from coordinate 15,272,858 downwards.
TTGGATTGGGCCTGAGTTGTTGTGGGAAGGGAGTCAATAAAACTTTCCCAGATCGTGAAAATGTCTTGACATGTATCTCCCTGTGCAGAGAAGCAATGTTGATGCTAAACACGGTTGAGCCACAGAGGTGCAGTAACAATGTCTTGAATATGGATTTGGCGTTCCTGGGCGGCGCTAGGTGGTGAGAGGGAGGCAGTTATGCAGGGGTACCGAGCTCTTATGTTATGAGAGTGTTGCGGGCATGTCGCTGAACTGGTTACGAACGTAGATGCATAATCACTCACATTGGAGGATAATCTGCATCCATTCCAGTGACAGGTCTAGAAAATGAACAAGTCAGATATAGCATATTGTTCATTTGCATCCAGAATCTTTTATTGTGTAGCAGTCCAAAAAGCAATGATACAGTGTGGCAAGAGGTGGCGCGCTTCAAGCATCTGGGAGAATCCATTAGCCAATTGAATAAGCTCTAGCAGTGAGAAAATCCCCTATAAAACATTTCGTAAAGCTTTGTTGCTTTCAAATTTCAAAGGGATTGAGAAAGGGTATTCACATTTACAGAAGATTGAAGGCATGGGAACTGCTCCTAAGTTATTAAAAGAGAGAAGTAGCTTTCGATGTTCATTTTCTGATTAGAGACATATTATCAAGGATGTTATTCCAGTCTGACATGGAAAAAATTGCAATGATAATACTAATATCATGCTGAGATTGAAGGAAGGCCCAAGAGTACGGATACAGAAAGTCCATTTTTGCAACGGCCTTTGCAAAGGTCAGGTGTTTGTAAGCAGTGGGATCCACCAATGTTCTAAGCAAGGTTACTTCCTCAATCGCCCCAAGAAGTAAAAGGAAATGCAACTTGGGATCTTTTAAAATTCAGGGTTACCCAGCAGAGAGAGAAATAATTATTATCAACTTTACACTTACACCAGGGTCAGAGAACACTCCAAGAGGCTGCGTTTGAGACTTTTTGGCAGCCATTTTAGAGCTCTTCACAACTACATACCCATACTGTACTTTATTTGTGACTACATACCACTGCGAGCGTAGGCATGCCCACTGCCCGCAATTGCACAAACACTTCACATGATTGCATGAACATTCCAACACAGGTCTCAGCATTCTAGTCACACATGATTATTATTATTATTATTACTACCAGTTATTTATATAGCGCACACATATTCCGCAGCGCTTTATAGATTTGGCCATTCACATCAGTCCCTGCCCCAGTGGAGCTTACACTCTAGATTCCCTACCACATGCGCACACACACGGGTTAATTTTTGTGGGGAACCAATTAACCTACCAGTATATTTTTGGAGTGTGGGAGGAAATCGGAGTACCTGGAGGAAACCCACGCAAGCACAGGGAGAATATACAAACTCCACACAGTTAGGGCCATGGTGGGAATTGAACCAATGACCTCATTGCTGTGAGGCAGTAACGCTAACCATTACACCGTCTGTTCTGCCCATGATGATGACTAGGCCCCTCAGTTATGTTTAAGACAGATAAAAAATGCATATTGTGAAATTTCCTGCATGTACATAAAAATAAAGTGAGACAAAGAAATAGCAAATCACATTTTAGACTGACTCTTGAGAAGGACCATTGTGGATTTCTTAATTTCTATTGATTAAGAATAATATCTTACACTAATACTACATGACATGACTTTTTGTATTACATGTGTTCATGTAGTGATGAGGATCAGGGCAAGATAATAAAGACATTCTTTGGTAATGTTACATTTAGGACTTACCCTTTTTGCTGGCAACCACAATGCAGAAGCAGAAGAACAAACAGAGCGTTCTACTGATGATCGTGTTCTGGGAAACCAGAGGCTATGACTGGACCTCGTCCTCATTTATAACACACAAAATGGCTAAGACACTGTGCTTTGTGGTGACATCATACGCATTCATTTGCATTAGTATTAGTAAGCCTAGATTTCCTCAAAAGTAGATGCAATAATATTGATAAGTAAAGTAAGACAAAGAGCACTACTATGCGAAACTAAGAAGGAAACACTATTGACACCCATAGGGAGGAATGTAATAGCCTCTGATTTAAAAAAAAACTGTCAACTGGCGAGTTTCAAATCACGGTATATAATAGAATGTGACTAGACACAAAGTTACCAGAAATTTGAAAGAATCAATCTGGACTGGATGCAGGTCCCTGGCCTGATCTTTAATGTCACACATACCCATTGTCAGATGTAATAGCCTGAGACTTGTAAAGTCGCCAGAAATGTGCCCGGAAAAAAAACAGGTGCTGCAGTGCAGATGATTCTTTAGCGTGTTGATAACTGTTGCACTTGTGATGCTGGGTAAATAATCCATTTCAAACCAGCCAGAATATGAATGCACCAATACAAGGTTTTCCTCCCCACCACCCTCCCCAATCAACGATGACACCATGCTCTTTTTGCAGAACAGCTTTTCGGACTTGTGATACTTTTCCCCTTTATCTATGCAGTCTCCCTCCCAGCCCGTATCCTCTGCCCCGTGTCTACCCTCTCCCTACCCACAGCCTCTATCCTCTCCCCTGTTTTCTCCTATCCCTGCACACCCCTGCCAGCTACCTGTCACTGGTGTCCCCTCTCCATGTGCTCCCCTTCCCGCAGCCTGTTCTAGTATCCATACTCCCAGCGCTCCCCTGCCAGTGCCGGAGCCTGTCTCCGTTGTCAGTGGAGAGCCTCCAGCAGTGTTGTAGATGGAGGCAGGTACAGTGACAAGCCTCCTGAGGGGCTGTGGGTGCTGTGCAGGGAGGAAGCTGTAGCTCCCAGCCCGCGGTCTGCCTCTATCCTCGCCCCCGTGTTCCCTCTCCCTGCACTCAACTGCTCGCAGCCAGTCCAGAGTGTACCATCACCCCCGCTGCAGCATCCCCTTCCCTTCTCTTGGCTCACCTGTCTTCTTTTGGTGAGCCTGGCCACATGTCTGCAGTGCCCTGATGATCTCAGCTTTGGGGCTTTGCAGTGCAGACACAGTAAGGAGGGATCTGAATAGATCCCTCTGCTGTGGCTGTGATGGAAATTTTCACAGGCTGCCGTGTAAACAGCAGCCTGTGAAGGTTAATCGGGGCTGATCCCCATCTCAGGGTGGCGTTCAGTAACATCATCAAGTTCTGAAAAAAATGCTTTTTCGGAACTTGATGAATGGCCCTGACACTTATTTTTTTTAACAAAAGTATGTGAAAATGTTAATTTTCACATGCTTTTGTGAAAAATAAGTGATGATGAATAGGCCCTGTAGGATTAATGGTTCACTGGAGTGATGGGGACATTGCAGGGAGCACAAGCTGCTCTGATAGTCAATGTCAACTGTCATAGTGGCTGATTCTAAGGGGTATATTTACTAAAGTGAGAGTTTTTAGAAGTGGAGATGTTACCCATAGCAACCAATCAGATTCTACTTTACATTTAACTAGCACGTTCTAGAAGATAATAGCTACAATCTGATTGGTTGCTATGGGCAACATCTTCACTTCTAAAAACCAACACTTTAGTAAAACTACCCCCAAGTCGGACAAAAGATACAATGCGGTTGGGTCTTGTGGCTTTCAGAACACCGTGCATGCGTCAAAGAAATAAATCGGCGACCGCACATGCACCAAATCAGACTTAAGCACATGGATTTAGTTTGCTAGAGCATACAGATTGATCTGTGCTTTGACGGACAACACTAGCCATGAACTGGGTAATTCTGGACAGTAACTGGGAGGCAACCATGCAATTACACAGGACTGGTCCGTCATGGGAGTATAATGAGAGCATGTCAGCTGATTTCAGTGCTCATTCACAGCCTATGGCTGGAGATAGCATGTCTGTTTCATGGATATTTTGCACCTAGCATGGAGCTGGTTTAAGTCCTGATGCTAATTATAATGGTTACAGATGTAAAAACAGTGGGTGGGATGGCCTTCCACATGCAGTTGCAAGGATTTGAAGGGTATCCAATTAGCACTGAAGTCAGCCCGACGCCGGCACTTATCAGGGCTTTTTTTTTCGGGATCTGATGTGTCCTGAAAAATAATCCACAATAAGTGCAGTTTATTTCACCTTATCGCGGACCCTATGTGTTTTCAAGAAATATATCCTAATAATTTGTCCTAAATAATAATATAGGGTGAAAAAAAACTTAGACGAAAAACGGGGATAATCGGCGAAAAATCCCTGTTTTCGCCAATCGCGGGGATCAATTAGTGCCGAACAATGTTCGGGGCTAATTGGATACTGCTCTATACTTATAGTATACTTATAGTGGCTTCTCACATTACCATTATATAGTAAGCAGGCAGATGCAGCCAGATGGAAAAGCGGCAGCAGATGAGCACGACAGAAAGAATCAGCCCCATAGTAGCCCAGAACAGAATATCCTTATACTTGTATCTGGTAGCTTCACAACCTCGGTGCCCCTGATGCACAGGAGAGGCAGAGAAGGAAATTATATAATGTTCATTAGACATAACAAAGACAGGACTTGGATGTTTTGGAAGTAAATAGGGCCCATACACCTAAACGACCAGCATAAGATCAGATGAATGATACGTTTTCCCTACGATTCTCCCGGAGCTCCCTGGCAGTCCCTGCAGCATGTTTGTTGTCTTTCTAGCACACGATCAGTCAGTAAGATTGATCCTTGGTCTCACAGGCTCATAAGGGGCTCATCAGGGAAACAGTCATTGAAATGACTTGAAATGCCACACGATGGATCGCATGAACCAAATAAACGGCACGATCCTCATACGGATACTACGGGTAAGATGTGCTGCACATATGATCAGAAGACACGATTGTACGAAGAGCGGGAGCGCGCATCGGATCGTAAGTTACTAAAAAAAGACACGATTTTCACAAGATCCATCTTATGATTGCTTGAAAATCGTGTAATCGTCCAGAAATCATGTAGGTGTATGGGGGCTACAAAGCAATAGATTTGTTGTGCTGTATACAGACAGCAGCTAGGCCATGCTGAGAGGCATTAGGTGAAACCAAGACAGGAAAGTGCACATGAAAGAAACAAGAACAGCAGAAAAAAGTCAGCAGAGTCATAATGAGAGTCCCAATACAAATCAGCATTGCCATATTAACAAATACATGGACCTGGGACTGAAAATGTTCAAGGGCCTATAATGAGAGGCAGAGGAGGTGTGGCCAGTGCTGTGTGGGTATGGTCAGAGTCACGTGGGCAAATACACCACCTACACTATCAGCCACAATGTCTCTCTAAGTACATGAAAATGTAAAAATTCAAGCATTTTGTGAGAAAACTAAAATGTAATACTTATGATGAGTTATGGCCAACTGTGTGGTCAGTTCAGCAGCTGTTTCTCTTGCTGCCATGATGATGGGCCTATTGTTATATGGGGGCCTGGAGCTGTAGCTCCATCCGCCCCATTGTTAATCTGGCACTGCCAATCAGAGTGTTTATGCAAAAGCTGGCAGAGCACCAACCTCACTGTATGTGATGGGAACTTTGAGAGGTTTGTCCCACCCAGGGAACGTTGGAGGCTGAGCTTGTATATGGAGGTAGACAACTTTTAAATTACAAGTGTCTTTGACACCCTGGGCCTGATTCTCAGTCACATGCAGATGGCTGGTGTATTAAGTCTCCACATGCGTCTCAGTCGCACAGTGTATGTGTCCCGATTGTTAATGCCCAGAGACGCAGAGCAGAATCGGATGCACAGTCTGTGGTATTAAGTGGAAGTTCCAAAGAGGTAACATGGGGGTGGATACTCCTGCAGATGCAGGAGTATCGCTGTAAACGGCTACTTCCAAAGGCACAATCTCTCACCTAGGACGCCATGTTCAGGCGGGAGAAACTGCTCCTTCCATAGGGCTTGTACAAGTGTCGATGGTGTGTCTTAGGATGCACCGAGATGGAACTGCACCGCAAACAAGATGCTGCAAGTGGGCATCTCAGTATTAATAAAATATGCTGCAGTATCAGCATAAGATGCAGCTGCGGCAAAAGATGCAGACTGCGTGCGACTCACAATCAGCCCCCCTGTGACGTGAGCAGTTGACCCACACAAGGAACCTCGGTGACACTTGGAGATGGCACTTGTCAGGATTAAGCTTCATGTTATTGGACCTGATCCTCTGTTGCACTTGGAGGAGGTGCTAATCATGCTTTTCCATGGTAGAAACCCAAACTTTCGTAACCATCAAATAGGTGTTACATGCAACGTTGAAGGGCTTAATTTGCCTGAGATATGCATACCTGCCCACTGCTGTCATGGATGTGGTTAAGATGGATGATTCTTTGTCTAGAGTGATTTTCCAGAATCTGCACTTAGCATCCAGAGGGGTGATGACCTTAGCATTGGGCATATCAGAAATCACCTGCTACATGGTTTTTAGAGGATGGTGTGGCTGCACGAGTGCTTTCCATAAATGTATCAGGTCAATGCAGATACACACAGATAGATCCTTCTTGACAGCTGCCACAATGGCAGACACCCATTGACTGGATCCCTCAATAAGGGTGATCACTCCAAGGGCAATCATGTGGTTGAGCTCTGCACTGGCAAGGGGTATGCTTGTGTGAGCACACACTATGGGAGCAAAAGATTCATTGAAATTAATTTGATAAGTGACAGGCATCTTTCCAATGGTAGTACTATCAAAGAGGTCATCAAAGTCTCTAATCTCTTGGACATCTAGTTGAATAACATAGCCCCAGTGTAATTAAACTCACCTTGATATTGTTCTGTAGATTCAGGAGCAGCTTGACATCACAGTCCACTATGTGAAACTTCAGCAGAAAGTTAGTAGAATGAATGGTGGTCACACATACATAAAGTTTATAGTAATCTAGCAGTGCCTCCTACTACAAATGACATCAGTAAAATGAAATGGCTTCCCAATCACTTCCAGGAGGATAAAGTTCTCCAATTTATATAAACATACTGTATGTTTGGCAATCTAAGTCAGTTAAGTACTCAAAGATTAAAATGTAATCTATCCCCTTAGATGGGATGTAGTTATAGTATTAAGTATAACAGTTAACATGATGTCGACATTGAACACGTTGGCACCTGCAGAATGTCAACTTGTTCACAATGTCGACATGTGAAATGCCAACATTCTGCAGAAACTGGAGGGTTAGGGCTCGGCTGTGGCACTGGAGGGTTATGGTCAGGCGTCATGAGAGGAGAGTCAGTAATAGGCACTATGGGGAGGTGTAGGGTTAGTCATACCGCAGAAAGTGCTGCAGGATCTGATGGAAATCATCAGGACGTCACGATCGAATCTGGAAGACGCTTGAGTGGCTGTAAGCGCAATATCAGATAAGTCACCACTAAACCACCCAGGACATTTTGCCGATATTCTAATCATGTTGACATTTTATCAGTGTCAACTTGATGAAGGTTGACATGGTCAATGTCAATATGCACAAGCATGTTGAAATGTTGGCTGTCAACAAGATATACAACACCCCCTAGATACCTATGAACTATGTACCTGTTTTTATAAATAATAAAAACAGCTGCTAAGCTCTTGGAAGGCACTGTTAGGATCTGCAGTTTAGCAGATCATTTTAGTTGCTACTGATATACTGCATTCATTCCTGTCTGTCTGTGTGCTGATCCCATGTGTTCAGTAAATGCTCTCTGTCACTGTACAATATCAGCTGCACACTAATTGATTTTCTTGTTTGTGTGCACAGGTGCAGGAGTCTGCCATTAGGGAGGCTTACAGGGCGTGCTTGGATTGGGCCCTGTGTCTGTTAAATTGCAGCCAGTCCTTCACTCCATGCCGGTGATAGAGTTTCTCGTACTTCCGGTTGTTCCAGTCTCCTGATTATCAGTCGTGTACCTGTGTCAGTTTACTTTGTTTGTCTACTGCCGTTTGTACCATCCAGGTGGCACAGTCTGTATTCCTCCTCTCGTGCTGCTCTTATCATCCAGACGGCATGGTGCTCTTCCTTCTCCGGAAGCGCCAATCTAGCCCGGCAGCTTGTGTCAACCCGGCGAAAATTGGCCACAACCCAGCACCTTTGGTCCTCTGGCCGTCACCACTTACAGCTAAATCGGTCCTCAAGGCTGTTTACCAACTAGGTCTAACCAAGACTAACACTCAGCGCTTAACATGCACATAAGATCTAGGCTAACCCTATTACGGCACTAAAATGATAATATTACCACAGCTAATTTATAATTTTAGAACTATTAAATATACAATCTCTTTGGATAGGGAATACTCCAAAATGGGGAATCATTAGATTCACTACTTTTTCTACCAAATTTCTTTACATAACACACAACCTCTATCCTGTCTGTGCTTACCTCTAGTGTGTATGTGTGTGAGCATGCGATAGGGAACATAGGCCCTCATTCAGAACCACTCGCGAGCGGCAGTACGCTCGCAAGTGGGTCGATGGTCCACACTGCGCATGCGCACGACGGAGGGAGCTCCGTCGTGCGCATGCACGAAACACGACGAGCGAAGGACTTTCCTTCGCTCGGAGTGTCTCATCAAAGGGGGCATGCTGTCGATGGTGACTGACAGCACGCCCCCTTTGGTGGGCATGCCGGGGGCGTGCCTGCCAGACAGAGGCGTTCCCAAGGGAGCGCCTACCGTCTGAAGCCGGCCCCACTGACATAACTAGTGATGTCAGTGGGAGTGATTTTGGCTCTGATAGAGCCAAAATCACTCCTGGCCTTGCGGTTGAAAAGCTCAACCGCAGGCTTCTGCTCGCAGTTTCGACCATCATCCTGCACGCTCGTATATGCTGTGGGTGGTGACCCACAGCTATACAAGCGTCCAGGAGGACGCTCCATATTAATGGAGGTGGGCCCTGATTCAGAGCGTGCGCTCTGGTCAGAGCGTCCGGCTCTGAATCAGGGCCATAGATTGTAAGCTCCACTGGGGCAGGGACTGATGTAAATGGCCACTATTCTCTGTAAAGCGCTGCGGAATATGTGTTTGCTATATAAATAACTGGCAATAATTTTATATTTGTTCAAATTTTTAAAGCCACCTCAAAATACCCCCAAAGCATCTTTTTTCCTACTTTTTTTTGCATTTTTCATTTTATTTGTATAAAAGTAAACAAAAATGTTTGCTTTTTATAATTGTTTTTTACTTTAAAATAAATAAAAAATGCACAAATCAGCCATTTAAAACCATTTAAATTAGAGATGAGCGGTTCGGATTCTGTGGAATCCGAACCGCTCCGAACATTGGGGATCCGAGTCCACCCGAACCCTGTTCGGGTGTTCACCGCCTGACTCGGATCCCCGTTCGGGGCCGAACGGCGGCCGCCTGATGTCGGATTCTCACTAGAGAATCCGACATCAGGTCTCCTCGCGTGTAGGGCAGAGCGCAGTGATAGCGCTCTGCCCTACACAGACACAGACACACAGCCGCCAGCGGCAGCTGTGTGTTTGTTACAGCAGCCAATGAGAGTCACACAGACTCTCATTGGCTGCTGCACGGAGGGAGCCGGCTGGAGCTCACACATGAGCTCCGTCTTCCGGCTCCCTCCTCAGCGTGTGACAGAGCGGACGGCGCGGGAGCGGGGAATCAGGTAAGTTTTATTTTTTTTATTTTTTTACTTGTCAAAGGTCCGGGGGCGCTACTGGGGGGGGGTCTGCTACTGGGGGGGGCTATACTACTTGGGGGGCCATACTACAGAGGGGCCTGCTACTGGGGGGGGGGGCTATACTACTGGGGGGGGTCTGCACTAATGGGGGGGGGTCTGCTACTGGGGGGGGCAATACTACTGGGGGGGCCATACTACAGAGGGGCCTGCTACTGGGGGGGGCTATACTACTGGGGGGGGTCTGCTACTGGGGGGGCCATACTACTGGGGGGGATCTGCACTATTGGGGGGCCATACTACAGAGGGGCCTGCTACTGGGGGGGGCTATACTACTGGGGGGGTCTGCACTACTGGGGGGGGTCTGCTACTGGGGGGGCCATACTACTGAGGGGCCTGCTACTGGGGGGGGCCATACTACTGGGGGGGCTTACTACTACTGGGGGGGGCTGCTACTGGGGCAGCCTACTACAGGGGGGGGCATACTACAGGGGGGGCCCATACTACAGGGGGGGCTACTACTGGGGCAGCCTACTACTGGGGGGGCCTGCTACTGGGGCAGCCTACTACTGGGGGAGCCATACTACTGGGGGGGCATACTACTGGGTGGCATGCTAATGGGGGGCATACTACTGGGGGGGGCCTGCTAATGGGGGGCATACTACTGGGGGCACTGCATAGTGGACCCTACTACTAAGGGGACTGCATAGGGGGCACCACTGCTGGGGGACATTGTGTAAGGGACACCGCTACTGTGGGCATTGTGTAAAAGGGTCACTACTGTGGGCATTGTGTAAAAGGGGCACTACTGTGTGTCGTAACATAAATAAGAGACACTACTTTATGGTGTAATGTGAATCAGGCCCTATGTGCGGTGTAATGCTAATAAGATTGTGCACTGTGACTCCTAGGGCCGTAGCCCACTTTGTAAACAAGTACTATGACTCTGCTGGCCGTACCCCACTGGGTGGGTGCCCTACTTTTCATTTCTGCCACTGCTGTGTGGCAATGTGTCATAGATGTGCTTTATACTGTGGTGTCTGTGTTGTTGTGCCGCTGCTTTGTCGCTTAGTAACCAGTCAGGTCACTGCAACCTTTGGCCAATAATGTTGAAAACAATATTATAAGCTGTGATATGGTCTAAATTGACTGGAAATTAATGTTATTGAGGTTAATAATACTCACTAGAGAATCCGACATCAGGTCTCCTCGCGTGTAGGGCAGAGCGCAGTGATAGCGCTCTGCCCTACACAGACACAGACACACAGCCGCCAGCGGCAGCTGTGTGTTTGTTACAGCAGCCAATGAGAGTCACACAGACTCTCATTGGCTGCTGCACGGAGGGAGCCGGCTGGAGCTCACACATGAGCTCCGTCTTCCGGCTCCCTCCTCAGCGTGTGACAGAGCGGACGGCGCGGGAGCGGGGAATCAGGTAAGTTTTATTTTTTTTATTTTTTTACTTGTCAAAGGTCCGGGGGCGCTACTGGGGGGGGGTCTGCTACTGGGGGGGGGGCTATACTACTTGGGGGGCCATACTACAGAGGGGCCTGCTACTGGGGGGGGGCTATACTACTGGGGGGGGTCTGCACTACTGGGGGGGGGGTCTGCTACTGGGGGGGGCAATACTACTGGGGGGGCCATACTACAGAGGGGCCTGCTACTGGGGGGGCTATACTACTGGGGGGGGTCTGCTACTGGGGGGGCCATACTACTGGGGGGGATCTGCACTATTGGGGGGCCATACTACAGAGGGGCCTGCTACTGGGGGGGGCTATACTACTGGGGGGGTCTGCACTACTGGGGGGGGCCATACTACTGAGGGGCCTGCTACTGGGGGGGGCCATACTACTGGGGGGGCTTACTACTACTGGGGGGGGCTGCTACTGGGGCAGCCTACTACAGGGGGGGGCATACTACAGGGGGGGCCCATACTACAGGGGGGGCTACTACTGGGGCAGCCTACTACTGGGGGGGCCTGCTACTGGGGCAGCCTACTACTGGGGGAGCCATACTACTGGGGGGGCATACTACTGGGTGGCATGCTAATGGGGGGCATACTACTGGGGGGGGCCTGCTAATGGGGGGCATACTACTGGGGGCACTGCATAGTGGACCCTACTACTAAGGGGACTGCATAGGGGGCACCACTGCTGGGGGACATTGTGTAAGGGACACCGCTACTGTGGGCATTGTGTAAAAGGGTCACTACTGTGGGCATTGTGTAAAAGGGGCACTACTGTGTGTCGTAACATAAATAAGAGACACTACTTTATGGTGTAATGTGAATCAGGCCCTATGTGCGGTGTAATGCTAATAAGATTGTGCACTGTGACTCCTAGGGCCGTAGCCCACTTTGTAAACAAGTATTATGACTCTGCTGGCCGTACCCCACTGGGTGGGTGCCCTACTTTTCATTTCTGCCACTGCTGTGTGGCAATGTGTCATAGATGTGCTTTATACTGTGGTGTCTGTGTTGTTGTGCCGCTGCTTTGTCGCTTAGTAACCAGTCAGGTCACTGCAACCTTTGGCCAATAATGTTGAAAACAATATTATAAGCTGTGATATGGTCTAAATTGACTGGAAATTAATGTTATTGAGGTTAATAATACTCTAGGAAGAAAAAAAAGACCAATTTATGTGATTTTAGCTTTTTTTGTCAATTTTTGTAAAAAAATCCAAATCCAAATCCAAAGCCAGTCACCGCAGTTTGGCAAATCCAAATCCAAAGCCGGACGACGAATTAGAACCAAATCCAAATCCGGCAAAAATGGTCCGGCGCACATCCCTAATTTAAATACTTCCAGTACTTTCCTTATGCCCACTAACAGCCTTCTGTATCATCCCACTTTTTCATGAAATTCTCATCACATCACATTTGGCTGACTAATCACAAACCTCCACTGCAAGTACTGCGAATAGGCATTTTTAATTGGACTGGAGAATTCTTGGGTGCGCGCATTTGTGCAAAGTCTGCGAGTTTCATGAAACAGACTCGTACCTAATTGGATTGACCTCTATATTTGTAATACTTTGTTATTGGATGAACTATTGAATAATACATAACAATAATTTCACTGAATCGCTATACACAAAGTTGTGATTGTTATAAAACAATTATGTTTAATATGTTGTTTTGTTTGTATTTTGCAAGAGCAGTGTGATTGCGAAGTCACCTCTGTGCATGTTCTGCTTGTCACAATGTACATTTTTCTGTGAAAATTCCCAAGTGCACAAACAAAAATGTGAGTTATACGTCACTCCTGTAGCTCCCAGACATTACATTCTAGATTGCACTGGTTCCAAACCACGTAAAATAATTTTCAAACATTCGCACACTTTCCCGGTTACATCTAAAAGCAAAATTCATGAAAAAAAGGGTTTTAGGTTAGTTTTTTCAGTTACAGTAATTTGCCAATTTTACATGTTGTGTAGCAGCAATAGGAATGTTTATACTCTAGGTCTGGACAGCTTATCAGACTATTCAAAGAAGATGATATTATCTTCTTTAAGCAATGACACTCTAGCTGGGTACACACTGACAGATACATTGGCCGATCGGCCAATATATTGGGTGCCCGTCGGCCAGTGTGTACCAGCTATATGTCTGTGCACGATGTCAGTCACAGACATATCGCGTCGGCTCTGCTGCACAGCCGATGGCATATATATCTGCAGATATAAAAAATGGAAAGACAAAGAATTGTATATTGTGGTGCACAAAGATCAAATTAAATAAAATATAACTTTTATTATATATATTAAAATATAATCTAATGGTGCATACACACAGTCAGATTTGTTGACAGATATGAACAATAACGATTGGAAAAATAGTTCAATCGTTCATATCTTTGACATGTAGGGCATGCATTAACCAACGATGCGCGTGCCCGCATGTCAGATAACGATATCTGACATCAACTGTGTTTGCAGTAAGATTTGAACGATTTCATTCATTTTAAATAGTGTCAGAAATCGCTCATCGTTGATAAAGTCGTTCAAATCGTTGATGAAATCATTCAATCGCTCATCGTTCATAGTTATCGTTCAACGAAATCGATGACCATACAAATCTGACCATGTGTATGCACCATTAGAATGATTGCAAAATAATATTATAATATATAAATGATGTGAATAAAGAAAGAAATGGTGATTAAAAACTGCTGTGTGCAGGGATGCCGCTGTCTGTGTCTCAATTGTTATGGTTTGGATGGATCTCACTGCTGCGTTCGTGCATCTGTGACTTATTGATTTCATTTTCTCAGGTGCATGCGCACTACCAGTGAGCCCTATGTCGCCCACTGATGCCCCCTTTGCACTGCACCGCTGCCATTGCTCTGCACCACCGCTGCTGCCGCTACCCCACACACCTACAGCCTGTCCCTGCAGCCGTCTCGCACTCTGCACCTCCCAAACCACCTCCTGTGTGCTGTCCCCTCCTCCACCTGCATTACTGTACCATTTTGGTGCCCTTCTCCCCTGCAGGTGGCCCGGTTTGCTCATCCAAACCCTGATAGTTAATACATTTTAAAAAAGCTATGAAATTCCGTAGACATAAAAACCTTACGGTTTCACATGTTCCATTAAGGCTGCTTAGACATGATCTGAAAAGTCACGAAACCTATTGAATTTCTGCCACTCAAACTCCAAAAAGCAATGAAATTACGATCATTAAGGCTGACGCCTTAATGGACGTGTTCCTTGCGTAATACAGATATGCCATGAAACCATGTGGTTAACTGCAGATTCAGCATTCTCACAGAGTGAGATTGCCGTCACTCACAATATGGTGGAGCTGCTAATTCACAGAATTGTGTGCTCATTGGAATACACACATGCAGTCTATACAACTGATGTCTGAGCAGTTATGTGGCACACACATCCCACTCAGTGCCCACAATCTTCCCATTCAGTCACCACAAAAATTTCGCTGAGTTCCATCATCCTCTCACTCCATACATCCATCTCACTCATTATACACATTTAGCTTCCAAATTGCTAAAACTATCATACTCTGTCTATACATGTACACTATCTTCGCCTTCATGCTGCTATAACTTCCCCAATCCCTACAGCTGTGTGTTCTCCCAACTGTGCTAGTCTGCATGCCCTGATCCACACCAATTTGTCTTTCCCCATGTACACCGCCCTGTCTTCCTACATCCGTGCCACTGTGTTTCCTTCCATCTGCACCACTCCCTTGCCCCCAGGCATGCCACATCAAAAACAACCAGCGATGTGCGCGCCCGCTGGTCGTTTTTGACATCTATCATCGCCAGAACATGCTGGTCAACCTGACGTTGTCCGGTTGACCATGATCGGGGATGATTGATGTTCCTACACTGAATGACTGATCGTTCAGTGTAGGCACATCACAGACTGTGAAATGACTGCATGATTACAATGTCGTAATCTTGCTCTCGTTTCAGTCGCCTAGTGGATGTGCGTCTTAAGAGCACGGTAGAGCTTATTTCCCTTTCATGCTAAGGACCTGGAAGTGACGTGAGTGGGGGCGGAAGTGAGATTCTATGCCCATAAAGTCCACCTAAAGAAACTTGTCCCCTCGCTGGCCCGCTTCACTTACCACGCTTTGGGCTCGGTGGGCACAAGATTATATTCCCCCTCTGTGTCCACGTGGATGGTAGGAAATGCCATTGGACAGTAGCTGATGACGTCAGGGTCCTCTCTGTGAAGGGCATCTAGACCAGTGGTCTGGGATCAGGGGTAAATTACCCCACTTGGGGTAAAACTGAAATTCCTGGGGGTAATGGATGCAGGGCTGGAGGTGCACGTGAACCGGGTGCGCCGCTGCACCCGGCGCCAGTGACCTCCTGCCTGGCGATGCAGGGAGGCTCTAAGCCGGACGCCCGATGAGATGTTATTACCAGCGGGCGCCCGGCTCCTTCCCTGCAGCGTCGCGTTAGCCGGAGGCTGGAGTTCTCTTCTGTCCAGCTTCCGGCTCTCCCCATGCGCACTATGGGAGAGACTTCATGACGTCTCTCCCATAGTTCCGAGCAGCAGCCAGGCGGACAGGACGGCGGAGGATGCAGGAGCGGGGATTAAGGTAACTTTTTTTTTGTACAAGTGGCACTACAGGGGCATAACTATTTGGGCACTACTACAGGGGCATAACTATGGGGGCACTGCTACAGGGGCATAACTATGGCACTGCTATAGGGGCATAACTATGAGGGCACTGCTACAGGGGCATAACTATGAGGATACTACTACAGGGGCAAAACTATGGGGGCATAACTATGGGGGCACTACTACAGGGGCATTATCACTAGTATAGAATTTTTTTCCCTTCAAATCAAGGGGGTAACGTCGACGTATCTAAATATATTTTGGGTAAAAAAGTTCCCTGACCCCTGATCTAGACACTACCCTAAGAGCACCAGCAGAAGTGCAGCACCACTTGCGATTTATAATACTGCAGGAATCAATACTGGGAGAGCACCACCACTGGAGGAAGTGTGATACTGCGGAGGATCGTAACAACATGTAGTATTTTTGGAGCTTGATGAATTTAGGTCCCCAAATCGGGAACTGTGTTCCAAATCTCGGATCAGACCCAGGATTTAGGTGTAAAAGCAGTAGGAGCATCTCGTGGACAAGCAGGAAAAAGTCCCAGTATTACTAGCTCTCCTGCCTCCTATGTACGAAGTGAACCATCGACCCTGCTTCAATGCGGGCTACGGTATATTTATATCTTTTGAGAATGCAGTAATCAGTGTTTTGTGCCAGTATTTATGGCAGCAAAATGTGATTTATGGTAGAGATGTCAACAGACACTCAAGTGTTTTGGTTTTGGATCTGGATATAAAAATAAATGCTGAAAAGATTTTAGAAACAGCTAAAATCATGTAATTTTTTGCAATCCAAAACCTGAAATTCGGACTTAAAATCTGCATTCCAAATCGCTGGAAGATCATTTTTTTGAATCCACTCAGGAGATTACAATCACGACTCAGATCTGTCTGGATTTACAAAATTTAGGTGGATTCGGATTCCTGGAGAACCGAACAGCACATCTCTAATTTATGGTAAATATGCTCCTTAAAGTATTAATATATTAAGGCTTTAATACATCATAGAGCACAACATCCCCTTTCCTTAGCAGAGAGCAAACAATGCAATCAGTAGTTTTCACCAAATGCACATCAAATATTTCCTGTTTGTGCTCTTGTCACCTGTGTTATTTTAATGAAAAATAAACTACATGAAACATATGTGCTGTAGTTTTTGTGTCTCTGTGATGTACTGGTTATTGCTGTCTGACACTATAGTAGGAAAAACAATCATGGTAAGAAATGACTGTTGTAGAAAGAACTGGTTTATCTGAGGTGAGTGGTGGTGATGACACATTTGTGACTAGACAGAAAAATAGTAGAAGTGTCCCAGGTAACATAAGGCAAGTACAGTAGGTTGCATTTTGACATTGAGTTACTTTAATTTACTTAAAACAATACATTATCCCGTACTTTTGGTATGGATATTCTACAAATATATTAAACATATCAACAAATTATAGGGAATGTTATAACTTAAAAAAAGACATACAATTCCACATATAGCAAGAGCCCCTCTACCTTAATGTTAAATTGCATCAATGCAGCAATGCACTGTTTCTTTTGGGCAACTTAAATCAGTAATACCCCTTTTCCACCCAAATTCCGTGTCTGACCCGGAGTTGGAACAGGGTTCCTGTCCGGATCAGACCCGGAATTTAGCCGGCGCCGACTCGGGATATTCCAGAGTCGGCACCATTCACACCGCAGTCGGGTCTGCATAGACCCGGCTTTTCTGGCGTGAAAGTGGACGCTTGGAGATGACATCATCTTCAAGCGCCACTGAAGCCGGACCAAATGGCCAGCTTGCGGCGCACTGCAGGTCATCAAGACCCGGAGTGCACTGTAAACACAGTAGGGTTTCACAGGCTATGCCCGTGTTAAACC
The DNA here is from genome assembly GCA_031769625.1 of Taudactylus pleione. Classification (NCBI taxonomy): domain Eukaryota; kingdom Metazoa; phylum Chordata; class Amphibia; order Anura; family Myobatrachidae; genus Taudactylus; species Taudactylus pleione. Next base: position 15,255,340 of record JAUIMM010000005.1, on the reverse strand, counting down.
CTGCTATTTACCTAGGTTGGATTGCCGGGTCACTCGACCCGGCGATCCAACCCTCACCCCTTTTACACCAAGGAGCTGCGCGGGTTAACCCTGCAATAACCCGGGTTTTAGCTTCGGTGTAAAAGGGGTATAAGATACCTCCCCTCCACCTGTAATGTCATAACTCCTATATACTACAAAGCAATGAACATGCTGGTGCTGTACATTTTACACATTCATTTCCAAGGGTTAGTACAGAAAAACACAGGGTGCTGTACATATTCCATGGTGCATAACATTTCCCATTAGCCAAATTAGTTTAGAAACTAAGTAACCATTTATTGAACTACAACAATTACAGTATTCAGGGTAGAGGAGATTTCCCATATATTCCTCACAAAAACAATATATATAGTATAGTGACACAAAATGATGGAGAAACCCAACACATACTAGCAAGGAAATGTCACTGCATCATACCAAGACTTTCCCTTAGACTGGATGCTGTTTTCTCCATCTGTTCTATGTTCCACTGACATTGCCTTCTGTTCAGCTGTGCCTTGTTCAGTTGAGAATGCAAACGTTTCAATATAGCCTCACACCTCTTCTTTTGCACCTGTAATAATTGAGTTACTATATGTAGTTAGATTCTAGCATTTGTTTAGGTGTGTTTAACCATTTGTTTAACATTCTGTGTGACACAATTCTAATTAGTTCTAATTACATCATGTGATATCTTCATTCAAAATAGATTGACATGTACAGTAGTAGTATGACTCACTTGTGATAATATTAATTTTCATACTATCACACAAAAATGTATGTACTCATCCCACACATCATCATAAGACTCGCACACCTCTGACATTCCTTCCAGACCAACACAATACTTAGGGGGAGATGTATCATAGCTTAGAGATAAATAAAGTAGAGGGATAAAGTACAAACCAGTCAGCATCTAACTGTCCTTTTGCAGGCTGTGTTTGAAAAGTGAGTTAGGAGCTGATTGGTTGGTACTTTATCTCTCTCTAATTTCTCTCTCCATGCTTTGATACATCTCCCCCTTAGACACAAAGCCAGAGGCATGAAACCAGAGGTCAATACTACTTTAAAATATCATTGGCCCCTGACCATATTCCACATAACTTGGCCTTCTGATGATTTGCAGCACAAGTTGGCAAACGACAATTAATTTTGTTGGGAGTGGTTGGCTTCTGTTATATAATAAATCTGTGGATCACAGGGAAAAGCAGCTTATATGATTCTAAAGGTGCACACACAAGTAAAGATTTTCTGTCCAACCATCCAACTAGTTGATTGGTTGGAATGAAAATCTGGTAACGTATGGGAGTAGATGGCGGCAGAGCAATAAATCCACCCTCCTCTCTTTTACTATATAACAGTGCACAGTCAGAAGTACATCAAGCACACTCACAGATTTCCACAGTAAAGCCCTAATCCCAGTGAGCACAGGAAAAGGGAAGGTGTACAGTTCAGTCACACAGTGCAGTGAGGCAGCGTGGAGGAAGGAGAGGGACGTGCTTGCTGTGCAAAGGAAGGGGAGTATCTAGGACACTGTCTGGCTCCCACTGTGTGGGAAAAAAGTAGAGCTCATGAATGCACTATAGGGAGCACGCCATGCCCCCTGCTCTAGCTGGGTATGAAGGCAGCTGCCCCCCCACAGGGATTTGTTAAACTGCAGGACTACTAATAATAATAATTACACCCCTGCCCCCCGCGGTGAGCTCTCTTGCTTTAGATACTAAACTAAAGGCACTGACAGGCACCTCACCTTTGATTCAGCAGCTGAGCAGCACCACCTCGGCTCACTGTCTTCTTCCTGTATTGTCGGCTCCTCTCCCCCCTCTCCGTGCATGTCACATGATCACAAAGCAGGGGAGGAGGAGACACTGACTAGCAGAGTGGTGTGCTGCAGGTGCTGGCTGGCTCCCGGCAGTGGCAGCAAGCAAAATGCCTTCTGCCCTGCTGTATTATACATCCCGGTTGGCGGCCGGGCCCTAAGCGCGTGCCTGCGCTTCCTAGCGGTAAATCCACCTCTGAGTCAGACACTGCTTGCAGAGCTGGGGGAGGGGCCACACCATGAGCAGTAAGCTGCACAGAAATAGAGCTAATAGAGGCATATCTCATGCCTTGAGCACTGATGGATACCTTGGATGTGTCACGTGACCAGGAAGTGTTTAGAGATCGGAGCTCAGTCAGCTCAGCAGCAGCAAGAGAAGACACAGTGATGCAGGTAGGAGAATGAATGGACACTGCACTGAAGCTTAGAGTAGAGAGGGGAGAGTTACAGTGAGTAGGGGATGAGACAGGTTCTCAGACCCATGTCCACGTGTGTCTCCCCAGCCAATGACCTCACCATAGGTCACTGGGGAGGAGTAATGCCCCATGATCATTAAATAATACCCCCAGGTTAGTCTACTTGTACTGGGGGTGGGGAATGAGTGGTAATGCCCCAATAAAGTAATTTGGGGAGTTGGGGTAAAAGTGGTGGGTAAAATTGTAAGAAAAAAAATTTACACCGGTCACATGGGAGAAGGGGGGGGGTTGTTCAGAAAAAGGGATGTATTACAGTGGGTGTGAGGGTTTGACACCAGGGTCTCTTTATCACTAAGGAGGTGGGGGTAATGTTAACAGAATCTATTGTCACCAGGGAGGTATATTGTCAATAGGGGTGCTAGGTAATTTTACAATGGGTACTTTTATAATTAAGCTATTCCAATTTTGGAAATTTACCAAGTTATTCCCAATTGAAATGATAAACAACTACTGTGAGTATATATTCTTACTCTGCTTTCTGCCATTGATACTCACCTCTATTTGTTTCCTGAGCACAGCATGTTTGTCTTTTTCCTCTAGGTATATTTTCTTTTTTGCGTTTACAGATTGTCCTATTGCTTTGACTTGCTCGCTTATATTAAGGATTTCCTCCTAGTGATAGAGAAGAATTTCATTGTTTGAATCACATTTGGAAAATAAATAAATCTACTGCTGACAATTTCTAGTAGGTAATGAAATACACGATTACATATTTATTTCATGGAAGCATTCTGTAAATATTCTGCAAAAGCTATTTAAAATTCAATAAAACTGACCACTACTGCTAAACAGTATTGATGATAGTAATATTAATGAGACAGACATAAGGATATTATTACAAAGAACTAAGGATCAGATAGGGTTCAGGTCACCATAAGGGTAAAAAAAGGGGCAGTATGGGCCAAGTGGTTCCTCTGCCGTCAAATTCTCTGTTTCTATGTTTATGTATAATAACGCTTAGCCCTAAAGTAACACACTAGTACCTGGATTTAGTAATGCCTTTTTAATTAGCTTCCTGTTCATATTTCTTGTTGTTTCCTTGTGCACAGTTGACATGACTTTGTGATGTCTCTTCACGTTAACCTACCCTATACCAAGATCGGCCTATTATCAGACTTATCTACACGCCTTTTACACTATGTTAACCATCATCTATCTCAATGAATAAGCATTTTATATGGAACCCAAGAATGTTATCTGCTGATTTTGGGGGTGGGGGAAATAGTTTACTGTATTCACCATTACTCTAGTACCTTACATTACAGATCACTAGTACCAATAGACTGTACTAGGGGTAGAACATACCAGGAAAATTTGTCTTTAATGTGTAGTACAAACTAGAAAAAAAAAACTAAATATCATCATGTACAGTATTGCAAAGAAAAGTATTGACAAGAAAAACCATGTAACTAAAATACAATTCTAGGCTTGAGAAAGCACATTACACAATAATGGAAATATCAACAGCGCAATAGAGGAACTGATTAGCAATATAAATTTAACAAATAATCTAAAATATTCATTACAATACATTGTTGAGAGGAGCTATGAGGAAGTGTACTGTATGTCCTTGGACTAATCATTTCTCAGCACGCACCATACAACATACTGTACACACTGTATACTTAATATCATACTTGCCTACTATTTTTTCAAAATACTCTTATATCTCCTGTATTAGGCTTATCTTAAGTAGGCATGATATTTAAATCATATGGAAATGCCCATGGGATCATGTCAATAAAGAGGCAACTTAATTAAAATAAAAAAATAATGCCAAAAATGTAGGCATAAAGTGCATAAAAAAATGTGCAAGTTGTATAATATGCAGAATTGCACATACTGTAGTAAATAAATTTTGTATTTCTGTCAGTTTTGTAAATTGCTATGTAATTTATGTAAGCTACCCTGTAGTGTGTCATTGGCAATTCTATAATGTGTGCAGAGAGTGCAATGTGTTAGATGACAACAGGGCCGGATTAATGGGAGGGCGACAGGGGCGGCCATCCCGGGGCCCCCACACACAGATGGGCCCCCACCACTAGAGCACACAGGGGGTTTTTCTGAGTACCTAGAAGCCCCCCTGTAGGACCAATTACTCCTTCTACCGTTGCTGAAATTGAGGCGGAGTCAACACGACAATCCCCGCCCCCATATGACCCCCGAATCACGGCAGTACGTCGCGGGTCCTAATGAAGCGCGCACTGCAGCAGCTGCATAGAATGTAAGTGTACTGTTTTATTATTTATATATGTGTATGTGTTATTGTATATACAGTATATATTAGAGTGTGTATACTGTGTATGTATGTGTATATATGTGTGTATGTGTTATTGTATATACAGTATGTGTTAGTGTGTGTATACTGTGTATGTATGTGTGTGTGTATATATCTGCATGTGTTATTGTATATACAGTATGTGTTAGTGTGTGTATACTGTGTATGTATGTGTGTATATATGTGTATGTGTTATTGTATATACAGTATGTGTTAGTGTGTGTATACTGTGTATGTATGTGTGTATATATGTATGTGTTTATGTGTATATATGTGTTATTGTATATACAGTATGTGTTAGTGTGTGTATCAGTGATCGCAAATACGCGCTATAGCGTATTTTACCCATATATGAGGACCGGGGACTCACTTTTGCAAAATGGGTGGGTCCCCGGGGACGCGCCCCACCTGGCTCCCGATCAAATGATTGATGTCTCCCTGGCCCGGACAGGGAGGACTATAAAAAGTGTAGGTGGAGCCAGCAAGCCCAAGTTCAGCCGCAGCACCTTTCTTTCCTTTGATGCTGCAGCACCCAGGACTAGAGGGCAGGTGGCTGCTTCCCCAGCATACGGAAGGCACTGGCAGGAGGTATGCCCTGGTGGCCGTACAGTCCCGGCACCTAGCGGCAGGATGGCCCTGGCGGCAGGACAGACCCAGCAACCAGCTACGAGATGCCCCTGACAATAGGTAGGCCATGGGACCCGGTGGCAGGACAGTACCGGCACCCAGCAACAGGATGGCCCCGGCGGCAGGATGGCCCTGGCAGCAGGACAGCCCCTGCATCCAGCAACAGGACAATCCCGGTGGGAGGTAGGCCCCGGGACCCAGGGCAGGATGGCCCCGGGACCCAACGGCAGGATGGCCCTGGTGGCAGGACAGCCCCGGCGGGAGGTAGACTCCGGCACCCAGCAGCAGGATGGCCCCGGCGGCAAGACAGTCCCTGCACCCAGCAACAAGACTGCCCCGGCACCAGGTAGGAAAGCGCTGGCACATACACGACAGGTGCTGTGGTGGTGGGGGGCTGAGGAAAACTTCCTGCGGCTGCTGGTGCTGCCTCCCCCAGTTCTGCCCCAGTTGCTATTTACCAATACCCCCTTCCTACCCCAGCCCTGCTATTTACCAGTACCCCCTCCCTACCCCAGCCCTGCTGTACTGCTCCAGCTGCTATTTATCAATACCCCCTCCCTACCCCAGCCCTGCTGTACTGCCACAGCTGTCATCAACCCTTCCCCCTCCCTACCCCCCAGCACTGCCTGCCCCTAACCTCTCCATACCCCTAGTACTTCCCCAGCTGCTATTCACCCTTACCCCTCTACCCCAGCTCTATTGTAACTGCTACCTGCCCCCAGCACTGTCCCAACTGCAGCCTGCCCTCACCCCTCCATAATGTATAATGGGACCCAGAAACAGTGGAGTAGTTCAGCGTGATCACTGGTGTATACTGTGTATGTGTTAGTGTGTATGTATGTGTTAATGTGTATATATGTGCTGGTGTGTGTATACTGTGTATGTATATGTGTTAGTGTGTATGTTTATATGTGTGTATACTGTATATTTGTGTTAGTGTGTATGTTATATAAAATATATATGTTTGCTACATATATATTATATATGTGTGTTCATGTTTAACGTGTGGCTGGGGAGGGGGGTAGGCTCTATGTGGCTTGGTTGGGGCCCCCACAACAGTTGCCCCAGGGCCCCCACAAGCCTTAATTCAGCCCTGGGTGACACATTAGTGATATTACCTTCTTGCGGCTCCTAGTGTGCGCAGTGATTTTCTATATTTCCTATTTTTAGGAGCAATTCTTGAGACTTGTAAAGTTGTAATGCAGTATAAACAGGAGCAATTCTTCAGACTTGTAATGCAGTAGCAGAAACTGCAGGATGGGCTGAGAGATTTTAAAACAGTAGCAGTGGAAGAAGTACTGTGTAGCCAAACTCTGAAGCCAGCATTAGGGATGGCCATTGGTGGGGTGTCCATCGATGGGCCCAGTGGTGGTTACCATTGATCTCACAAAAATCATCTATGGTGAATCATCGATGGTTTGTACCCCCTTAAATGGCCACCGCTGCTGGGGGCATGCCGGGCCACGGGCCAATCAAAACTGGGGGTCGGGGCTAACTTGTCAAGGGGGAAAAAACATTGGCTGCCACTCATCCATTGATGGCGTAGAACCATTGGTTCTCTGCCATCAATGGCAAAACTAGTTACCATTGGCTGGTTACCATCAATGTTCTGAAGACATCGATGGTCAATGACCATCCCTAGTCAGGAGAAAGATACAAGAATACTTGTCAAGAAACACAGGTACAGTCACAGAGACTGACTTGCAGAGGAAACTTGAGGTCCAAACCCAGAGAGTAACAAATGGATCTAGACACCTGGACAGTGACTAGATACAGGAAATACTCTGTTGAAAATCATAGGGAGAGCAGGAAGCAAGAGGCCAAGATCTGGCACAGGAAATCTGCCACAGAGTAAAGGTGGGTACACAACTGACAGATATATCTGCAGATCGAGTGATTTGCAGATATATCTGCAGATGATGGTCGTTCATACACACAGAACGGCCATCATCTGCTTCTGCCCTCGGGTCCTGGCGGAAGACCGCCCGTACACACTTGCTGATGGACAGATATGTCTGCAGACATAAACAAGGGAAATTGACTAGAGAGCAACTTAGCAGGTTCCTACTTACTATATCTAAAGTGCAGTGCAATAAATTAATATACAAAAGACAATCATAAATTCATCTATAAATGTATCAGTGCCGTGATATTTGAATAAAGTGCAAGTGCTATGTCTCAAATATAACTGATAAGATGATGTAATATCGATAAAAATGATAATGGTGAACAGTGATGATAAGTCAATCAGATAAATATATATAAAAAATATATTTAATAGAGTAAAAACATAGAGAAAGTAATCCGCATTGTATAAAACATAGTCAGATATAAAGAGTGAAATAAAAATCAAAATACAATAAAGAGCTGCTTATCTAGTTTAAAAAGGTAAATAGTTCATGTAGCAGGATATACAGGCTCCAACGTGTTTCATCTGCTTAAGACTTCATCAAGGGAGTGGAAACATAGTGGGGAGACAGCATTTTTATACCCCACTAATAGGGACTAATTAGGAGCAGTTAGGCACAATATCCGGTTCCTGCTCATTTGTGCACTTAATACAGTTCAAATTAGACTGATTCAAAGAATGACATGTAGTTGTCCATATAGATAATCTAAATGCCATCATAGTATTCTAAAAATATCAATTTTAGAAAATTAATCAATAGTAGAACCATCTGCCTTGGAAGGGCACTTCCGCCCTGACATCGCGTGATCCGGTGCAGCTTCCGCCCGAGCGCAAAACGTTACTTCCGGCTAAAACCACGTGTCTCCATGGGTACTTGTCCTTCCTTCTGCCCTAACCAGTGGCTCGCATCAGGTATCAGTCTGACGATACTCCGCCCGGACTCTTTCACTTCTGCCCCCTCACTGGTTTTGCGGATCATGTGCAAAACCTCATAGTGCCTGCTAGTCTTCTTTGTACACTAGCATCACGGGCCCTTTTAGGATGGTATATCATTGTGATACTTCCACCCTTCGTTCCAACATGGATAATGTACCTTATATGGTTAAAGAAGGCTTTATGTTAGTTCACAAAATTCGTGAATCAAAATATAAGGAGCACACCTGATTATTGAAAACTTAAAAAAATAACTTGAAAGAGACCCACTATAAGCAAAATATTGATAATATTGCAACCAAGACAGAAATAAATAAATATATGCTATTTAGATTGAATATCTCAAAAGAATAGTCAAAGTCAATTGGGTTTAATAATCCAAATAAATGTGAATAATTAATTGTCTTCTAAAAAAAACCAAATATAAAATAGTTATTGAGCTTCAAAAATTCTTCCAGTTCGATATCATTCCCAATTCTTCCAATGTCATTGCTCTTTAAATCACTTCCATAATAAAGCTTCTGGACAACATTCCTTGCATGTTGGTAATAACATCTACTACACCCGGTATTCTCAGGAGGTCTCCCATCCAAGTACTAGCCAGGCCCAACTATGCTTAGCTTCCAAGATTGGGTATCAACATAGTGGTATGGCTGTAGATGTAATATAAACCCATGCTAATGCTCCAACCTTCCTTGTCGTCCATCCTCTTAGAGAAATGGAGCGATTTCGTAGCTCTCATTGAAGCCCAATGGGGCCAATGTATTAAGGCCCTGATTCAGAGCTGGACGATAGCACTCGCTCTGAATCAGGGTGTCTTTTTTTTTTCATGGAGTGGCCCCCCGGCCGCTCGCATAGCTGTGGGTTGCCACCCACAGCTATAACGAGCGGCCATGATGATGGTCGCGATGGTCAAGACCATCGCGACCATCGGACTTGCGACGCGACCCTTGTGGTAGGGTCTCATGGCCGCAAGCCCCAGAGAGATTTCGGCCGGAATCTCTCCACTGACATCACTCGTGATGTCAGTGGGGCCGCCCCCAAATGACAGGCGTTCTCATGGGAGCACCTCCGTCTGGGCAGCCACCACCCCCCAGCCCAGCCCACCAAAGGGGGCGACCTGTCACTCAACATCGACAGCTCGCCCCCTTTGTTGCGATACCCGGAGTGACGGAGTGCCCGTCGCTAGCCGGGTCTCGCGCATGCGCACGACGGAGCCGGCTCCATCGTGCGCATGCCCTGTGGGCCACCATCAACCCGGTTGCGAGCACTCAGCGCTTGTGACCGGGTCTAAATCAGGCCCTAAGTTCAAAAATCCAATACATTTCCAATTGAGACAGTAGATTACTTAAGTCTCCTCCTTTTAGTCCTAGAATCACATGTTTGATAGCTTTAAATGTTAAATATTCTGGATTTGAATTGTGTTTGGTGGTAAAATGTTGTGAAACAAAATGTCCTTCTACTTTATTCCTGATGTTCCTAATGTGTTCTTGTGTCCGAATTTTCAAAATTCTTTTAGTTTTGCCCACGTATTTCAAACCCCACGTACATTCTAGAAAGTAGATAACTGAGGTGGAGTTACAGTTCACAAACTCCTTAATCTTATACTCCTTTGATCCATTAAAATTGGTGAAAGTCTTCTTTGTGGGTGGAGAAATTTACAAGTGTTACAACGTCCACATTTAAAACACCCTAGACATTTTGGGATCATGCCCTTATGTGGTGAATTGGCACTTCTAAGCATACTCAGGGCCAGTAGGTCTTTAAGATCCTTATACTTTCTAAAAACAATTTGTGATTTAGATGGTAAAACTTGTTTTAAAACGGGATCCATCAGAAGAATGTTCCAATGTTTGTTCAAAGATTTCCTAATTCTACTCTCATGTCCATTGAATGCTGTGACAAACGGAATCATAGTATTTTGGACCTTTGGTTTATATTCCAAGAGGTCCTATCGAACCAGAAATTTAGTTTCATTCATAGCTTTTTTCAAGAGTTCTTCTGGATATTCTTTCTCCTGGAACCTATTTGCATAAAGTTGAATCTGATCATCACATACAGTACCTTCTTATCACTACAATTCCTTTTAATTCTATGGAGTTGTGAGTATGGAATGTTTTGTTTCCATTTATTTAAGTGGCAACTCTTAAAGTGTAAGTAACTGTTTGTGTCAACACCTTTAATAGAATTCTTGGAAGAAATTGTATCTCCTTCACCGGTTAGAATTAAATCTAAAAATTCAATGGCCACTGAGTTAAAATTGGATGTAAACTTAAGATTCATATTATTATCCGCGATGTGTAATAAAAATTGGTTAAAAACCTCTTCTGATCCTTCCCAAATAATTAAAATATCATCAAGGTATCTTTTGTATAGTATGATATTCTTGATGAAGGGGTTATTATTATAGATATAGTTTTTCTCCCAGCACCCCATAAAAAGGTTAGCAAAGCAGGGAGCAAAGGTCGTCCCCTTTGCCGTCCCACAAACTTGTTGACAAAATTGATTAAGAAATGTAAAATAATTATGATTCAATATAAAACACATAAGATCACTAAAAACTCCTTGTGTTGGGTACTAATTGAATCATCTAATTCTAAAAAGTGTCTGGATGCATTAGCTCCCTTTGTATGTTCAAAGAAAGAAATGAACACTGCGCACTGGACTGTGAGGCTAGTGTATATGGTGAGCGGCTGAAAAACAGGGTGTGTCAACCCTGAAAATAACTACTAAAATTATATAACAACTTAATCAGTGCTCAACCTAAATGAATAGCATGTGATGTTATTGCTTAGTGTGTTGGTGATGAATAACGTATTCTGTCCAATTATAATGAAACAATGAGATATAAAACAAAAACTTTACTTAATGATACTCATAAAATAACACAATGATGGTTACGTCAGGTGAATATGGTCTCCATAAAAAGAAGGACCAAAATCATGGATCATTAGTCACACTATGTGGTAGAATGAAAATGCTGTTATAGCATGAATAAGTACCATACAATATAGTCACTGATAACACTCTAATGATACTGAGACCCTGGAAAAAATCAATGGTAGTGCTTGTGGTACAGTAAGGTAGCGGCGTCCTGCTAGAAATATTGAGCCAATGTTAATTGATGCGTACTGAGCTGTAATGTTCTTTATATTTAATGGTCGGCTGAGTGGTGGCTACTTGCTTGATCTTCTGCCCGGGTAGGAGAAGAACCACTCAGTCTGTCAGTGCAGGTGCTCCGGACCAGGTAAAAGCAGGCTGATCCCCGAGTGAGTGATAGGTCTAGTGAAAGACCTTATCCTGCACTCTGGATACTAAGCCTTGCAGTTGCTACGTCAAAGGAGGGGAATAGCTGGACGTGGCCGTTCCCGATCATGATCCGCTGCCCCCTCCGTACGGAGACTCACCTGTCTTCCTGATGCTGTATGTGGTCGGATCCCTCCTCCTCCCGTGCTCTGTCTCCTCTTGCTGGCGGCTGCTGGTGTGCGATCATTGCCCTTGCTTCCTGGTGCTTCCGTATTGGCTTCCTCGTAGTGTCACGTGTGACTCGCCAGTCACGTGATTATTTTCAGTATTGAAATAATGGGTCTCAGTAACTGGGTCCTATTAACAGATAGGTACTCTGGATCTGTGAGACTTAAATGGTAGTGTCCACCAACGCGTTTCGACCTCGGTTGGTCTTCCTCTGGGAGTTGTTGTAATGGAGGATTTGGGGGTTTTAAATATAAGTAAGCCCCCCGCCTCCAAGTCTGATTGGTTACTGAGGCATACTTCTGATTAGTCAACTGCACATTCACTCAATAACCTTGAGTGCAGTAAGACAATTCTTCCTTGTTAATTCTGATTTGTACCTGTCTCCAATGAATGGTGTAGTAGTACATTTAACAGTCTTATATTAACCAATATAAAGTGGATTATAACAACCATATGCATTAAATGTACCTGATGGGAATATCTCACTTGTGTATCAATTAATAACCGGGATGAAAAAACAATAGATATATCTAATAAATCAAGAATGGTATATAGACAGTTTACTTTAAATCTGTAGGATCAACTTGAAAAATATATTGAAACAAAAACAATAATGAGATAAAGATAGAAAGATAATGAAATTAATTAATAATTAAAAATATAAAATTATAATGAAAACGTGGGTTTTAAACCTACAAATCTCCAAATTCTGTACTCTGTAGGTAAATCTGTGAGTGTTCCAAAAAAATTTTTGTTGAATAGTCTATATTGAAGCATATAAAGGAATACGATGATTGTGTGTATTCGTATCCTAACTAGCCACAGATAATGGACCTCACTTCATTATCTATGTTTAATCCATGTGGTGCCAGAGTGTCCATTGTTATTATGGCTCTTAGTTCTTCTTTATTTATGTATTTAATATAGTCCCCTCCTCTCCAATAGGCTTGCACTTTCCTTAGGCCTGCAAAAATTAGTCCCTTGGGGTCTGACTGAATCATGGAATTTTTTATAGTGTAGGGAGACTGGATGTTCTTCACAACCGGCCACGATGTTGCGTATATGTTCCCCTATCCTCTGCTTCAGAGGGCAAATGGTACGTCCTATATACTGTTTTCTGCAGGGGCATTCAAGTACATAAATGACACCCTTGCTATGACACGTCATGTGGTCCCTAATAATCCATTTGAATTGATTGGATGTAGAGATAAACGAGTGTATGGGTTTTGTACTTTTTACTCCAGTTCTGGTGCAGTTCTTACATTGTCCACAATAATAGTACCCTTTATTTCCTTGTTCACCCCTATTCCATAATTGGGTAATGGTGGTTTGTGTCTGTTGTGTCGGGGCTATATGGTTCCTGACTAGTTTTGTTCTGATATCAGCTGCTTTGCGGAATATAACCTTAGGGTCTTTAGGTAATATTTCTGCTAGGGTGTCATCCTCGAGTAAAACTTTATTATTTGTTTTACACGGGTTGCTTGGCTGCTATAATCAGTAACAAAATAAATGTTTTTGAAGTCGTCTGCGTTCCCTTTTTTATCTTTATATTGTAGTAACGAATCTCTATCCATCAATTTAAACCTATTGAATGCTTGGTCTATTGCTTTTGGTTCATATTGTTTTTCCTGTAATTTCATTTTTAATTTATTGCCTTGTTGTATATAGTCATGGTCTCTAGTGCAATTACGCTTTATTCTTTGAAATTGACTGACTGGAATGCTGTTCAACCAGTTAGGGTGATGTCCACTAGTTGCCAAGATAAAACTATTTATGTCTACAGACTTACTGTGCGTATTTGTGTGGATTTTGTCATCCGCAATGAAAATGTTCAAATCTAAAAATGTCACTTGAATTTTACTGTAATGAGTGGTAAATTGAAGGTTGTAATTATTGTTGTTAATGTAACCAGTGAACTTCTGTAATGACTCCTCATCTGCTTGCCAGACAAAGAATACATCATCTATGTATCTGGTCCAAAGGATGAGGTTTGCGCCAAATTCGCAATTGGCCCATATATGATGATCTTCCCAGTGGCTCATAAATAAGTTCGTGTAACTTGGCGCAAACCTCGTCCCCATCGCTGTACCAGTCACTTGTATGTAGAACTCGTTGTCGAACCACAGGTAATTGTGAGTTAAGATGTACCTAATGCTGTTGATGATAAAATCTCTCTAGTCCGGTGTCATGGATGGATCATTGTCGAGGAAGTGTTTAGTACTCTCGATCCCTAATGTATATTCTATGACTGAATACAATGAAGTGACATCGCTTGTGCCAAGCCAGTAGTCATCTTTCCAAGTGATGTTGTTCAATTTGCACAAAATGTCAATACTGTCTCTCAAATATGATTTTTGTGATTTGACATAGGATTGTAAAAATGTGTCAACATATTGGGACAAGTTAGATGTTAGAGACTGGATGCCAGAGACTATTGGTCTACCTGGTGGTTTTATGGGGTCTTTGTGTATGTTGGGCAAATGATAGAGCACGGAAGGAGGAGGGATCCGACCACATACAGCATCAGGAAGACAGGTGAGTCTCCGTACAGAGGGGGCAGCAGATCATGATCAGGAATGGCCACATCCAGCTATTCCACTCCTTTGACGTAGGGACTGCAAGGCTTAGTATCCAGAGTGCAGGATAAGGTCTTTCACTAGACCTATCACTCACTCAGGGATCAGCCTGCTTTTACCCTGTCCGGAGCCCCTGCACTGACAGACTGAGTGGTTCTTCTCCTACTCGGGCAGAAGATCAATCAAGTAGCCACCACTCAGCCAACCATTACATATAAAGAACATTCCAGCTCAGTGCGCATGAATTAACATTGGCTCAATATTTCTAGCGGGACGCCGCTACCTTACTGTACCACAAGCACTACCATTTATTTTTCCAGGGTCTCAGTACCATTAGAGTGTTATCAGTGACTATATTGTATGGTACTTATTCATGCTATAACAGCATTTTCATTCTACCACATAGTGTGACTAATGATCCATGATTTTGGTCCTTCTTTTTATGGAGACCATATTCACCTGACGTAACCATCATTGTGTTATTTTATGAGTATCATTAAGTAAAGTTTTTGTTTTATATCTCATTGTTTCATTATATTTGGACAGAATACGTTATTCATCACCAACACACTAAGCAATAACATCACATGCTATTCATTTAGGTTGAGCGCTGATCAAGTTGTTATATAATCTTTGTATGTTCAATACACGTGTACAATGACTGAACATCAATTGTTGTCCAGTTGTAAGATTCTTTCCATTTTGTCTCTTGTATGATCTGTAGTACACTCGTTGTATCCTTCAGATATGACTGCAATTCCTTGACATATTTCTGCAAAAAAATGTCCACATATTCTGAAAGATGTGATGATTCAATTCCTGCAACAATCGGTCTATCTGGTGGTTTTGTTAGACATTTATGGATCTTTGGTAAAAAGTAGAAGCTGCGGGTAGTAGGACTGGTTTTCATTAAATATTAGAATTCTTCCTTTTTAATAATATTATTATGTAGACCAAACACTAATAACATTCTTAGCTCTTCCATGAATCCTTCTAAAGGATCTTTCTCCAAGGTTTCATATGAATTCTTGTCATTAGGGAGTCTGGCAGCGTCCTCTAGATAATGTGATTGATCCATAATAACAAGTCCCCCCCTTTGTCAGCTTGTTTAATTACTATATCTGTGTTCTTCTGTAGCTTTTTCAAAGCCGCCTTTTCAAGGTTATTTAAATTCTGTTGTTTCACCTGTTTTATATCTTCTTCACACAATTCCTTTTTGACCATTTCATAAAAAACATTATTATGACTCCCATTTGATTCTAGAGGATAATAAGTTGATTTTCCTTTCATACCAGACTTAGAGGGTTCTTCATTAAAATTCCTTAAAGGTGCTTCTTCTTTCCTCAGAAAATATCTCTTGAGTGTCAGAGTTCTCACATATTTATTGAGGTCAATAAAAACATAAAATTTACTCATTTTGCTTGTAGGTGTGAAATTCAGTCCTTTACCTAATAGGGGAATCTCAGGTTTGGTTAAAGTATGTCCTGGTAGATTAAAGATACCTTTTTCATTAGGATCTATTTTAGATTTCTTCTTTTGTAACTCCATCCTCCTGCCCCCACATTTTTGCACCTACAAGCAATGATGTTCAGTTATTGTACATGTGTATTGAACATACAAATGGAGTTAATGCATCCAGACACTTTTTAGAATTAGAGGATTCAATTAGTACCCAACACAATGAGTTTTTATGTGATCTTATGTGTTTTATATTGAATCATAATTATTTTACATTTCTTAATCAATTTTATCGACAAATTTGTCGGATGGCAATGGGTAAGACCTTTGCTCCCAGCTTTGCTAACCTTTTAATGGGGTGCTGGGAGAAAAACTATATCTATAATAATAACCCCTTCATCAAGAATATCATACTATACAAAAGATATATTGATGATATATTAATTAATTGGGAAGGATCAGAAGAGGTTTTTAACCAATTTTTGTTACACATCATGGATAATAATATGAATCTTAAGTTTACATCCAATTTTATCTCAGTAGCCATTGAATTTTTAGATTTAATTCTAACCGGTGAAGGAGATACAATTTCTTCCAATAATTTTTATTAAAGGTGTTGACACAAACAGTTACCTACACTTTAAGAATTGCCACTTAAATGAAAACAGAACATTCCATACTCACAATTCCATAGAATTAAAAGGAATTGTAGTGATAAGAAGGTATGTGATGAACAGAGTCAACTTTATGCAAATAGGTATCAGGAGAAAGAATATCCAGAAGAACTCTTGAAAAAAACCATGAATAAAGCTAAAGATCCGGATCAAAAGGACCTCTTGGAATATAAACCAAAGGTCCAAAACACTATGATTCCATTTGTCACAGCATTCAATGGACATGAGAGTAAAATTAGGAAATCTCTGAACAAACATTGGAACATTCTTCTGATGGATCCCATTTTAAAAGAAGTTTTACAGTGTAAACCAAAAATTGTTTTTATAAAGTCTAAGAATCTTTAAGACCTACTGGCCCTGAGTATGCTTAGAAGTGCGAATTCACCACATAAGGGCATGATCCCAAAATGTCTAGGGTGTTTTAAATGTGGACATTGTAACACTTGTAAATTTCTCCACCCACAAAGAAAGACTTTTACCCATTTTAATGGATTAAAGAAGTATAAGATTAGGGAGTTTGTGAACTGTAACTCCACCTCGGTTATCTACCTTCTAGAATGTACGTGTGGTTTGAAATACATAGGCAAAACTAAAAGAATGTTGAAAATTCAGATACAAGAACACATTAGGAACATCAGGAATAAAGTAGAAGGACATGTTGTTTCACAACATTTTACCACCAAACACAATTCAAATCTAGAAGATTTAACATTTAAAGCTATTGAACATGTGAGTCTAGGACCAAAAGGAGGAGACTTAAGTAATCTACTGTCTCGTAGGGAAATGTATTGGATTTTTTAACTTAATACATTGGCCCCATTGGGCTTCAATGAGAGCTACGAAATTGCTCCATTTCTCTAAGAGGATGGACGACAAGGAAGGTTGGGGCATTGGCATGGGTTTATATAACATCTACAGCCATACCACTATGTTGACGCCCAATCTTGGAAGCTAAGCATAGTTGGGCCTGGCTAGTACTTGGATGGGAGACCTCCTGAGAATACCGGGTGTAGTAGATGTTATTACCAACATGCAAGATATGTTGTCCAGAAGCTTTATTATGGAAGTGATTTAAAGAGCAATGACATTGGAAGAATTGGGAATGGAATCGGACTGGAAGAATTTTTGAAGCTCAAAAACTATTTTATATTTGGTTTTCTTTGGAAGACAATTAATTATTCACATTTATTTGGATTATTAAACCCAATTGACTTTGACTATTCTTTAGAGATATTCAATCTAAATAGCATATATTTATTTATTTCTGTCTTGGATGCAATATTATCAATATTTTGCTTAAGAGTGATTCTCTTTCAAGTTAATTTTTTATTTTTTTTTATTTTTCAATAATCAGGTGTGCTCCTTATATTTTGATTCATGAATTTTGTGAACTAACATAAATCCTTCTTTAACCATATAAGGTACATTATCCATGTTGGAACGAAGGGCGGAAGTATCACAATGATATACCATCCTAAAAGGGCCCATGACGCTAGCGTACAAAGAAGACTAGCAGGCGCTATGAGGTGTTGCACGTGATCCGCAGAACCAGTGAGGGGACGTAAGTGAAGAAGTCCGGGCGGAGTATTGTCAGACTGATACCTGATGCGAGCCACTGGTGAGAGCTGAATGAAGGACGAGTACCCATGGAGACATCTGGTTTTAGTGACGCTTTGAGCTCGGGTGGAAGCTGCACAGGACCACACGATGTCAGGGCGGAAGTGACTTTCCAAGACTGTTGGTTCTACTATTGATTAATTTTCTAAAATTTATATTTTTAGTATACTATGATGGCATTTAGATTATCTGTATGGACAACTACATGTCATTGTTTGAATCAGTCTAATTTGAACTGTATTAAGTGCACAAATGAGCGGGAACCGGATATTGTGCCTAACTGCTCCTAAGTAGTCCCTATTAGTGCGGTAAAAAAATGCTGTCTCCCCACTATATTTACACTCCCTTGATGAAGTCTTAAGCAGACGAAATGCGTTGGAGCCTGTGTATCCTGCTACATGAACTATTTACCTTTTTAAACCAGATAAGCAGCTCTTTATTGTATTTTTATTTTTATTTCACTCTTTATATCTGACTATGTTTTATACAATGCGGATTACTTTCTCTATGTATTTACTCTATTAAATATATTTTTTATATATATTTATCTTATTGGTTTATCATCACTGTTCACCATTATCATTTTTATCGATATTACATAGCACTTGCACTTTATTAAAATATCACGGCACTGATACATTTATACATGAATTTAGGATTGATCTTTTGTATATTAATTTATTGCACGGCACTATAGATATAGTAGTTAGGAACCCGCTAAGTCACTCTCTAGTAAATTTCCCTTGTTTATGTTTTATATTTAGTATGGTATCAATACTAATTTATTATAGATTTGTGTTTAGGGATTTGTAGCGGCTGTATTGTCTGGGTTATCTATAGGATATCATAAGTGGTATACAGTCAGGTGCATAAATATTGGGACATTGACAGAATTTTCATATTTTGGCCTCTATTCACCACCACAATGGCTTTGAAATGAAACAAACAAGATGTGCTTTAACTGCAGACTTTCAGATTTAATTTGAGGGTAATTACATCCAAATCAGGTGAATGGTGTAGGAATTACAACAGTTTCTATATGTGCCTCCCACTTCTTAAGGGGCCAAAAGTAATGGGACAAACTAAACAATCCTAAATCTAACTTTCACTTTTTAATACTTTGTTGCAAATCCTTTGCAGGCAATTACAGCCTGAAGTCTGGAACGCATAGACATCACCAGATGCTGGGTTTCATCCCTGGTGATGCTCTGCCAAGCCTCTACTGCAAATGTCTGTAGTTCCTGCTTGTTCTTGGGGCATTTTCCCTTCAGTTTTATCTTCATCAAGTGAAATGCATGCTCAATCGTATTCAGATCAGAGGATTGACTTGGCCATTGCATAACATTCCAATTTTTAGCCTTAAACTCTTTGGTTGCTTTTGCAGTATGCTTCGGGTCATTGTCCATCTGCACTGTGAAGCGCCGTCCAATGAGTTCTGAAGCATTTGACTGAATATGAGCATATAATATTGCCGAAACACTTCAGAATTCATTCTGCTGCTTTTGTCAGCAGTCACATCATCAATAAATACAAGGGAACAGTTCCATTGGCAGCCATACATGCCCACGCCATGACACTACCACCATCATGCTTCACTGATGAGGTGGTATGTTTTGGATCATGAGCAGTTCCTTTCTTTCTCCATACTCTTCTCTTGCCATCACTCTGGTACAAGTTGATCTTTGTCTCATCTGTCCATAGGATGTTGTTCCAGAACTGTAATGGTGTCAGGGTTCAGCCTAGGATCGGCCTCTCTCACCTCCTTGCCGGCTTCCCCTGACTTCCTTGCGGTCAGACGTCTGGCGCAGTGATGGATGTATTCTGCCTTAGGTGCTTTTTGCGAGCTTCCATGGTCGGCTGTGTGTGCTGGGGATCGGAGTTCCCATCATGGGCGCCGCCATGACAGTTCCTCTCATGTGACAGTACTCCTAACCTATGGTAGCATGATTTCAGTCAGCTGATGCTGTGCTCCAGTAATCTGCTACCCCTGGGTATAAATCCGCCTCCAGAACTCCAGGAAGTTGCTGTTCAACTTTGTTATTCCAAGTGCCTGTGTTACTCCCACTGTTGCTCTGTGCTAAATCCTTCAGCGTGTTGCTTCAGCCTGCTCACAGTTTCCCAGTTTCCTGTATTAGCTTCCATGCTAAACCTTACTCTGAGACTTTAGCTTTCTCACAGTACTTCAGTGTTTCATGTCCCTTCCCTGTGTGTCTTTGTATATGTGCTGCTAATTTTATTGCAGCTTTCCTGTGGCTATTACCCTGTATCACTGAAGTGTCAGATTACCTGCTGGTATTAATTAGCTCACAGCTGGTCCTCCCAGCACATGTCTGTGTCAGTCTGCTCTGTGTCTTGTCAGTGCAAATCTGCACTTGCAGTTAGCACTCTCCCAGTGTATGCCTATCTTCTCTATATGTCTTGTCTGTGCAATCTGCACCTGCATATATAATTATTCCCAGTATTTTGCCTTTGCCCAGTACCAGCATTTCTATCTCTCCCAGTATTTGGCCTTTGTCCAGTACCACATTTCTAGCATTCCCAATATATTCCTTGAGTCCACTCTACTCTTGTATGTGCAATCCCCAGTATATGTTTGTGTTTTCCTGCATATTTAGCAAACTCCAGTACCTGCCTGTGTCCACATATCCCTGAGCTGCTGAGCTAGTCAGCTCCTGGATTTCTTAGTGATTCTTAGTTCATTCTCAGTAATCTCATGCAAGCCGGTGATCAGGATTTCTAATTGTGTTCCATTGTATCTCCAGTGTTCTAGCAATAACTTAACGTAACATAGTTTCCGGTCTTCTACCTTTCCCAGGTACCTGTCCAGAGGGCCGTGATCTGCTCACTTGGTGCAGTGGAATACCAAATCCCAATTGGAGGGGTCACTGGAGAAAACCACCAAGTGAGTTAGACTCCGCGCCTCTGGGCAGGTCTAGCCAAACCTGGGTTCAGCCGCAAATAGGAGACCTAGCCACAGTCACTCCGATAGTCACCTGAACCCCCGGCTCACCGTCCTCCACAGAGGATCACTTTCACTGGATTGTGACAGTTTGAACAGCCTAATATGCAAGCCGCCGGGTTCCAGGTTGAAGCAAGTTTTCAGGATTTACTCTTTCGCGTGTCTGCACAGGAGACAGCTTTGCAATCCGTCAGACAACAGCTGCAAGAACTCTCTAGTCAAATGACGATTATTCATTCAGTTCTAGCTGCTTTGTCCCCAGACACACCGCAAGTCCCGCCAGTGAATTCTCCACAGTTTTGTTCCGAAGTTTCAATTACCCCTACAGATGAAAAATTTTCTGTGCAAGCTAGTGAACCTCTCAAGTGTCCTCTGGTTCCCCAGTTTCCTGATATTTGTGACCCTGAACCTTTCCAGAGTTTTCACTGGCTTCTAGAACAACTACAAAATCTCCGTCCCAAAATTTTTCAAGTTATTTCCAAGCTTTCTAGTGCTACTCCTGACTTGACTAACAGCTTTTCCAAGCAAACTAAAGTAAAGCATCAAAGTTATCTGCGCCCTAAACTTACTGAGGTTGAACGTCAGCGATGCCGGGAACTGCATCTGTGTTTATATTGCGGTTATGATGATCACTTTCTTAAGGACTGTACTCTGCGCCCACTGAGAAGTGGTGACAAGTGTGTGACTCCTAATGTCTGCGTTTTCAGTTCTCCCCATCATCCATCAGTGATTCCCGTTTCTTCAGTTACCAATA
This sequence comes from Taudactylus pleione, assembly GCA_031769625.1. Classification (NCBI taxonomy): domain Eukaryota; kingdom Metazoa; phylum Chordata; class Amphibia; order Anura; family Myobatrachidae; genus Taudactylus; species Taudactylus pleione. The sequence goes on along the minus strand of JAUIMM010000005.1, from coordinate 15,233,765 downwards.
AGGAGGTGATGTCCACTAAGCAAAAGAAAGTTCAAGTTTTCGATTGGGGCCCTGCTACAAGATGCTTCAACCCTCGTCTAAGAAATATTGGGAGGATATTTCAACCTTCTAAAGTCAGGGACACTACTCATTCCACTTCTACTGGTCATGGCCCAGATTCCATTTCCATCAGTCCCAGCCCGGATTCTGCCTGTGTTGGTCCCAGTCCGGAATCTGCTTTTCCCAATACGGGACTCCAGTCTGTAGCCCCAGGAGGGGTCTCAACTTCCTTACCCCAGCAAGGGGTCTCAAGTCTCGCACCCCAGCAGGGGGTCTCAAGTCTCGCACCCCAGCAGGAGGTCTCAAGTCTCGCACCCCAAGAGGGGGTCTCAAGTTCCACGCCCCAGAAGGGGGCCTTCGTTTCAAGTTTCATGCCCCAGGAGGGGGTTTCAAATCTCTCACCCCAGAAGGAGGTTACAAGTGTTGTACCCCAAAAGGGGGCTTTCATTTCAAGTTTCACGCCCCAGGAAGGGGTCTTCGTTTCGAGTTTCATGCCCCAGGAGGGGGCCTTCGTTTCGAGTTACACGCCTCAAGAGGAGGCCTTCGTTTCGAGTTTCACGCCCCAGGAGAGGGCCTTCGTTTCGAGTTTCATGCCTCAAGGGGAGGCCTTCATTTCAAGTGTTATGCCCCAGGAGCGGACCGTAATTTAAAGTGTTACTCCCCAAGAAAGGGTCTCAAGTTCCATACCTCAAGAGGGGGTTCTGAGCCACTCACCCCAGGAGGAAGTCTGTGTTCTTGCATCCCAAAAGGGGGTTTCATATTGCATACCCCGAAAGGAAAAGCCAAGTCAGCTTCCCCAGAAGGGGGTTTTAGGTCCCATACTCCAACAGGAAGTGTCAAGTTCTGTACTCCAGGAGGGGGCCTTGAGTCTCTCACCCCAAAAGAAGGTTTCAAATCTTGTTTCCCAGGAAGGGGCCTCAAATGCTATCCCCCAGGAGGGTGTTTCTAGTGTTATACCCCAAGAAGGGATTTCAAGTGTCACGCCCCAAGAGGAAATCCTCATTTCAAGTTCTTTACCCCAGGAGGGGGTTTCAAGCCTCTTACCCAGAGAGAGGGTTCCCAGTGTCCTTCCCCTAGAGGGGACTTCAAGTGTCTCACCCCAGGATGGGGTTCCCAGTGTAATACCCCAGGAGGGGATTTCCAGTGTTACGTTTCAAGAGAAAGTTCTTGTTTCAAGTTCTTCACCCCAGGCAAGGGTCCAAGTATCCTACCCCAGAATGGGGTTTCCAGTGTTATACCCCAGGAGGGGATTTCAAGTGTTATGTTTCAAGAGAAAGTCCTTATTTCAAGTTCTTCACCCCAGGAGGGGGTTTCAAGCCTCGCACCCCAAGAGGGGGTTTCAGATTCCTCACCCCAGGAGGGGATTTCAAGTGTCTCACCCCAGGATGGGGTTCCCAGTGTTGTTCCCCAAGGGGGAATTTCAAGTGTTATTCTCCAAGATGGGACCTCAAGTGTCTCACCCCAGGATGGGGTTCCATGTGTTATACCTCAAGATGGGATTTCCAGTGTTATACCCCAGGAGGGGATTTCAAGTGCTTCACCCCAAGATGGGATTCCCAGTGTTAAACCCCAGGAGGGGATTTCAAGTGCCTCATCCCAAGATGGGGTTCCCAGTGTTATACCCCAGGAGGGGAATTCAAGTGCTTCATCCCAAGATGGGGTTCCCAGTGTTATACCCCAGGAGGGGAATTCAAGTGTCTAAGCCCAGGACGGGGTTCCCAGTGTAATGCCCCAAGATGGGGTTCATGGTGTTATTCCCCTGGAGGGGACTTCAAGTGTCTCACTCCAAGATGGGGTTCCCAGTGTCATTCCCCAGGAGGGGATTTCGAGTAGTATACTTCAAAGAACAACTTCCGCTAATTTGTCCATCCCAATTATAAATTCTTCTGTTCCTGTGTTCAGGGGATCTTCACAAGCCTCACGCTCTTTTGAATCGGAGTCTAGCGTTTTTGAACAGACTTCCCAGGAGATTGATAACCACTTGAAAAATTTGACTTTTGTGATCTCAGAGGTCCCTGGGCTTCTGGGGAATAAAGGACTCAAGTCTCTAGTTGAGGAAGTTGGAGGTAGAGTTGTGGAAAATCTTAGTAAAGAAACCAATTACCTCATCATGACCCCCAACGGTGATAAATCTAAACGGAAAGTGGCAGAAAATCTTGGTGTCAAGGTCATCGACGAGGACCAATTGTTTGAATTAATGTATTCTTCGTCCAATGACGTAGTAGGTACTAACCATATAATCCCTGAGAATAACAAATTTTTTAATTCTGGTGCAGATAAAGAACATCAATTAATGCCAATTACATCTCCTGTTTATCAATCGATGGATCTCCAGTATAATTCCATGTCCACTCCTAACTGTCTTTTGTCCATTCCAGTATGCTCAACTAAAGTGTCTGAGGTATCTTCAATTCCAAAAGGGAAAAGCCCTAAATCAAAGACCAAAGAAATTTCATGCTCACAACCTGTTCTCCTACCTTCCTCTGTGGATAAAACCAGTTCTTCAACTAAAGACCTTATCTCTGAGCAACATTTTTTGGGAACAGATAATTGCCTGAAGGACTTGTCTTTTGTGATCTCGGGAGTCTTAGAATCTGTTGAGAATAATGAAGCCAAATCTTTAATAGAAACTTATGGAGGCAAAGTTTTTGAGAAACTCAGCAATAAAATCAATTATCTTATTTTGGGCCGTGATGGTGGGAGATCCAGGCGAGCAAAAGCAAAAGATTTGGGGGTCAAAGTCATTAATGAGGATAACATTTTTTAATTGGTGGACATTTATTTCAGCAAACAGTTACTTCTTGAACAAGCCTCCTTATGTAGTATTCCAGTACTTCCAGTCTCTAAAAACGGATACGAAAGTTGGGAGGATATCTGAAAAGTTATTTTTTCTAGTCTGCTGGAACCCAGTTCTTATTGTGTCTTCAAGCAAGATTTTTTTTTTGTTGTTGTTGATGTTTTCAAGTTGGATTTTCGAGTTTCCTGTGTTTTTCAAGTAAATTTTTTGTGTCTTTCTGAGGAGTTCCAGTTGAGCCTTTATGTGTGTTCGGTGCCCACCCTAAAAGGAGGGGGTACTGTCAGGGTTCAGCCTAGGATCGGACTCTCTCACCTCCTTGCCGGCTTTCCCTGACTTCCTTGCGGTCAGACGTCTGGTGCAGTGATGGATGTGGGGCTGAGTATTCTGCCTTAGGTGCTTTTTGCGAGCTTCCATGGTCGGCTGTGTGTGCTGGGGATCGGAGTTCCCATCATGGGCATCGTCATGACAGTTCCTCTCATGTGACAGTACTCCTAACCTATGGTAGCATGATTTCAGTCAGCTGATGCTGTGCTCCAGTAATCTGCTACCCCTGGGTATAAATCCGCCTCCAGAACTCCAGGAAGTTGCTGCTCAACTTCGTTATTCCAAGTGCCTGTGTTACTCCCACTGTTGCTCTGTCAGCGTGTTGCTTCAGCCTGCTCACAGTTTCCCAGTTTCCTGTATTAGCTTCCATGCTAAACCTTACTCTGAGACTTTAGCTTTCTCACAGTACTTCAGTGTTTCATGTCCCTTCCCTGTGTGTCTTTGTATATGTGCTGCTAATTTTATTGCAGCTTTCCTGTGGCTATTACCCTGTATCACTGAAGTGTCAGATTACCTGCTGGTATTAATTAGCTCACAGCTGGTCCTCCCAGCACATGTCTGTGTCAGTCTGCTCTGTGTCTTGTCAGTGCAAATCTGCACTTGCAGTTAGCACTCTCCCAGTGTATGCCTATCTTCTCTATATGTCTTGTCTGTGCAATCTGCACCTGCATATATAATTATTCCCAGTATTTTGCCTTTGCCCAGTACCAGCATTTCTATCTCTCCCAGTATTTGGCCTTTGTCCAGTACCACATTTCTAGCATTCCCAATATATTCCTTGAGTCCACTCTTCTCTTGTATGTGCAATCCCCAGTATATGTTTGTGTTTTCCTGCATATTTAGCAAACTCCAGTACCTGCCTGTGTCCACATCTCCCTGAGCTGCTGAGCTAGTCAGCTCCTGGATTTCTTAGTGATTCTTAGTTCATTCTCAGTAATCTCATGCAAGCCGGTGATCAGGATTTCTAATTGTGTTCCAGTGTATCTCCAGTGTTCTAGCAATAACTTAACGTAATATAGTTTCCGGTCTTCTGCCTTTCCCAGGTACCTGTCCAGAGGGCCGCGACCTGCTCACTTGGTGCAGCGGAAAACCAAATCACTGGAGAAAACCACCAAGTGAGTTAGACTCCGTGCCTCTGGGCAGGTCTAGCCAAACCTGGGTTCGGCCGCAAATAGGAGACCTAGTCACAGTGACTCCGATAGTCACCTGAACCCCCCGGCTCACCGTCCTCCACAGAGGATCACTTTCACCGGTTTGTGACAAATGGCTTTTTTAGATGTTGTTTGGCAAACTCTAATCTGGTCTTCCTGTTTTTGAGGCTCACCAATGGTTTACATCTTGTGGTGAACCCTCTATATTCACTCTTGTGAAGTCTTCTCTTGATTGTTGACTTTGACACATATACACCTACCTCCTGGAGAGTATTCTTGATTTGGCCAACTGTTGTGAAGGGGTTTTTCTTCACCAGGGAAATAATTCTTTTGTCATCCATCACAGTTGTTTTCCGTGGTCTTCCGGGTCTTTTGGTGTTGCTTAGCTCTCCGATGCGTTCTTTCTTTTTACGAATGTTCCAAACAGTTGATTTGGCCACACCTAATGTTTTTGCTCACTCTCTGATGGGTTTGTTTTGATTTTTCACCCTAATGATGGCTTGCTTCACTGATAGTGACAGCTCTTTGGATCTCATATTGAGAGTCGACAGCAACTGATTCCAAATGCAAATGTCACACCTAGAATCAACTCCAGACCTTTTACCTGCTTAATTGATAATGAAATAACGAGGGAATAGCCCACACCTGTCCATGAAATAGCTTTTGAGTTGATAGTCCCATTACTTTTGGCCCCTTAAAAGTGGGAGGCACATATAGAAACCGTTGTAATTCCTACACCGGTCACCTGATTTGGATGTAATTACCCTCAAATTAAATCTGAAAGTCTGCAGTTAAAGCACATCTTGTTTGTTTCATTTCAAAGCCATTGTGGTGGTGAATAGAGGCCAAAATATGAAAATTCTATCAATGTCCCAATATTTATGCACCTGACTGTATATATTTCTTGGCGCTATCTTGCACACATTTACTCTACATGTCTGCAGACATATCTATCCATCGACTGTGCAGCACATCCAATGTGATATGTTGGTGAACGACGACGTTCACCGACATATCGCAGGTGTAGCAGATATATTGGCTGATCTATTGATCAGCCAATGCATCTGTCAGTGTGTACCCAGCTTAACAATCACAGGTAGACTCGATAATGTGGCCCTGAGAACACAATGGAGAAGAAGTAAATAGCAAGTCCCATGTGCAGCCAGCAGCTGCTTAATTAGGCAATTAGTCCAGGCAATCAGAAATATAGGGCGGGATGTAATAGAGATTGAGTCTGCCGGGGGTGCGGGATGCAGACTGATCTCGATCATTTTTTTAAAGTTGCAGTCATTTACAAGGCAAAGCCAGTTCAGCAAGATCAGTGTGCATCCCGCACCTCCATCAGACTCGATCTCTATTACATCCCACCTTATATTTCTGATTGCCTGGACTAATTGCCTAAGTAAGTGCATCCTGGTGCCATATTTTCCCCAGGTAAATGATGCATACCCCCCTGCCATCTACATGATGTAAAAGAAAACATTATTCATCAGACCAATGTAAGCTCATTGATGAACAGGGGTCAGCATGGGCACTCTGAACGGTCTGCTGCCATGAGCCCCATACACAGCAAGCTGCAGCACTGTGTGTTCTGACACCTTTCTGTCATAGCCAACATTAACTTTTACAGCAATTTTTTCTACTGTAGTTCTTCTGTGGGATAGGACCAGACAGGCTAGCCTTCAATCCCCATGCAAATCAATGTGTCTTGAACGCCCATGACTATTTTGCTTTATTATCGGTTGTCCTTCCTTGAACTATTTTTGGTAGCTACCTACCACTGCATACCAGGAACACCCCATCTGTCCTGCCATTTTGGAGATGCTCAGACCCAGACATCTAGCCATCACAATTTGGCCCTTGTCAAAGTCACTCAGATTTATTTTCTTGCTCACTTTTCCTGCTGCCTAATATATCCCACTTCTTGACAGGTGCCATTGTTACAAGATAATCAATATTATTCACTTCACCTGCCAGTGGCTTTAATGTTATGGCTGATCGGTGTATACTGTGTCTCTATAGGTTGAGTTCTTTAACTAGTACCTTGCACTAGATGAAAAATTAATATGCAGTTACTTTATGAATCTTTGCACTCTCCATGCACACAGAAATGGCCCACATTTACTCAGGAAAATTTGCAAAATGATGAGCCAAAACATTATGACCATGCCTATGTTGAGGTTACTCGCCAATGTACAGTATGAATGCTACAAGACCTCCAACGGTGTCCTCTGGTATCAGCAAAGCCTTTAACTCCTGTAAGTTGTGAGGTGGAGCCTCTGCCGATCAGAATTATTGTTCCAACACATACTGTAGCACAGAAGCTTGATTGGATTGATCTGGTGAATTTGGAGGACACCTTGAACTTTTCATCACGTTTTCAAACCATTCTCAAATAGTCCATACAATTGGACAGGTGAAATTATCATGCTGAAATAGGCCCCTTACATCGGAAAATAACATTGCCATGAAGTTTGTATCTGGTTCATAATGATGTTTTGGTAGGTATTACATATCAAACTAATGTCCACATGAATGACCAGACCCAGGGGTTCCCAGCAGAACATCGTTTAAAACATTACACTCACTCTGCCGGATTCCCTGGTGCCATCTCTTCCTTAGGTAAATGATGCACATGTACCCGGCATTGGATCCAAAGAGAGTGCAGGGTTCCTAAAGTGTCTTTTAAAAAATGTGCTATTTTTTAATGATGGGCCTGATTCATATTTGGGAGAAAGAGCAAGTAACTGTGCATATTGATAAAACCATGTTGCACTACAGGATTGCGAGGTCTTACGGAAGTGCGAAAGTGGTAGTGGGCTTCTCTATGCCGAGTGAGCAGTTGCAGACATTGAGATGTAGTTAAAATGCCAACCACCGGTCGAAATGCCAACCACCAGAATCCCGACACTGAAAGCCCGGCATTGGACTAAAGACAGGCGTCTAAATACCGACGCCTGTCATTAGCCCCACACCGAAATCCCGATGCCCGACATACCGAACGTAGGGTAGCCAGGTGTTGCAACGTGTTAGCTGCGGGGGGAGGGTTAGATTTAGGCACCCCTGGGGGGACTTAGAGTTAGGCACCCCCCCGGGAGGGTTATGTTTAGGCTAGGGGAAGGGGGGGTTAGGGCTAGGCACCATCGGGGGGAGGTTAAGGTCAGGCACCCCTCCTGGAGCATTAGGTTTAGGATGCGGAGAGGGGGTGTTAGGTTTAGGCACCACGGGGGGACTTGGGGTTAGACACCACCCCCCGAGTCTTAGGGTTAGGCACCCCCAAGGGAGGGTTAGAGATAGGGGGGTAGAGGGGAGGGATAAATATACTTACCAGCCAGCATCAGGATTATGAAATGTCGGTCTTCCAAGGACGGGATTTTAACCGACGGCTTTTAAGCTGTCGGTATTTCATACCCAACCCGCAGACATTAGCATATTTTCGCAACAGAACTTCATGCGTAATCACTGCTGCAATTGCAATAGCGTTCCAAGTGAATCAGGCCCTCTATTCCTAAATCTACATGTATAAAAAAAAATTCTATTTCAGACAGTAATTTGACATTGTAGTATAAGCATACTGTATGTAACTATTCAATTGGATACATCTGTTACTCCTGGAATTTATTTATGGAAATAACTTACTTCCTCTAATCTTATTGTTTCCTTTCTACTTTAAGCAGCATAATGTAAGTATATTGAGTTACAATTGTCGAAGTTGGATAATTGGCAGAGACAAGATCAGCTTAAAATTAGATCGTAACGATGCCATCTTGCGACTGGCCGCAAGACAACCATCTTGAAAATGAGGTCGCAAGATGCCATTTTGCGAATGGCCGCCCAGCGCCATTTTAGCTAAACTCACACTTAAGTACATATGGCGATGCTACTATTAGAATCATGTGATTGCATCTTACACCATTTCTCATACACACAATTGCGCTGTTAACTAGTCGCACATTAGCGAATGCATAAGATCCTGTATGAAAATGCTGTTTATTAGCCTCATGCACACGCATCTGCCCCAAGTTAACTAGCGTCTTTCTATCAAACCCCACATACTTACACATTACATATTTACATACAAGGGCCCTCATTCAGAGCCGTATGCTCTGAGCAGAGCGCACGCTCTGAATGAGGGCCGGGCTCCATTTTCATGGAGCGTCCTCCTGGACGCTCGTATAGCTGTGGGTCACCACCCACAGGCTATACGAGCGTGCTTTGTGATGGCCGCGATGGTCGAGACCATCGCGACCATCGAAATTGCGAGCCGGAGCCTGCGGTTGAGGTTTTCAACCGCAAGCTCCAGAGTGATTTTGGCTCTATCAGAGCCAAAATCACTCCCACTGACATCACTAGTGATGTCAGTGGGCCGGCTTCTGACGGGAGGCGTTCCCGTGGGAACGCCCCCGTCAGGGAGGCATGCCCCCGGCACGCCCACCAAAGGGGGCATGCTGTCAATCAACATTGACAGCACGCCCCCTTTGATCGGACACAACGAGCGAAGGACTTTCCTTCGCTCGTCGCGTCTGGCGCATGCGCACGACGGAGCTCCCTCCGTCCTGCGCATGCTCAGTCCATAACATCGACCCACTTGCGAGCGGACAGCCGCTCGCGAGCGGGTCTGAATCAGGCCCAAGGTTCCAAAAGCTTTAAAGTATGAGATTCATTTATTATAATTGCTGTGAAATAAAGGTTATTTAGTAGCTCAGGTTTAATACATGACAAATATTCCGTGCTTGGTATTATACTGATCTGCACCCTCTCCACAGCTTCCCGGTATCGTCGGTGGGAAGATCGCAACATGCACTCGCAACTCATGGGCCGCAGAGACTTCAAGCACCGAAATGTACATTATATGACCACCTGTTAGGATTTGCATGAGGTGGGAAACAGAGGCAACCAGCTGTCGGAGGCTGGACTGTGTTTATTTGAATCAACCTGTTAAATGCTCTGTAACAGATGCATCCCCTTTGGGAACCAATAGCATCAGCAACAAGCCTCTCTATTGTGTTGTCTGTTTCTGGGGGGGTATAAATATGTGTGCTCTGACCCTGGGTTTCTAGTCTTCTTGCTGAATGCTGATTGACGGAGGTTTCTTGCTGATGCCGGGATCTGGTCCAGAGCGCATGCGTATGTATAACTGTACTTGGGTCTGTATAATTTCTTTGCGCTAAATTGTACTTAGATCATAGCGTGTAACTGACTGTACTTTTACTTGAATAATACTTTGTGCTTTGGAACCACAGGTTCAAGGTCTGGAGTCTTTATTTACTGTATGACTGCGTATGCAAAATAGCATCATCCTTAGAGGTTTATAGGAAGGATATTAGAAGGTATAGGCAGGAGTGTATAGAGGTTTAAACTCAGTATCGTTAGTTGGAGGCTCATAGTGTGAGGTCACTTACCTGCTCACACGATAAAATACGGTTATCGATATCTCACCAAAGGGTGGATAGTGGCCACATGCAGTTTTCCCTGCAACCACTGTCCGTTATTGTGTGAACCAAGGTACACTGACTAGAATCCAGGGACAAGAGAGGAAAAAGTTTGTTTTCCTTTGTTGATAGTATTTTACGTTAAAAGGGGGCGCCGCAGTATTGCGCACACGGCTGAGTAGCAGTTTTGCGCGCACGGTAAAGACGCACTTTTGCGTACGCAGCTAAGGGTAAGTCTTATGGTTATGTAGTAGTCGCATTATTGTGTATACAACTAGTCACACAATAACGTATACGTATTTCCGGTTGTGCTGCCACGTGTTTGAACAAAGGCGTTGAGGTTTACATTTTTCATTTGTTGCCAATAACTGGGTTAACATGTATTTTTCTGCGCAGGAAAAAAGTGTGTAACTGTGAGTGTTCGTTTAGGGCATAACTCGGGACCTAAATGTTAAGGGTATCGTAGGACCCTTAAGTGCTAGGCGCAGGAAGGTGGCCTAGTGACTCGGTAGCAGCATACCATTTACTTTTACACAGAGCAGGTGTATGGTTTGATATTTTTGTTAGGGTTCGGCCCCCAGCGTGATTATAGCATTCAGTAATCAATGTGTGTGATCTGTTAGGCTTATTTGAACACTATAATTGAACTGCATAATCTTGGCTAGATTGTGATTGTGAGCTGGTGGGAGGGTGGACAAAATCAACTGGAACACAAAGGGTACTTTGCTGCCCCCTAGCAGTTGAAACGTAGTCAAAAAGGGATTTTATTGTATGGGAGCATCTTCCTTCCATAGGTGAGTGAAGGCATCTAGAGGTCCTTCATACGGTTTGGTGGATACACCCTTTTTCAAAGGCGTCCACAGGTAAGTGAAAGTATCTTGACTGTCTTTCACCAGTTTACATCTTTATTGAAAAACGTAGGAGTTGCCTCAAGATGGGAGCCACGCAAACAATAGAGATGTTAGACAATGATGTGCTGCTAATGGAAGCGCCGCTTGGATCGGCCCGTCGTATTATGCATACAAAGTAGGGTACGTATGCAATAAGGTATTGTGATGTATGGTTTAAAACAACGATGAAGAGTGCTAGACCGTTTCCCAGAATTGGTAGCTTTGATAAAGATGTATTGAATAATGTCCGGGACCACATCAGTCTGATGCGGTCTCGAGGTAAGAAGGTAAAATATTATGAATGTTTAAAATTGTGGCAGCATGAAGGGGATGCGTGGCTTAAAAATGTGCAAGCGACACAAACTAGCATCGCAAACGCATTGCCAGAAAATACACCCGCAACGCTGGATTGCAATGCGTGCGAGCCGCAAAATAGCGCATTTGCAGCAAGGTAGCGTTGCGGAAGGTATTGCCATTAGTTCATGCGCACCACCGCCACCTTCTGTGGATGAGGGTGCAAGTACAGTTATCAAAAAAAAACATAAAAATGTAACAAGCAATTTGTATCCTCTCTAAAGCAACCATAAAGAAAATGTTCATGATGTGGATGATGAGCCTATTGTAATGTCTGCCATTTCCCATGCTGTGCAAATGATAGATGCTGCGCCACGACAATCACGAGTGGTGCCGCCATCTCCATTGGTAACAGCAAGGGTAGTGCTAACACCCTCTGCACCCATAGAGGAAGTTGTTAATACCATACGTAGCAGCAACAGATTAAACCCCCAGCTAGGTAACAAGGTCAAAGGTAGCAGCGCTGCCGGTCTGCATCCCATTCGGACAATAACTGTTCAGAATGGAAATGCAGATGCATAACGGTGTAGTGCCCATGAGGGAAGTGGTAATGCATTGTCCTTGGACAAGAGCAGAACTAAATTCCATCATAAATGATTTCCCCGATCCCAAAAAAGGAACTAGCCAAATGTCAAAGATTTTTGAGGAATTTGGGTAGTTCTCATGAGCCAACTAATAAAGATTGGCGGGTAGTGTTAAGGGCTTGTCTACCACGCAATATCGACGTGACAAAATTTATCACGGATTGTGTATTGGATGGTGACGTTCCCTTAACAGACCAAGTAAACCAAGGTAACATTTCCCGCATTGTAACTCAATTGGGTATATATTTTCCAGTAGTAGTCAACTGGAACAAAATTTTCACCATAAAGCAAAAGGAGAGTGAATCTGCAGAAGATTATTGTGACCGGGCTCTGCAGGCTATCACCCAGTACACTGGGTTAGAGGATATTAAAGATAGCACTCACCACAGGGGAATGATAGTCACCATACTCATGGACGGTCTTAAAGAGAACCTAAAGACCTCACAGCCTGGCTGGAGGGGAGTCACAATAGATACCCTCATAGAATCTGCCATAGAACATGATAAAACATCTCAAAGAAGAGAGAGACCCAGAGCGAAAAACTAATGGCTGTAAGTATCCAAGCTCTGGAAGGAATGACGGTAACATCACAGCCAGCAGACACACTTGCACCCACACACACACTTACACCTGAACAGTTATACGCCCTCACTAATCCCACGCAACAGAAAACACAGCCCTATCCCACATACCCTACACAACCACAGGTCCCATACTACCCACAAACTTCATGCCCCCCACAATACCCATATCCTCCATTTCCCTACCCATATCCACCACCTTTCCCCCTGCTCAAATCCCACAACAACCCGTGTCTTCACCTGATCCACGAGCATGTTTTAATTGTAAACAAACAGGACATTTAAATAGAAACAGTCCGGTAAAAAGGGTAGGACCCCCAAACCAGAGAGTACCTGGATATCCCCATAAAGGATATGCACAGAGACCAGCAAATGTCCAACAAGCACCAGCTCCAATAGTGGCCGTTAATGCTTTATTGGAGAATGGTAGCCAACGCTAGGGGTCAGGTCACACCTGTAGTCTACAGATAGTCAGGTTAACGGGAAGTACTAGGGAAGAACCGGTCATGATGGTTGATGTAGCTGGTACTAAATATCCTTTTCTTGTAGCCACAGGGGCGACCAGGTCAGTGATAAAATCTCCCGTTAATTTACAGGTGACCAACGAGAAAGTACCAACAATGAGTGTAACAGGTAAAGTGCAACATTATCCTTTAACAAAGTTCACAGAGGTTACTATCGGACCGTTGCATACCAGGCATTCTTTTCTTCTGGCTGCAGCGACTCCTACTAACCTGCTGGGTAGAGATTTGTTATGACATAAACCAAAGAAGCAAAGTATTCCTATATTGGGGCACTCACGGATTAATCAGAATAAATTTCCAGTGACCATATACATCATAAAACATAACTTTTATTAAGTCCTTTTAGAATACAAAAACAATAGCGAAATATAATTCTAAAATTGTGTGTTCTCCAGTTATAAATCTTATTGTGGTAATCCTATTATTGTACTATATATCGTCTATAGGTATATTGATTCCACGTTATGTTGTTCTATGTTGAATGTCTCACCAGTGAATGTCTAATTCTATTGATTAAACAAATCCCTATATGAAATGGATATTTATGGTTTACTGAATAAACTGGTGCCAGACAGCACTCAATTGATTCACTAAATTGCAATACATACGATGTTGTCTATTAAACTGTAGTTATTAGGCTGGTAGATAGAAGATATCACCTAAAAAATATTTGATTCAAGACAAAATAACTATGTATGTGTATCCAAACAATGTTGGTACCTATGCTGGTAGTGTTGTATCACTGTCCTAACGATTTAATCATATAATATTAGCTGCTCCCTGTTCCCTGAGCTGAGAGTCTGTAAATACAGGAAAGTCCCCTGATATACTGAAATATCTAGTTGCTCATTTGCATGTGATTATTCCAACAAAGTATGTGGGCCTTATAGGTAACAGTGTGACATCATTCGTTCCGACTGCCTCATTAACTTATCAGTGTTTTATTAATAGAGCTCTCACCTCTCTAAACAGTCTTCTAATATACCAACACTCTCCTGATATATCACAGAGCTTAATCATAAATTATGGCACCTGAGAAGTGTTACAATAGTTTCAACTGTGTTGTACAAAAAAATGGTTGTTGGATGTTACAGCCTTACTCGCGACATTGTAACCTTGTCCGTTTTGGCTGCCTCATGAATATTCACTGCTCTCATTACTGAGCTCTACACTTGCATAGTCTGTTGGAACATGAGTAGTCTCCTGATATACCGCTGTATCTAGCGGCTACAATTCACCCTCTCATACATTACTGTTTGAATGTTTATTAACTTGCTGTCAACACTGTGACACTATCCACTCCGGCTATCTCATGAATATTCACTGCTCTCATTAGTGAGCTCTATGCTTCCGTGATCCGTTAGGACATGAGCAATCTCCTAATCTACCACTCTAGCGGCTTCTAATAGCTCTCTCATATAATATAACTCCGATTGACTAGGTATTCAACATGAACAAACATATTTATATGGAGAAACACATTGATTAAAAAACAACACAGGTCACGCTATGCATCGCGTGCCCGTGTGACCCAACGCGCGTTTCGCATCAACTGCTTTAGCAAAGGAGCAACCCGACCACTTGGTTACTGCTGTTTTTTAATCAAAACGGACAAGGTTACAATGTCGCAAGTAAGGCTGTAACATCCAACAACCATTTTTTTGTACAACACAGTTGAAACTATTGTAACACTTCTCAGGTGCCATAATTTATGATTAAGCTCTGTGATATATCAGGAGAGTGTTGGTATATTAGAAGACTGTTTAGAGAGGTGAGAGCTCTATTAATAAAATACTGATAAGTTAATGAGGCAGTCGGAACGAATGATGTCACACTGTTACCTATAAGGCCCACATACTTTGTTGGAATAATCACATGCAAATGAGCAACTAGATATTTCAGTATATCAGGGGACTTTCCTGTATTTACAGACTCTCAGCTCAGGGAACAGGGAGCAGCTAATATTATATGATTGAATCGTTAGGACAGTGATACAACACTACCAGCATAGGTACCAACATTGTTTGGATACACATACATAGTTATTTTGTCTTGAATCAAATATTTTTTAGGTGATATCTTCTATCTACCAGCCTAATAACTACAGTTTAATAGACAACATCGTATGTATTGCAATGTAGTGAATCAATTGAGTGCTGTCTGGTACCAGTTTATTCAGTAAACCATAAATATCCATTTCATATAGGGATTTGTTTAATCAATAGAATTAGACATTCACTGGTGAGACATTCAACATAGAACAAGATAACGTGGAATCAATATACCTATAGACAATATATAGTACAATAATAGGATTACCACAATAAGATTTATAACTGGAGAACACACAATTTTAGAATTATATTTCGCTATTGTTTTTTTATTCTAAAAGGACTTAATAAAAGTTATGTTTTATGATGTATATGGTCACTGGAAATTTATTCTAATTAATCCGTGAGTGCCCCAATATAGGAATACTTTGCTTCTTTGGTTTATGTCATGGTCATTTATTTTATTCCTGGGAGCACCTCCGTCCAGAATAGTTATATATTGATATCATATTTATATGAACATTAATAAGGGATAAGGAAGGATAATCGTGTATAGAGTGGTCTGTGCGGATATTCTTTTCACTTTTTTTAGAGACTTGTTATGTAAGATGGGATGTGTCATATACTGCACCCCTGATGGTGTATTTCTAGATATCCCAGAGAGAGTTGCGAACGAGGTGTGGGATATGTTGGACACTCCCCAAGGATAATGTATCACTCTACCAGTTTAAATGAAAATCCATCTCAGGTAGAGCAAATGTTATCAAAAATTCCAGATTCCCTTTGGACTAAGGATGGACAGGACACTGGAGTAATGGCAAACGTAAGTCCCGTAATGGTAAATTTAAAAGGTGGTAGGCAAGCTCCAAAAATTCCCCAGTACCCACTAAAACAGGAGGTAGAATCAGGGGTTTTTCCAATAATTGAGCGATTATTGCAACAGGGAATTTTAGTTCGTACAGCTAGTGTAGCCAACAGTCCCATCTTTCCGGTGAAGAAGAGTGGTGGGAGGGGTTATAGGCTGGTACAAGACCTTAGAGGTGTTAATAAGGTAGTAGAGAGCCAATTCCCCATAGTGCCAAATCCAGCTGTCATTCTTATGCAAATCCCACCAAATGCAACCCATTTCACTGTCATTGACCTCTGTTCTGCTTTCTTCTCTGTGCCTCTCCACGCTGACTGTCAGTATTTATTTGCATTCACATACAGAGGTGTACAATATACATGGACACGGTTGCCCCAAGGTTTCATAGACAGCCCCAGTATCTTCTCCCAGGCCTTGCACGACTGTTTACAATCTTTTCAACCTGCCAATGGATCTGTTCTAATCCAATAGGTGGATGATTTATTGCTATGTTCTGATTCATTTATGTCATGTTTGAATGATACTAAACTTTTGTTGCTTCATCTCTCGCATACAGGACACAAGGTTGGTAAGGACAAACTACAGCCGTGCCAATCCAGAGTAAAATATTTGGGACACATCTCATAAATGACAGAATCCAGGCTATACAGAACATGACACTGCCGCAGAACCAGCAGCAAATTCGTACCTTCTTGGGAATGTGTAAATACTGTAGAATGTGGATCCCAGGTTTTTCTACTCTGGCCTTGCCTTTACAGGACTTAGGGCCTGATTCAGAGCCGGACGCTATTTGCGGACGGTCGTTCCAAAAATGGGGCCGGCCATTTAAATTGAGCGCTCGCTCATTGCGGTTTGTTGACGCCTCTATGTCTGAGCAAGCGAACGAAAAATGCGCTCGCTATTTTGTAAAGACACCCCTTTGCCGTTCACATCACACGTCATCTCCGGTATTTATTTGATTAATCGGGTACATCGAAAGGCATCTGAACTGCTCGCAGTGCTTGTGGTAGGTTTTTCCTACTGCAATCACTGCGAGCAGTTCAGGCTAAAAGACAACCAAGTGACGTGGTCGATGACGCTCCTTTACTAATTATGCACTCCCATTAAACGCCCTTTTTACAGTTAGGCACGCCTGCATTCGGATCTCCACTCCCCCGTTTTCAAGCAATTTCCCCTGTTACCAAACACACAAACGGTACATTCTGTCAATCAAATTAGCAGTCCCTCTCTCTTTTGCGAGCGCTCGATTTCCGACCGCAATGACTGGTTTGTGCATGCGCATTACGACCCATACGCATGTGCAGTTGTGCGAACATCGCTCAGAGCGAATGAGCGGCCGCTTAAGAGCAGCTCTGAATCAGGCCCTTAGTCTCTTCCTCAAAGCCCGATCATGTCATACACACAGAGGAATCAGAGCAGGCTTTACTTAATCTTAAGGATAGTCTGACAAAAGCACCTGCTTTGGGAATACCTGATTATGAAAAACCTTTTTATTTGTATTGTACAAAAGCCGATGGTTGTGCTGAAGGTGTCCTCACACAAAAACATGGTGATGCCAGTAGGCCCGTAGCATACTACAGTGCCCAATTGGACAGTGTGGCAAGATCACTCCCCACCTGTTTGAGAAGTGTAGCAGCTACTGCTCTATTGGTGAGTAAAAGTGAGGACGTAGTATTGGGCCATGATATGATTGTCTACACTCCCCATGCTGTATCTGCTCTGCTGAACTCTGCCCAAACCAGACATGTTTCTTCAGCTAGGTTTACCAAATGGGAACTAGCTCTAATTGCACCTGCAAACATCACTGTTAAACGTTGCAGCACGCTGAATCTAGCAACGTATTTACCATATGTACAACATGATGTACAAAGGGTGGAAGGAGACGAGTTGCTGGTGGGAGGTGAGTTCAGCGGACATAATGATGCACATGATTGTATGGAATATCTAAATCAGACCTTTACTGCTAGACCTGACATATGTGACACACCTTTAGAGAATGCAGATGTGACATTTTACACGGATGGGAGTTGTCATAGACAAACAGACACAGGTGAGTTATGTACAGGTTATGCTGTTGTAAATAACATAGACTTCATAGAAGCTAAACCTCTTGGTCCTCCTCACTCAGCCCAGGGGGCACAGTTAGTAGCACTAACTGTGGTGTGTGAACTGGCAGCAGGCAAGTCTGCTAACATTTACACTGACTCTAGGTATGCGTTCGGGGTGGTGCACGATTTCGGGGCTCTATGGCGTCTGAGAAATTTTATGACAGCAGCAGGCACACCAGTTGCACACTCCAGATGCATAAAACAATTATTAAAAGCAATTCAGCTTCCCAAAACAGTGGCAGTAATTAAGTGTAAAGCCCATACATGTGAGGATGATCCGGTGTCACAGGACAACAACAGAGCCGACAAAGCTGCAAAATGGGCAGCAGGGTTAAAATTGTTTTCTCCAACTGAACAAATTATGTCTTTTCAAACAGTTGACATGCTGAAATTAATTGAGATGCAAAATTTGTGTTCAATCCAGGAAAAGTCCATCTGGAAGTCCAAGGGATGTGGGCAAGAGTCCTCCGGGCTCTGGAGGGACGGACAAGGTAAGCCAGTAGCCCCCAAAGCATGTTACCCCAGCCTGGCTGAGGCAGTCCATGGTCTGACTCATCTGGGAAAGCAAGGTATGTGTAAATTGGTGAGGGCATACTGGTGTGCACCAGATTTTTTTTCCCAAGCAGAAAAGAGAGCAATTTCCTGCCTGACCTGCTTGAGGAAGAACATAGGGAAAGCGATCCCTATGGAACCATCCCACATTCCACCGACTGATGGACCTTTCCAGGTAATACAAATTGATTTCATCCAATTACCACCCTGCAGGAATCTTAAGTATGCATTAGTTTGCACTGACGTATTTTCCAACTGGGTTGAGGCCTACTCAGCAGCCACTAATACTGCTGCATTTACTGCCAAGAAAATAGTTCAGGTATTTGTATGCAGGTACGGTATCCCTAAAATCATCGAGAGTGACAGCGGTACTCATTTCACAGGTGATGTTTTTCAAAATATGTGTAAGCTGATGGGTATTAATAGTCGACTTCACACCCCCTACCGACCGCTAGCCAGTGCTAAGGTAGGGATGATGAATTACATTTTAGAATTGCATAAAGGGAAAACATTGGATGGAAAATTCCTCTCATCCAAACCCCTCAATTCCACATAGATAGATCACTTTTGTGTTTAAACATAACCAACCCCAATAAACCCAGGAGTTGGGAAGTGACGGGGAATAATCAGACGATGACCTTCTCACAGAGAGCTGATAATGAGTCCATAAACCATGGTCTGTTACGCTCAATTAAATCTAGTGGGAGACATTTTAGGTACAGGTATACATTGAGTTCCACCAAAGAAACTATTGGTAAGGTACCAGATGGTTATTTTGCTAAAATAATACAACCAGAGACCAGCATGTACCAGATGAAAGACCCTGAGATAGGATTGTTCGCAAGGGAAATGTGTTTAATGATAATGATGCATACTATTCCTTATGTTCTCCCCGATAATGTGTATTTTATATGTGGAAGAAAGGCGTATAAGTGGCTCTCCCCGAGTTCCGAAGGTTTGTGTTACCTGGGAAGAGTAGTCCCAGAAGTTATGACCCTCACACATGTTGAAATGCTTGGTATCCATAAAAATATACCATCACCATATCTTCACATGCAGTATGAACACAGAGGCAAACGAAATATGATACCTGGTGACGTGCATAAAGCCACTCAGTTAATTAGTGAGACAACTGGCTTCCAAGTTTTAGTCGCACTGGATCCCACCAGAATCGCTCGGGGTACATTAAATTTTAGATATATTCAGGAACTCGCTAAATTGATAGATAATATCACCGAGATGTATGATGACACTTTCAGGTATGCAGGGAGAGAATTGCAAGCGTACAAGAAAGAACTGGTACAACACAGACTAGTATTAAATTAGTTAACTGCTTTTACTGGAGGGTATTGCGTAACTTTGGCCACCCAATTTGGAGTGAAGTGTTGCACCTATGTCACCAATGATACCAGCGACCCCAAAGAGGTGATAGACTGGAAGACTGCAGCTAAAATGGGAGTTTCGTAAGAACCATAATGCTTCAGTGGCTGAAGTAGGGGAGAAAATAGAAGGATGGGTCTCATGGTTGAACCCAGTGAAATGGTTCTCAGGCCTAGGGGAATGGGTCCAGGAAGTGATCGCCAGCATAGGCAAATTCTTGATCCTTATACTGATTGTCATCATAATAATTGGCCTATGTGTCCGGTGTGTTCCTATTGTGTTGAAGTGTGGAAAATGTAAAAATAGAGTAAAACGGAAGAATGAAATTATGATGGTGGTCAGTAATGGCAATATGAATACTGAGGTAAATATAGAACTGCACTACAACCCTGAACTAGGAAACACCATCATCTAATGTATTATATTTAGACGTGCATAGAATGTATTATTGAAATGTTACTTTTGAAACACCTCAGAAAATGTAAAGTCTCAATTTCCCTTCAAGACTGCCCTTATAGGATTGATGCATCCCCACATCACCCCCATGATCTTCCAAGATCTGCGGTGTGCGTATAATAGTAGTCTTATGTCCCCAATCAGAGACACATTATTGATGGATTAAGAACCACCTTGTGCCATCCCAAAATAACATTAAATAATATATAAATGTAAGCCTAAATTAATTTTTAAAATCAGATTGTTATAGCATTTTGTTTGCTATCAAAGGGTGGACTGTCGAAGCTGGATAATTGGCTGAGACAAGATCAGCTTAAAATTAGATCGTAATGATGCCATCTTGCGACTGGCCGCAAGGCAACCATCTTGAAAATGAGGTCGCAAGATGCCATTTTGCGAATGGCTGCCCAGCGCCATTTTAGCTAAACTCACACTTAAGTACATATGGCGATGTTACTATTTAGCATCATGCGATTGCATCTTACACCATTTCTCATACACACATAAATACACACAATTGCGCTGTTAACTAGTCGCACATTAGCGAATGTATAAGATCCTGTATGAAAATGCTGTTTATTAGCCTCATGTGCACGCATCTGCCCCAAGTTAACTAGCGTCTTTCTATCAAACCCCACATACTTACACATTACATATTTACATACAAGGTTCCATAAGCTATAAAGTATAAGATTCAAGTTTGTTCATTTATTATAATTGCTGTGAAATAAAGGTTATTTAGTAGCTCAGGTTTAATACATAAGTATGCCGTGCTTGGTATTATACTGATCTGCACCCTCTCCACAGCTTCCCGGTATCGTCGGTGGGAAGATCGCAACATGCACTCGCAACTTATGGGCCGCAGAGACTTCAAGCACCGAAATGTACATTATATGACCAACTGTTAGGATTTGCATGAGGCGGGAAACAGAGGCAACCAGCTGTCGGAGGCTGGACTGTGTTTATTTGAATCAACCTGTTAAATGCTCTGTAATAGATGCATCCCCCTTGGGAACCAATGGCATCAGCAACAAGCCTCTCTATTGTGTTGTCTATTTCTGGGGGGGTATAAATATGTGTGCTCTGACCCTGGGTTTCTAGTCTTCTTGCTGAATGCTGATTGACGGAGGTTTCTTGCTGATGCTGGGATCTGGTCCAGAGCGCATGCGTATGTATAACTGTACTTGGGTCTGTATAATTTCTTTGCGCTAAATTGTACTTAGATCATAGCATGTAACTGACTGTACTTTTACTTGAGTAATACTTTGTGCTTTGGAACCACAGGTTCAAGGTCTGGAGTCTTTATTTACTGTATGACTGCATACGCAAAATAGCGTCATCCTTAGAGGTTTATAGGAAGGATATTAGAAGGTATAGGCAGGAGTGTATAGAGGTTCAAAGTCAGTATCGTTACAATATACGAAGTCTGCACAGAATTCACATATAAATTATAGGATCTTGCTGATTACTTTTCCTTAGTACCACAAATTTGCTCAGAAAGCAAAACAGAGTGGTCAGAAGCAGGAAGCATCTGCTCTATGGAGGCACAGACATTGTACAGTTTACAAATCCTTGAGTAAACTGAGACATTAGCGCAATCGTAGCCAAACTATGGGCTGTGGAAAACTATCATTAATTATTCAGACTAAATTATGTTTAGAAATTGTATAATACTATTCTTCTATGTTTTTAAATATATAAAAGGCTTTATTATGTCTGCATGCCTTATAGAGTCTGTGAATCATTTGCATGCAGGTAGACAATAATGCCAGTGACTCATACCTACAGTATAAGACCAGAGCTGGCCTCATACACAGCATACTCTCTGGCTTAACTAGTATGAGTGATGGATATTCTATTTAGTTATGGCAAAAGGTGTAAGGGTGCAAAGCGTGTAAAACAAGGTGTTTGATATTATGGCCACTGGAGTCACAAGGAGGATGTGGGGGGGGCGGGGAGGACCTGGGTGTCACCCGCCGCTGGGGTGACACCAAAGTGCCGACTCATCTTCAGTGACAGGAGCCGGGTGCTGCAATGTACCATTATATGCAGCACTCAGCTCCTGACACAGTGAGGGAGCCAGCACTGCACATAAAACATAGAAACATAGAATTTGACGGCAGATAAGAACCACTTGGTCCATCTACTCTTCCCCAGTTTTAAACATATTGTTACCAAAACCCTTATTGATCCTTACTTCTTCTGAAGGATATCCTTACGTCTATCCCATGCTTGTTTATATTGCTCTACTGTCTTAGCCTCTACCACTTCTGATGGGAGGCTATTCCACTTGCCCACTACCCTTTCTGTGAAGTACTTTTTCCTCAAATTTCCCCTGAACCTACCACCCTCCAGTTTTAGAACATGTCCTCTTGTTCTAATACTCCTCTTTCTTTGAAGAATGTCTCCTTCCTTTACCTTGTTAAAACCCTTCATATATTTTATTACATAAACTGGTACCCGGGGACAGTCAGCACCTCCGGCACCCCCAGAATTACTAAAACAGGGGTTTGGTCCGCAAGGCCATGCCCCTTTCCACAAGGCCACACCCCTTTTACCGGCACGCAGCTTAGCCCCGCAGACTACTATGCTATCAGGTCTCATTTTGCACCGGGTGTCACAAAGGTGAGTGTCACTACTGATTATGGCCCATTAATACGTTTATTACCAACCTGCACTTGCTTTACTGCAGCACTTCCAGGATTATGCAAGTCAGTGATCATTTCCTCCTTCTGTCTCTTTAGAAGTCTGACTGTATCTCTTTTTTTAATAAGCTCAATCATAAATGGTAATTTATTTTCTGCAGCTGAAAAACCATGGCTATTATCTGCAATCTTCTTTCTGTATTCATTATTTCTTGAAACAATAGATTCAAAATCTTCTTTCTGCATTTCCAAGTCTAGTTTATGCCTGATGTTCTCTGCATGGATTGAGTAGTTTTGGTTCTCCAGGATTCCACATTGATGTGTCATATTTTCTATTGCACCTTCGTCTTGGCAAATCTTTTTATCAACTTCTTTTGCTTCCAATAGAACAGACTTCAGTTTTGTTTCAAGCTCAGAAAGTTCTGTCTAAAGAGAAGAAAATTCCTAAGATCTTTAAATATTATTTGTAAACAAATCTGAGATGGGATCACTTCTAATTCTTCATTGGAGCATCCACATTACAATTAGTTGGCTCTTATGTTGAATAGTTATACTGTAGATAAAGTCACTCTTAGAACCAGTAAACTAAAATTGTGCGCCCGTATACATGTAATTAGGAACAAGCTAAATTTTCAAATTCTTCAACAAAATATTTGACTCATTTGACATTTACACGCAATATTCTGGATGGTTCACCAATGCAATTTAGCTTTAAATGCCCCCACTCCTATCCCAGCCATACCACACAGCAGGATGAAATTACTATCATCGTTCCAGCTATATTCAAAGAGAAAATTTTGGTATAGTCAAGTTTATAAACATAGATATGTCTGACATCCAGCAGAAGGGCAAAGTATAAGCGGATCTCAAGGACTGAATCACCCACCGACACTTAGCATCTCAGCAAAATAGCCAGTTCTGCTGCAAAATGTATTTGAGATTAATTTTGTTTATCTCAACGTACACATTTTTTTTTACAATTAATATCAGAAATACAAATACCAACTATTATCCAAAAATTAAACATACTACTGTATGTAATAAATAAATAAATAAATAGTCATGTGTACATAGTCAGCTGGGGAAAAGGCATAAATTAGTCACAATTGTCAAACTGGTAAATATTTAGATCATGCAGAATTGTCTAAGATTACTATTACTCTTCTAATTTTAAATGAGGAGACATTCTGCATTATATTTTCACATACTGCACAGGACACATAGCATTTCTGACTGCCACAAAGTACTCATAGAAGAAGAAAAGTTTAACAGAAAATATATACTGATGTGCCCAGCTATAATGTGGCATCACAGCGTTATCTCTCACGCATTTTTCAGGACACTAGGACAGAGCTGACTGCTTACAGTAAATAGATTAACAAAGCTTCCTTTATTATGGTAAGGAGAGGCTCTTGCTTGCTTTGGGGGAAGGGACCTGATGCGCACTGTGTATGGCTCTCGGCCCCACTGGGCATGCGCCAGAAATCCCATCGCAACCCTCCTACTGGGCATGCGCCCGCCAGAGATGGAAATTCAACAGCATACAGTACTGTACCGACTGCAGTAATACAACCAACTGCGCATGCTCAGTGATGGCATAGCGCTACATGGCGTATGGCTTGGCGCCACAGATCCCATTGTACCCCCCTCCATTTCTAATCCATCGCAGATGGCTGACAGCCACCATAGCGCCAACTGTGTAATACAGAGAGCTCTCTCTCATGCAGATCCCACTACTACCGTACTTAGTGTGCAAGGTTGGAGCAGCATCACCATTGTCATAAGTTTGCGATGCAACGCTATTTTGCACTTCAAACGCACAGTCAGCTTTGAACACAGAGCGCTCTCTCACAGTCGGAAACCACTCTCAGACACAGTCCAAGGGACGTAGCCATAGTGCGTAAGGCTGAGACCGCATCTACGTTGTCGCATGTTTGCGTTTTGCGTTTTGGGCGCACAGTTTGTGATACAAAACTGTCTCTCATTCTAGACAGTAGATTCACTAGCAGTTTCTGCAGTTATGAAATCACTATTCTGTGGTGCTAAATTCAACGGCACTGTCAGTTTTTAATATTCAGTACAGGCACATTCATTGAAATACAGAGCCCTCTCTTGGCACTACAGATCCCATTGTAAACCCTCCACTGGGCATGCGCATGAAATCCCATTGCAACCCCTCGAAGCAGACAGCCACCACAGTGCAGACATTGATGAAAGTTTTGCACTATTTAAACACACAGTTTGTAATATCTTACTTTTAAGCAGCCTTTTAAACAACAACACTACAGTATTACAGTACAGTACAACACTACTAAAGTAGTTTCACTATAGTGTCCAGAGCAGACAGTGACAATCAAAAAAAATATACGGTACGGTATATTCTTTTCCAGGGATCGAACCCGGGACCATAATTCTACCAAAGTGATCACCTAACCACTAGCCCACACGACAGCTACAGAGAACCGCACAGAGCGGCCTCATCCTTGTGCACTCCTCCCGCTGCTGTTTTTAATAAAAAAAATAAAAAATTGTCATACTGTAATTCATCCCATCTCAGTGAAAGCTGTGCGTGCATCTCATTAATCTACAGTATCGGTTATACCGTGACAACAACTCGGGCAACTTCTCTACTATTCAGTTACTGCACCGTACCGTATGTACAATACAGTATGTGCAGTGATTTGCATCCTGTTATAAGATCTTACTGTACGGTACAGTATTATATACAGTATATGTATATTATGTGACATTAAAAATACAGTATGGGTTGTGCATACATGCAAATGCTGTGATTGTGATATCCATCCAATTTACTGTAAGTTTAACAGTATGGCATTCAGTACAAGGCATTCAGTACAAATTACAACAGTGGAGCACTCACCACCCAGCGGTTAAGCACTGTATTACATGCAATTACAAAAGTGCAGCACTCGCCACCCAGCGGTTAAGCACTGTATTACATGCCGTAGCATATCCTTCGTTGAAGAATACCACGGTATGCCACAAGTCCATGGCGCGTCTCAGAGGCCTGCGCGCCATGCCACAAGTCCATGGCACGACTCACGCCATGCCATGAGCAACAAAATAGCTGGGCAGATCTGTAGATATTTAAAGACCGCCTCTGTATCAAATCACCAACCAATCAGCTTCTAAATTACATTTTATAGGCTGTGTTTGAAAAATGACAGTTAGGAGCTGATTGGTTAATACTTTCTCTCTCACAATTTTAGATCATGTAAATTGAGAGATCACAAATCACTTCTCAAGTACTCTCTGGTGATGCATGAATAACAATAATTAAAATGTAAGCAGCACAGATTGTGGCTTCAACTTCTCCATCTGGATTTTTCCTTCTCCAATAGACAGCTTAATCTTCATAGAAAGAAAGACTTTCACCATATGTTTTATGGAATTAACATTTCAACCAAGCTTATTGCATGGTTTAAATGCAACATTGTACAGATTGTACTGACAAACTTCAGACCTGCTTACATATTAAGATGTACAAGAGTGAATAGTAGAAATATGCAAAGTCAAACCACATTTCCCAGAAAGGTAATTACAGAATGGCAGTTGCTGAAATCAATGTATTGGTCCATCACAGGTGCATGTAAGGAATGGACTAATCTAGCCAAGAAAAAACACAGAATTCCCCAGCACACTGCAAAGTACCAGCAAATGAGAGTCTCATCCTACATTATAATAGCAATGCAGAGATCTCAGTTACATATATTTGCAAACATATGGTAAGCCACCAAGCCACTTCAAGGCATCTCTGTTTTTTGGTGGTCCTAATGCTACATGATAATAGCACTCAGGGCCGGACTGGCCATCGGGCACTTCTGGCTGGCTTGGCTCGAGGAGGGCGGAAGTGCCACACCCTCTGGCTCCGGATTCACTATTTGAGCTCATGGAGACGGAAGGGGTGGAGGCAGTGATGGGCCGGTGCACTGTGCTCGGCTGGGAAGAGACAGGGGCATGCCGCGAGGACAGGAGCAGTGACTCGTGGCACACCTCCTTGAAACAACCATGCCCCCTTTGCAAGCAAGAGCACAGGGCGGACTTCCAGGGCTGATCTACAGCCCTAGTACGTCCATGATAATACCCACATTTCTCAGATAGTTGTGTATCTGCACTATTATAATGCATTGATGTACCCTTTCTTCTTTAGTTTCTTTCTGATTACCCTCTATATAGCCAGCGACATCTTATGCAATGAGACAGAAAATACACTTTCACTGGTCAGGATACAAGTTAACATTTATTTAAAAATTAACTTTAAAACACCCTCCACTCCATTCTACACCTGTGTAAAGAGACTCCTCTCCTCTGCTAGTAGAAATCTGCACAGAAGAGCTGTATATTGGATTCATATCCAATACATCATTTTGGCACTGTAATCAGATTTAAATGTCCTAGCTCAGGGACAGGGAACCTCAGGCCAGGGGGCCGTATAAGGCCCACGGAATCATTTGGTCTGGCCCTCTGAGATTTTTTTTGCTAGCATCATCTGGCTAGCAGGGTATCTAGAATGGCACCTTGCAGCCAGAATCTATGCAGCAGTGCCGCCTGGAGCCTCCTTAGGACGCTTCAGACGGTCACACCGCTGCCCTTACAGCTCCCCGGAGCATCTTCAGGATGCTCCAGGCATTGCTGTAATCAACGGCGATTGTGGCCCGACCCCAGTGTGACATCACACAGAGGGGCGTGGCCTGCACCGGGCCCACAAATAATGTTATATATCAAAATGGCCCTCGGAAGAAAAAACATTCCCATCCTTGTCCTAGCTCTATTAGTAACAGTGCTGGAGCATTGTCGTCACACAATCAATCAGCAGCATGGAGTGGGGGGCTGACAAAGCACTCTGCTTCTCATAGCTTTGACCATTGTGACTTCCTTCGTGGGGGAACAATCAACTATAAAAGGGGGTGAAAAAGGACCATAATTATACTTGGTCAGGTTGGGTATTTTTCCAAAGAGCATTTTCTAAGGTGTAAATAGCAGTAAAAACACAAATTGCCTCTGCCCTTGTGGAATTGTGTTGATGAAAGAAAAGCTAATTACAAAATCTCCTCAAACTGTGGGCCTGATTCTGAGCCGCTCGTAAGCGGCCGCTCGTTCGCTCCGAGCGATGTTCGCACATCTGCGCATGCGTATGGGTCGTAATGCGCATGCGCCAACCAGTCAGTGCGTTCGGAAATCGAGCGCTCACAAAATAGCGAGTGCCTGCTAGTTTGAGTGACAGGATGAGGCGTTTGTGGGTGGTAACAGGGGAAGGTGCTTGCAAACGGGGAGTGGAGATCTGAATGCAGGCGTGCCAAACGGTCAAAACGGGCGTTTTAAGGGTGTGCATAATTAACAAAGCAGCGTCATCGACCACGTCACTTGGTTGTCTCTTAGCCTGAACTGTTCGCATGATTGTGGTAGGAAAACCCAACCACAAGCACTGCGAGCAGTTCAGACGCCTTTTGATGTACTCGATTAATCTAATAAATACCGGAGATGACGTAGGATGCGAGCGGCCAGGGGGCGTCTTTACAAAATAGCGAGCGCATGTTTCATTCGCTCGCTCAGACATAGAGGCGTCAACAGACCGCAAAGAGCGAGCGCTCAATTTAAATAGCCGGCCCCTTTTTCTGAACGAGCGAGCGCAAATAGCGTCCGGCTCTGAATCAGGCCCTGAGTTCCAGACACATTTCTATGACATGTTTTACTTGCTATATTAGTTTGGAGTTTACTAAGAGTGAGGCATATTCATTTATCAGTTTCGAACTCTAATTCCACATCCTCTATTACTAAGATGAACCTTGTCAGCTTTCCACAAAGAACAAAGACATAGGGCTTCATTCAGAGGCGGCCGTACGGTCTACGACCGCACGGCCGCCTCGATGTTTGTCCAGTGCGCATGCGCACGAGGGAGCCGGCTCCTTCTTGCGCATGCGTGAGACCCGCTACAACCGACAGCGCCGGTCGTAGCGGGTCTCTTTCCAAAGGGGGCGAGCTGTCGATGTTGATTGACAGCTCGCCCCATTTGGAAGGCGGGCCGGGGGGAGTGGCAGCCCAAACGGAGGCGTTCCCATGGGAACGCCTGCCGTTTGGGGGAGGCCCCACTGACATCACTAGTGATGTCAGTGGAGAGCTTCCGGCTCTGACAGAGCCAGAAGCTCTCTGGGGCTTACGACAAGTGAGACCCTACCCTAGGGTCTCGTCGTAAGCCCCGATGGTCGCGATGGTCTATGACCATCGCGACCATCACCATAGCGGTCGTTAGAGCTGTGGGTGTAAACCCACAGCCTAACGACCGAAACAGAGGTGGCTGGTCAGGATGCAAGCGGCCGCCCAGTTTCTGAGCGATCGCTTGCATCCTCCGACCGCCCCTGAATGAGGGCCACTACATAGATACCAGCAGAACATCTTCATTATGAGGAGCCTTTACTGCAGAATTTGGCTCACATTGTTCACCATGGCTCAATATCATGTCAATCTTTTCCATTAGTAACATAATGGTTCAAGCGTGTGACAGGCTGTGAATGTTTGAGAAATGCCTGGAATGTGCAATATAGCCTATCATCCAGCATTACATAACAAAAATGTGAGTAAACATTTCCACACCTCCAACTCGCACAGACAAATACTGTGCTTAGCCACAACTCACACTTGCTGTAGCTATTCCCTCAAACTGACCACGGCAGATAATTGGGTCGTTGGTAGTTGTAGTTTGTAGTTTCTATCTGTAAGTGTAGTTTGACGCTATACACAGGTAGTGACAGTGGTATAAATTCAAGTTCATCCCAGGCGCCCAGAGGCAAGTTATCATTTAGTGCCCCCCTCCCCCGAATAACTATGTTTCTATTAGGCCTATTTACTAAAGTAAATTTGCAGGATATCCCCCAAATACACCCTTTTTCAGGAGATATCTGCAGATTTATAAAATCCCATGAATGTATCTGCATTCTGGACACTGTCCCCGGTTTGCATTAGGGTTGTGAAGATACCTGATTTTAATAACAAATTCAAAAATTTAATGCATTAATGAAACAGGAATAAAATAGATAAATGTCTGCAGAGAACCACTGCAATACACCAACTTAAGAACACTGAAATATGTTCAACAAAACCTTCACATTGTATTTACACACAACACTTAACTATCAATAGCCTGTTCCACTATGGCATCGAACAATATGCTCGGTACATGATGTGGTAACTTACTTGAAACTGGCTGAGGACTTTTCTGTTTCTCTGTATTTCAGAAGCTTGGGTTTGTTGTTGCTGCATCACTTGTTCTACCACCTCACTTAGAGAAGGTGTGCTGTCCATTTCTTGATACAGACCCAAAAGAGAATAGAAATTTATTATGATTTTAGAAGTGCTCATTGTATAGGCTTGAGGCATTCTACAAACTGTACTAGATTATGTACTCATAAGGTGCCCATACACTAGAAAAGATCAAAACGACTGCACGATTACGACATTGTAAGTCATTTGTCAGTCTGTGATGTGCCTACACTGAAGGAAAACAGTGTAGGCACATCAGTCATCTGCAAACATGCTGAACCTGACGTTATCATCAGGTTGTCCAGCATGTTTGGCCGATGATAAATGTCTAAACGACCAGCTTCAGTGTGCATTGCTGGTCATTTTAGACATTTTTGCAAACGATTTGCAAACGATTTCTAAACGATTGAACAATAACAATATCATTATCGTTCAATCGCTCAATTTAATCGTCTAGTGAATGGGCACCTTTAAAGTGGAAATTGGCTTGTCCCAGCTTTGCAAGCAACTTACTGCACAGTAATAGAATACTTTGAAGCCAAACTATGGAGTCAGACTTTGCCCTGAAACTATAAATATATCATCAATACTGTATCTAATGCATATTGTAAGCTCCCACAGGAGCAGAGCCCTCCCTAAACTAGGTTTTCACAGCTACATTTAATTTGTCTACCTTATACAGTACTTGTATATCCTTGTGTTATACTTGTCCTCTTTTAGCTACTGGCTGCCAATGTGGAGCACTGAGGTGCTTTACAAATACATAGTACTAATAATAATAATAATAATAATAATAATAGTAATAGTAATAAGCATTTGTGTCACAAAGTAAAATTTTTACCACCCAGGCCTATTAAATACTTGCCAGACACTAACCCCAGTTATAACTCAAATCCATCAAATATATACAGTATGAAGGAGATGTAGTTGACATGCTGGTGGTCAGGATGACGGCACTCAGAATACAGGTGCCGGAATCCCAACAGCAGTCAGAACCCCCGATGCCAGCATCCCAACGGTAAGTATTAGGGTTAGGGGGAGGGTTAGGGTTAGGGGTTATGGTTAGGGACTAGAGGTATTAGGCTGCCGGGGGAGCGGATTAGGTTTAGGCTGCGGGAGGAGGTTAGGGTTTGGTTGCAGGGGGTAGAGTTAGGGTTAGGCTATGGGAAAGGTGGGTTAGGGGGAGGGTTAGGGGTTAGTGTTAGGCTACTTACCTTTTGGCATCGGGATTCTGACTGTCAGGATGCCGCTGTCAGTGTTCTGACCACCGACATCCCGACCCATGGGATCCCATTCATACAGTTTGTATGAAGCCCTGCTTCCTAGAGAATGTTTAGGCGCCATTCACAATAATATTTGTTATGACTTTATAACCTAACCAGTAGTCATTATGGTGTAAATCCCAATTCTAGTATAAAAAGCATTGTTCTAGCAACAACCTTTTAAATTTATAGCCAGCAATAAGAATAAAACCTTTGGCTTTTAACCCATCACTATCTGTGAATATGTAAAGGGGCCTATCCGTTAGAAGATTTTTTTTTTGTCAAAAACCAAAGACCAGTGACTTTCCTGCCAACAAAAAAGTCTTTCACAAACATGAAAGACTTTGTAAACGATATCTTTAAGGACCAAGGATTGTCGCTGAAGAGACAAGGGAGTGGAAATTTTTAATGAATGTTGTGAATATTCATTAAAGGGATAGGTGGTGCTCTCATGAGGACAATAAATTGCTGCTGACCTATTTAAAACCCAGGATTTATTCTTTGTGGCTAGGATTCATTCTTTGTGGCCTACCCCATACATTTTAAAATAAACATTTACAAATGTTAAAAAACATAAATAAAAACACAACACGGTTTTTTAAGATAAATAACAATTTTTTATATTATTTTTTTAAATAATTCTGGATGGGATTCATCAATTGTACCAGACCAATTAGTGCCTTAAGGACTATGCAAACAAAAAGAATCAGGCACTGAAAAACGTAGTGAAATACAGTCGATACCATTGAACGTGATGCCAACGTCAAGAAGGTAAAGGGAAAAAAAACAAACTTGCAAAAAGTGTTCTTTGAGCACAAGAAGTACATACATGTCACAACGTTCGGGAAACAAGTCCAATGAAGTCCATTCGCCCTAGGCACTATGACCAAACTCACGGTCATTCCTGAACAAAAACCAAAGACTGACCAATTTAAAAAAACGAAGAATAAAAAAATTTAACAATTGAAAAATCTGCATCAGCCTGGAGTACAGATTGTGCGCTCATCCATGATGAGTGCACAGCACTCTTCGATGTGCCAGGATAGGGAGATGATGGCGCTGGGCTGCGCAATGCAGCATATGGGTGGGGAGGTAACGGAGGAGGAATTCGCGGAGGGGGATCCGCCGGTCTGTAAGGTGGGATGGGGAGATTGCCATAGGCCAATGGGACCTAATATATGACCCTACATCCGTATGCTCATTCAATTTCTCTTGCTGAACAAGGATAATAGAGTGATATATTACTCTCTTAAAAAGGATAAGCTGAGTTGGAGTCATCTTATCCAGTTCGTGGCCGACATTGATTTCAAAAGCCTGATTTGCACTTGGGGGAACCTTTAAAACCTCCTCCGCGTGTCTTATAAATTGGTCAGTCCTTGTCGGTCCAGAGGCGGGAGTCCTGAAAGCCGGTCAGTGTCTCTTCCTTGCTGGAGGATCAGCAGAAGATGTTGACGCAGCCGGCCTCTCTGTTTCTAACTCCATGACCTCTGTGGGCTTGGAATTAAAAGAAAAAAAATAATAATACAATTTTAATAAAACATACTTACCATAAATTGATATGGAAAATCAGAAACCCCTAGGAAATGTAAAAAGTCAGACGCTCAATCAGTTGACATTTTTGTTAATTTAAAACAATTGCCTTCAACTACTCCAAAGTAAATGAATTACATTTTTCATAGCTTACCTGACCCTGAGCCTCCACCTCCTCTTCTAGGTCGTTGTCCTCCTCCTCGACCCTTGGCTTGGCTCTTGTTCAAGAACAAATGTGAGCAGGTCATAGTACCACAGCTTGGGCTTCTGGACCTCATCAGCACCTGCTCCTGAATGTTGCCCTTCCTTGCACTTCTTGTGCTGCTTTAAGAACACTGGGGCTAATTCAGACCCGCTCGCAAGCGCTATGCATTTGCTAGCGGGTCGATGTTTCTAGCGGGTCGATGTTTGCCCCCTGCGCATGCACCGCCTCCGGCATGCGTATGCGCGAAACCCGGCCAGCGACCGGTGCTCCGTCGCTACTGGTCTCGCACCAAAATGGGGCGGCTGTTGATTGTGATTGACAGCTCGCCCTGTTTTGAGGGGGGGGTGGCTGGACAAACGGAGGCGTTCCTGAAGGAGCGCGTTCCATTTGTGGGCGGCCCTGCTGACATCACTAGTGATGTCAGTAGGTGGACTTCCTGCTCTATTAGAGCAGGAAGTCCACTGGGGCTTGAGATGGACGAAACCCTACCACAAGGGTCTTGTCGCAAGCCTGATGGTCGCGACCATCGCGACCATCACCTGGCCACTCGCAAAAGCTGTGGGTGGTTACCCACAGCTTAGCGATTGGCCAGGAGGCCGGAATAACAAAAAAAACGCCCTGATTCAGAGCGAGCGCTCTTAAAGAGCGTGTAGCTCTGAATCAGGCCCACTGTTTGCAAGCTCTGAATCTTCGCCTTTACCCAATCAACTTCAGCATCAGGTACAAGGCGTCGACTGTAGATCACCAGCTTATTCAGTGCCTGATTCTTTACGTCTCTGTTTGCGTAGTCCTTACTGGCTACCTTCCACAGACACTCATTGGCCTGGTACATTTCAATTAATCCCATCCAAAATGTTCTGTTTTTTAGACTGGACATCTGGAAATTAAAAAAATATATATAAACAATGCAGTGCTCCCAGTAGTGCCCCTATATAGTGCTCCCAGTAGTGCCCCTTGGCAGTGTTCCCAGTAGTGCCCCTTGGCAGTGCTCCCAATAGTGCCCCGTGGCAGTGTCCCCAGTAGTGCCCCTATAGAGTGCTCCCAGTAGTGCCCCTTGGCAGTGCTCCCATCCCCACCTACCCCCACCCCCTTCCCAGTGCACAATACACATTGGTGGACAGCGAGTTCCCCCATCCCACCCCCACACCCTCCCCAGTGCACAATACATATTGGTGGACAGTGGGTCCCCCCCAGCCCCCCTACCCTCTCCCCAGTGCACAATAAACATTGGTGGACAGTGGATCCCCCCCAGCCCACCCCCACCCCCTCCCCAGTGCACAATAAACTTTGGTGGACAGTGGGTCCGGGTCCCCCCCACTCCCACATGGCCGCTGACCGCCGCTGATGCCCCCCCTTCCCCTCTAGGTCATATATTTACATTGGTGGACAGACTATGTTTGTCGTCGCAGGAGTGTGCAGCGCAGGATGTTTGCAGCCTATCCATTACATAACTGTTTGAATGATCTGACCAATTTGGTTGCATCATTCAAAAAGTCGTGTAATGGATAGGCCCAACTATGTTGGTTAGTTCTCCAGAAAATCAGGAATGCAAAACAAGCACCAGAAAAGTAACAAAGACCTGAATGAATACATTATATTTTAGATGCGTATATGCCCTGAGTATTATGTTACAACTTTTTTAATTTATGCATTGTTATTTTAATATATGCACTGAAAAAGAAGCAATGCAGATAGAATCTGTATCAGGCTAGTACAGATCAAAGAAGCATTTTTAACCATATGTAAATAAGAACATTACTTTGGCTAAAATGATCTTTCTCACCAACAGCACACTAGTTGATTAAAATGTATTTATTGTTGCTGGTGGGATTTTTCTTAAAAGCACAGTATGATGTTCATGCAAAATGTAAATAGGAAGATGTCTAAACATATTACTGCAAAAGATTGTTGCTGAAATATAAAAAGTTTTTAAAAGTAAAATGTTTCCATCAAGACAGCCCCACAGATACACATACACAACTGATAAATGCATTTATATTGGTAGCAGGCAGTAGACTCACTGGCATATTATGTTAAAAGAAAGCTAGCTATGTATCAGATCATTTGATGATGATGATGAATTTTATTTGAAATCATATGTCACAGTGGGGGAGATGTATGAAGCCCAGAAACTGTATCAGCGCACGTTAGGTGCGCTGATACCGCTTCTCCCCAATGTATGATCGGGGGTCAGGGCGGTAAATGACAGGGGCGCTATGCGCCCCTGTCATTATCGGCGCTGCTATCTACAAGACAGCAGCACAGATAGCCTGGGCCATGTACGAACGGTCATATCGCCTGACCGTTCCACCCGCTGTAGCTGTCGTTATCGACAGCTACAGCCTGGCGCTAGCCTATCCCCACAGCAGGGACAGCGCTGTCCCTGCTGCGGTGACTCCCGGATCCAGGCTGCACGCGGGGATCTCGCGATACTTGCGAGATCCCGCGCATGCTCGGTGGAGCCGGCCAGGACAGAGATACAGTGCATCAGCACTAGGCTGATGCGCTGTGGTCTCTAGCGGGTAGCGCCGGAGGGGGGAGTTAACGCTACTCCTCTCCGGCCGATGAGATGTTCTTACATCTCATCAGTAGTGCTTCCTGCTTCGCCTCGGTAAAGAGGCGAAGCGGGAAGTGTTATAGCAGCACGTTAAGTGCCGCTATCATACATCTACCCCACTGTGTTCAATTCAACACTGAAAACCTTAATTCTTTAAACTCACATCAGGTTCACATACATTATATAACATAACTGTTCTTTCCATTTTACACAGTATTACAATATAATTAACAATATCATATAATCTGTGCACATACACCATTACATAACATGTCTGACTCAGAAGGTTATTGCCCAATTAGAATGAAAATGAGAGATCAGCAGTAGATATTATTCTCAGTACCTACAGGATTATCTGCTAAACTGACCCCTTTTCCTGTGTTTAATTGCTTCAAATGTACATGATTTATAAGCTTTGGACTTCCCTGTATTAACTTTCTCTCATCAATCCAGATTCCACACCACCTCAATTATATCATAAAAAGTCTCAGAAAGTTCAGCCTATATGATGGCCATACATTTAGGTGAAGTTTAGGTGATCTCCTGCACATATTCCACAGCACCAATGTGATATCATATCAATGTGTGGTACCGATGACACCACATCAACCTGCACTTTACCTCTTCTACCCCCCCACAAGGTGGCACTGGCGCCCTCCTTACTCATGAAAGGACAAGATGTTGTTTACATGACGTAACTTTATTGATAACAGTAATGACAAATATTAAGTTCTACTGTGACCATCTGACACTGTGAGAGGCTCACACTCTAGAAATCCTCACACACAGACTCAAGGCTTACCTGTTTACTTTAGCATTTTGTTAATGCCCCTTTATAAAGAAAAACATATGCTTAGCTCTCTATTGTGGATTTTGTTAATCCTTTATGAAGTTTCTTTTCTGTCATGTGTTTTTTTAATATGCAAATTAAAAGCATTTTGTGTCCCATGATAGGGAGAAAAGGGCTACATAAATAAAATTAATGTTTTTATTATTATTATTAGTAGTAGTAGTACTATTGATACATCGTCTAGTTTATCTATATGCGTGCTCCACTGCGTCATTAGCGAAATTTCCCGTCGGCCCTACTGCAGGGCCAACATTCGATGACAATGTCATACATACACACTTGCTGATGACGGGTCCGACATCCCCCATTGGAACCGGCATTGGTAAGTGTGTATGCACTTGCCACATGCCCAGGGGCGTTTTAAGAGAGGAGGGGGCCCGTCTGCAGCCTTCGTTAGGGCCCCCTCCTCTCTGTCGACAGCTCAGCGACACTAAGCGCTATAGATTCTGTCTTCATGCCTCTCTAAAGTCCCACGTCGGCGTTGGTGCCTGCGCTTTAAATATGACTGGAAAATGGCCGCCGCAGCTATTTTCCCATCATTTGCGCATACGCAGAACAGGGAAAATGGCCGCTGTAGCCATTTTCCCAGTGATCTGTGCATGCACTATAGACTCTGGGCGCACTCTAGTGCGCTGCAGCCAGCCGGACGGACGGAGAGGAGGGGACCCGTGTCGGAGACTGTACACGGGCCCCCTCCTCTCTAGAAACACTACTGTCTGCAAGTGACAACAGAGCAGTTCCTGCCACACCTCAGTGTCCATGTGGATTCCCAGCAAGTACATTTTAGCAGTGTCAGCTGCACTTCAGTATTGTGAACTTATTTGTTTATTTATTCCAGCACTCTCAGCAGCCTATCTTTGTCTGTGTGGCTAATCAGCTAATAACACCCAGCTGTCTGCGCTACTATTCAGTGCTATGTGCACAATCTCCAATGTACAACTCCTCAATTTCAGTTGCAATTCATTGTATGTGTATTCAAGCAAGCAATAACTTTTACAGCAATTCCTGATATCCGTCAGTGCATACCAGCTATTCAGGCTGCAACTAGCCAAGTGCATACCAGCTATTCAGGCTGCAACTAGCCTGGTGCATACCAGCTATTCAGGCTGCAACCAGCCAAGTGCATACCAGTCCACAAGACTGCAGCTAGCCAAGTGCATACCAGCTGTTCAGGCTGCAACTGGCCAAGTGCCTTCCAGTCCTCAAGACTGCAACTAGCCAAGTGCATACCAGCTATTCAGGCTGCAACCAGCCAAGTGCATACCAATCCTCAAGACTGCAACTAGCCAAGTGCATACCAGCTATTCAGGCTGCAGCTGGCCAAGTGCGTACCAGTCCTCAAGACTGCAACTAGCCAAGTGCATACCAGCTATTCAGGCTGCAACTAGCCAAGTGCATACTAGTCCTTAAGACTGCAACTAACCAAGTGCATACCAGTCCTCAAAACTGCAACCCGCCAAGTACTTTTCAACTAGGAACCATTTTGTCCTCACAATCTATTATCAATTGACTCTTGATCAATCAACTCACTACATCTCATAGAGCTTTCTTTTCTTGATAATGGCTCCCTTATGAATCTCCCAGAGGTTCATGACATGCCCTCTGACCATTTTGGCGCCCTAGCTCATGCTCCACTGGAACCACCCTCGCTACACCCCTGCGTGGGATGCTAATGTAGTTTTATCACAAGGTTTAGTCCTACTCACCCGCAATCTCACTCTCCTTGCTCTTCCACATTTAATTCCAGAATGAATTCAGTATGGTGCACTTGTGGTATTAACACAATTGGTGAGGTGTTAAGTAATAACTCCATGCTTCCCTTCTCCCATCTACAGACTCAATATAATCTTCCCCCTGGGGAATTTTTTACCTATATGCATATAACCCACTGTGTGACTAGTATGCTTAAAATGGCTGGGTCCTTTAACCTCCACCCACCCACTATTTTATCCAAAATGTTGACTGGTAATTCTAGGGGTGCTATTCGATTCTGGTACTCTTTATATATGGAAACTGAGACTATTGGTAAATCCAAAGTGCAATTACAATGGGAAGCAGATTTATATGTCATATTTACATCCCAAAATTGGGAAGGTATTTACTTAACTGCACACCGATTTTCTAAATGTTATAATCATTTGGAGATGCAATTTAAGTTGCTACATAAGCTGTATTATACCCCGACTAAACTCCATAAGATCTGGCCCTCCCAATCAAAATTATGTTGGCGGAATAATTTGGAATCATTTTCATGTTTTTTGGAGCTGCCCCATAATCCAATCGTTGTGGCGGGAGGTATTGCTCTGACCTTTAAAGTTCTCTACATTCGTTTTCAGGAGTCACCTTCCTTAGCTCTTTATCATATATACCCCTCAGATTTGTCCAATGCCAATAGATATCTTTTAGGTCATATCTTGATTGCTACTAGAGCAGCCATAGCGCAAAACTGGAAATGCTCTCCCCCCACTGCTATACCCAAAATTCTACATAAACTTCACTGTGCTTTTCAAATGGAGACCCTAGGCATCCCAGTATCCTCTGCGGCCACCTCTCCTTTAGTAAAGTGGGTTTCAAGATGGAGAGTCTGGAGACCAAAGGCAGCAAACTTCTCACCCAGGGCTCTACATGGTCTAGAACTGGCACTGTATGGATACTCTGCATTACATAGTGGTCACTGCGATGCTTTTTTATTATATAGTGGTCACTGATGATCTCTGCATTATATGGCATTCACTGCAATGCTCTCTGCATTATATGCGGTCCGTGCTATGTCCTATACATTAAGTGGTGGTCACTGCAATGCTCTCTGCATTATATGGAGGTCACTGTGATGCTTTCTGTATTAGATCAATGGCACCAATGGTCTCTACATTATATGGCGGGTACTGATGGTCTCTACATTATATGGCAGTCAATGCAATGCTCTACATTATATGGCAGTCACTGCTATGCTCTGCATTAAACGACAGTCACTGTGAGACTCACTGTATAGTATGACGGTCACTGTAATGCTCTGGGATGGGGGAGATAGTGTAATACAGGTAGCAATACTTAGCAATTGAGTCTAGAGACAGAGGAGCCTACATGCTCCATTGGAAAGTTTAGAAACCCCATACCCATAGAAAAAATGCAGCAGTCCCTGACATCTTAAAAATGTTTTTTTTTCCCTAATCCTACATACTGTACATTTCATTCTTTACAATGTTGACAACTGTATCCAAGCTAGCCAAGGCTGACTACTATCTACAAGGGAGGGGTGCCCCAAGTCATGTCTTTGCCCTGGGTGACAGAAAGCTTAGCTTCACCCCTTTCTGGACCTTAGTATCCAGTCTACTCCCATGCTGCCTGCTATGGTGAGAGGGCTCCTCCCACGGATTGGATTAATTATATTGCTTACTGGCTGTCGTGTCGTGTTGGATGACTTCAGCTAACTCCTTGTATACTGATTACTAGAATGGTCCCTGTATTGTATGTATACCAGTCACTAGAATAGTTCCTGTATTATATACCCATTACTTAAATGGTGACTGTTTTATATATCTGTTATTAGAATAGACCCTGCATTATATATCGGTCATAAGAATGTCCCTGCATTATATATCGGTCAAAAGAATGTCCCTGCATTATATATCGGTCACTAGAAAGGTCCATGCATTATATATCGGTCATGGGAATGGTCCCTGCATTCTATTCTAGTCACTAGAATGTCTCCTATATTGCATATCGCATATCAGTGGCGAGAACGGTCCTGGTTTGGTATATCAGTCATGGAATGGTCCCTGTATTGTATATTGGTCATGACAATGGTCTCTGGGTCTGATTCAGACATGCTCGCGAGCGCTGAGCGCTCGCAAGCAGGTCGATGTTGGCACATGTGCACGACGAAGCCGGCTCCGTCGTGCGCATGCGTGAGACCCGGATAGCGACGGGCAAGCCGTCGCTCCGGGTCTCGTACCAAAGGGGGCATGCTGTCGATGTTGAGTGACAGCACGCCCCCTTTGGTGGGCGGGCCGGGGGCATGGCTGGCCAGACGGAGGAGTTCCCATGGGAATGCCTACCATCTGGGGCCGGCCCCACTGACGTCACAAGTGATGTCAGTGGGAGTGCTTTCGGCTCTGATAGAGCCGAAAGCACTCTAGGGCTTGCGGCAATGAGTCCCTACCACAAGGGTCTCGTCGCAAGCCCGATGGTCGCGATGGTCTTGACCATCGCGACCATCTTCCCGGCCGCTCGCTATAGCTGTGGGTGGTCACCCACAGCTATGCGAGCGGCCAAGAGGCCGCTCGAAAAAACAGAGGGCCGGCCCTGATTCAGAGCGAGCGCTCTGTCAGAGCGTCCTGCTCTGAATCAGGGCCTTTGTGTATTGTATATTGCTCACTAGAATTATCCCTGCACAGGGGCGGCAACAGAAATCATTGGGCCCTGTACATCCATTCTTTTAGGGCCCCCCCAATTCCAGGTTCCCTGGCAGAAACAGGCCAGTTGCTTGAGTCTGACCTCCCTGCACAGTGAAGAGATGTTGTGCGCATGCAAATGGCATCTATTCAACCGCTGCTCATCTATGCAGATCAGCGGTGAAATTGATTTCTCCCAACTCCCCCCAACGCAGGACACTATGGCCCGTGGGTGGGACAGCGGGACAATTACTGAATAGCAAGACTGTCCCGCCAGAAGACCAGGAAGCTCACTTGGGCTTGCGGCAGATGAGACCCTACCACAAGGGTCTCGTCGCAAGCCCGATGGTCACGATTGTCGCGACGATCACCTGGCCGCTCGCAAAAACTGTGGGTGGTCACCCACACTACTGCATGACCACCCCTCTCTCTATTCCCCACTGGCTAACACCCCCTGCCCCCCCCCGCATCCTCTGGTGTCTGATCTGGCCCCGCGGGTGTCTGATGTGGCCCCCTTTCTCCCCCAGTAGATGTCCCTCTACCCCCCGCCCCGGCATCTTCTCCTCACCTGTCTTCTCTCAGTGAGTCTGGGTCACATGTTTGCAGGGCTCTACAGTGCAGACACAGCAGGGAGGGATCTTTATAGATACCTCTGCTGTGGCTGGCATGTAGATTTTCACAGGCTGCCAAGTAAACAGCAGCCTCTGAAGATTGTCGGGGACTGATCGCCATCTCAGGATGGCATACATTAACACCATCAAGTTCCAAAAAAATGTTGTTTTGGAACTTGTTGAATGGCCCTGACACTTACTTTTTACAAAAGTATGTGAAAATGTTTTGTGAAAAATAAGTGATGATTAATAGGCCCCATGGTAACACAAATACACACAGACTTATACACACACATATAAATACAGTCACAGACACACATACAATCACACACACATACAGTACATACACCCACTTATACACACACACACATAATTTCCATAGACAAAAAAAACCTTACGGTTTTACATGTCCCATTAAGGCTTCTTAGACATGATCTGAAATTTCAGAAAACCTACTCAATTTCTGCCACTCAATTTAAAAAAGCAATGAAATTCTGATCAGTAAGGCTGACGCCTTTTTCCCGTCTCCCCCCCCCCATCTGCATAACTGGTTTCCACCCAACTGCATTACTTTGTGTGTGTCTCCATCCACACCACTGTTTTCCACCCATCTGCATCACTTTGGCTCCCCCCCATCTATACTGCTTAATCCCATCCCCCCTCTCCACACCTTTCTATCTCCCCTATCCACACAGTTCTGTCTCCTCCCCCCATCCACACCACACTTATCCCATCTGGGCAGCTCTATCTTCTGCTCAGGCCCCAGTTACATAGACTGCATGTGTGTATTCCAATGAGCACACAATTCTGTGAATTAGCAGCTCCACTATTTTGTGAGTGACAGTAATCTCACTCTGTGAGAGTGCTGAATATAGTTAACCACAGAGTGTTATGGCATCTGTATTGCGCAAGGAACACGTCCATTAAGGCGTCATGTGAAACGTAAGGTTTTTCGTCTATGGAATATATTACGGTTTGCATTTAGGTGTGCAATATACAGTATGTATGTATTGTGTGTATATATATATATAAATATATATTATTTATATACATAGAGTCCTTTTGGACTTGAAGAGCCTGTGCAAATTCCAATTAAAAAAATTTGTCGCCATAGTTCATAAACTGTCCCGAAAAGTATATTTGTCCCCAAAAAATTATATTTATATACATCTAGTCATTTTTGGCTTGAGGAGCCTGCACACTGTACGCGCCGAGTGTCAAGCGTCTGGTTTTTCCTTTATTGCTCCTCTCCCTGATGTCACATTGAGATAATACATACCTCAGGTTCTTTCTAGGTGAGTAAGTTAGACAATATTGAAAACACAATACAAATTCATCCTGTAGTTCTTGCTTGATGCCAGAACGAACAGACAGAAAACAAAAATTCTGATAAAAAAAATATATTTTGTCTCCTTAGTTCATATACAGTTCATACATTCATGCATTTATAATAACAGAGGGCCTGATTCAGCAAGGAACGCACGCTAGCAGACACACGCAGCTGGCCGCTGCGAGAATATGCTAATCAATGCATACGCACGGAGACTGCAGCACAAGATGCAGACGCCCAGCCCCACATTAAGCCGCCCATCTCCCTTTACTCACAGCCTGATCAGCACGCAAGATAGCGTAAACATCGGTAACATCGAGAACCATCAGACCCATGCTCACAATAGTGGTTGACCTGTCCTGCCGCAGGATTTTGGCCACTTCCTCTGTACAGCTAACGATATGGCTACATATGCCGCTGCACTGCTTCAATTATGCACGCCTCTATAATGGCGTCCCAACACACAGACACGCCTGCGTTCGCCTGACCAACCCCCGTCACCACCCACAATCGGTACTTCCTGTCAATCAAAATCGGAAGGGTCTGCGTACCCTTACCAGATTGCACTGGCTAGTTCGCGCACGCGCA
This sequence comes from Taudactylus pleione, assembly GCA_031769625.1. Taxonomy (NCBI): domain Eukaryota; kingdom Metazoa; phylum Chordata; class Amphibia; order Anura; family Myobatrachidae; genus Taudactylus; species Taudactylus pleione. The sequence goes on along the minus strand of JAUIMM010000005.1, from coordinate 15,190,427 downwards.
GTGTGATGCATACGCATGCGCAGTGCAAAAACATCGGCCAAATGTGTGTGTTCTCTCGTTTGCGTTCCTTGCTGAATCAGGCCCTGAGTCTCCATCCTTTGCTGGTTGTTGGATACAGAGCTAAAGATTTATATATCTCATGAGCAGCAACAACTGCAGTCACCAAGGAAATGTCAGGATCCTGACTAGTTATTTTCATTTGTTTTGTCTTCTTTTGTCAGACTTAATGTGCATACACACACAATGATTTTTTTAATGATTATCGTTAACGATATCGTTTATCGTTCAATCGTTGAAAAAATCATTCACTTTCTAAGTTAAAACGATGAACGATTATCGTTCATGCGCGTTCACGTTTGTAGTTTGTGGTTTGTAGTTCAGTCAGACTGACCAACTCAACGATTTTCATTAAGGGAATATGCAAAAATTGTTTGTAGTTCAAAAAAATCGTTCATTACACTTAGTAAATGAACGATTTTAGTAAACTATTTTCAGTCATTTTCCCCTTGAAAAAATCGTTGTGTGTGTATGCAGCTTTAACCCTGCCGTCTGATCTGTGGATCTTCATGATCTTGTTTGCCTTGGGGATCTGCTCAGACTTGCAGGCTGTAACACTTCCAGTGTGTGCATTGATGGTACATACACACGGTCAGATTTTTCTTCAGATCTGAACGATAACGATTTTAAAAATCGTTCAATCGTTCATATCTGAAAGAAAAATCTGACATGTGTGCAACGATGAACGATGCGCATTCCCGTTTGTCAGATAACGATATCTGACATCTGATGTGTTTGCAGTCAGTTTTGGACGATTTCCATTCATTTTAATGCAGTCAAAAATCATTCAATCGTTTGCAAATCGTTTGCAAATCGTTCATCTGACATATCTGACCGTGTGTATGCACCTTTAGACTGTGCTATTACTTCCAAGTTGATTATCCACCTGAGTCTCCTTCTGTCTGTGAACTCTGCAAAGTCCTGATTGGAATAGCAGGTGTAACCCAAACAGCGGTGTTGGCTTTAAACTACAGAGATTGTAGATACAATTGCTCTCTGTGCATGCTGTTCCCTCTACACATCCACAGCATGCACCAGAATTCCCTCCTAAACTGTATGGGTGCAGCCATGTTGGATCCAGTCACCTGACCTTCCTCCACCACTCAGAGCACTGCTAACAGACCACCTGACTGCATCAGCCAGTCCCTGCCTGACCCAGAGTATAAGTATCCTGTACTGAAAGCTTTCAGTGCCTGAACAATTAGTTACTACCTGCGGTGTAACAGGTTATGCTGTTGAATTTTCCCAGTTGCTATTCTAGGCTCCTGTCTGTTGCAGTCCGGCTCTGCCAGTTCACCTGCCAATCCAAGTCCGGCTCTGCAAGTTCATCTCCTGGTCCCAGTCCAGCTCTGCAAGTTCACTTGCCAGTCCCAGTCCGGTTCTGCAAGTTCTCTACCGGTCCAGTTCAGTCTGACCACTGATGCTACAAATGCTTACAGAAGGAACATTACCCAGCTGCTCTTACCAGTTCCAGTCTGGTTCTGCTAGGTACTACAGCCGGATCAGCCGGGTTTCTCCTGGCTGCATCACAGCTATCCATTGCTGTCATTTATCACCAAAGGCAGTTCTCACTGCTACGCAAATCTCTATGAGAGAGACAGGGCCGGATCAACAATGGGGCGGGTGGAGCGGCAGCTCCAGGCCAGCCCATCAAAATAGGCCCACAGGCTGAGCTGCTGTAGTGTAGACACTGACAGGATTTTTTTTTTCTGTTAGAGCGGCACAGCCAGTTTGCAGTCTTGTAGTGTGCGGTGTCTAGGGGGCTGCAGATTCCATGCGGACGGCCAGTCCACATGGGCTCTGCTGAAAATGGCCATCCAAAAATTGTCCGCTGCTAAGGAGGAGACAGATGCAGTGGCGTCACAAGGCAGGTGCAGGGGTTCGGTCCGCATCCGGGTGTCACCCGCCGAGGGGTGACACCAAGGTGCAGGATCCCCCTCAGTGACAGGAGCCGGGTGCTGCACTATAGCATTAAGTGCAGCACTCGGCTCCTGTCAGTGAGGGAGCCGGCACTGCCCATGCCCGCACCTCCTGCACCCCCCGCCGGGCATCACCCCATTGATACCTAATGTATCATTTTGTTAACCACGGCCACGGGCCGGGTTCGCGCCGCGAGGCCACGCCCCTCCCGAAGGCCCGCCATGCGACGCCACGCCTCCAACACACCCCTCCCGAAGGCCACGCCCCCATTTCGGCAGGTGCCGAGCGCATGGCGTCCCTCCCCGCACCGGGTGTCACCGTGGGGAGGGACGCCACTGGACAGATGCTAGAGGTCCTACTGGACCTCTAGTGTCTGTTAGGCCAGCGCAATGTACATAGCGTTCCCTGAAGGGCCAGAAAGCTGCAACTTCTCCTGTGAAATCCCCTGGCAAGGAGCATAAACCCCCTGGCAAGGAGCATGGAACCCCTGGTAACAAGCATAAAACCCCTGACAACGAGCTGGTAATTTTAAAGTAATTAGAAGCCTTACTGTGTGGCATAAAATGGTGTCGGGCAAATATGTAAGTGGCACTTTGGTAATAGGCATTAACAGTGTGTGGCATAATGTGTAATGGGCATTATGGTGTGTGGAATAATGTAAGTCACTATACCAGGGACGTCTGACTAGTGCACTGCCTTATGGAGGAGCAAAGACAAAATCCAGGTACGGGAAGGGAGGGGGCGCAAAATTACTGCCTTGCACCGGGTGATGGATATCCTAGTTTCGGCCCTGTATCTATCTATCTATCTCATATCTATTTATCTATCTCATATCTATCTATCTATCTATCTAACAATCTATCTATCTCATATCTATCTATCTCATATCTATCTATCTATCTATCTCATATCTATCTAAAGTTAAAATGTCTGGCACTCTCCAAATAAAATAAATCCACAGTGCCTGGGTGCCCAAATGAATGGGCTGTATGCATGTATGGAGAAGGAGAAGGGCACTCAACAGGACTAAACAGCATGTAGAAACAAACCAGATGGACCCAGACAGCGATTCTTATCTATCTATCTATCTATCTATCTATCTATCTATCTATCTGTCAATCTATCTCATATCTATCTATCTCATATCTATCTATCTATCTATCTATCTCATATCTATCTATCTCATATCTATCTATCTATCTATCTATCTCATATCTATCTATCTCATATCTATCTATCTCATATCTATTTATCTATCTCATATCCATCTATCTATCTCATATCTATCTATCTCATATCTATCTATCTAAAGTAAAAATGTCTGGCACTCTCCAAATAATATAAATCCACAGTGCCTGTGTGCCCAAACGAATGGGCTGTATGTATGTATGGAGAAGGCAAAGGGCACTCAACAGGACTAAACAGCGTGTGAAACAAACCAGATGGACCCGGACAGAAATTACTATCTATCTATCTATCTATCTATCTATCTATCTATTTATCTATCTATCTATCTATCTATCTATCTCATATTTATCTATCTATCTATCTCATATCTATCTATCTATCTATCTATCTCATATCTATCTCATATCTATCTATCTATCCTCTTGGAAATGGTAGATTCCAGCAGACTACACGATGCAAATCGGCGGCACTCCACGACTTGAAAGAAAATATTCACTGCAGCAGCATGTAATGTATCAATGTTTCAGATGCCATTTAATACAAACTGATTTTTTTTTTTAAAGCCTTGGATTGCCGCCGATATGGTGTACTGAAACACTATCATCAAAAATTGATAATAAACTGAAATCGAATTCATCAATTCCTGCTGACGGTATATCAGTACACCGAAAGTTGGAGTGATTTTGTATACAGAAATATACACTTATTTGCATATACATATGATTTCATATATAACATCACTAATCACGTACCCCCCCAGCAGCAACGGTCACACCTCCTCCTGTAGAGGTTAATGTGGCACTGGAGAGAGCAATATATTGTCTCTATGAGTCCTGCTGTGATCACCTGCTGCTGATATTGCCCCGACGCCTGAAACAGGTAATTCTGTGACACCAGGTGTGACAGGAAGCACCAACCTCCACAGACATTTAAATGTGTCAGGTAGGGCCCAGAGTTAGATACAGCCATCTCTAGCTGCTGCCTGCATGCATTGTGATGTCACAATCCAGGTCACAGCCCTATATAAATGATGCCCAGCTACTGGCAGCCATTTTGCTGTGACATTTTGACCTACAGTACATTGCTACTCTGTGTAGTTCCTGTTTTCTTTAAGCGACATCTTCCAATAAGGTCCTGAACAACAAATTTTCAGAGACAAAAATCTGCATAACATCTTCAGGTAACAACTATTAGCCTGTCACCCAGGGGCGTATTTATAATGGGTGCCGAGGGGGGGGGGGGGGGGTCCACACCACACACCCTGCATCCATATGGTGTAATACATACCCTCTAAAGTCCCACGTCGGGCTGCAGCGCAGGACAAAACACCTGAAAAATCGAGGCTGTGGCCATTTTTCTGGTGTTGTGTGCATGCGCACTAGGGAAATCGCCTGGAAATTGGCATCCGTGCCAATTTCCCGCTGGCCTGTGCATGAGTAGTAGACTCTGGGCACACTCTAGTGCCCAGAGTTTACTGCTGTGGTGAAGCATCCGGTCACCGGGGAGATAGGAGGGGAGCCCCGGATGGGAGATGCACACAGGCCCCCTCCACAGACATCTCATGCCATTTTATTTTTAGTTTATAATTTAGAAACAATGGATAATGCTAATTATTCATCTAATGTGATGCTGCATGACTTAAGATGGCTTCTCCGGGGATCCAACTCCACACTGGAGACCTGGTTGCAGATTCAACACCTAATATATGCCTACGCACCTGTCCAATTTTGCAGCAGATCTCAAATCTACTGAAACAATCTGCTGAAATTATTGTGTTACTGTTCACACTCTTCCAATCTTTGGAAGGGGTTGAGTATGGGATCCCGGTGGTCAGAATCTCGATGCCAGCATTCCGATAGGTGTAGAATACCAACACTTTGTTGGTCGGTATTCTAACCCTCTCTCTCCCCCTACTCTAACCCTCCCTCCCCGGTGCCTAACCTCCCCCCTAGTGCCTAAACCTAAGCTCCCCCTTCCTGCACCCTAAACCAACCCCTCCCCCTTAGTGCCTAACCCTGCCCCTAGTGCCTAACCCTAACCATCCCCCTGACCCTCCCCACAACCCTGCTACTAACCTTCAGGATTCCAGCGGTCAGGATGCCGGCACAGGGATTCCACCAAGGTTATCCTCTTTGAAGCTAAACTCTTCTGCTCTCCGTTAATAACATTGAATTAAAGAAAATTTATATATAAAAGGGAATGGGGGCAAAGAAATCCGGTTCAAAATGAAAAAAAATATATAGGAGAAAAGGGTAGAGAGGTACAAACAAAAAAATATATATATTAGGGGTGGTAAGGGGGAGAGAGAGTTCCAGGCCCAAACAAAATAACTATATAGGGATGGTAGGCAGATAGGACCAAGCCCAGATAAAACAAAAATAGCATGATGGATTAAGGAGGCGTGAGATGACAAAAAGTGCAATATGGCAAATCATATATACAGTATATACCTATAAAATAGCATTTTGGAGAAAACTGTAGTGGGGCAGTGAAGGGTGTCTGTCAGGGGCGTATTTATAATGGGTGCAGGGTGTGTGGTGGACACGGGCTCCTGAGTCCCTGGCAGTGGCGTAACTAGGGTATTTGGAGCCCAGGGCAAATTTGAAAAGGGAGCCCCCCCCCCACCACCACCACAACCCTGATATGTGCGCGCGCGGAAAACAAATGGGAGAGGTCACTTAAAAATGGGGCGTGTCAACATGACACACCCCTTTATTTTCACGCTGAACATTCCTATCCATATGCACCTTAACCCCAGTAGTACCCCTTATACAGTACCCCCAGTATGCAGTTGTGGTCCCTCTTATGCAGGCCCATAGTAGTGCCCCTTATACAGTATCCCCAGTAGTGGTCCCCCTTATACAGCCCCCAATTAGATCCCCTTACTCAGTGCCCCCAGTAGTGGTCCCCCCAAATGCAGTGCCCTATGTAGTGTTCCCCCTTATGCAGTGCCCCCAGTAGTGGTCCCCCCAAATGCAGTGCCCTATGTAGTGTTCCCCCTTATGCAGTGCCCCCAGTAGCAGTCCCCACAATGCAGTGCACCCAGTAGTGGTATCCCCTTATGCAGTGCCCTTTATATAGTGCCCCCAGTAGTAGTCCCCCCCTATGCAGTGCCCTTTATATAGTGCCCCCAGCAGTAGTCCCCCCCCATGCAGGTTTCCCAGTAGTGGTCCCCCTTATGCACGCACCCAGTAGTGATCCCCCCTATCTAGTGCCCCCTGTAGTGGTCCCCGCAGTGCCCCTAGCAGTAAGCCCCTTATATAGTGCCCCCAGCAGTAGTCCCCCCCTCCCATGCAGTGCCCCCAGTAGTGGTCCCCCTGATGCAGGCTCCCAGTAGTGACCCCCCCCAGGGCCGCAACTAGGGGGGGGGGCTAGAGGTGCATGTGCACCGGGTGCCAGAAGGCTTGGGGGCTGGAGAGTCAGAAAACGGCCATCCAAAAATGGCCACCACCAAGGAGGAGACAGATGCTAGAGGTCCTTACTGGACCTCTAGTGTCTGTTAGTGTCTGTTAGGCCAGTGCAAGTGCCGGGAGAAGATGCTGAAAGCTGTATCATCTCTCTTGAAACCCCCTGGTAACGAGCATAAACCCAATGGTAACGAGCATGGAACCCCCTGGCAATGAGCATAAAACCGCTGACAAAGAGCAGGTAATTTTAAAGTAAAATTGCTACCTTGCACCGGGTGACAGATATCCTAGTTTTGGCCCTGCCCCCCCTATCCAGTGGTCCCTGTAGTGGTCCTTCCTGTTATTGCCCCCAGTTGTGGTCCCCCCAGTGCAGTGCCCCTAGTAGTAGGCCCCTTTTATAATGCCCCCAGTAGTAGTCCCAGTTGAGGTTCCCCCTCCCGATTAAGTGCCCCCTGTAATTGCCCCCCCCAGTAGAGGTCCTCCCAATAATGGTGTCCCCAGTAATAGCCCCCCCCAGTAGAGGTCCTCCCAATAATGGTGCCCCTAGTAATAGCCCCCCCCAGTAGAGGGCCTCCTAATAATGGTGCCCCCAGTAATAGCCCCCCCCAGTAGAGGTCCTCCTAATAATGGTGCCGCCAGTAATAGCCCCCCCGCCAGTAGAGGTCCTCCTAATAATGGTTTGGTTTCTCAAATTTATAATTACTTTAAAGGCAAAGAAAGAGGATACAAAAAGAAACGCAGATAACACACATACACATTTTTATATATTTAGATAAGTTGGGGTTAGAAGGTAGAAAGAAAGGGGGGGTGGTTCTTATAGTATATAATATAAAAAATCTCAAAATATTATAGAAAATGAATAATGCCTGCTAAGTCATGCAGCATCACATCAGATGAATAATTTGCACTATCCATTGTTTCTAAATTAAAAACTGCAGATAAAATGGTGGGAGGTGTCTGAAGTGCCGAACTTGGACTAAAAATAGGCCCTGGCATTTACAACACACAGGCCCACATCGCGTTCGCACCTGGCTCCTGGCATAGACTCCTCCCCTTACTATTACTGACTCCTCCCACTTCGTAGTCTATTACAAATATAATTAATATCAGAACACCATACAAGTGTACATCATTCTCTGTATTAAAATGCAGTTGCACACAACAGAGCTCATCCCTCAGGGGATTCACACATGTGCCATAGTCAGACATTTAGTATTTTGTCAGTTCTATTAGGTAAAGCTGGTTCCCTGTGTACATAAAGAGCATTGGTGCCCCCAGCCATAACCGGAGCTAAGAGAGTGCGCGTCACCGGCGCTTGCAAAAAAACACCCATATGTGGGCTCGCTGGGAAGGAGAAAACCACACAATCGTACCCCATATGCAAATTACACCACACATTGGTGCCCCTTCATCACATTACACCACACATTGGTGCCCCTTCATCACATTACACCACACATTGGTGCCACTTCATCACATTACACCGCACAGTAGAGCCCCTTATTAATGTTATGTCACATAGTGGAGCCCCATATTCATGATACGTCACACAGTAGTGCCCAATATTCATGTTACATCACACAGTAGTCCCCCTTATTCACATTAAGCCATGCAGTGGTATTGCCAAACAGTAATGCCCCCTGAACACATTATGCCCAAACAGTAATCCTCCATAACATTATGCCAAAAAAGTAATGCCTCCAGAACATTTTGCTCAAACAGTAATGATTCCCCCGACGCCTCCCCCCACCATCAACAACTCACCTCTCCCCAGGGAGACTGCTTCAGATCTGAGTGCTGCTGGCTGCCCCGACTCCTACGCGCGCCACCGTTTTTCTCATGACCATGGCAATGATGCCTCATCCTCAACTCTTTGCTCCAAAGAAGCTGCCTGGACTCCGGCCTTCCCCTGAGATTCCCCCCACTGCTGCTCGGCTGCCGTGGAATGATGTCACTACGCGGCCGCGTCATAACGTCATTCCGCAATGACTATCGACTGAGCAACATAGTGCAGTGCCGCGCGGGAGGCAGTGCTTCTGAGCGTGCCTACGGACATCCAGACTGGCCAATCTGGCCATCGGCCCTTCTGGAATTGCCAGATGGCCAGTCTGGCCCTGGGGGTAAGGGTGATAGGCCAAAAGGTGATATATAGATCTTACCTGAAGATGTTATTCAGATTCTTTTTCTGAAGATATTGTTGTAAAGGACCTTATTGGAGGATGTAATCCTCAGTTCTCATTATTAGTTTTTATCCAAATTTGCTTAAATAAAACAGGAACTAATTAGAGAGTATCGCTGTAAGACAAAATGCCACCACAAAATGGCTGCCAGTATCTGGGTATCCTTTATATAGGGCTGTGACCTGCATTGTGACATCACAGTGCATGCAGGCAGCAGCTAGAGATGGTTGTAGCTTAGATCAGCTCTGAGCCCTTCCTGCCACATTTATATAACACCACTAAATGTTTGTGAAGGATGGTGCTTCCTTTATGACTGCAGTTTCTGCTGCTCATGAGATATATAAATCCTAGCTCTGTATCCCATAAACAGCAGAGGATGGAGACCCTGGTATTATAAATGCAGAGGACAGTAATGACTATTTAAAATTCTCTACAAGTCCTGCTTTTTGTATTGTGCCTCATCGTGTTACCTATGTCACACCATCGGCAGCATAAAGGTATAATAATAACGTGCTTTCATGTCCATCTGCTACCATTATTATAAGCAACAATAATAATAACAATAATTATAATTCCCTTCGTTATGTATCAGGTATTCCGCAAACTCTCAATGGGACAGGGCCAGATTTACCTTTGTTTCATGCCATTTTATCTCAGTTTATATAATTATCCTTTTAGTGTGCCGCGATGTGTGGTATGTCAGTACATTATGAATAAAAGATAATAATATAAAGTCCTGATTAATGGACATGTAAAGGTAGGGACTCTGATGTGGTATAATTGACTCTGCAGCCTTGATAGCAGAACCTATGCTTAGGGTCAAATTAAGGACTGTGGGGACCGCTACCTGAAAAGCTGCGGGAGCCCTCTAGACTACTGCCAGCAAAAGGTAACTGGCCCCATAAATGGGAACGTTATCCTTATATAGGCCAATTCATTACACGTTGGGAATATATGTATTTTGTCACCCAGATATAATTGGTTTTCTTTTTTTTCTTTTGAACGAACGTGCACTGATTGTATGCATTATTCATTCCCTGTAATATTTTTAGATTGTATTACTTTTCTATAGCATAATATTTATTTATATAATGTAAAGGACCCCCCTCTTTTATAAAAAAAAATGTTTTTAAGCCCTGCTCTTCTAAATAAATAACATGGTGTATGGGGGAGGCATAGACCATGCTATGTATTTAGAGGAGCTGGGGTTGACATGTTAGTTTTTTAAAGTAATTATACAAGTGTAAAAATCATTTGCAGTTTCTTAAGAACAAGTCATCAAAAATAGTGTAATATTGTTTTGTGATATGCAATATGTCTGGCTTCCCCCTTTTCCCCTTTTTTTCCTTTCTGTATCCTCATTTATTTTTCTGTACTAAATTTTCAATAAAAACTATTCTGAAAAAAAAAAATAGTGTAATATTGACACAATTATAACACAACTTTACACTGTTTTTGTTTTCAACTTGTTTTTTTATGATGATGGATAAGGAAATATCACAGGTAGAAGGGTTTTAGGGAACACAGCGACCATCAAAAAAAGTAATTAATTTAATAATTATTTTGACCATTTTGTCATTGTTAAAATTGTCACTGTTTTATATTATTTTGGGGGGATCGCTGAGAGTCACGGATTAGATCAATGTTGCTATATCTTTCCTATTTTCCACGTAGTTTTGCAAATTGTCAATTGATACATTGCACCTTTATGTTTATATTACTGTTCACAAAACCAGCATTGCCGTTTGTGCACATTTTAAAATGCAGTTTGGAAATAAGCACTTTGACACAGGTACAGTTCCCCCAATATGTTCATTTTAAAATGAAAACCCATTTCTCGTCTGTTTCTTGCAGTTTGGGTTTGGATGTAGTCACGATGTTGCCATTGTTTTCTAATTACATTCTCAACAACCTTAGCGCCCTGTTGAAGCTTGGTCTCCGCTATGGCTTCAGCCTCAGTTCACCCTGCTGAGCAAATCAATAGGTGGCCGTCAGCTTGATTGTGAAAATCCTGCCTTTATTTGTTTTGTTACTTGACCAGTGAAATTAAATTAACCAATTGATTAAAATTTCCTCTCCCTTTCTCTCTGAAATATATTGGACTACATTTTCACTAACCTATTGTACAGGTTTTGTGTACTTCTGCTTTAGCTTGTGTTTGCAATAACATCCTTAACCAGCTTATAATACATTTATTTTCATGTGCATAATTTTTCCTATGTAAGGAGGAGGGTGCAGGCACGCCCGTCAAGAGCCCCGGTAAAAAAGGGGTGGTGGCCTAATCGCGGGAGACGTGGCCATGCCCCCCTAAGTATAAGAAACACAATTTTGCAGCGCTGGCGCAGGAGGTGCAGTGAGCCCCATCAGCCCGGCACATAACCAGTGGGGGGTGAGATCAGCTTGATCGCTCCCCCCACAGGCATACTTTAGGAGACTGCTGTGGCTACTTCTTAGCAGCCGTGAGCAGTGTCCAGGGCCGCCCAGCGCACAGCAGCATGTGCTGGGCTGCTGTGTGATGTAATAGGGGGGGAGTGGTGCCAGACCCGGGCCCGGGTAATTTGTACCCGCTCCCCCCCTCTCAGAGAGCCTCGAAGTTCAGAGGGGTAAAAATGGGTCAGCGGCACCTCATTGTAGTTTACTAACTAACAGGTGACTGCTACAGCTGCCCACTTATTCCAGTCCCCTCGTCTCCCTTACCCCTGTCAGGCCCGGACCATTCACATATAAATGATATCGTAGCATCATAACGCTGACGCTGCGCCCCCGCTGTTCTATTCCCGAGTTCCTCCCTGCAACCACGGCGCGGTCCACTGAAGAGGCTGCTGAGGAGCAGGAAGTTGGAACAGGCAGCAGGTGACGGCACCAGCGGGCAGATGGTGGCACAAACAAACAGCAACTAACACTGGGGGTCATTCAGACCCACTCGCGAGCGGCAGTACGCTCGCAAGTGGGCCGATGTTCCCCACTGCGCATGCGCACAACGGAGGGAGCTCCGTCGTGCGCATGCGCGAGACCCGGCGAGCGAAGGACTTTCCTTCGCTCGGAGTGTCTCACCAAAGGGGGCGTGCTGTCGATGGTGACTGACAGCACGCCCCCTTTGGTGGGCGTGCCGGGGGCGTGCCTGTCAGACAGAGGCGTTCCCAAGGGAACGCCTACCGTCTGAAGCCGGCCCCACTGACATCACTAGTGATGTCAGTGGGAGTGATTTTGGCTCTGATAGAGGCAAAATCACTCCTGGCCTTGCGGTTGGGAAACCCAACCGCAGGCTTTCACTCGCAGTTCCGATGGTCGCGATGGTCAAGACCATTGCGACCATCTTTTTTGCACGCTCGTATATGCTGTGGGTGGTGACCCACAGCTGTACGAGCGTCCAGGGGGACGCTCCATTTTAATGGAGGTGGGCCCTGATTCAGAGCAAGCGCTCTGGTCAGAGCGTCCGGCTCTGAATCAGGGCCACTGTCAGCTGAGCTCTCTGAGGACACATGAGGCAGCTGCAGCAGAGCCTGGTAAGTCCAGAGTACTTTTACTTTACATATTCTCTCATTCCTCTCTCATTCTCATGCAAATTTGTGGAAAAAAATTTATATTATATATATATATATATATATATATATATATATATATATGTGTGTGTGTCATCATGGTTGAAGGCCCCAGAGGTATAAATATACCGGTCCCCAAGATTTCTGTCACATTTGTGTGAATTTGCAAATCTTCAATTTCAAACAGCTGCAATCTAACAGGAACTGCAACCATTTGTCCAGTATATTATGCAGAGCACAGTATGATGATGATGACCAGTATATTATGCAGAGCACAGTATGATGATGATGACCAGTATATTATGCAGAGCACAGTATGATGATGATGACCAGTATATTATGCAGAGCACAGTATGATGATGACTACAGTATATTATGCAGAGCACAGTATGATGATGATGACCAGTATATTATGCAGAGCACAGTATGATGATGACTACCAGTATATTATCTAGAGCACAGTATGATGATGATGACCAGTATATTATGCAGAGCACAGTATGATGATGATGATGATGACCAGTATATTATGCAGAGCACAGTATGATAATGATGATGATGACCAGTATATTATGTGGAGCACAGTATGATGATGATGATGACGACCAGTATATTATGCAGAGCACAGGATGATGATGATGACCAGTATATTATGCAGAGCACAGTATGATGATGATGACCAGTATATTATGCAGAGCACAGTATGATGCTGATGACCAGTATATTATGCAGAGCACAGTATGATGATGACTACAGTATATTATGCAGAGCACAGTATGATGATGATGACCAGTATATTATGCAGAGCACAGTATGATGATGACTACCAGTATATTATGCAGAGCACAGTATGATGATGATGACCAGTATATTATGCAGAGCACAGTATGATGATGATGATGATGACCAGTATATTATGCAGAGCACAGGATGATGATGATGACCAGTATATTATGTGGAGCACAGTATGATGATGATGATGACGACCAGTATATAATGCAGAGCACAGGATGATGATGATGATGATGACGACCAGTATATTATGCAGAGCACAGGATGATGATGATGACCAGTATATTATGCAGAGCACAGTATGATGATGATGATGATGACAACCAGTATATTATGCAGAGCACAGTATGATGATGATGACCAGTATATTATGCAGAGCACAGTATGATGATGACGACCAGTATATTATGCAGAGCACAGTATGATGATGACTACCAGTATATTATGCAGAGCACAGTATGATGATGATGATGATGATGACGACCAGTATATTATGCAGAGCACAGTATGATGATGATGATGATGATGACCAGTATATTATGCAGAGCACAGGATGATGATGATGACCAGTATATTATGCAGAGCACAGTATGATAATGATGATGATGACCAGTATATTATGTGGAGCACAGTATGATGATGATGATGACGACCAGTATATAATGCAGAGCACAGGATGATGATGATGATGACGACCAGTATATTATGCAGAGCACAGGATGATGAGGATGACCAGTATATTATGCAGAGCACAGTATGATGATGATGATGATGACAACCAGTATATTATGCAGAGCACAGTATGATGATGATGACCAGTATATTATGCAGAGCACAGTATGATGATGATGACCAGTATATTATGCAGAGCACAGTATGATGATGACTACCAGTATATTATGCAGAGCACAGTATGATGATGATGATGATGATGACGACCAGTATATTATGCAGAGCACAGTATGATGATGATGACCAGTATATTATGCAGAGCACAGTATGATGATGATGACCAGTATATTATGCAGAGCACAGTATGATGCTGATGACCAGTATATTATGCAGAGCACAGTATGATGATGACTACAGTATATTATGCAGAGCACAGTATGATGATGATGACCAGTATATTATGCAGAGCACAGTATGATGATGACTACCAGTATATTATGCAGAGCACAGTATGATGATGATGACCAGTATATTATGCAGAGCACAGTATGATGATGATGATGATGACCAGTATATTATGCAGAGCACAGGATGATGATGATGACCAGTATATTATGTGGAGCACAGTATGATGATGATGATGACGACCAGTATATAATGCAGAGCACAGGATGATGATGATGATGATGACGACCAGTATATTATGCAGAGCACAGGATGATGATGATGACCAGTATATTATGCAGAGCACAGTATGATGATGATGATGATGATGACAACCAGTATATTATGCAGAGCACAGTATGATGATGATGACCAGTATATTATGCAGAGCACAGTATGATGATGATGACCAGTATATTATGCAGAGCACAGTATGATGATGACTACCAGTATATTATGCAGAGCACAGTATGATGATGATGATGATGATGATGACCAGTATATTATGCAGAGCACAGGATGATGATGATGACCAGTATATTATGCAGAGCACAGTATGATGATGATGATGATGATGACAACCAGTATATTATGCAGAGCACAGTATGATGATGATGACCAGTATATTATGCAGAGCACAGTATGATGATGATGACCAGTATATTATGCAGAGCACAGTATGATGATGATGACCAGTATATTATGCAGAGCACAGTATGATGATGATGACCAGTATATTATGCAGAGCACAGTATGATGATGATGACCAGTATATTATGCAGAGCACAGTATGATGATGATGACCAGTATATCATGCAGAGCACAGTATGATGATGATGACCAGTATATTATGCAGAGCACAGTATGATAATGATGATGATGACCAGTATATTATGTGGAGCACAGGATGATGATGATGATGATGATGATGATGATGATGATGATGATGATGATGATGATGACCAGTATATTATGCAGAGCACAGTATGATGATGATGATGATGACCAGTATATTATGCAGAGCACAGGATGATGATGATGATGATGACCAGTATATTATGCAGAGCACAGTAGGATGATGATGATGACCAGTATATTATGCAGAGCACAGTATGATGATGATGATGATGATGATGATGATGACCAGTATATTATGCAGAGCACAGGATGATGATGATGACCAGTATATTATATGGAGCACAGTATGATGATGATGATGACCAGTATATTATGCAGAGCACAGGATGATGATGATGACCAGTATATTATGCAGAGCACAGTATGATGATGATGATGACAACCAGTATATTATGCAGAGCACAGTATGATGATGATGACCAGTATATTATGCAGAGCACAGTATGATGATGACTACCAGTATATTATGCAGAGCACAGTATGATGATGATGATGATGACGACCAGTATATTATGCAGAGCACAGTATGATGATGATGATGACCAGTATATTATGCAGAGCACAGGATGATGATGATGACCAGTATATTATGCAGAGCACAGTATGATGATGATGACCAGTATATTATGCAGAGCACAGTATGATGATGATGATGATGATGATGACCAGTATATTATGCAGAGCACAGGATGAAGATGATGACCAGTATATTATATGGAGCACAGTATGATGATGATGATGACCAGTATATTATGCAGAGCACAGGATGATGATGATGACCAGTATATTATGCAGAGCATAGTATGATGATGATGATGACAACCAGTATATTATGCAGAGCACAGTATGATGATGATGACCAGTATATTATGCAGAGCACAGTATGATGATGACTACCAGTATATTATGCAGAGCACAGTATGATGATGATGATGACCAGTATATATTATGCAGAGCACAGTATGATGATGATGATGACCAGTATATTATGCAGAGCACAGTATGATGATGATGATGATGACAACCAGTATATTATGCAGAGCACAGTATGATGATGATGACGACCAGTATATTATGCAGAGCACAGTATGATGATGATGACCAGTATATTATGCAGAGCACAGTATGATGATGATGACCAGTATATTATGCAGAGCACAGTATGATGATGATGACCAGTATATTATGCAGAGCACAGTATGATGATGATGACCAGTATATCATGCAGAGCACAGTATGATGATGATGACCAGTATATTATGCAGAGCACAGTATGATAATGATGATGATGACCAGTATATTATGTGGAGCACAGGATGATGATGATGATGATGATGATGATGATGATGATGATGATGATGATGACCAGTATATTATGCAGAGCACAGTATGATGATGATGATGATGATGACCAGTATATTATGCAGAGCACAGGATGATGATGATGACCAGTATATTATGCAGAGCACAGTATGATGATGATGATGACCAGTATATTATGCAGAGCACAGTATGATGATGATGATGATGATGATGATGATGATGATGATGATGATGATGATGACCAGTATATTATGCAGAGCACAGGATGATGATGATGACCAGTATATTATATGGAGCACAGTATGATGATGATGACCAGTATATTATGCAGAGCACAGGATGATGATGATGACCAGTATATTATGCAGAGCACAGTATGATGATGATGATGACAACCAGTATATTATGCAGAGCACAGTATGATGATGATGACCAGTATATTATGCAGAGCACAGTATGATGATGACTACCAGTATATTATGCAGAGCACAGTATGATGATGATGATGATGACGACCAGTATATTATGCAGAGCACAGTATGATGATAATGATGACCAGTATATTATGCAGAGCACAGGATGATGATGATGACCAGTATATTATGCAGAGCACAGTATGATGATGATGACCAGTATATATTATGCAGAGCACAGTATGATGATGATGATGATGATGACCAGTATATTATGCAGAGCACAGGATGATGATGATGACCAGTATATTATATGGAGCACAGTATGATGATGATGATGACCAGTATATTATGCAGAGCACAGGATGATGATGATGACCAGTATATTATGCAGAGCACAGTATGATGATGATGATGACAACCAGTATATTATGCAGAGCACAGTATGATGATGATGACCAGTATATTATGCAGAGCACAGTATGATGATGACTACCAGTATATTATGCAGAGCACAGTATGATGATGATGATGATGACGACCAGTATATATTATGCAGAGCACAGTATGATGATGATGATGACCAGTATATTATGCAGAGCACAGGATGATGATGATGACGACCAGTATATTATGCAGAGCACAGTATGATGACGATGACCAGTATATTATGTAGAGCACAGTATGATGATGATGACCAGTATATTATGCAGAGCACAGTATGATGATGATGACCAGTATATCATGCAGAGCACAGTATGATGATGATGACCAGTATATTATGCAGAGCACAGTATGATAATGATGATGATGACCAGTATATTATGTGTAGCACAGGATGATGATGATGATGATGATGATGATGATGATGATGATGATGATGACCAGTATATTATGCAGAGCACAGTATGATGATGATGATGATGATGACCAGTATATTATGCAGAGCACAGGATGATGATGATGATGATGATGATGATGATGATGATGATGATGATGATGATGATGATGACCAGTATATTATGCAGAGCACAGTATGATGATGATGATGATGATGATGATGACCAGTATATTATGCAGAGCACAGTATGATGATGATGATGACCAGTATATTATGCAGAGCACAGGATGATGATGATGACCAGTATATTATATGGAGCACAGTATGATGATGATGATGATGATGACCAGTATATTATGCAGAGCACAGGATGATGATGATGATGACCAGTATATTATGCAGAGCACAGTATGATGATGATGATGACAACCAGTATATTATGCAGAGCACAGTATGATGATGATGACCAGTATATTATGCAGAGCACAGTATGATGATGACTACCAGTATATTATGCAGAGCACAGTATGATGATGATGATGATGACGACCAGTATATTATGCAGAGCACAGTATGATGATGATGATGACCAGTATATTATGCAGAGCACAGGATGATGATGATGACCAGTATATTATGCAGAGCACAGTATGATGATGATGACCAGTATATTATGCAGAGCACAGGATGATGATGAGCAGTATATTATGTGGAGCACAGTATGATGATGATGATGATGATGACCAGTATATAATGCAGAGCACAGGATGATGATGATGATGATGATGATGATGATGATGATGATGACCAGTATATTATGCAGAGCACAGTATGATGATGATGATGACAACCAGTATATTATGCAGAGCACAGTATGATGACGATGACCAGTATATTATGTAGAGCACAGTATGATGATGATGACCAGTATATTATGCAGAGCACAGTATGATGATGATGACCAGTATATCATGCAGAGCACAGTATGATGATGATGACCAGTATATTATGCAGAGCACAGTATGATAATGATGATGATGACCAGTATATTATGTGTAGCACAGGATGATGATGATGATGATGATGATGATGATGATGATGACCAGTATATTATGCAGAGCACAGTATGATGATGATGATGATGACCAGTATATTATGCAGAGCACAGGATGATGATGATGATGATGATGATGATGATGATGATGATGATGATGATGATGACCAGTATATTATGCAGAGCACAGTATGATGATGATGATGATGATGATGACCAGTATATTATGCAGAGCACAGTATGATGATGATGATGACCAGTATATTATGCAGAGCACAGGATGATGATGATGACCAGTATATTATATGGAGCACAGTATGATGATGATGATGATGACCAGTATATTATGCAGAGCACAGGATGATGATGATGACCAGTATATTATGCAGAGCACAGTATGATGATGATGATGACAACCAGTATATTATGCAGAGCACAGTATGATGACGATGACCAGTATATTATGTAGAGCACAGTATGATGATGATGACCAGTATATTATGCAGAGCACAGTATGATGATGATGACCAGTATATTATGCAGAGCACAGGATGATGATGAGCAGTATATTATGTGGAGCACAGTATGATGATGATGATGATGATGACCAGTATATAATGCAGAGCACAGGATGATGATGATGATGATGACCAGTATATTATGCAGAGCACAGGATGATGATGATGATGACCAGTATATTATGCAGAGCACAGTATGATGATGATGATGATGATGATGATGATGATGACCAGTATATTATGCAGAGCACAGGATGATGATGATGACCAGTATATTATATGGAGCACAGTATGATGATGATGATGACCAGTATATTATGCAGAGCACAGGATGATGATGATGACCAGTATATTATGCAGAGCACAGTACGATGATGATGATGACAACCAGTATATTATGCAGAGCACAGTATGATGATGATGACCAGTATATTATGCAGAGCACAGTATGATGATGACTACCAGTATATTATGCAGAGCACAGTATGATGATGATGATGATGACGACCAGTATATTATGCAGAGCACAGTATGATGATGATGATGACCAGTATATTATGCAGAGCACAGGATGATGATGATGACCAGTATATTATGCAGAGCACAGTATGATGATGATGACCAGTATATTATGCAGAGCACAGTATGATGATGATGATGATGATGATGATGACCAGTATATTATGCAGAGCACAGGATGAAGATGATGACCAGTATATTATATGGAGCACAGTATGATGATGATGATGACCAGTATATTATGCAGAGCACAGGATGATGATGATGACCAGTATATTATGCAGAGCACAGTATGATGATGATGATGACAACCAGTATATTATGCAGAGCACAGTATGATGATGATGACCAGTATATTATGCAGAGCACAGTATGATGATGACTACCAGTATATTATGCAGAGCACAGTATGATGATGATGATGACCATTATATATTATGCAGAGCACAGTATGATGATGATGATGACCAGTATATTATGCAGAGCACAGTATGATGATGATGATGATGACAACCAGTATATTATGCAGAGCACAGTATGATGATGATGACGACCAGTATATTATGCAGAGCACAGTATGATGATGATGACCAGTATATTATGCAGAGCACAGTATGATGATGATGACCAGTATATTATGCAGAGCACAGTATGATGATGATGACCAGTATATTATGCAGAGCACAGTATGATGATGATGACCAGTATATCATGCAGAGCACAGTATGATGATGATGACCAGTATATTATGCAGAGCACAGTATGATAATGATGATGATGACCAGTATATTATGTGGAGCACAGGATGATGATGATGATGATGATGATGATGATGATGATGATGATGATGACCAGTATATTATGCAGAGCACAGTATGATGATGATGATGATGATGACCAGTATATTATGCAGAGCACAGGATGATGATGATGACCAGTATATTATGCAGAGCACAGTATGATGATGATGATGACCAGTATATTATGCAGAGCACAGTATGATGATGATGATGATGATGATGATGATGATGATGATGTTGACCAGTATATTATGCAGAGCACAGGATGATGATGATGACCAGTATATTATATGGAGCACAGTATGATGATGATGATGACCAGTATATTATGCAGAGCACAGGATGATGATGATGACCAGTATATTATGCAGAGCACAGTATGATGATGATGATGACAACCAGTATATTATGCAGAGCACAGTATGATGATGATGACCAGTATATTATGCAGAGCACAGTATGATGATGACTACCAGTATATTATGCAGAGCACAGTATGATGATGATGATGATGACGACCAGTATATTATGCAGAGCACAGTATGATGATAATGATGACCAGTATATTATGCAGAGCACAGGATGATGATGATGACCAGTATATTATGCAGAGCACAGTATGATGATGATGACCAGTATATTATGCAGAGCACAGTATGATGATGATGATGATGATGACCAGTATATTATGCAGAGCACAGGATGATGATGATGACCAGTATATTATATGGAGCACAGTATGATGATGATGATGACCAGTATATTATGCAGAGCACAGGATGATGATGATGACCAGTATATTATGCAGAGCACAGTATGATGATGATGATGACAACCAGTATATTATGCAGAGCACAGTATGATGATGATGACCAGTATATTATGCAGAGCACAGTATGATGATGACTACCAGTATATTATGCAGAGCACAGTATGATGATGATGATGATGACGACCAGTATATATTATGCAGAGCACAGTATGATGATGATGATGACCAGTATATTATGCAGAGCACAGGATGATGATGATGACCAGTATATTATGCAGAGCACAGTATGATGACGATGACCAGTATATTATGTAGAGCACAGTATGATGATGATGACCAGTATATTATGCAGAGCACAGTATGATGATGATGACCAGTATATCATGCAGAGCACAGTATGATGATGATGACCAGTATATTATGCAGAGCACAGTATGATAATGATGATGATGACCAGTATATTATGTGTAGCACAGGATGATGATGATGATGATGATGATGATGATGATGATGATGATGATGATGATGATGACCAGTATATTATGCAGAGCACAGTATGATGATGATGATGATGACCAGTATATTATGCAGAGCACAGGATGATGATGATGATGATGATGATGATGATGATGATGATGATGATGATGATGACCAGTATATTATGCAGAGCACAGTATGATGATGATGATGATGATGATGATGACCAGTATATTATGCAGAGCACAGTATGATGATGATGATGACCAGTATATTATGCAGAGCACAGGATGATGATGATGACCAGTATATTATATGGAGCACAGTATGATGATGATGATGATGATGACCAGTATATTATGCAGAGCACAGGATGATGATGATGATGACCAGTATATTATGCAGAGCACAGTATGATGATGATGATGACAACCAGTATATTATGCAGAGCACAGTATGATGATGATGACCAGTATATTATGCAGAGCACAGTATGATGATGACTACCAGTATATTATGCAGAGCACAGTATGATGATGATGATGATGACGACCAGTATATTATGCAGAGCACAGTATGATGATGATGATGACCAGTATATTATGCAGAGCACAGGATGATGATGATGACCAGTATATTATGCAGAGCACAGTATGATGATGATGACCAGTATATTATGCAGAGCACAGGATGATGATGAGCAGTATATTATGTGGAGCACAGTATGATGATGATGATGATGATGACCAGTATATAATGCAGAGCACAGGATGATGATGATGATGATGATGATGATGATGATGATGATGATGATGATGATGATGACCAGTATATTATGCAGAGCACAGTATGATGATGATGATGACAACCAGTATATTATGCAGAGCACAGTATGATGACGATGACCAGTATATTATGTAGAGCACAGTATGATGATGATGACCAGTATATTATGCAGAGCACAGTATGATGATGATGACCAGTATATCATGCAGAGCACAGTATGATGATGATGACCAGTATATTATGCAGAGCACAGTATGATAATGATGATGATGACCAGTATATTATGTGTAGCACAGGATGATGATGATGATGATGATGATGATGATGACCAGTATATTATGCAGAGCACAGTATGATGATGATGATGATGACCAGTATATTATGCAGAGCACAGGATGATGATGATGATGATGATGATGATGATGATGATGATGATGATGATGATGACCAGTATATTATGCAGAGCACAGTATGATGATGATGATGATGATGATGACCAGTATATTATGCAGAGCACAGTATGATGATGATGATGACCAGTATATTATGCAGAGCACAGGATGATGATGATGACCAGTATATTATATGGAGCACAGTATGATGATGATGATGATGATGACCAGTATATTATGCAGAGCACAGGATGATGATGATGACCAGTATATTATGCAGAGCACAGTATGATGATGATGATGACAACCAGTATATTATGCAGAGCACAGTATGATGACGATGACCAGTATATTATGTAGAGCACAGTATGATGATGATGACCAGTATATTATGCAGAGCACAGTATGATGATGATGACCAGTATATTATGCAGAGCACAGGATGATGATGAGCAGTATATTATGTGGAGCACAGTATGATGATGATGATGATGATGACCAGTATATAATGCAGAGCACAGGATGATGATGATGATGATGATGATGATGATGATGATGATGATGATGATGATGACCAGTATATTATGCAGAGCACAGTATGATGATGATGATGACAACCAGTATATTATGCAGAGCACAGTATGATGATGATGACCAGTATAGTATGCAGAGCACAGTATGATGATGATGACCAGTATATTATGCAGAGCACAGTATGATGATGATGACCAGTATATTATGCAGAGCACAGTATGATGATGATGATGACAACCAGTATATTATGCAGAGCACAGTATGATGATGATGATGACAACCAGTATATTATGCAGAGCACAGTATGATGATGATGACCAGTATATTATGCAGAGCACAGTATGATGATGATGATGATGACAACCAGTATATTATGCAGAGCACAGTATGATGATGATGATGACAACCAGTATATTATGCAGAGCACAGTATGATGATGATGACCAGTATATTATGCAGAGCACAGTATGATGATGATGATGACAACCAGTATATTATGCAGAGCACAGGATTATGATGATGTTGATGACCAGTATATTATGCAGAACACAGTATGATGATGATGACCAGTATATTATGCAGAGCACAGGATGATGATGACCAGTATATTATGCAGAGCACAGTATGATGATGATGATGACCAGTAAACAATACAGCAGCATACAAGCAACTAGCACTATTACTGCATATTACTGAATGGAAAGACAACCAGCACAGCCAAAGAAAGCTTGCTAAATGATCTATTTATCATAGATGCAGGAAGCTATTTTCTCAGCTATAATGTTATAAATAGCAAAATGGCCGAAAAGAGGTTCCCAACCTCTGGTGTACA
The DNA here is from genome assembly GCA_031769625.1 of Taudactylus pleione. NCBI lineage: Eukaryota > Metazoa > Chordata > Amphibia > Anura > Myobatrachidae > Taudactylus > Taudactylus pleione. The sequence goes on along the minus strand of JAUIMM010000005.1, from coordinate 15,166,046 downwards.
AAGACGCAGGATTGGTCACAGAACAGTCAATTATTGGACTTCTGAGTAACCCCATGGTGATGCAGAATGGCTGTTGGAACTGAGACGCCGGAGCCATTTTTACTGCGACATGACACGCCTGCGTTTGAGTTCACACACACCAGCTAAATTGCAGTTAAAGGCCCATCTGTAATGAATGAAACTTGATGTAAGCACACTGCAAATCAGACGCATGCGCAGATCAGATAATCATGCAACTGCGTAAACATCGGCATTGTGTCCATCTGTGAATCACGCCCTTAGACTTCTAAGATTATCCGATATTTTGTCATTAATGCCTCAATGAAACAAATAGATTGCAGAAACCTGGACAATTTAGCCTGTGAACAGCAGAGGGCGCTGTCTCACTGCATAATCTCTTACCTACAGTATAATAATTTAAAAATGAGCTGGATTTATATATTTGTGTTTTGAGAGCTATTACACTAGTGATAAAATGTATGTGCAGCTAACGGTTGGTAGGTTATAATTTTCAAAAGGTCAAGATCATAAACTAACTTGGTTTTAAAAAGACTGTCACAAAGTAATCATTTCTCTTTAAAGCAACCCCTTAAGGGGAAGTAGAATCAAAATATTATCATGGCAAATATAATATATACCGATATATAAAAATCAGATTTAGGCTCCATTAAGTGTAAGAGAAACCTCCACTTTATTTCACTTGGAAAAATATATCTACTTTTCCTTATATGTTTTGCTGTATATTGGAGCCATAGAGCCGTATTCAATTAGCCACGATAAGCCGTTTCCGGAAAAAAGTTCTTGCCGGTGACGTAATTTCGCCAGGTGAAAACTTATCCCCGTATTCAGTTCCAAAGACTTTTCGGTGGTGTGGAAAGTTAATGCATTGGAATAGGCAACAAAGATTCACCTATGAATAGGGGTTGAAAGAAAGTGCAAAATTGGGGTTTTGGGGTGCACACTTCTGAAATCCTCCCAGCACCCTTGGGACAGTCCCCCAAAGGTAAACTGTGTAAATAAAATGAAAAAAAATACTTTAGAACACCCCACAAAGTACTTTCGCTTTGGGGCGAAAAAAAACAAAGTTGGGGACAAAGTTAAAAACTAGCGAAATAGACTCCAGGGGGGTCCCCACGTATGGGTCAGGTGTTTTTTTGATTGCAGGTGCTTGCAGAAGGTGGATTTTTTACGTTTTATAAAACTTCACTTTAACAACTGTAAAATATACTTGCATTCCTTTTCATGTACCCCAATTTTACTGGGACTACTTATTCTCACCAAAAAATAATGCAAAATGCTATTCCTCACCACTTGTGCAAAGACGCTAAATAGCAGCTATTGAGATCATTTAAGTTCCCCAAATACCTTCAACAGGGCTATTCGGGGATATCTATAGTGATCACCAATGTCTGTGCATCTTTTGGGGGGTGTCAGGCTGATTTCTCCAAAACTGACAGCACTTTTCGCCTGTTTGAGTTCCGCCTGGTCCCGTTTTCGCGTGCTTTGGAATTGAATTGGGCGAAAAGCGGTCGCGTGCTCGAAAAGACCTCTCCAAAACATGCGATGTAGGCGGAAAGCTCGGGAGGCAAAACTTAGCCGACTTTTCGCGGCTAATTGAATATGCCCCATAGTCCATTCTGACTTTCCCTCTGACCAGGATGGGGGTGGGTGCTGAGTGTTCTTTCTCCCAAGTTATTAAAGTGTCTACAGTAGCTACAATTATGGTTTGCAGCAAGCAGCATCTTCACAGCAGAAGCATTCACATATGACAAGAGAGGATAGTTTTCCTGTATATTAATGTCTTACTATGTATCATTGTAACTGCTTCATCACTGTAATGTATGCAACCAGTTACCCAGATAAACCTATGGAACTGCATCCAGTTTTAACATATAGCAGGTCCTATTTCCCATAGTGTGTTATTTGCTCCTCAGCACTCAATTGCCTCCATGTGTTGTGTGCTATAGTATAGATGCATAATAAAGATTAGCAGGCCAGTAGAGAGTCGGCCCGGGCCCCAGTAATTTTTGGGGGTGTGACTTAATCGTGAGAGGCATGGCCATGCTCCCCTGAGAAAAACAAAATATGTGAGGTGTACAGCGTGGGGGCACTGTAACCAGACTTGCCTATTCTCACGGAAGTTGTGGGAGGCTCATGATTTTTCAGGTATCCCCCTGCACCCCCGGAAGAATAGGCAGATCTCCCACATCCCACCCACTTCCTAGTGAATTGGGCGGGATGGGGAGATTTTACAGGGAATTTACGGGTACATAGAGAGGGGATAAAATGATGCAAATTGCTTCATTTAGCCCCACCCTTCCTCGCGGACCTGCAAATAGAAGATGTCAGCACTCCTTTTTCCCGGAGTTTTGTAAAGTCAACAAGCATGCTGTAAGCCCCTTCGCCAGGGTCAAATTTGAGGGGGGGCGCGGTCAGTGTGATTGCTTTCTCCCATCCCTGAACAGGCATTCGCCCCAACCACCCCCCATCATCACCCACAAATGGCACTTATGTCAATCAATATCGGAAGGGTCTGCGTACACATTGCGTGTAGTCTGCGTACCCTTACCTGATCACACTGGCTAGTTTGCGCATGCACAGTGAGATGCATACGCAGTGTGAAAATATTGGCCAAGTGCGTGCGTTCTTTCCCTTGCATCCCTTGCGGAATTAGGCCCTTTATCCCTTGCTATTACAGCTTTTTGTCCAGGAATGATGATGTTTGTCCATGAAAGATGATGTTTTGCCTCTTTCTGCGCCCCGTTTTTTGGATGGAAAAATCCGAACCCAGCGTGCAAATCCGAAGTAATCTGAGCCTGCACATCCCTAATTCGAACGCCGTTGCAGGGACGTGCATAAATTATCCATAGTGAACCCATACGCAGCCTGAGTACTCACTGTGTGCAGGAAGTTTAGCAATTCCTGCGGGAGGGTCAGGTCAACCACTAATTCTGTGCCTTAGTCCGATGGTTCTCGATTGTACCGATGTTTTCACAATCTTGCTGGGCGTCTTCATAATATAGTGCAGTGGCAGTGTGTATGCATTCATTAGTATATTTTCGCAGCGGCCGGGTGCGATCCGTGCTGAATCAGGCCCTCAGTCTCCAGCTATTTGCATTACCATGTGCATTCTGTATCTAATTCACTTATCATCCATTACACCACCAAGTGCATCCTGCATTATATCCTGTCATCTGTATTGCCTCATGCATCTGTCTCCTGAAGTGTCATGTACTTTCCTGTATCAGATCAGTCTCCAGTCTGCAAGCATTCCACTTTCAATCCAGTATTTACCATCTGTACTTCTCATGCTCATCACATATCCAACAGGTTCTACATCACCTGCAGCCTGTTTCCAGCGGTGTGCAGCTTCTAGTAAGTATGTCCTCTGCAGTCTGTCACAAGTACTACAAGCACACCGTTCCCTTTCCACCTGTGCCCTGCTTTCACTACTCTGCAGTTCTAACACCAATCTGTCTGTTTCTGTACCAATCTCTACTTTATTCTCCCACTGCTAAAGCTTATCCCAAGGGTCTATAACCAAAACTACAATCCCCAGTGACATGACATGGCCCTTCTGTGTCATGACACAATTTACGGTACCGTACTGCGTTGAGGTGCACAGGGCCAAAATATGCAATTTAACTGCCTCCCCCTGCACACACACACACTCACACACAAGCAATGACCACCTCCACTGGGGCTAAGGGAATAAATGGATTATAGAAAGTATTTACTAAATTTCATCAAGGAAGTAATTCCCTTAAATGACTTAGGACTAGAGGACTTATAAATAGCCCTGTTATCATGATGTTCTCGGTTTTTACATTCTGAGTGTCTCAGACAGGCCATATAAATAGATTAATCTTTAAATGACTACTAGATAAAATGAAGTGTTGCATTTTTCATACTCTCTACCCCAGCTCTAGTGTTACTTATTTTACAGCACTTTTATCAACATTCAGTGAGCCAGTTTATTTTAATGAGTGAACCAAAACACTTTAGAGCACTGACACATTCTTAAAGAAGACCTCCATCCAAACTTATTGTATGGATAAGGTTCAACTTCTTACAGTTGCTGTTCTAATTTAAAAAAAAAGTAAGCAAGAACAAAGAAAAAAACAGCACGTTTTAGAAAGCCTAGTTAATACCTACAGAGCCAGCTCAAGGGCCGTACGAGGGCACCACCGCATAGGAGGCGAGGTGCAGCCTACAACTCCAAGCCCTCAAATTTGCATTATTTTAGTAAGCGGATCTCATTTCCCATACTTGTAATGGGAAATGTGATCTGTCCCAGATTTACTAAAATAATTTTGTAAAAGAAATAACGGGTGGAGCCCTGCAGGAGATGGCGTTATTAGGGCTTTAGGGCCTGATTCAGAGCCGCTCGTTCGCTCTGAGCAATGTTCGCACAACTGCGCATGCGTATGGGTCGTAATGCGCATGCGCAAACCAGTCATTGCGGTCGGAAATCGAGCGCTCGCAAAACAGAGAGGGACTGCTAATTTGATTGACATAATGTACCGTTTGTGGGTGGTAACAGGGGAAGGTGCTTGAAAACGGGGGAGTGGAGATCCGAACGCAGGCGTGCCTAACGGTAAAAAGGGCGTTTAATGGGAGTGCATAATTAGTAAAGGAGCGTCATCGACCACGTCACTTGGTTGTCTTTTAGCCTGAACTGCTCGCAGTGATTGCGGTAGGAAAAACCTACCACAAGCACTGCCAGCAGTTCAGATGCCTTTCGATGTACCCGATTAATCAAATAAATACCGGAGATGACGTGTGATGCGAACGGCAAAGGGGCGTCTTTACAAAATAGCGAGCGCATTTTTCGTTCGCTCGCTCAGACATAGAGGCGTCAACAAACCGCAATGAGCGAGTGCACAATTTAAATAGCCGGCACCTTTTTTTGAACGACCGTCCGCAAATAGCGTCCGGGTCTGAATCAGGCCCTTAGTCCATTTCACTGACTCCTATTCTGCTCTGATGGGCCTACATCTCAGTTTACAGCACATGGCAGCTGACCAGTGATCACAGATCAGGAGCCAGGCGATCAGCTGACCGGAGTAACAGAGGAGCTCACCGGATCACCAATCACCACGCAGGTTAGTTAGTTTTGCGGGTGAGAGGAGGGGATCGCTGGGGAAGGGGTGGTCGCAGGAGAGCAGCAGGCTGCGCATGCACAGACACACTCTCAGGGTATTTTTCTAAAAAAAAAATGTTTTTATTTTTTTCTCAAAAAATACCCTGAGAAGTGCGGGGGAAAGATGCACAGAGACAGAGCTTTCTCGTGAGTTCTGTCCCTGCATGCAATATTTCATACATCCTTCATGTATTCAAATATCGCAATACAAATTTAGGCGATTTTATCACATCCAATCTGCATTGATTTGCGGATTGTGATAAATATGCCCCAAAGACCGTAAACATACTATTAGGTAACTTGGCTTCTAACAATATGGTGCCGCAGGTGGTTGGCGCTGTAGGGATTTTAGATTGTAAGCATCATTGGGGTAGGAACTGCTGGGAATGATTACACAACCTGTATAATGTGATCTTTACTCTATAAATAAACAACAAATTGCTTGAAAATCTTGTTAACCAAACATAATGTAAAGCAACTAAAATTAATCTCCACTTGGGATGTTCCTTCTGGGTGAAATCTTATTGAGGTTTTGTAATTGAGCATTTTTTCCTTTTATAAAAAAAAAATAATAATAATTTAATCATGATAGGAAATAGGTTTTTGCCTTTCAGAGCAAAGTGTGAATTATTGAACTTAATAATGTTGTGTTGTATATATAATTTTCATGTTTCAGAAAACATTACAGGTCATTTAAAACAAACCTTACATATATATGTTAGGAAGGTAATGTTTACATAAAGCTTTCCATTAAAAGATCAAACACAGCATATTGTACTTGGTTTAAGCAAGTTCTTTTTATGCACACTAATAATACTTAATTACTTCCACTTTACTGACAAATGCACCAGTGCAGATGCTCACAAGCCATGCTTTATAGCCATTCTAAGAGCAGCGAAAGGAAAGTGCTGAGTCGGGAAACAGTCACAGGAACCAAACAATTTGTCATCTAAATATATTATTATATTTTCCCTGCATGATTTACCCTTGGTGCAGGCTTAGGTCACCTCCTAGAATGCTGCCATCGTCTACACTGTGAGGGCTTGGCATGGCCACAGCGGTAGAGCCACAATCTGAATCTGCAACAGTGAAATGTTACATTACATGATTTACTAATATATATATATATATATATATATATATATATATTATATATATATATATTACTGTACCTAACACATTTCTGGGCCAATTTGGCTCTTCTGCTACAGGAGGTGGTGTAAAACTCCCATCAGCATACTTACCCCTTATACCCCTTACAGCAGGGACAGTTAGAGCACTCAGAAGTTTTGATGCCCCCACCCCTGTGCCCAGTTAATATTGTCCAGCTGTTCAGAGCAATTTCACATGGTCTATTAGCCCTTCTGGCTCAACAGTTATCATGTCAACATGCATCAGAGGGAACATGGTTAGATTGTCAACATGGCTGGAATGTCGACATACAGCATGATCAAATGCGTAGCATGTTGACAGTGATCATGTCGACAATTATCATGTCTTCACAGATGACATGCTGACATGATAAAATGTCAGCCTAATATCTCTGGTGGCCCAGCGGCCACTTACCTGGCTTACTGAGCCTGCTCTACATCCTTTATATATTCAGATTGATGTGATGAGTGAGAATAAAGCACAACCATGGTCAAAGAGGTGCCAGAGATAATACATCCAGATCTACAGTATAATAATATAATACAGTACAATAACAACTTCCACTACAAGTTCACCTATACTAGGCGTGTGGTGAACATCTATCCCAAAGCTGTACAGCTCTAATGCACAGGTGATTAGTGCCACTAATCACCTGTGCATTAGAGCTGTACAGCTTTGGGATAGATGTTCACCACACGCCTAGTATAGGTGAACTTGTAGTCTCATCCTACCTCTGGAGGCCTGTTGCATATAATCATTACCAGTAATACATACAGTACTTGCCTACTTTCCTGGGATGGCCGGGAGCATCCGGAACACCAGGTGGCGCTACCGTCCCCCGGAAAGGTGGGCAAGATAAAGAACCACTCATCGCTAATATATAAATAAATATATATATATTATATATATATATATATACACACACGTGTGTGTGTGTGTATATATATATATATATATATATATATATATTTGATTCTCTCTTCTCTCTGTTTATAATGGGGAAGGGGTGGTCGCAGGGGAGTAGCGAATGGAAAACCATTTGACCTGCAGAAACACACAATGTTCCCTACTTCAAAATCTGTCTCACATTATTTCACTGCAGGGATTCAGCTAGGAGTGATTTCCATATACTCAGTATATACAGAGTGAATCTAAATTGGATGATTATTTTGATTTTACTGTATTTTAAAGAAATTGCTGTGGAAGGGGGAGATAAATTACACAACATACTATATAGTTATAAAGCAGAAAATCGAAGCAAGCATATTTTTGATGCTTCATACTTTAAAACCCCTTTGATGTCTTGTATATCTACCACTGCAGACAGAGCATAAAAAATGTGAGGCTTTTTTTTTTGGTTTCTTCCATAAAGGGAAACACATGGACAAAAGGCCATTTTCATTATTTAGTCAGTTCTTTAATGGCATTGTAGAATATTTTGTGAAAGAAATATTTTCACTGTCGAATGCATAAAGAAATACTGAGCCAGTCTTAGAGCACAGCACATTCAGTAAAATTATTATAGCACAACTGCATTTATAACCACAAAAAGAAAACATCCAGAGTCGGTGAATCCGCCAGCAAAGCCAGAGAATAAACATCCCGTCTTTCTAGTATTAATCTGTGCACTGTGTCCATGCTCCACTTGCTTGTCAATTCTAATCAGACAACCAAATTCTATGGTGCTATTCTTATCAGTTCTGTTCAGCGTTCCACTTATCACCTTCCTTCCATTGTGTTAATATTTATGGAAGACGTTATTCTTGAGAAAGCAATAATGCCAACAATTAAGTTGCATTTGGCTCCAAAATAAGTGTGACTCCTAACTGAAGCGTGAAAAGTTTGCAGACTTAAAAATGTGTTTGCTTTAAAGGGAAAGCTTGCTTTCAAATATTAACATTTTAAGGATAAAAAGTGATTATAATATTCCCACAATGAGAGTATTCTATCAATTCCCTGCTACTTACAATGATAGAAGCTTTGGAGATGCCTTATTCAGATATGACTATAAGGGGTCTATTTACTAAAGTCATACTTACCGACTTTGCAGAGCACCATTCCGGGAGCAGCCGGAGAGGACCTGCTTCTTTCATCTTCAGGGGAGGGGTCAGAAAATAGCCAGCATTAGGACCCGTCCCCTTTACAGGAAACCCCCGCAATTCACTGGTCTGCGAGGAGGGGGCGGGGTGAAATTATGCAATTCGCGCCAATTAGCCACGCCCCCGCAAATTAGCCTACGGTCCCGCAAACATCTCCGAAAATCTCCCCATCATGCCCACTTCGCTAGGAAGTGGGCAGTATGCGGGAGATTTGCCTACTCTTTCGGGGTTGCGGGGGGGTTACCCGAAAAATCGGCAAGTATGACTAAGTAGGCAAGTATGACTAAAGTGCAGGTTTATAGAAGTGGAGATGTTGCCCATAGCAACCAATCAGATTCTACCTATCATTTATCTAGCACCGTCTAGAAAATAATAGCTAAAATCTGATTGGTTGCTACAGTATGGGAACCCACTTTTATAAACCCGCACTTTAGTAAATATACCCCTAAGTGTAGCACATAAAGTGTATTATGTGGTTGCATCCTACAAGTGCCTATGCAATGTATATTCCACATGGCAAATCCTTTACATCAGTGGTGTGCAACTGGTGGCATTGAGGCCATACATCGCCATGGAAGGAGTCAGGCTAGTCAGAAGGAAAAGTATTGATGCTAGTAAATAAATGTGGAATGTGGCAACCCCATCACCATATTTTATATGAAAGCTGGGCCCAGCAACCTGCTACAATGCTAGACAGACTGGGCGTATGAGGAAGGCAACAAGCATGCTCCCTTCTGCTCTAGAGAAGTCCACCCTAGACTGCTTATTACAGTCTTTTAGGGGTCTATTTACTAAGCAGTGTTAGGAGACAAAGTGAAAGGAGATAAGGTACCAGCCAATCAGCTCCCAACTGTCATTTTTCAAACGCAGCCTGTGACATGACAGTTAGGAGCTGATTGGCTGGTACCTTATCTCATTTCACTTTGTCCATACCTCCCAACATTTCAAAGAAGGAAGGAGGGACAGGGCCCAGAAAAGGGGTGTGGCTTCTAGGAAAAGGGGCAGAGACAACTGAAAACGGTGCAGAGCCTCGCGGCTTCCCCCGTTTTCGTCACTTTGGGGGAGTGCCCAGCACTCTCCGAGTTGCTGGGCAGCCCCCAGGTAGTCCGTACACAACAGAACAGATGCCGTGCGCATGCGCACGGCATCTGTTTTCCTCCTGCACACCCGCTGCTCTGCTATGCAGAGCAGCGGTATGGATTCTCTCTCCAACTTCCCCCCCACCACGGGACACTGCGGCTCGCGGGTGGGACAGCGGGACAGTCCCAGAAAAACGGGACTGTCCTCCTGGAAGCGAGACAGTTGGGAGGTATGCTTTGTCTCCTAACACTGCTTAGTAAATAGACCCCTTAGTCATACTTGCCAACTCTCCCTGAAATAGTAGCAATCTCCTTGACTCCCTGAAGAGTCTAGCAATCTCCCTGATTGCACCTTACCCCCATTATGAAGCTGTTTATATAAATAAAAAACAGATATATACACTCAAATGGGGTCACTAGTGTCATTTCCCTGCATTGGTAATAAGACACAATGATCCCTATGGCTATATGCATTTTCTGAGACATATTAGTTTGTTTTCATCAACAAGGAGATCTTACTAACTGCTTTGGGCTTGTTTACATTTGGATGTAAGTTACTTTTATGGCACACCCCTCAGATGTAGCCGTACACGCAGGGCTGCCAAGAGAAATCCTGGGCCCCGGTACAGCAACTTCCCGGTTCCCCCCCCTGGTGGGGGCGTGGCCACAGCATGTTGGGGGCATGGCTGCACCTCTTTGGGAGCACATCTAGTATGTGTGAAGCACCCACTCACAGGAGCATGGCATAGCTCCCAGCAGCTGGGCTGAAAGTTTTCACTATTACTCTGGGTGCACATCTGCACGATATCAGCCCGATATGTCCAAATCTGAACGACAAATCGGTCATATATATATATATAATATATATATTTATATATATGTATATATGTATATAAATACAGTAGGTTGGTGGCATTCCAGATTAGAAATAAAAACTCACTGCAGCGTTACAGCTTGTCAACGTTTCAGCACTTTATTGCGCCTTCTTCAGAGTGCTGCCATCCTACTGTATTTATTTATTTCAGCAGCATGAAGGGCACCTAGTAAGCAGCAATTTTATTGAAATCAAGGATATATTATTCTGTGTATGTATATGTGTGTATATATATATATATATATATATATATATATACACATACAAACATATATATTATAGACAGATATTCTGATAGGTATATCTATCTATAGCTTATATATATATATATATATATATATATATATATATATAGTGTATATATATATATATATATATATATACACTGTATATATAATCTATGATATACTATATAAATATATACATATCTAATACTGCTTTCAATCTTAGCAGCAGGCAGCTTGGGGGCATGGATGCACCTCTTTGGGTTTCAGCCAAGTGTAAGTCACTCACACAGGCAGGCTCGGCTCTTCCCTCTGACCTTGACATACAAACAAGACTGCTGCCCTCGCCCACGGTCACCCAGCCTGATTTTCTAATCTGCAGTCCCTCCCAGTCCTCACCTGCCGCCCGGAGTTTACTGCAGAGGTGTCTGGTGGAGAGAGTCTCGCGAGATCATTAGCTCCGCAGCAGCACAGGTCCTGCAAATAAGTGATACTGTCTAACACACAGACAGTGCGGTGCTCGAGACCCCAACCACCGCCGCCGCTCCAGCCCCCCTTCAATTACCGCCCACCACCCGCAAGGGATTTATCAAAGTGAATAAAGGAAAAAAAAAGTTAAAAAAAAAAAAAAAAAGACTGGCAGCCCGGGCCCCTTGGCATGCCCGGGTCCAGGTAATCTGCAGCCGCTCCCCCCCCCCCCTCTCGGCGTCCCTGCGTACACGTCCACTTTACTGCACACTCATAGGTGGTGCTTCCACAATCTCCCTGAAATAATTTTTCAGAAATAGGCAAGTAATGTGAAAAGTCATGCCCGCAAGCCACTCCCCCCATTTTCGTCATGCTGGGGGCATGCCCCCCCAGCTCCAGGAGTTGATAGCTATGCCCACAGTCCCTAATAAGCACAGCGAGCATGGGAATGAGTATTTTCTTACCTATATGATTTCTCTGCAACGAGGGACCTCTGAAGAAATTGATCCTCCCAGGACAGGCAGTGTCTTCAGTCAGTATTTACTATTCATGCAGGAGATCACATGGTCTGGAAGCCGCCTGTTTGTATTGTAATAAAGCCAATGTCATCATCATGCAACAGAGATTCAACCAGATAGTAACAGAAGTTTTGGGGCAGGACAAATGTCACTAGGATAGAGGTGACAGGGCCAGGACAGAGGTTACAGGCACAGGGTAGTGGGGATAGGACAGCAGTGACAGGGCCAGGACAGAATTGACAGATGTGGTATGTATTACCGCCGGCCACAGCCTAAACCTAAGTCTCCCGAGGGGGCGTACCTAACCCTAACCTCCCCTTCCCCTAGCCTAAACCTACCTAAACCTCCCGGGGGGGGGGGGGTGTCCAACCCTCAGACCCCCCCAGGAGCCCTGACATCTAACCCCCCCTCCCCGCGGCTGTCCGCGCTCGGTGACCGGCTTACCTTCGTTCGGTATATGTAATGACAGGAATTGGGTTTTCGACACCTGTCATTAGTACCTTGCTGGGATTTGACAGTCGGGAAGCCGGCGGTCGGCATTTAGACCATCGGCTTCCTGACTACATCCCGAATTGACAGGTCCAGGACAGAAGTGACAGGGACAGGACCAGAACAGAGGGGCTAGGATAGAGGTGACAGGGCAAGGAAAGAGCAGACACAGATGACAGGGCCAAGACAGAACAGAGGGGACAGCAGAGATGGGTGACAAGGACAGTGCAGAGGTGACAGGACCAGGACAGGAGTTACAGGGCAGGACAGAGCTGACAGAACATAGGGCAGGATAGGACAGAGGTGACAGCACCAGGAAAGAGGGGACAAAACCGGGACAGAGGTGACAGGGATAGGACAGTGCCAGGACAGAACTACCTCCTTCTTGGGCTCACTTGGCATCCCCTCCCTCGGCACACTTGGCACCACCCTCACCTCTCTTACTTTGCACACTTAACAACACCCTCCCCCATTGCTGGGCACACATAGCAACCCCTCCCTTAGTGGCCACACTTACCAACCCCCCCCCCCCCCTTTCCTGGACACACTTAGCACTTCTCCCCCTTTGCCAGGCAGACTTAGTGCCCCCATTCTCCATTCTACCGAGTGCACAGGAGAGCCACCAGGTGCTGGCCGCGTCTCTTCTTCGGTCCCGCTGCCTGGCTGCCATCCACCTGCAACACTAATGACGGAAAAACAGTCTAGGCCACACACCCAATCAATTTTATTTCAGAGAAAGACCGTAATTCATTAAGATTGACAAAAGTGCACTGGTAAAGAGATTATACAGGAAAGAGAAGTGAAACAATGGCACCTCTACTGAATGCTGTTTAGCATTATTTTTTCTACTGTGCTACAGTACTAGTCAAACACAGGCAAATTGCTACAGTATTGACATTCAAAATGTATGCAAAAGAGTTAATATGGAACTAAAGTTTATGGGAGAGCTTCTATGGGAGTATATGGGAAAGCCTGCTATGCACAGATGCCCTAGGGGTAACACTCCACTCACCGCCACTGGTGGCATTCCAACAGCCGAGTCCCGTCGATGCCTGTGGCCCCTGGCTCGGCTCAGTGCCTAATGTCAAGGCTCAAAGCCCGTTCCATTGATCCAGGAGTGTTCAGGTGGCGCGCAGCATGGCAGCAGGAAGGAGAATAGAGGGGAGGGGGAACAGCAAGGGGTGAGACTGTGAACAGCGGCTCTTCTCTGCTGCAGGCTGCCGCTGTCATACAGTGTGAGAGGAAGCAGCCGGCAGCAGCAACAACTGAATCAGCAGCAACTGCAGGGAAAGCGCCTCTCCAGCCTGGTGCCTCCCTGCAGTGCATGATATGCTGACTGAGTTGCGCCGGCCCTGGCTGGCTGCTTGGCCGGCTAGGAACTTACCCCACCTGCCCCCGCTGTCGGCCACAGACCAGCACCTGAGCACTCTTCCCCCAAGGTCACGTGCTGACGTGCGGCATCTGACATAGCTCCCTTCTGCAAAGCCTCTTCTCACGATAGAAGTGGACTACAGGGAGCTGACAGCTGGGCCACCTGTCTTGTTGAAAAAAAAAGACAACCGGGTGGCGCGATTCGGGGGGGTGGAGCCACAGTTGTCAAGCAGTCCAAGGACCAATCGGCCCACCAGGATTTTCCTCTCTGAAAGTAAGGGCCAATCCGCCCCTGGACATAGGACAGACCTGCGAGGGGACTGGGGTACAGGAGCTGATCAGGAACAAGGTACTGACCAGAGCCAGCTTTCTGACTGACACCTAAACCAAGGTGTGTACGTTCTTATGACAACTATCACCGCATCACACCTCAGGACTCAGACTACTATTAGCTAAACAGCTGTATACATATACTTCAAGCCCATTAAGTGACATTCAAGCCTATGACTAAGCATATTGCTATTCATTAATGCAAGCTCTTTTGCCAAATAAAGGAAGACCCTTCATACAACTGGTACAGACTGGTATAACCCCTTTCCTGCTGGAGACAATTTAATAAGGAGTAGTTAAGAGGTGGCCACATTTAGCAATGTCCAAAACTTTCTAGTATTTCAGATTATTAACTCTGGCAATGTGAGGGAGAATCAGCTGTAATATAGAGCTATACAGAAAAATCCTTATCGGCACTCTGTCTCCCTGGGATTACCGCAATACTACAGTAGTGAAAGTGGAAGACATATTCTTGCATATGGATACTTTATGAAAAGCAAAGTGTTACACAAACTGTAGTTACAGGAACTACTTCATATTACCATCAGTAAAGCTGGCCACACACTAGACCAACTTACATCCAACCAGCCAACTTGTTAATTGGTTGGAATGAAAATCTGGTAACGGACGGGAGTAACTGTTGATCAGCAATTTGCTCCTAAATGCCATAAAACAGATGAAAATGGCGTCACACAAGTTTGTTAAATGTTTGATCTAAACAATTTGTTCAAACACCAGTTTTTGTCCATTTTCTGGCGTTTGGGAGCAAATTGCTGATTGTCATTTGCTTTCATCCTTACCACATTTTCCTTCCAACCAATCAACAAGTTGGCTGGTTGGACAGATAATCTTTAGATGTGTGGCCAGGAAATAGCATAACATATTTCCTTCTAATCCATAAGGGCAGTTACATTGGCTGAAATTTAATATATAAATGTATGCCTTTAGGGATAAGCTAACTTACTTTTGTGACAGCGAAGTTCATCTCTCATTGCTGCTTTATCCTGCATAATAAAACTTGTGTTTCTGTGACCACAGTTAATCAGATCTCAACTATTGAGAAATAGCAAACATAGGACACTGAGGGTAATTAGTTTCCCAAAAATAAGACCTATACTCTAGGCTTAGGGGTTTTCCCAAGCAAGCCCCTTGGTGGAAGGTACACAAGAGAGGAAGCTTGGGTGGAGGCATTCACTACCGGAGGACCATAGGTAGCGAATGCCTTATAGCGAATGGCTATAAGATAACCCACTTCTAAGATAGAACAAAGTAAACAGGGGGATTACAAGTACATAGCAGCAGCCGCGCCGGGATGGGGGTGCCATCTGGTCCCGATCACTGTGGCCAGCAGTGATTGGGACATACAGGAGAGGGAGGTGTAGAGGGGCCGGGAGGTCCCTCTGAAATAGGCGGCTGCGGGAAGATTAGCCTTATTCTGAGTTGCACACAAAGTACACTCAGCAGCATCTACTGGCGGTCTCCTGTCAGTGGATTTATGCAAATGCCGCTACAAACTCCTTCCCTCATGTACATACATTTGCCGAATGAACAAGGACTGAGACGCCCACTTTTAGCTTCCGTGCACACTGTAATACTGATTGGTACATCCCTCGCATCGGATGGGGTGACCTACACCAGCATCGGTCACCCCATCAAAGCTTGCTCCAGCCCTATGGCAGGTGCAGTGTCTCCGTCTGACCATGGCCTCCTATGTCTGCGGCTGTGCGTCTGAGAATGCAACCACTTGCATTGACACCCCCTTAACAAGCCCACTGAGCAGACCATTTTTGCATGCACTACTAGCCACTTCCAAGTCACCTGGAACACCCATAATTTTTCTGCCACATTTCTGATACCATCTGACCAAATCGCAACAGCACCATTGTGCATACACTCTGTGTAATGCTTGCACTGTAGGGGGATCCAGAAACATTTGTGTATGCTCAGTTGTCAAAAAATTGCTGAGCTGCGTGAACATCACTATTGGGTGTGGAATCCATGTGACAGGCCCCTAGTGTCAACCAATAATAGATGTCAGTAATCATTTCCCTGTCCTGTGCTATAGTCTACCACCAGAGTCCTTTCCCTGTCCTGTGCTATAGTCTACCACCAGAGTCCTTTCCCTGTCCTGTGCTATAGTCTACAACCAGAGTCATTTCTCTGTCCTGTGCTATAGTCTACCACCAGACTAATTTCCCTGTCCTGTGATATAGTCTACAACCAGAGTCATTTCTCTGTCCTGTGCTATAGTCTACCACCAGAGTCATTTCTCTATCCTGTGCTATAGTCTACCACCAGAGTAATTTTCCTGTCCTGTGCTATAGTCTACCACCAGAGTAATTTCCCTGTCCTGTGCTATAGTCTACCACCAGAGTAATTTCCCTGTCCTGTGCTATAGTCTACCACCAGAGTTAATTCCCTGTCCTGTGCTATAGTCTACCACCAGAGTCAATTCCCTGTCCTGTGCTATAGTCTACCACCAGAGTCCTTTCCCTGTCCTGTGCTATAGTCTACCACCAGACTAATTTCCCTGTCCTGTGCTATAGTCTACAACCAGAGTCATTTCTCTGTCCTGTGCTATAGTCTACCACCAGACTAATTTCCCTGTCCTGTGCTATAGTCTTCAACCAGAGTCATTTCTCTGTCCTGTGCTATAGTCTACCACCAGAGTAATTTCTCTATCCTGTGCTATAGTCTACCACCAGAGTAATTTTCCTGTCCTGTGCTATAGTCTACCACCAGAGAAATTTCCCTGTCATGTGCTATAGTCTACCACCAGAGTAATTTCCCTGTCCTGTGCTATAGTCTACCACCAGAGTAATTTCCCTGTCCTGTGCTATAGTCTACCACCAGAGTAATTTCCCTGTCCTGTGCTATAGTCTACCACCAGAGTAATTTCCCTGTCCTGTGCTATAGTCTACCACCAGAGTAATTTCCATGTCCTGTGCTATAGTCCACCACTAGAGTCATTTCTCTATCCTGTGCTATAGTCTACCACCAGAGTCATTTCCCTGTCCTGTGCTATAGTCTACCACCAGAGTGAAACCTAGGAACAGGAAATATAATAGAGTTGCCTTTCCTTATAAGTTGAAGAACAGGAAATATAATAGAGTTGCTTTTCCTTATAAGTTGAACAGATGTAGATTTTTGTCACAAAGCTGCCCAATACTTATAATAAAGGACAAGGCTGTTATCCCCATATCACATTGTTGAGGCATGTTGTAAAAGGTAGAGTAACTTCTGTATAGTTCACTAAGGAGCATCATCACTGTCTTCCTTAAGTAGTGCCCTGTCAGACTTTTGTAAATAAAATGCTACTTTCCTTGTATATTTTTCCTTGGAGACTTTCAGAAATTCCCAGAGTGCAATAGAGGCTGTCAAACTCTTGATATTATGTACAGCATTTTAGGGTCCTGTCTGCCAGAAATATTATCATGTGCCAATTGTTTATTAGGGAATGACAATCTTAGACCCTCATACAAAAATCTTCAGTGTATTTATTTTCTAATATGTAGTGTTTTGTTTTGTTAAGAAAATTATATTTAAAAATAGTAAAATGGAAGGGCTGATATTTTTAGAGATGAGCGGTTAGGTTCTGCACAGTTCTTTTTGCCAAATTAGCACAAGTTCGGATTTATCTAATTGGCTATCCAAAACACGAGAGCCGGATAGCCAATAAGATGCTGGTTTTCAGATCCAAATGTAACCGAGTAGAAGCGAAACGCTCATCTCTAATATTTTTTATAACATTACTAGGACCCACCCCGGCTTCCCACTGGATACATTTTTTAATTTACAGCTATAGTCTTTTTTAACTGTGGTCTTACAAGATTGCCTTGTAGACGGCAGTAGTCATTCTTCCTCCTGATGCCAACACGAAAAAAGATTGAGGCCTCAATTTAATTAACTGCAATAAGCCACTTTTCCATTAAAAACGGCTTATCGTGCAAATTTATACTTATCGTGCCGTGGTTTTCGCATCTGCGAATTCTCCATAGCCAAAAGCAGCGCAAAGGTTTCTCCACCACCAGAGCAGGTGATGAGTTGTACAAAACCCCTATTTTAAGGTAAAAATGTCAGGACTTGGTGCAGAACCCCTTAGACAACCCCCTTAGTGACCAATTAGGGGGAAAAAAAGTTTTTAAGTAGCCTAATTTGGCCAATAATTAACTGTAATTTTTGGGGTAAAAACATAAATAAATGGAAAATGGGATTAAAGTAGTGGGTTAGGTATTTTGGGGGGGGTGTATGGACAGGTGGCTTTAAATATTGCAGGTGGCTGCACCAGGTGTATTTTTAACATTTTTGCCCTAAAATGACAAAAATATATACTTGCACCCATTTTACTATACCCCTAATTTAACTGCAGCATTTATTTTTGCCCCCCAAAAATAGGTTTCTATCATTTTGCCACTTTTATAGCAGAATGCATATAACAGCCATTTGACACAATTTAAGAACCCCAAATACTTTTCTAAGGGGCACTAATACACTTCTATATTGTTTTCCTATCTCAGTTTTCCTTTTTTTGGGGTACAGACAGATTTCCCCATTGTCTGCTCTACTTTTCGCCAGTTACACCACGGATAGTTTTCAGGAGAATTACGGAATTTGGAATTGACTTGTGTGAAAAATGGGAGTGTGCATAAGCAAAAGACGCAAAATGATCGCACAAAGTCCCAAACTGTTCGAAAACTTAACAAACGTTTCATTTTCGCATTATCGTGGCTAATTAAATTCGGCCCTTAGTTTTGACGTGACACACAAAAGGGCCACGTAAGGTTGTCCATGAGAAAAACAGTCTCCACTTAGGTCAGCTCCAGCCACGTTAGGTGTCTGTCCTTGTGCTTTATTTATTGTCACCCCAAAGCAGACTCTTACTAGGACTTGGATTTGTTTGAAAGTAAAGAGTTGTTTTTCACATAAATGCATGCGCGTCAAAACGGATAGATTTTGGGCAAGGGGGTTGCTTGCCCCCCCCCAAAAAAAAACAATTGAAAGGATATTCAGGGGATGTGCTTTATTGCATTAGGCTGCACGGCCCCTGCACCACATGTGATGTCTTTAAGTTAAAACATAGCACTGTACACCTCTTATGTGTGATGTGGGGGCTGTGCAGCCTATTGCTATAAAGCATAGCCCCTAACCGTCCATGGCCACTGCTCAGGTGAGAAGGAGGTAGGGGGCAGGGGGTAGGCGCCAGAATGATTTTATTGCCCTCCCAACATAAAATCGTTCCGATGCCCCTGCATAAATGTAATAGGAACGGTAAAAAAAAAGGGGAAAAACTTAAACTTTGTATCAGTGAACAGAACTTACATAATGTTTTCTGGAGAAACCGGATAATACGTATCAATCTCTACTTGGTATAAAATAAAGTCCATCCTTGTGATATATCTTTAACAGTTTGAGCGACGTAAGCCAAGAAAGCTCTTGGACGTCCGTTTTTTTAATGGACTTGTTTCACTAAAATAGTCACTGCTCGGCTCTCTTTTGTCATACATTAATGTTCTTTAGAATAGCAGAAACTGCATCAAAATCCGTCCAGTGGTTCTCGAGATTAGCCCGAACAAACAGACAGACGTCTACCAGGGATGTTATTTTATACTACTGTATTTATAGATTAGAAAGTGGGGATAATATAGATGTCCAGTACAAGTGCTATTTCATCTACATTTGTAGAGTGATATGCCTATTTCTCTGCCTGTATTAGAAAGTACACAGATTAGTATGTGATGTGAGCCCTGCTAGGGACTAGAAAACAAGACTGAGATTTCATGTTTCAGAACAACACACTGAATTAAATGAACTTCAAGGGGCACACATGTAACTAAAATAAAATGTAAAAATGTTTTCATGTACCCTCATGCCTCAAGGCTCTAGCAAGCAGTATTTTAGGATAAAAAATAGTTAACTAAGTGGATTGTGGTGAAAGTGATAATATTTGGCATATTATTAATGACAACAATCCCTCCTATTGGCATAATCAAAAGTCAAAATAAAGGAGAAATCTGAAACATTAGTTGTGTTTTTTTTTTAATTGCATATAATTCTTCTTTTATGTAAATAAGCCAAGTTATAAAAGTATAAATCAAGTATATGCGCATAAACTCATTTCTTTTTTTATATTCTAAACCTGGCGAGTGTATTCTTGTTTATTTGGAACTGTATTGGTGGTACTCTGGAGTTATAACATTGGGACTTTAGAACGCCCCAGTAGATGAGTGAATTACAGTTATGAGTGTGCCAATCATACTGTGGACTAAAAATAGATTCCACAGGCTCGGCACTCGATTCCAGTGACTACAATAGGTAAATAATTGCGGCTTTCTCACATTATATGTATATAGATGAAGAGGAGGTCTGGAGAGTAGATAGACAGACAGACAAACAGACCATACTTGCTGATATCCTGGCTGCCCCTTCCGGGAGGGAGCAGCCAGGTCGGCTTAGCAGGGGGGAGCGGCAAAGGGGGCTGCGGTCGGTCATTACATGCCATTTAGGGGCGAGGCCAGGGGCGAAGTCACATACTCGCGTCATTTTGTCCCACCTCCACTACACAATGCCGAGATTTACGGCATTGTGAAGCAGGTGGAGGGGTCATGATGACGCGATTCAGCGATAATCGCGTCATCAGCCCCCCCCAGCTGCAGGTGATTGGGTAGGTATTGCGGGGGGGACTGGAGGGTCCGGGAGGCATGTCTACTTTTTCAGAGGGCCGGGAGCAGCCCCCGATTTTTGGGAGGCTCCAGACCAGATCGGGAGAGTAGGCATGTATGAGACAGACCGACCGATCAATCTGGGGTAATGGACATAGAGGAAGTGTAATACTGTACAAAAGGCATACAGTATTCTCATCATAGAGAGCAATAAATATCTGGGGGCTGTCAGAAGTCTAACCTTATACTGAAATGTTAGCTGTAATTGCTGAATTCACTAAAAGCACCCTTTTGCCTGAAAGATGTTATGTTATTTGAAAACACATTGGAGCCTATTGATTTTATTCAGAATTTTAGTGCAGTTGGCAAGAGAAAATCTAGCTGCAATTCACAATGTGTTTCAATTAAATTTTGAAACAATGTATCACTGTGGCAGAGTCAGGCGCAAAAATCAGCTGTTCCGGCAAATCAGCACCTTTTGCTGTCTCAGCAGTGTTCCGCAAATGTGAAAACTTCCTATGCTGTCCCTCCATGCGCGCAAGCGCCAAATGAGTTTTGGACTGCGGACCTGTTTCAGCAAGGAACGCAGTTGCTAATACACACATAAGCGGTCGATTAATTTGCACTGCGCATGCATATCTATCGCAGTGCACGTGCGCGAACTAGCAAATGCCATGGGAACTGCATTTGCAGAGGCTACGTAGACCCAGAGCAGAGTGATTGACAGGAAGTGCTGTTTGTGGATGGTGACGGGGGGGAGGGGGAGTTCGGGCGAACGCAGACGTGCCAGTGCGTTTCAACGCCATTGCAGGGGCGTGCATACATTTCCACTGCATGGCCATAACCAGCTATAGCACTGATAGCGTGCGTGGTTATTGGGAATTTCTGAGTAAGGTCAGGGCTTGTGCAAGTGTGCATAAGGGCCCGATGTTACCGATTGTTTCACTATATTGTCCTAGTATATGGATGTGAGTAAGGGGAAGTGGGCATCCTTATGTCTGGCTGCGATCATAACGTGAATGCAAACATTTACATAGCATCTCTGATATTAGCAACTGCGGAGCGTGCGTATAATCAGAATAGCGATCCATACTGAACCAGGGCCAGTATCATTAAATCTCATTCAATTACCCACTTTAATAATACATGGATTTCAGGATGAGTGATGAGCAGATATATGGGGCCCTCCGCATGTTGATGGGTGAACGTGGCACTGTAGTCTCATTCCCTACAACTGATCCCCACATGTTTCTAACATACGTGTATTGTACAGACAGCAATATAGTAAATAATCCTTTGCACATGACATAATGTAATATCTATTCTCCACAATGCTGCTCTGTCCAGCACATTGAGAGCAGGTGGGCATTGTATTTGGTTTGCCTGTATCAGTGTAGAGTCTTTTCTGAGAAATAAAACTTAGTAAGCCCTCATGCGTCACCTCTCCAGGGTCCGCTCCCACACTCTATTCTCTGCAAGCCCTGCCGCCCTGGCAGCCAGTGACTAGGGCAGTGTCCCTGATCCAGCTGGGACTGCGGTGTGAAACTGATGCAGTCAGGGAAGTGAAGTAATATTGGAGATTTTTGCATGTTTTTGGTAAATATATCCTAACAAAAATAATTATATTAACATCATATGGTCAATTGTGTATCTGATAGTTACTGCTCTCTAAAATCATGAAATTGTTTTGTTGATACTTAAAAAAACTGGACTTGGCCAAAACAAAATGTGGTACAGATATCCGCCTGGACAGAAAGCTCATATTTTGTGGGGGCAAGGATTACCTCAACTTGTGAGAATAAGTGCTTCATGGGCTGCAACTACAACTACATTTCACTGAAGAGGCCGCCACCATTAGGCCAGGGCCCGAACACCCAACCCACCAACAACTGCCGCCTGGTAAATAAAATATCTGAATCTCCTTAATAAATAAACCAGCTTTTCTCCATGATGATTCCCAGTAAATACACCTCTATACATAGGGTCTGATTCTGATGTGGATGGATTCGTCTTTGGACACAACAGCGATGCTAACATATGCAAAAGCAGTAGGAGGCGTCTATAGTAGAACGATGCCTCCTGCATGCTTCTGTGATCCGCACCTACATCCGAGGACAGGGCACCACAAGGCAGGGGGCTCTGGGCCTGATTCAGACCCGCTCGCAAGCGCATAGCGCTCGCAAGCGGGTCGATGGTGGCCCAGTGCGCACACGTGGTGTGCGCACTGTGCGTGCGCGAGCCCCGGAGCGATCGCAAAAAAGCACTCGCTCCGTAGCTCACTACAAAAGGGGCGGCTGTCAATGTTGATCGACAGCTCGCCCCGTTTTGTAGGTGTGGCAGGTGGTGGCTTCACAAACGGAGGCGTTCCCAAGCGAACGCCTGCCGTTTGTGGGCGCCCCCACTGACATCACCAGTGATCTCCGTGGGAGAGCTTCTGGCTCTATTAGAGCCGGAAGCTCTCAAGCTTATCATCGCAATCCCGATGGTCGCAATAGCTGTCGGTGGTCCACTCCAAAAAAAAAACGCCCTGATTCAGAGCGAGCGCTCTTTCAGAGCGTCCGTCTCTGAATCAGGCCCTCTGTTCAGGCCGTCATTTTTTTTGTTTGAATCATTCTCACTTAGAGTTTCCACTTCTTTTATCTTCGGCATCTCCCGGCCAGCCCTATCTCCTCCCTGGCCGACTCCCCTTCCATCTGGCCCTTACCCATAAGGCCATGTCCCTTTTTCGGGCACACCTATTATGTCCCTATTTGAAAACAGTGGGGGAGGGGGGTGTCAATGCTCTTTCTGGCCCAGGGCACCAAAACGTCTAGTTACAGCTCTGCATCTGAGCAACCCGCAGGTTACAGAGGATGGCCAGTGGTTTCATGCTGCCAGGGGCCAGGAAGTCATTGGCCTTGGCACTCCCACAAAATGGAGGCAACACATCTTTGTTGTGGGGATGAACCCGGCCGCCGTCCCTTCCCTGCCCCCAAACGGCTGCAACCTGTCCATCAGGCTGTCGCTCAGAGGGCATTACGAGTGATCACGCAGGACCTGCTCTACACATGCGCAGAACTTGCCCTGCACATGCACGGACGCCCCACCATCAGATTTATACGTATATCATCAGATTTGCGTCCAAATCCAAATCAGGCCCATAGTGTATTATTTTTAAATACATTTTAATTTAAAAAAAGTAATGTAAAAGGCGTTCAGGATGGGCTGAAACATCCGGATAGTTCATGTAGATTAGGGATGCAGATATGCCAAGGTAAAAAAACACTGATTCAAAACCCAAAAATGTTATCATAGTGTTGGCCAGCACAGGTGAGAGAGGTTATCTGCATATTAAACTATCCCTATGCATTTAGTGTAACTAAGACTTCATCAGGGAAATATCTTTATCCTCTTATTTCCTATATGCAGTTTGTATTACTTTTTTAATTTAAACATTTTCTGTTTAAAAAAATATACTATGTGGACATTACCACAGACATTTATGTATCTGGTAAAGAAAAAGATGTTATGAGCAACCTCGGACAGAGATGAACCAAGCCCTTTCATATATGCATTAACATATCAAAGTGCATCAGGACAGCGGTAAGTAATAATTATGATTGAAGCAGGAATAATTCCTTGTTAATGGCAATTCCAGCAGTTGCAAAAAGAATAAAAAATCCAGATGCAGGCATGTATATTCAGTGCTATTCATATGCAGTTGCTTAGTAACTGCCAGTGCCTCAGAGTGGGGAATGCTTGTGAACAAGCTGCAGACAGTAATAGTGCATAAAAGACTTGTGTCAGGATTGGTAGTTAGGTGCTGTCATTTCACAAGTTGTAGCATCTTTTAAATAAGTATTATCACTTTGTATACAAGGTTGTCCTGATACATTGATATCAGCTGATATAGTGACCCCTGGGTGATATTGGGCCTAATCTACAGATTTATGTAAATTCTATATTTATGTCATCTCTAATCTTTGCAGATCCAGGTACTGTGCATGTGCAGATCTATTTCTGCTACATCAGTCGCAGTGCCCCAAACTTGCTGAACGACTGGCATGCTGCTGTCGTTAGGTGACGACGGGTAGCGCCACAGAAAATGGGTGGGTGTCGGAACCATTTTCTGGGCATGTTGAAGCCAGTGGCTGTGTCCTTGGCAGCGTGATTTAGCGGGACATCTTGAGTAACCTGAAAGTTACTCAGTTGTCAAATGTTCATGCAGTTGATCTGTAGCTGGGTCTTCGGATATGGCAGCAGATCAGAGAAGCCGGCAGGGGGCGTCTTTTTATACAAGATGCCTCCTGCTACATTTACATATTGTCGCACAGCCGCTGCCTACAAAGATGCCACAATAGCGTCCATCTCTGAATCAGCTCCATAACTGGCTAACCAGGAGACTCAAACAAACCTTAACTTTTCATAGGAAAACTTTGTATCAATGCATTTGTACATTGGATAGAATCATAGTGGAGACCACTGCAGCCTTCCATAAATTGGTTTATTACAGACCATAGTTTTTTAGAGACAGTATTGCTTGCTGAATGCCTATAAATCTGTAATTTGTAGGCTTCCAAGTCTTAAATGACTAAACCTCATCAGAGCGGATGTAGGCTTGTTGCTCTTGCATAGACAGGATAAAACATACCAGTGGAATTACCTTGTCAAGCACATGTATAATGCTCCTTATGGAATAGTTCTATAAAGGCACACATAAGTTAGACTTACAGTAGCTTTATGTTGATGCGATATCAACATAGGGTTATTAGCTTGATAAGTACTAATGAAATTTACATGAATCCACTTTACATTTGATTTCTTTATATTCATTAATGCTTAGTCCAAAGGCACTATGCTATTATTTAATATATATTCCACATTATATCAATAAATCAGCAATCTATATAATAACTCTCTAAGGACTGTCCCATTTACAACGTGCATTCATAGAGAGAGACAAAGAGCAGGAGACGGAGCAGAAAAGATGTGGTGACGTGGGGGGGACAGACTCAGGTGTGACCCAGCATATGACTGGTCCCTTTACTAGTATAGTAGTAGCTCCACAAACCCTGTAATACTTAATTAGTCCTCACATGCAATAACTACCCCAGCATTTTTCAACCATTGTGCCACGAGCTGTTGTCAAGTGTGCCGGGGTGGTCAGCTCAGCACACTTGTACTGCAGTGTGTTTTATTCCTGTGGAGGCCAATGTAGTGTGTTTTATTCCTGTGGAGGCCAATGTAGTGTGTTTTATTCCTGTGCAGGCCAATGCAGTGTGTTTTATTCCTGTGGAGGCCAATGTAGTGTGTTTTATTCCTGTGCAGGCCAATGCAATGTGTTTTATTCCTGTGGAGGCCAATGTAGTGTGTTTTATTCCTGTGGAGGCCAATGTAGTGTGTTTTATTCCTGTGGAGGCCAATGTAGTGTGTTTTATTCCTGTGCAGGCCAATGCAGTGTGTTTTATTCCTGTGGAGGCCAATGTAGTGTGTTTTATTCCTGTGCAGGCCAATGCAGTGTGTTTTATTCCTGTGGAGGCCAATGTAGTGTGTTTTATTCCTGTGGAGGCCAATGTGTGTGTATTTTTTTATGTGGAAGCCAATGTAGTATGTTTTTTCATTGGTCACGCATACCGCATAGCCGGATAGTGTGCCTTGGCAATTTTCAAATCTTGTGCAGTGTGCCTCGAGTTGAAAAGGTTGAAAATCACTGAGCTACCCCATAACACTAATACCCCCACTTTTAAAAGAGCCCAGATAACATAATACACCATAAATGCCCCCATAAAATATAATATAATCCCACCACGACAATATAACAATAATAACCCCCCACTATCCTCCGCATAGCATTTATACTGCTTCCATACAGACCAGCACCCACATGACAGTAATAGTTACACACTTACTAGCCCCGAGAAGCTTAACATGTCTTTCGCACAAGGACCCATATTGTCACGCTCTCTCCGGTGTCTGTCCAGGCTAGCACTGAGGTCCGCTCGCACTGTGCATCACTCCCGGATAGCATAGGAGTCCACTCACACTGCACATTACTCCCAGTTGCCGCAGAGGCCTGTCTGTGCTGCTCCTGCCCAGTCTGCTCAGTGTCCTGTCACTGAGCATGGAGATGGCTCTCAGCAGCCCCTTGCTCACAGCGTGTCTTCCCAGCATGATGGCACACAGGCTGCACGCCAGAGTTCTCTCCTAAACCACAGTTTAGGTGCAGCCATGTTGGACTCTATCACCTGACACTCTTCCTCCACAGAACTCCCAGACGAGCTGATTGCAGTATCCAATCCCTGGGGATCCTCCCCTCTAAACTCCATTTCCTGACTGGCCTTTGTTGCCGGTACAACATCGCTTCTTGCTGAAGTTACAGCTCTGTGGTGAGCTGCCAGCTGTACTATGTATCTGTACGGTCCCAGGGCCTGATTCATCATGGATCACTATTGCGATCGCAGCTCCGTAATCGCACACAGGTCTGCTGCAAAATATACTAATGATTGGTATTGCAATGCCATTGCACTACCAGCATAGAGACGCCCACTGTCTCCCACAACTACTATCTCACATCCGCAATACTTTGCAAACCTTCATAAACATCGGTAGCATCAAGTACCATCGGTCCCCCATGCAGAATTACAGCAGCCCTGACCGCAGTGAGTACTCAAGTTGCGTATGCAATTGCAATAGATAATTTTTGAACGCCCATGCAACAGCGTTGAGACAGTCAGGCATGCCTGCACTTCTCCAACCACCCCCCCATCACCACCCCCAAATGCTCACTAACTGTCAATCACTCTGTGATGGCTCTGCGTTGTCTCCAGGATCTCAGTGCGATCGCAGTGGTGCCTTTGCGCACAGCGATGCATGCACAGTACGCAACAATCTGTACTGTTCTAGTTGCAATCCTTAATGAATCAGGCCCCCAGTCCATTATATCCAGTTCCTATATCTGGTAAACAAGTCTCCTATACCATCTTGCACACCAGTCTGGTTTTACCATTGAGACTTGTTCCTGCAGTCACCATCGGTTCCAGATGATACCTCCAACCATCGGTCTCATCCGATGCTTTCAACATTGGACTCATATCAATTAAGTTCTTCAATTCATCAACATCGGTCTCAACCTATCAAGTTTATCAATTCATCAACATTGGACTATTATCAATTAAGTTATTCAATTCTTCAACATCAGTCTCAAACCGATCAAATTAATCAATTCTTCAACATCGGATTCAAATCCATCAAGTTCTTCAATTCATTAACATTGGCCTCAAACTGATCCAGCTCTCAATCCAGCATCATCGGTCCCAATCCGATTCCATTCAGTATTATATATTCAGGTCCATTCCAACCTGCTGTTCAATAAAGACTTTGTATTCCTGTTCTCGCCTTTGGGCCCATCATCCACTGCCGTATCTCTACCTTCTCACATCTATGCATGAGGAGGTCCTAAGTTCTCAAACCACCTAAATTTGTTCACACATCTCTAATCTCTTCTTCTGCCTCCCATGCCTTTTCCAACCCTCAGGCGTGACACATATAACATTGAAACCCATCCACAGTCCCGCACATATGTACCAGTCACTACAGGAGGGGAAAATATGGCCTGAGAGAAATGTAGCTCATTGTCAACTAATACTATCAGTTGACAATGGCGAATTTTACCTAGGGGCTGTAGCCCCCCAAAAGTAAAATCCACCACAACCCCTAGCCTCCTAGTCGATGCACTGGCCTGCTAGTTACACACTGGACTGTTGGTCCCAGGAGGAGGAGTTTTCTCCTTCTGGGACTGTCGGTTCGGATTTCCGTTAGCAGAAAGCTCTTCTGTGTTGAGTACTAGCCCTACCTGGCTTCTAGGGACTGCAGCCAATGCAGACTCTAGAAGCTGGGTTTTGTTGAATGCGCATACCCCTACATTCCTGTTGCCTGTTAGATTGTTCACGCATGCGCAATGGATGCACCCAACTGTCGCCCAAAAATAATAGCAGCCAGGCAGCCCACCTTTCTCCATAAGGAAGGAGCCGCCACTAATAGCATTATATTTCTGTAAATCTGCATTGGTAGGAGTTAATG
Organism: Taudactylus pleione; assembly: GCA_031769625.1. NCBI lineage: Eukaryota > Metazoa > Chordata > Amphibia > Anura > Myobatrachidae > Taudactylus > Taudactylus pleione. Next base: position 15,137,582 of record JAUIMM010000005.1, on the reverse strand, counting down.
TTCCATCTACACTGAGCAAACTAGAACTGGAAGAGATAAATATAATCTAATGCATTGGTAGTTTCATGTTTAAATCTTTGCTGCGGCACTCATTGGACTTTGTAATCCATAAAGAATTGGTGAAGTATACCTACAGCAACTTGCAGTCAATGAGCCGTATACAATTAGAGCGGACCCACGATACTTTTTCACCTCCCCGGACTTTCCTCCTACTTCGCCTGTTTTGCAGGCGGAGAAGAATCACGTGCGTGCCGGCGTATCGCCGTATTCAATTTGAAAGTAGGCAAAAACGGGACCCGGCAAAACTTCAACAGGCGGAAAGTACTGTCAGATTTGGGGAAATCAGCCTAAAACCCCCCAAATGATGCTCTGACATGGGGGTTAGCTATGGTACCCCCCGATTTGGCTTGCTGAAGGTATTTTGTGTTTTTAAACAGGCTCAATAGCTGCTAAATAGCGTTTTTGTATAAGTGGTGCAGAATAGTATTCAGGAGGTTTTTTTGCAGAAAATAACTTATCCCAGCAAATTTGGGGTACTTGAAAATGGGGGCCAGCATATTTAAAAGTTGCTAAAGTTGAAAAAATCGTGAAAAATCCACCTGCTGCAAGCACCTGCAATCAAAAAAACACATGGGCCATACTTGGGGACCCCCCCAGAGTCAAGTTCGCTAGTTTTTAACTTTGTACCCCAACATTTTCTTTTCGTCCCCAAATTCAAAGTCATTTTTGAGTTCTTCTTAAGTGTTTTTTTTTTTTTTTCAATTTACACAGTTTACCTTTGGGGGACTGTCTGAAGGCTGCATGGGGGTTCCCGCAACATTGCACCCCAAAACCCCAATTCTGCACTTTTTTCCGCCTCCTATTCATAGGCGAAACTTTTCCGCCTAATACATTGCATTGACTTTCCGCCTAGGTGAAAAGTCTTCCAAATAGAATACGGAGTAAAATCAAAACAGGCAAAAATTACGTCATCTGAGAAAAGTTTCCACCAAAAAACATGCGAAAACGGCTTTTCGCTCCAAATTGAATAAGGCTAAATGTTTCAGTCTATTTACAAGACTTTCATCCGATATATATATATATATATATATATATATATATATAAAGTTACAGATGATCTATTCTGCTTGTTTATAATACCCAATGTAAAATATTACTGTTACATTTTTACTATTACAAGTAGCTGTAATGACTGGAATATTGAATTATACATTCTGCATAGCAATGTGAAACATTTAATAACTGGCCTAGTGATATTTACCTTAGTATAATAAATAACGGTCCTCTCAGGATATGATAAATAGAGGTTCTTCCCACTCCTAAAATCTGTCTTTTTAATGGAAGATAGTTTATGACTGCAGCCAAAGTGATAAATGGAAATAAAGAAATAGAGGTGTGATCATCTAATTAATGAGTTATTCATCAAACTTACTCAGTTACCAACGACAGCACTGCAAAAATCACTGCTGACATTACAGGCATTGACACAATGGGCCTGATTTAGAGTTGATATGCTAATGTATCAGCCATCAGAATTTATATTAAGACGCCCACCGGAGCCCTCGTATCTGCCCGCAACTGTCTACACAAATGCAGCATCGGATATAGATCCTCAAAACATCGACTCCTGGATTGAGTCTATGGTCACTCAGACTAACCGGAGTAAATGAGATGCTGGTACACGCCCAGGAAACAGCCCGACACGCCCGTGTTTTTTCCGGAACTCCCTGTAACCATACACATAATGGTCTCTTCCTGTCAAACAATTGCGAGTGAATCCTCACAGCGAACGCGATCGCAATTCATTTGCACCGCATGCGCAATGTGGCTGTGATGCATGCACAAACCACCGATAATCACTCATCTGTGTGAACACCGGAATAGCGTTGAAATCTGAATCAGGCCCTATGTATATTAAAATTACCCTTAGTTTGTATCGTCTACCATTTAATATCATATTGTCATCATTGTCAGGCTTAGGGAATGATATGATCCCCACTACTTAAACTCTTAAACTGTAATGTGATCTTTGTGCACATGAGTAATGAGCCTGGAAACTATGGGGCTGACTTGATTATTGGGAATCTGCACGTGCGCAGGACCCATTCTGCAAGTGTGCAGAATGGATCCTGCGTAATCGCACGTAGTCCCTTCGATGCCTCCAATGCTTCTGATTGACAGACAGAGGCATTTAAGGGGCGGTGTGGGGGCAAGGGCAGCTGACGTTCCCGGAAAAGGGGGCTTGTCTTCCCCATTTTCCGGGAGTGGCGCAGTTTTCTGGCCTCACAAGCCAGCCAGCCTGAGTAAGCTGAGACTTAGAGCCTGATTCAGCACAAATCGCAAGTCTGCATACGCACGCACCAGGCTGCTGCAAAAATATGCTAATGAATGCGATTGTAATGCCACTATAGCACAAGAGCCAGATGCCCAGCACTACATAAAGCCGCCCCCTTTCCTTTACTCACATCCGTAAGAGCTAGTAAAATAGTGAAAACATCGGTAACATCGAGAACCATCGTACCCATACGCACAGTTGTGGTTGACCTAACCTTTCTCACAAACTGCTAAACTTCCTGTACGCAATGAGAGCTCAGGCTACTTATGCCGTCGCAGGGGGCTTAATTATGCATGCCCCTGTAACGGCATTCAAATGCACAGGCACATCTGCGTTTCAATTACCATCCCCCGTCACCACCTACAAACGGGACAATCAATTTCCCCTGGGTCTGCGTATAAACTGCGATTGCTTCCCCGATTGCAGTGACTGGTTCGCGCACGCACACTGCGCATGTGCAGAATGCAACAATCGGACGATTGCTTGCTTATAAGCAACTGTGGGCCTGATTCAGAGCTGCTCATAAGCAGCCGCTCGTTCGTTCCTAGCGATGTTTGCACAACTGCGCATGCGTACGGATCGTAATACGCATGCGCGAACCAGTCAGTGCGGCCGAAAATCGTTTGTTCGCTAAATAGCGAATGCCTGCTATTTTGAGTGACAGGAGGAGGCGTATGTGGGTGGTAACAGGGGAAGGTGCTTGAAAACGGGGAGTGGAGATCCGAACGCAGGCGTGCTTAAAGGTCAAAACGGGCGTTTTAAGTGTGTGCATAATTAATACAGCAGCGTCATTGACCACGTCACTGGGTTATTTTATAGTCAGAACTGGGGGGCGTAGTTTTCCACAAAACGACCGCATGTTTTGTTCGCTCGTTCAGACCTAGAGGCGTGAACAGACCGCAAAGAGCGAACGGTTCATTTGAATAGACACCCCTTTTTTCTGAACGAGCGAGCGCAAATAGCGTCCGGCTCTGAATGAAGCCCTGTGTTCCTTGCTGAATCAGTCCCTTAGTCAGCTGGCTGGTGGCTGAGCACCGTCCACCATCGCAATCAATGGTTGCCATGGTGATCCCAGCACTGCGACCTCGGTCATAGAAAGTGTGTTCATTACAAAATCAGCAGCTTTTACAAAATAACAAATTTCTTTAGTCCGTTTCAATTTGGCTTTTGACCATAATAAAAACAATATTTTAAATCTGCAATGAAATTCAGTGTGGTATAGAGCATGGCAAACACTGGTATGTCACTTCCAGCTTATGTAACAACTGTATACTATATACTATATAGCAGGTATAGAAACACATGCACTAATGTGGTTTTATTCCTGTTTATCAGGAAGATTGCAGTTTGGGCCAATGTCTCCAACTGTAACCACTTTTGCAATATTCTGAGGCATTGCTAGTAACAACTATTTATAATTAATATCAATAATTAACCACTCACAAAATAGTTTTCAATTCTCCCCAAAAACACTATTCCTTATCTGCTGTAAGGGCCAGATTCAGAGATGTACACAATGCCGATATTTATGCAGTAGAGCGTTTATCAGTCGACTGCACATGCACCACGGTCACACTGCGCAGCGCCAAGGTACCTTAGCGATAGCGCTCGCAGTGAGGACGAATTGACAGTTAGAGACCATTTAGGGGGCAATTACTGGGAGTGGCAGTACAAACACAGGCATGTCACAACCGGTTTGGGGGTATGTATCACATACTACTGCGATCCTGTACACAGGACACTTGGGGTCAGTGCTCAGCTCCCGAGGCCATTCTGCAAGACCACATGGTTACTCAAATAGGCCTAAATCAAAGGATCTGCGACCACCGCTGCGTGTTTATACGCACTTGGATCTGCAAAGTCGGCCGTGGGCGTCTCAATACATTTTCTGGCAGCTCCAGCATTAGCATATTTCTGCACAGTAGCTGTGTACAGGATCATAGCAGTGATTGCATCACCGTACATCTCTGAATCAGGCCCTAAATCAACTCCTTCAGACACATTATAGTAGATATCCTGGACATGGCAATTACGGGTAGAATTACTGTCTGTCGGGTTTACAAATGCCTCATTTCATTGGCTTTGACCGATGTAATTTCAAAGGGCAATAGTAATTACTGCTAAGTATTTTGGAGCTGTCATTCACCGAATCAATAGCCAATGTGGCCGCTGTTGCAGGCTTTATTTTCATCTCTCCCCAACTTCATCATATCTTTCTGTCATCTCCCTCTATTCTTCCCGTCTCTCTCTCACATCTCTCCCTATTCTTCCCATCTCCTCCTATTCCTCTCATCTCTCTGTCACATATCTTTTTGTCCCTCCCATCTCTCTCTCCTGTCTTCCCAATTCCTCCCATCTGTCTCTCCCAGGGCAGGATTAAGGCTTGTGGGGGCCCCAACAATCCACACGGAGCCTACCCCCCTCCTCCTCCTTCTCCAAAGCCATACGGAGTCTACTGCTCCATCCTCGGGGGCCTGGCACAAACTTAGGTTTTTCTGGGGGTTTTATATACACACTAACATACACATATACAGTATAAACACAATAACACACATATATACACTCAAACACATATATACACACTAACACATTCATACACATATATACACACTGACATACATACACATGTATACATACACTATAACATTATACATAAATATTTACCCTTTTAATTCAGCACTGTAGCTGCAGGTTGCTAATGGGCATCAATAGGCCCGCCCCCTCATGACGGAATACTGATATTCACTGGAAATTGGGGCGGAGCTTGTGATGTTGGCTCCACCCCCACTGTAGTCAGCCAGGAGTAGGAGGAAATCGTTTTGTCAGGGGGTTGTTTAGAACCCCCCCTGCATGCGCTAGTGGCCCGCAGCTGATTACTCCCCTGACCTGAGGAAGCCGCTCTGCACTGTATGCTGCAGCACTGGTTGTGCTGCTGCATACATTAGAACTCAGAGCTGCAGCAGCTGAGCCCCCATCCGCCAACATGTGTCGCTGGACACCTGTTCTTGGCAGGGACTCACCGACCCTGTGTGGGGGCTCCTCTGCGTGTGGGGGCCCAGGGATGACCCCCCTAAACCGGCCCTGCTTTCTCCCATCTGACCCTTTTCTTCCCATCTCCATCTCTTCCTCCCATCTCTCCCAGCTTTCCCCATTCCACCCATCTCTCTCCCCCATCTCCCCCTTTTCCTTCTATCTCTCTCTGTTTGCCCTATTCCTCCCATCTTTCTCACCCATTTCCCCCTATTCCTCCCCTATATCCTATTCCTCCCATCTCTCTCTCAGCTTCCCCCATTCCACCCATCTATCTCGCCCGATTCCCCTATTCCTCCCATTTCTCCTATTCCTCCCATCCCTCTCCCAGCTTCCCATATTCCAATCAGCTATCTCTCCCATCCACTCCTATTGCTCCCATCTCTCCTATTCCTCCCATCTCTCTCACCCATTTCCCCCTATTCCTCCCATCTCTCTCTCAGCTTCCCCTATTGCCATGCGGGCTCGCCTCCAAATAACATCATGTAGGGGGCATGGCCTTTGTAATTAGACCACGACCCATTTTTGGTCACACGATGTCAGGGTGCACCATAGTGAGCTGGCACAGCCCTGCCCTATTCCACTCATCTATCTCTCCCATCCACCCCTATTCCTCCCATGTCTCTCTCAGCTTCCTCTATTTCACGTACTCTCTCACTCACATCTCCCAATATTCCTCCCATATCTCATATACCACCCATCTCTCTCCCATCTTCTTCTATTCCTTCCATATCTCTATCCCATCCCCCTTTTTCCTCCTATTATCTCTCTCGCTCTCTCTCTCTCTCTCTCTCTCTCTCTCTTCCTCTCCATACTTTTGCATTTTATTGGTAATTATACCAGGTATTCTTTCTGAAATCTCATCTAGATTCTTTCAGAAATAAATTCAGTAATTGCAAATACTTTAAATAAATTCCTTATACTTTTTTCACTATCACCAAAATATATTCAATTAATGCAAATATCTTAATAGCATATATAGCAATATATAGAGATTTCTGTGTGTGTATTATTTATGTGGGTGATAGAGACACCATTGCAAACAACTTTAGCTCAGCATTAAAGACATGTTGTCCTCTATTTTGATTCTAATGACAGCACACTCTAATGCGCTACATACAAATGCACAGTATCACTATCATTACTCTATATTACTCTGCAATTGCAACCACAAACTGTGTATGCTGTAATCAAGACACATTTCTGCATACAAAACAAGTCTCAATATTAACACATGCTGTAACATTATCACACAGTAAAACCATGCTATAGTATGCGGGAGGTAGTTATTATACCTACCATCATCCCAATGGCTGCCGAAATCCTGGCGCCAGAATCACTAATCATGAACACAAGACCAGAGCCGGAAAACAAAATCCTGGCACTCACTAATCATGAACAGAAGACCTGCGCCGAAAACCCGACATCAGTGGAGATGCCGACGCCGGAATCCCGACAGCCGACATCCCAATCGTAAGTATAGCGGGTGCCGTTAGCTGTTAACAGTGGGGGGGTGGGGTTAGTTTTAGGCACCCCGAGGGGTTTAGGGTTAGGCTGCAGAAGGGAGGAGGTTAGGGATAGGCTGCGGACAGTGTGGGTTAGGGTCCACCGGGAGGGGTTGGGCACTAAGGGGGGAGAGTTGGATTTAGGCACTAAACGAGTTAGGGTTTGGATGCAGATATGGAGGGTTAGGGTTAGAGAGTTAAGGGGAGAGGGTTAGGATACTTACCTAACTCCTGTCAGGATACCGAGCATCACGATGCCACTGTCAGCCTTTTGTATCCCATACCCAACCAATAGTATGCAATATTCACGGTCGGATTTATTCTCCCGGAAGTTGTGGGAGGCTCCTGAATTTTCAGCTCCATATGGACGTGGCGGGGCTAAGTGATGCGAGAATGTGCAACTTACCCCCTCCCTCTCCTTGCGCTCCCACAATTCGCGGCCTAATGACATCTGAACCCAGCCCCTCCCCAAAGTGGCTAGCTGTGTCTGCTCTACAGGCAAACTCCATCCCACAACTGCCCAACCCCCCTCACCATCTGTCCCGCCCTCCTTCACTCAGTCTTGCCTCCACTCCTGGCAGCACGCAGGTCCTCTCCTCCTCTTGGTATGCACGCTCTTGCTCCCACTGTAAGGATGGCCATCGGTGGGGTGTCTATCGATGGTTACCTTCGATGGGCCCATCAGTGATTACCAGCGATGGCACAAAACCATTGATGGTGAACCATCAATGGTTTGCACCTCCTCAATGGCCACCTCTGCTGCAGGCACCACGGGCCAATAAAAAAATGGGACGGGGGTTAGGGGCACCAGGGGCGCAGCTAAGATCTGTCCTGACATGAAGAAGAAAAACATCGGCTCCCACTCGGCGCTATCGATGGCAAAACTAGTAAACATCAGTCACCAATCATTAATGTTTTGAAAACATCGATAGTTGATGGCCATTCCTTTCCCACTGTGCAAGCATGTTGGAGACGGGACAGACCTTACACAGCTATTATATAGATGCATAGCAGTAAATTGTGCTTAGGACCAGAAGAGATGTGTGAGAAGTTGCAGATTTGCTTCTAAGCATTCTTAGCATAAAAACTACTGAGACTGCAGTAGACAAGAAAGAAACTGCAGGCGTTCTACCAACCACTGTTTCAGTGGAAGAAACAACTAGCAAGTTGGATCAAATATTTTAGCAGGTTCAATACATTGATAGTCTCCAATTGTTACAAACTAATATAAGAAGAGATTGCACTACAGATTCTCTATTACTTGAATAAACGGTACAATAGCTATTTGTTTAGAAAATAACAGCATATAGCCACTTCTTCAATCACTGAGAAAATTATAGAACACTGGGGATTAAACATTCCAATCAATTATAATGTGGACTCTTGAAGCTCCACAAGAGGACATTGATTATACCTAATAGTATATTTTTGATTCATAAATAAACATTTGGAATTATCAATAGATCATTATCCTTTAGTAATACGAAGACGGTCACCTCAAGATATCTTTATTAATAATGAATACATTATATTACATCATATTCATATGGATTGGACAACAACATATATTATTTAAAATGTAATATTATAGGACAATTTAATTGCAAGCAAGAGATAGTTCTCTGACTCATATACAAGCCAATATTAATCTGATTTGCCTCAACACTAACACCAACTATAAGGCATTATTTTGACTTCAATCAACAAGTAGGCAGAGATTGCCCGAGTCAGACGCCGCACCGCCCTCTCCTCCCTGTCAGCTGAGGAGCCCAGCACACGCTGCTGTGCGCTGGGCTGCAAAAGGAAACTGGTTACTGCAGCAGGGCAGTCTCCTCTGCCTGTGGGGGGAGCAATCATTCTGATCGTGCCCCCCCTCTGGATTTACGCTGGGCTGAGGGGCTCACAGCGCCCCTCTCCATTGCGTGCAGCACTGCTTCACAGGTGCAGTGCTACAACTATATTTTTTTTCATTGTTTTATTTCTTGAGAGGGGCATGGCAGTGCCTCCCATGATTAGGTTTCACCCAGGCCCGGCGTGGCTCTTGGCATCCCAGACTGCTTCTGCAGCTGAATCTTCCCCTGAAATCAATCTGCAGACCAACATTGAAGACCATGTCTAGCAGGGCTGTCATCAGGGAGGGAATGCTGGGACTGGAGTCCCGTTCCCAGGCTGGAGGGGGTCTGCCCACAGTGGCACTGTGTGACTGCAATCAATCCCCCCTGCTGTTTGTAATCTCTGTATGCTAAGCTTTGCCAGGATCAGATATTGTGGATTTATTGATTAATCTGTCTGCCACAGTCTAAATGTGTTGAGTGCTGAGCTGCTCATGAGAGTGTCCCAAGTTTATGAGATGGTGTGATAGTGTGTGGCCCTGATAAAGTTGAAACCTAGGAAAAAAACTCATCCTGGCCAAAGTACACCAACATAACAAATTTGGTGGATGTAGGTACAAAACTTTGGCCATTGCATAAAAGACAAACACACAGACACATAGACACACTTTCTCACTTATTATGCAGTATATATATAAATCAGTAAACCTCATTTAGGCAACCATCTTTTTTTTCTTTGTGATAATCGGTAATTTGAGTTTTTTTGGTGGCACCTAATCACAAGGAGGTAATGTAAAGCTAGTCATGTGGTTGATGCAGTTGGAGTTTTCTATTGCCATATAGGGGTATATTTAGTAAGTGTCGGTTTTGGGTTTTCCATTGGTTTTCCAAGCCATTGATTTATTAGAGGCAAACCATCTGGAATCCACCAAAAACACAGACCTTAGATATTGAACATCGGGTCCCCATCAATGTTTCTTTCATTAGAAGTATAGAAACCACTGATTTACTAAGCATAAGTATAAATTTAGACTGTTAACTGAGGAACGGGTTTGTGTGTCAAAACTCATTCTATTAGTGAAAATTTAATTATAATGCATATAAAAATGGACACAATCATCTGCAACAGTATGGGTGGATATATCTGGCTATGCAATGCTCACCACTTATGAGTCATGCAGCACTCCGCCACCTGACTAGAAGGAACCATGAAGCAGAAACAAAGGAGCATTAGCAGCTTCCTGAGGCACCACAGAGTTTATGCAGGCCTAAGTTATTTCATAGGTGGTTTAACCTCAATGCTGTGACTGATCGCACCAGTTTAAGCCAGTCATGATTAGGTCTGTGGCTGTATTAGGCCTGTACAAGCTGCTGTGTGCTCTGCATTTTTTACCACTGGTTCCTTCTTTTCAGTCAGTAACCTCTAGAGTGGTGGGCATCAGTCAACCTACGTACTATTACAATCTCTCCCAGGTGTTGACCGCCCTGAAGACCCTCTCCTACTCCTCAATCTGCTTCCTCCTCTAAGAGTTACAGTGGCATTAGCTAAGGGTGGCTTTCTATAGTCTTGCAGGCATACATGTCACTTGTTACTGTATTATTGTCTCTTGTTAATATATTATGACAAACTTTAATCTAGGACAATAGAACAGAAAAAAACTGAAGACAACTTACAGAGCTCACACCGAAACAATAAGAAACCCTTTCAAACTCCAAGCAACATTCTCTACTACCATCAGCTACCACACTACAGCCTATCAATGGTTGTCAGCAGTTTGTGGCATTTTATAAGGGGTTTGTGATTTTTAAATAGCATGTGGTATGTTTAAACCAATAGAACAGTAAAAGGAATTGTTCATCGGTTTCTGTTTGTTTGTGTTGGATCTTAATTGGATTCCTTCATATTTACTGGTTCGCTTGAGGGAGGCTTTTATTGGGAAACAGTGAACTGATGGAGATTTTAGACTACAAAAACTGATGGGCATCGACAACAAATTTCTGTTCGTGGTCAAAAATGATAATTAGAAATTACACATTTTGTAGACATTAAACCGCCGTTGATGTCCATCAGTTTTCGAGTGACTACAAAACAGATACATAGTAAATGTATCCCTTAGTTTTCTGCATAGGATACACATGTAAGTTCAGATATTCTACATTTGTCCAATTCTTGATTCCAACAGTGATTAATTGTCCCCCTTCCATTATTTCTGAAGGTTTTTGATTTTATTCCAAATGTTCATTTCTTTTTGGAAATTTCAAATCAGATTTTGCCACTTATAGCAAGTGTTACGGACAGACTTCATATTGTTTCACCCATTATGTGTCTTCAGGATCTCTATACTGCCTTATCTTTTACATTATCATAAACTTCCTCCAAAGTGACCTTGTATCTGGGAAAATCTGATTTTTATTTTTTTTTATTTTTTATATTCCCTGTCTGCTTTACCAATATCCCCCTTACTGTACTTCATTCCCAGTGATCTGTGTATCAACTAGGGAGGAGAAATCTATGAATCATTGTTCTAGGTGATCTGCGGTGAAATATGAGTATACATAATACATTTATGTCAAGGCTATATTTATGAAGCAGTGACTTCTCAGCGAGTTTGAAGTGAAAATTTAGAGCAGCACTAAAATTAAGTGTAAAACCTGGCATGCTTTGCCCTTAATGTTAGTGCAGATTTACATTTTCACTTGAATCCTGCCAAGAAGTGGTAACTTACAAAAGCCTCCGCTTTTTTTTTCCAGAATGCACACTATTTGGCGGCTTTACCCATTTAGTATATTGGTGATAGCAAACCCCATTGTAGACCAGTTTTAAACACAAGACCTAAAAAATGTTTTAAAACAACTTTAAATTGTTTTTTTTTCTGTCTATGATAAACAGGAAGACCTGGACAACCGTGCTAGAAACATCTTAGAATCAAGGGTATGCCAGAATTAATGTTCTCCATCATGCTCACAGGGAGCTTTGTCCCAAATCAAGCCCAGTCCTGAGATGAGATTATTTTCCTTCAATTCTACACTGCTAAGGAATCCATCCTGCAGCCTGCCCAGAAATCCCAAACTCTAATGTATGAAGGCTGTACCATCCAATTATTTCAGGATGTCTCCTCCACCAACCTGGCCAGTAGATGGCAACTTCATCCAGTGCCCCCAGAGAAAACTAAGGGCCTGATTCAGCAAGGATCACTGATGCGATAGCGGCAGCAAGCACATATGCAATTCTGCTGCAGAATTCTGCCAATGACTGCGATTGCAATGCCACAGCAGCACAACATAAAGACTCCCACTTCCCTTTACTCACATCCATAATACCTTGCAAGTCTGTGAAAACATCGATAACATTACCATCTGAGCCTCACGCACAATTAAAGCAGGTCCGACCTCACTCACAAGCTGCTAAACTTCCTGCCGGTAGGTAGATCTCAGGCTTTGTATGTTATCACAGGGGTTTAATTATGCATGCCCCTGTAATGGCATTCAAATGCACTGGCACGCCTGCGTACCTGCGATCCCCCCATCACCGCCCACAAACGGTACTTCCTGTCAATCACTCTGCGATGGGTCTGTGTACCCACTGCGATCACAGTCCCGATCGCAGTGAATCATTTGCGTAAACTTTGATGCATGCGCGGTGCGTAACAATCGGCCGACTGTGTGTGCAATCGCATCTGCGATCCTTGCTGAATCAGGCCTAAAGTCCGATATTGATGCCGATTGCCTTTCCGCATCCTCCTTTGTCACCAGAATCCACAACTTTCTCCTTCCTCTTTATTTTCATCTGCTTCACAGAATTGGTCTCACAACTTTGTACCTTCTGATGCTGCCCAGTCTTTGGCCAATGCACTGGGAGCATACGCCTGCAAATTCAGAGACCTTCATGACCTCAGACCACTGATTTTCCTGGATTTTCTTCCCTGTGTTTGCTTTAACACTCTCCCTGGTTCTTTAATGGCTTCATTGGTCTTCCTCCTTTTGCCCTGTCTGGACTCCCTGTGATCTGTTGGCACCTCCACCACTCCGTTATGTTTTGCTTATTATTTACAATGGCTTCACTGTGGACTCTGCAGATTCCTTGCCTCTTCACCTTCATCCCTTCATAAAAACTCTTCTCTCTGTGTTTGGAACTGACATGCCTGAAATTGAACTATTATGCCCTGTGTCCAAGTGTAAGAGGGGGGGAGGTCCGGCTGCGGTGCCGGTTAACTCGGACACTTACCTCCTGACTCCCACCCGCTCACCTTCAGGCCGCCAAGGGCGCTCCCGTCGACGGTCCTGGAACACAGGTCGGACGCTGACAGTTGTGAATGGGGTTTCCACTCCAGGCCCTGGAAAAGAACGAGGTGCTGAGGCGGGGTGACCTTCACTGGGATCAGTGGATGGTCATCATTGGCACTTTAGGCCTCAGACTGGCTACACCTACGTGCCAAGCACAAGGGTGTACCCCGAACAAAAGCGCCCGACAGGGAAAAGGGAAGTTGGGTGACACACAACACAAACAGCACACAAAACAATTTACGCTCACCGAAAATAATCTTGTCCCTTTGCTGGACGAGTCCTGATCTCAAACCCTGTAGATGAACACAACAGCAAGAGCCCAGCACAGGGCCCGATACAATAACAGATGCCTTACCACTGCCTACCTTTGATGGGGGCCTGACTGTGGGGGATACAGCAACTTACCAACAGCCTACCTTTAATGGGGGCCTGACTGAAGGGGAAAACGTCCTGGTCCCTGCCCGGTCTACCTTTGATGGGGGCCTGACCGCCTGGCCAATTTCCACAATGCTTCTGGGGCCTTCTGCCCTTGCGTACCTGCGGCCTAGCCTGACTGTTCCTTGTCCAAGGCCTAGCGCTGAATTTCAATGATCACGCCCTATCACCGATAGCAACAACTCCTACGGCCTAGCGCCAACTTAACATGACCCATGGCCTACCGCCGAATTAACATGACCCACGGCCTAGTGCCGAATTAACACGACCCACGGCCAAGTGCCGAATTAACATGACCCACGGCTTAGCGCCGAATTAACATGACCCAAGGCCTAGCACTGAATTAACATGGCCCACGGCCAAGCGCCGAATTAACATGACCCATGGCCTAGCGCCGATCCCTGGTGGTCTAGGGACATATGAGGGACTTACCAGTCCCGGGGCCTTTGGCTGAGATGAGCCTGTACCAGCCTCCGCGTGGTCTTCGCCGGAGGTGGAATAACTTCCGCCACCCCTGGGCTTCCTGCAGTCTTCACCTGGGCAGCAGTGGCCAGGGCTAGCTTTTTTGCATCGCACACTGCTGCCCCAGGGCCTCCGGAGCCTGCTCCGTCCTCACTCCTGGTGGGCGCCGGTCTGCCGCTCTTCGCCCGGTGGGCATCGGCCTGGGTGAGCTCTTTTTCAATGGCCGCCGCCCTGCGGGACTTCCAGGGTCTTCCTTGTGCTGCTCGTGCTTCTTGCTTTGGGGGCTAGTCCTCGCTCAGTCCCGACCTTCGACTCCCTTGTCCCCTCCTCGCGCCAGCTAATTCCAGCCGACGCCAGGGGGCGGGGTGATGACGCGGCAAGCTGCGATTGGCTCGCCGTGGCCATCCTCTGCTGACTGCCGATCTGTGAGCCCTGATTGGTTCACAATCGGCGCCAAATTCAAAGGGGCACGTGCTGATTGGCTGAGTCTGAATCCACCAGGATTCAGACTTGCCATCACGCACATGGAGTAGCGGCGGCAATCCGCCTCTACCTCCACGCATGCTGCGCCGGATGGGGGGCGGGATCACGACCGATCCTGGCCCGCTGCCCGGCTTGCGGATGGGCCCCGCCACACGCTCGAACGGGGCTGGGATCCCTCCCGATCCCACCCCACTCTGATGCCCAGGGCTCCCGCTGCCCCAAGGCACCCCCACCATCCAGGCGTTGATGGTGAGGATGCCTAGTAGCAGGGTGAGTGACCGCACTGGTACACTCAGCCCTGCTACACAAGCAGACATGCAGACTCCATCCAGATTGCCTACTAATCTGTTTTATGCCTATGCTTTCCTTTGTGCTCTCCTCCTCATCCATTTATTCCCCTTTTTTCTGTATCATAGAATACTACAGTACAGCCTGTAGAGACATTGGACCTCATTCAGAGGCGGTTGCCAGGGCATGATCGATCGCAACGAGCGATTTTTTGTCATGTGCGCATGAGTGTAGTCGGCATTGCGCGTGCACAAGCCAGTTCTTGCGAGCTAAATGGAGTTTGTCGTCAGTCACTACTTGGTCGTAGCTCTGATTAACAGATAGTTCCGTTTGTGGGTGGTAACAGGGGAAGGTGCATGTGAACGGGGGCGTGGTGCAGCGAACGCAGGTGTGTCTTTCGTAAAAAGAGAGATTTCAAGGCGTGCATAAATTACTGAGCGGGTCATCGCACACGTCATACCGCAGCCTTTAAGATGCTACTTCTCGTAGTGCTTGAGTGAGCCCAGGGTCTACCTCAAGCACTGCGACTGCAGGCGATGGTTTCTGCCTCTGCCGATGTCTGGAGTCAATTAACAAAGTAACAGGTGTTTGTCATTGCAATGTATAGTAGCAAAGTGGTTGCGTTAATTGGGTTTTTTTCTTTTTAAAAGGACATTACATTTGGTTGGTCTCGGTATGTGATATTTATATTACATTTGTTTGCAAAACCATTTAATATACATTTAATAATCATAATTCCCTTTTTTTGGTTCAAATGCTAAATGCATGTTTTTGTAGATGTTTTTTTTATATTTTTTTAGGTTTGTGGTACTGCACATCCCAGCATGCTTTGTTTTTTTGTTTTTTTAAATAATAAAGCCCATAGCCAGATTCTTAAACCAAACATCAAAAAACACATGCTAAATTTACATTAGAAGAATAGACAAAAAAAACCAAAGCAATTGTACGCTGCTTGCATCCGCATCGAAATAGGCAGAAGAACCATCGAAAGTGCAGATGTGGAAACTTGACTCTGCCAAAAAACCACGATGGTCACATAGCTTAGCACCGACTGTAGTCCTCGCTCACCCCGTCACGAGACTCAGGAGGTGTGTTTTCATTGTGATGGGAGTTTCCTCGCCTACGATGTGCGCTGCGATTTTGTGCTTGATTTGCATTTTCTCGCTCTTTATTGATATGATCGATCACGCCCTAGCGACCGCCTCTGAATGAGGGCATTTGTCTTCCTGTGAATGTCCTGCTGGCTCCAATGGTGTTTCATTTGCAGCTGTTCAGTGGAATTGTTATCTGTTTTTGCTATGATTATCATGTGATTATTTTTATTAATTTATCCCTAAAGCAAAAGACGTTGAGTACTTTTAAGATATAAGAAAAAATTGTTAATGTACGTACAAACTTTCTGGGCCAAATGTAATAGGTAGTCTGTTTTAGTAACAGTACAAACTCGCACTTTCTCGCACTTTTAAAAAGTGCGAGTTTGTACTGAAACTCGCAAATTCAATAGCCTGCGAACTTTTCAGCTCGAGACTACTGCATTTGCGAGTTTAGGCGAGTTTAGGACTATGTAAACTGACACCTTTTAATGCGAGTAGCATTAAAAGGTGTGAGTTTTAGAGAAGCCATCACAGATCAGTGAGATCCGTGATGGCTTCTGTGTGTGTTTTAAAAAAAAAAAAGGTGCACCCCCTCCCCAAAAGCATAACCAGCCCCGGGCTTTATAAAGCCTGTTCTGGTTCTAAAAATACAGGGGCCAAAATGCGTAGGGGGCCCCTGTATATTAAGATCCAGCACAGGGCTTTGTTGAGCTGGTCCTGGTTCTGGAAAATCAGGGGACAAAACGAGTAGGGGTCCCCTGAAAATTCCAGAACCAGCACCGAACTCTTTCTAGCGGGGGGATAATGCCACAGCCAGGGAAAACCTTTCACCGGTTTCCCCGGCCAAAGCATTATCCCTGGTCACTAGTCAGTCCAGGCCAGGGATCCCTGGGTAGTTGGGTACCCCCCAATAAAGGGGTACCCCTCTCCAGGGCACCCCAGGCCTAGACTGATAGTCCGGGGCTATCCCCGGCACCCTATGGCCGTGGGTGCCGGGTTGATAGTGTTAGTGTAAAGTGTAAAATTAAATGGTCCATATTGTCTTTAGTTGTAGAACCACAAGTACCAGCAAACCTCCCCTGCATGCTGGTATTTGGAGAACCACAAATACCAGCATGCGGGGCATTACGGGCCCGCTGGCACTTGTAGTTCCACAACTAAAGAAATACGTAAATAAACAAACATACACCGTGAATGTAAAATTTTATTAAAACATACATGCACACTCACACTCACACATACTCACCTAGTATCCGAAGTAATCCATAGGGGTGTACCTGAAAAAAAAAAACATACTCACCTCTCCTATGCGTAGATCACGTCCACTTGTCCAAGTAAGCAATCCAGGGGTTAAAATTAAAAAACGCAAAAAACCCGATCCATGCCGGACTGTGCAAAGGTATGTGTGTACACATACCTTTGCTCCGCGTAAATGACCGGGGCACACGTGTGCCCCGTCAGTGAAGGGGCCGCCAGCCAATCAGGGAGCAGCTCCGTTGGAGCAGCTCCCTGATTAGCTGAATGCGGCCAGCCTGTGTGTCCCATAGACTTCTATGGTGAGAAATCCCCATTGAAGTCTATGGTGGGAACCGCTACATCGTAGCCGCAAGATTAATAGAGGTTAATCTTGTGGTTACATCAATGATACAATGTCGCGTTATTTTACTATTGTATTTTACTATTGTAACATTATTTTTAGATTCAAAAGTATATTGGAGATACAATATCTTCTATGTCTTGTTTAAGGGAAAAGCTAATATTAAAGGTGAAAATTAAGGATCTAGTTCTGAAGGCTTATTATGCGTGTTCTAGTTTTGAAAGCTCACCACTGGTAAGGACAATTGTCCATGAACAAATTGGTAAAAAATGTAACTATAGTCATGTTGAATCCTGCTGTTCTTCTTCCTGATGTGTCTGACCAGTCACAGAGGGTGTAGTGTAGAAACCAGGATTCTGAACACTATTGCAAGAAATTTTTGCAAGAATTTTTTAAAATAACACCATACCAATGCAGGTCCACCATCGGGGTCGACTGCCGGGATCCGAGTCGCAGGCCTGGGCAGAGAGGGGAGCCTGGGTGGCATGTGGTGCACATTTTTGCCGGGCTGCCAGCTGGTGCACCGGCAGCCAGGCATGGAGAGACAGTGGCAGCATTATGAACATGGTGCTGGCTGCAAGCCAAATGGAGCTTGCGGAAAGGCAGCCAATCAGGAGCGGCCGCTACGGCTGCTCCTGATTGGCTGCCGGTCCGCGAGCTGTTGTTGGCTCACGGCCGGTGCCATATTCGAATGCCGCCGCTCTCTCCATACTTGGCAGGCTGCCAGTGCGTCAGCAGCAACCAGGTCAGTGGAAGATGCGGGGATGGGGGAGGAGGAGAAGAGAATTGCCACCTGTAATACACGGCCACTGATGTCATGTATTGGTTATGCTGCAGCAGAGCAACTCCAGACAGGGGCCCCAGCAGTGGCTACAGATGTGATAGGGTTTTCCAGCAGCCAATCTGCTCACTGGCGTCTCCAAACACGAACCCACCCCATGCCAGCTGCCTCAGCAACTGGTGGAAAGGTTACTGCATTTATATATTTTATATACAGTATATATATATATATATATATATATATATAATGAATGAGTAATGAATCTCAAAGTGGGAACCTCCGTGACTGCGTATGCATATATAAAGATATATATAATATATATGCATACGCAGTCACGGAGGTTCCCACTTTGAGATTCAGTACTACTGAGTCAATAATTGTTTGTGGAACTATTATCCAGTCGCGAACTGAGACCTTTTGTATTCTACTATACGATGTGAATGTGTACCTGGTAATAAACTGGGACTCCTCTATATTTTACACCAAAATTCTGATTTACCCCTGAAGAAGTTCTTCTAAAGACAAAACGCGTTGGGTCATTGCATTGTCATATCTGTGAATTAGTCGGGGTCCACCATTGTGAGCTCTTAATTATATGGTGCAACAGTGGATGTAATAACTTTCCCAATCTTGGATTGAGTGTATCATCTATTTTATGTAAGAAAGACCTAACAGTTGTTTTGTGATTAAATGTTTTTATGTTAATTAAACAATTTGGCTTGATTTGTCTGGGAGATTTTCTAATGCGAGGGTTTATTTCAGCACGACCTGAAAGGAAGGATCAGAAATTTGGAGAAAATTAATATCCGGTTCTCAATCCTCTATGAAGAACTCCAAAAAATACCCTTTGGATTTCACCTTAAGAAAGGACTTTTATTTACCTTATTATCCATCCAGAACTGATATGTTTTGAAATTTCTATCTTATGAACTGAGTATTATGATTTTAATGTGCATTTAAAAGTATGTACAATAATAATAAGAGGTTCACTGAATAAGGTGAATCCTTAGGTCTAGGAGAGAGGGAGAGGGAGAGAAAGAGAGATTTCCAGCAACCATCACTCCAGTGTTCTAATGGTACATTGTTTTTGCTAAGCATGTTAGAAGACTAATGGATGATTTGAAAACCCTTTTGCAATTATGTTAGCACAGCTGAAAACAGGTTTGCTCATTAGAGAAGCTATAAACCTGTCCTTCCTTTGAGCTAGTTGAGTATCTGGAGCATCATATTTGTGGGTTCCATTATACTCTTCAAATGGCCAGAAAAAGAGAACTTTCATGTGAAACTCGACAGTCTATTCTTGTTCTTAGAAATGAAGGCTAGTCCATGCAAGAAATTGCCAAGAACCTGAACATTTCCTACAATGGTGTGTATTACTCCCTTCAGAGAACAGCACAAACAGGCTCTAACCAGAGTAGAAAGAGAAGTGGGAGGCCCTGGTGCAACAACTGTGCATGAAGACAAGTACATTAGAGTCTCTAGTTTGAGAAATAGACGCCTCACAAGTCCTCAACTGGCAGCTTCATTAAATGGTACCCGCAAAACACCAGTGTCAATGTCTACAGTGAAGAGGCGACTCCGGGATGCTGGCCTTCTAGGAAGAGTGGCAAAGGAAAATCCATATCTGAGGCTGGCCAATAAAAGGAAAAGATTAATATGGGCAAAAGAACACAGACATTGAACAGAGGAAGATTGGAAAAAAGTGTTATGGACAGACGAATCAAAGTTTGAGGTGTTTGGATCACACAGAAAGTGAGACGCAGAACAAGTGAAAAGATGCTGGAAGAGTGCCTGACGCCATCTATCAAGCATGGTGGAGGTAATGTGATGGTCTGGGGCTGCTTTGGTGCTGGTAAAGTGGGAGATTTGTACAAGGGAAAAGGGATTTTGAATAAGGAAGGCTATCACTACATTTTGCAATGCCATGCCATACCCTGTGGACAGCGCTTGATTGGAGCCAATTTCCACCTCCAACAGGACAATGACCCAAAGCACACCTCCAAATTATGCAAGAACTATTTAGGGAAGAAGCAGGTAGCTGGTATTCGGTCTGTACTGGAGTGGCCAGCGCAGTCACCAGATCTCAACCCCATTAAGCTGTTGTGGGAGCAGCTTCACCATATGGTACGCAAGAAGTGCCCATCAAGCCAATCCAACTTGTGGGAGGTGCTTCAGGAACTGTGGGGTGAAATTTCTTCAGATTACCTCAACAAATTAACAGTCCGCAATGCTGAAATTGCTGCAAAAAGAGCATTATTTGACGAAAGTAAAATTTGAAGGACAAAATTATATTTTCAAATAAAAAACGTTATTTCTAACCTTGCCAATATCTTGCTATATGTTCTATTCATTTTGCAAATCATTTGATAAAGAAGAGCCAGTTTTCATGTAAAACATGACATTGTCTGGGTGACCCCAAACGTTTGAACGGTAGTGTATATATATATATGATGTGGATGCCGGCACTCACAGGACTTACTGAAGCAGCAGACGGCGATATAAACACCTACAGGACGCGCACTGCAGTGATTACCGACCCCTGCTTCAATAAGTCCAGTGAGTGCCGCCATCCACATCTTCTCTATGACTACATTATGGAGGCCACCCAGGCATGTTGTTAGGGAATGGTATTGAGTGCTGGCTATAAGCTGTGCCTCCCCCATTAAGATCCAGGATTACCTGCCCTTTGCCACCCCCCCCACCGTGTCTAGCCATCCTTGTCCCCCCAATAGGTCCAGCCTTCCCTGTCCTGCACTTCTCCTTAGTCTAACCTACCCTGCCCTGGGTATATGGAAAGATGGACTAGGTAGACCCATGGCTCCTAAATCAGCATTTCCAGCACTAGCTGAAGCAGCATATGGCATAACCTGTGTGGGAAAAGAAGGTGTGTGTAGAATTATTTGGGGACTACTGGTATGCACCAGGATTTTCAGCCTATGCAAAGAAAAAAGCTACATCTTGCCTTACCTGTATGAGGATGAACTCAGGAAAAGCAATACCAACAGAACCATAACACATCTTTCCCGCAGCAGGCCCATTCCAAAGACCATGGATTGACTTTATATAGGTGTTTAAGAAATTGACATTATACATTGACTGTTTATGTATTTTTGAGCTTGGTGGAAGGTTGAGCTGTATAGCTGTATTTGTATTTAAGAAATTAGTTTAGGAATTCATCTAGGTTCATCTAAGAATTTTAGAAATACCAAGTAAACTTTATAATCTCACAAGAAATTACCCAGGCCTTACAACACTTCAAACTCAACCTTAAATTTCTTATTTGAATTAAAGCCTTCTACTCAAATCGGCTAGGGAGTTTATCAGTGGCTCTCCTTATGTCCATCTCTATCACTAATAGCACAAGGCTGCCACTTGTCTCTTTTATCTTTACCATTGTCACTGAACCCCTTTCAGTTACTGTTAGAGCCTCCCCAGATGTTCAGGTGTACAGAAGGGCGATTTTGAAAATAACTTGCCACTGGTCGTAGATGAAAGTCTGCTCATTCTACAACAACGGACTTCTCATACTAGCCGCTCAGAACCATGAATACCATAATTATCATACCCTCTCACGTTATAAAATAACTATTACCAAGTTGGAAGCCATACCTCCAGTATCTTATCTTACCTCACAATTTAATTTCCAATGGCAGAAAAAGAAATTTAAGTACTTGGGCATCTATAGTACTAATTCTTATGACTTGCTGTATTGAGAGTATAAGCTGACTTATTTGCCAAAATTCATGCTGAATTATTTTATTGGCACTCCCTGATTATTTTATGGCTCAGCAGGATTATTGCTATTAAAATACACAAACTCCCTAATTTCCTCTATTACTTTCTTACCCTTCCTGCATAAATCCCAATCTATGAACTTTCCTCTATCCAAAATGCCTAGCTAAACTATTTTGGATTAGCAGGCCTCCCAAGATCAGCAAAAAATAGGGGAATAGTTCAAAAGCACTGTCAGCTGAATTTAGTAAAACTGTAGTCTAAAATATATTTGCACAAATATTACATGGCAATTACATCAACATAAAACATATAAAAAAAATCACATTACACTTATAGCAAACAATTAGTCATGATTAGTATCTATATGCAGGAAGTAAAAAAGAGAAAATAAACCATTGGATACTCTGTTATCCGGTAATTGTATCTTATTAGAAGTAACAAGGTTGTTATTCTGTATCCACTTGTATGTACACATTGTGTCCACAATGTTTCTTTAATTGCAACATTTAAAAATACTTCGTATAGAAAAATATCTGGCAAGTTGTTGATGTAATTGCCATGTAATATTTGTGCAAATATATTTTATACTACATTTTTATTAAATTCAGCTATCAGACAGCGCTTTTGAACTATTCCCCTATTTTTTGTTTATCGTTTGGTGGGTGTGTATATTTTTCTCTTTTGTTTATAGTGCAGCAGTCAGAATTATTCTGTTTATCTAATTCATCTGGGAGGTGTAGTGCCATATTTTTCTGATGCTCCCAGGATCAGGCTTGCTCTCCTCAATAAGCCATTGTGGTGGTTTTGGGTTCCCTGACCTGAAGGCTTATTATTGGGCAGGGCATCATATCTAAATTGTGTCCTACTTCGCCCCACCATCCTCACTCTCTTGAGTCAATATTTAAGCATGCTATCTCTCTATGTATTATGTTTCTGGACTGTGGGGACATCAAACTCTCTCCTACATTGAAAATCATGGTAAAAACCAATGTGAGGACTCCACTGATTTCAAGATGACCAGCACTGAGATTTGCCATACCCAATGCCCAGTGGGTATGGGAGTAATAGTAATAAAAATAGTTTAAAACAAAAAATTTCATTGGTGAACTACAAGTACCTAATGGCAGACACTATGCTGGTAGATGGCAGCGGCGTGCAAATGGAGGTCAGTCCACACAGCAGATGAATTAATTAGTTGAAGGTTTATTAACCCAGTAGAAACAGGAATAGGTAAACACAGGGCTAATAGCAGGCACAGATTAACAAAATTGTCCAGTTACAGGAAGAAGCATTTGGGTATGCAGGGCATTGTGGTGCATCCGGTATTAGACTAATGCAATGGTGGCAGTGGAATCTATATGTAGTCCACAGCAGTGGTGACATAGTGGACTCTGGGGTATTAGGCCACTCTCCACAGCATGGAGTTACTCAGAGGCACATCCGTTTACTGCAACAGATTTAGAGAAAAAACATATTTTAATAAATAGACAAACAACAACAGTTTACTTACAGACTTATTCTATTAAATGAACCTTTTCCAGTTGTGATGAAGTAGTCTAATAGGATATGAGGGGAAAAAAGCAACTGCATTATTTGCTGGACAACTGGAAAGGTAGGTGTTGGCAAAAAAATGACCTATTTTTTCAGTATTACTCCCATACCCACCTGGCATTGGTTTTAAAGAAGAGCCCAGGTGCATTTGCACCAGGTGTGGATATATACTGGGGAAACCAGCCCTGGTGCCAACTGGCCTGGGTCTGGATGGAATCATGGTTGGTGAATACCCACACTGTGGTGCCCTCTATGGTTACATCAGCCCAGGCTAGCAAAGCCTAGTGGTTATTCTAAAATTGGGAGGACACCACACTGGTTTTTCCCTTGATTTTGGGGTAACCAGCTCTAGGTGAAAAGTACCAGTGCTGGTTAAAATTGGGGGACCCCACACCCTTTTTTTGTAATTATTTATCTGCCTAAGGTGTAGGCAGACAGTGTCTGCCTACTTTAGTTACATTAAAATTGTTCAGCTTTCCCCATTCAATACACATTATTGGCTGGATGGAGGATTGTTAAATTTAACATGTTGGATTTAACCAACTAGTCTGAATAATATTTTTTGGACATCATTTTAGTGTTTTTCATCAAATGGATGATTACCGTTTGCTACCATACACTAAGCAATTATAGTTCCAAAAACAACACTCAGTGTATGACCAGCTTTAGACTGTCATGCTAATCTCGTGACACTCATCACACTCATACCATCTAGAACATTACCATCCAGCAGTCAAAGAGTTGCACTCATGGCACAAATGGTTAACATACTCAAGTCACAGTATTTCTCAAAGAGAGGCTTAAACAAACTCATGCATTTATTTAGAGCATGAAAGGCCCAACTTAGGGCTGAAGCGATACCACAGCCTGGCCGGGCCCTATCGGCCTGCGAGGCCAGGAAGTCTGCGTCAATGGAAGCAGATCCTGGCCTTGCCATTCCCAGAAAATGGGGACAACACACCCCTGTCTCCAGGAACGCAGGCCATCCCCGCCCCCACACCGGCCTGCAAACACCTCTGCCTGTCAATCAGGCAGTGGAATACGGGGGCCTGTGTGCGATTCACAGGACCCATTCTGCACATGCACAGAAAATCGGGAATCTGCAATCAGCTAATGTGCACTGCTGAATCAGGCCATTAGTCAAGTGTTTAGCTTTAGTATAAAAGTGAATATAAAAGGTTAAAAAATGCATATTTCTAACATAAAGTTCAGTTGTATACTAATAAATATAAAAACCATGAATCACATACCTAACTAATAATTTGTATGCACTCTTCCTAAAGTCAAGATAATATATTATATTTGTGCTCAGAAAGAAGAGTAGAAGAGAGAACAATATACAGATGTGTCCACATACAGCTATTCTCAAATCGCACCAAGTAGCCCCATTTGGCAGGCAACAGACTTTGGGATAGATGTATAAAACCTTGGAGAGAGATAAAGTACCAACCACTCAGCTCCTAACTGTCATTTTTCAAACACAGCCTGTAAAATGACAGGATCTGATTGGTTGGTACTTTATCTCTCTCCACTTTCTCTCTCTCCAAGGCTTAGTACATCTACCCCATTGCCACGCCATGCGTCCCACCAGAGAATTTTTCACAAAATATGCGCCTGATTCGCATCACTAATGTGCCAAAAGTCCAGTGCAGGGGTACCTTGAATACTGACAGTGGCATTTCATATTGCTTCTGTGTAAAAAAGGCAAAAGACTGAGGTTTGATATGAGGGACTCACGCCATGCCTTGTGCCCGCATGGTTCTGTATAATAGGCGACTTTATACCAATTCAATTTTGTTAAAAATGCAACTCCTAAGTACCTAGGACACTATGGGCTTGATTCAGAGTTGTACACAAACCCAATGGCTTACGTACATCTCCGATGGTGTGAGATCTGCGCAGGGCCGGATTAAAGGGGGGCGATCGTCCCTGGGCCCCCACACCTGAAGGGCCCCCACACTCAGCCATCGGGGTTAAAGTGAACCGGAGGAGATGGAACCAGTTCCGCCTCCTCCGGACACCTAACCCCGGTG
The DNA here is from genome assembly GCA_031769625.1 of Taudactylus pleione. Classification (NCBI taxonomy): domain Eukaryota; kingdom Metazoa; phylum Chordata; class Amphibia; order Anura; family Myobatrachidae; genus Taudactylus; species Taudactylus pleione. Next base: position 15,112,137 of record JAUIMM010000005.1, on the reverse strand, counting down.
CCGCACGGAGACACCAGGCGCCCGCTGAGATTGTAATCAGTGGGCGCCCGGCTCCATTTCCATAGCGGCAGCCAGAGCCGGAGACTAGAGCTCACTCGTGAGCTCCGGCTTCCAGCTCAGGCAGTGAACTATGGGAGAGACGTCATGCGTCTCTCCCATAGTGCAGAGGAGCAGCGCCAGCCGAGCGGATCAGAAGGCAGCGGAAGCAGGGCTTAAGGTAAGCAAGCGGCTTTTCCACTGCTGGGGGGGACATTACTCGGGGGGGGGGACATTACTACTGGTTGCATTACTACAGGGGACATTACTCAGGGGGGACATTACTACTGGGGGCATTACTCGGGGGGACATTACTACTGGGGGCATTACTCGGGGGAGGGCATTACTACTGGGGGCATTACTCGGGGAGGACATTACTACAGGGGACAGTACTCAGGGGGGGGCTTTGCTACTGGTGCCACTACCACAGGGGGTATTACTACTGGTGCCACTACCACAGGGGGCACAACTACAGGGGTATTATTACTGAGGGCATTACTATTGGGCACACACAGGGGGCATGACTACTGGGGGCACTACTACAGGGGTATTACTACTGGGGGGTGTTTATACAGGAGGCAATACTATTGAGAACACTACTACTGGGGGTATAACTAGAGGGGGCATTGCATAGGGGGCACTGCATAAAGGGCAACACTCCTGGGGGCACTACTACTGGGTGCACTGCATAAAGGGCACGTAATAGGGGCCCCCACATGTTTGTTGCCCAGGGGCTTCCACAGACCTTAATCCGGCCCTGGATCTGCACACACACTGATGCTGCACTCAACATGTCCAGATCTCATTCTGCCTCAAGCTGCAGCATGATTGACATACTGCAGCCATTTGGGGGCATGGACGGGGTGGGGCGATGGTCAGCGTTCTTAAAAACGGGGACCTGGAGGCGTCTTCTGACACAGCTTCACTGGACCCGGCAGCATGAAAACACTGCTATCCTGAGTTACCTGGCAGCTATTCAGTTGTCCGATGTTTACGCAGATAATTCGATGCTGCATCTTCGTACACAGCAGTGGATCAGAGAAGCCAACAGGAGGCGTCTTTATATACAAGTGGGGGGAAGGTTTCTTTTAGGCACCCCCTGTGCTGGCTCCTGAGCACTCCTATGTGTGTGTGAGCTGCAATGCACATAATATGCAAATTTAAAGAAAAGTGCAAAATTACTGGAATTGCTACCAGTGGTGGAGTATTTAAATCGCGTGTGTTTTGCATCATATGGCACAAATACGCTAAGTGAATGAGAACACATTTGAATAATTGATGTGAAGATGAAATATACTGTATGTATTTCTTATATTACTGTATGTAATATTTATGTTACTCTTTTAAAGAATGCCCTGGCTGATTTGTATTAGTTAATAAGTAGTTATTTGCTTAATTCAGCAATCCTTTGAAAATATAAGGTGTATTTTTAAGCATAAAATTCCATGGCATGATATAAAATTAATCATTATACTTATAATTTCTCCATGGTTTGATATTTTCAGGGTACTATTAATGATTTCTAATCCTGCATAGTGTCATAGCCTACCATGGCAATCACATGCATATGGTATATGATATAGTAAGCAGAGAGGCTCTGGAACACCTCTCAGAGATATGTCTATCCTGTGTAATATAAAATTGCACTCCCCTTTTCCCTCTGCCTTCACATGACAAGCTGTAAGACTGTGTCTATGTAACTAACATACATATGTTTTGCAAAGAAGAACTACTGCGAAAAATTAAATGCATATAATATACTTAACTTGCTAATTTAAAAAATAACCATAACAAGGTTCATTCATTCCCAGCTGTAGCAAAACAAACGAAAAACACAGTAAAATGTATTAATTTATTTTTACTATTCTAACTTTGTAAGTAAAGCTTGTTATGTACAGTATGTTAAAATCCAGAAACATCTGGAGGTAGGCCATTTTGACCACTTACACATTCAGGCCAAGGGGGCCGAAAAGGCGGTTTTGAACTTGGTACAAAACACAATAGACTTTAAACTTAATATTAGTGCTGCTTTACATATTTAGGGTCAAACCTGCCTTAAATATAGCCCCAAATGTGTGAAACCCATGGTGCCTCAGTAGTGTAGTCACTATGGCTACTTACACATAAACAGCAAGGTAACTGCATATTGCATTTATAGCGAGTGACTATTTAAATCTAAGAAAGATGTTTTTCATTCTTTGACAACTTTTAAAGATGGGTATGTTGAGATTTTAGGACATTGTTGACAACTTTATCTTGTCACACACCCGTATTCACTTAGAGGCGAAAAGTCGGAAAGTTTTTGCCTGTCCGACTTTTCACCTCATTCGCCTGTTTCAGAGGCGAATTCATTCCGTGCGTGTCCCCGCTTGTCACCTAATTCAAATAGTCAAATGCGGAACAGGCGAAAACTACTGAAATAATTGGGGAAATCAGCATGTACCCCAAAAAAAGATACACTAATATAGGAAATCAATATAGATGTGTACTAATAGCCCTAACAAAGCTATTTTGGGTACTTAAGTTGTGTAAATTGCTTGCTATTAACGTCCTTGTTAAAGTGGTGAAGAATGGATAAAGCAGTACTTTTTGGTGAAAATAAGTAGTGCAGTCAAATTTGGGGTACTTGAAAATGGGTGCTAGCATATTTTTATGTCTCCTTAGTTTTTAAAAATGTGAAAAATCCACCTGCTGCAATCCTAAAAACACCTGACCTATTTTGCTAGTTTTTATGCTTGTCCTCCCACTTTTTACATTTTCACACAAAAAATTACATCTTTTTTGGGGTGTTCTTAGGTTTTGGGGTTTTTTGCAGATTTGTCATTTGGGGGGCTGTCCCAACTTCTGAGTCGTTTCCCCATGTTTGCACCCCAAAATAAAGATTTTGCACTTCTTTCCACCTGCTATTCAGTGGTGAATCTTTTTTGCCGAATTAAATGCATCGAGTTTCCGCTTAGGCAAAATCATCATGGAATTGAATTAGGCGAAAAGTTTTTAGGTAATATTTTCGCCAAAAAACATGCGAAAAAGGGTTTGCGCCTCTAATTGAATACGGCCCAATGTGTTATTAGTTGACAACCAAGGTAGATTAATTTTATGGTAAAAAGCACCAAAGAGCGCTCTAAAGTGAGGTAGTGCTGCTTTATCCATATTAAAAAAGGGAAACACTTGATAGAATTAAGGCTAATAAATGCAGTTACAAGTGGTTAAATTAAGAACAAATTACTTTATATAAATAGTTCTCCCACACATGAAACACTTTGCATTCAACAAGTTGCACTAATTGACATTTGCCATCTCACAAAAAGGATACTTCCTATTGCTTTTAAGATTGCAACCATGTAGCTCTCAATTGGAGACAGTCAGCTAAAAAATGTATATGTTTAAGCAGTAATTATGGTAATATTTGCAACCACTTAACATGTGTTTCGCGTTAGACTTAGCAGTGTGTGCTTACTTACAATAAGTTCCTGAAATGACTATCCGCCTACAATTATTTTTATATAAACTTTACCCATAAGAAACCTAACTTCTTTCTACTATATATATAGATAGATAGATAGATAGATATATATATATATATATATATATATATATTTATATATATCATCATCATCAATTAGATGATACACAGCCATACAATGAATTGTTTTATTTTGGGCGGGGGGCTGCTGCTTAGATTCTTACATTGTTCACAGTATCAATTCTCACTGAAGATGGAATTCAAAATATTAACTCTTATTATACATTCTGTTTAAGTAAGATTTGTTGCACCAATAATTATGTCTCATGGTCATACAAGGCTGGAAGATATATTGCCTTTTGTACGCCTCAAGGTAACATGCATAACATGTATAGATGCACTCGCCTTGAGACAAAGTCCCCCAAGTGCTGGAATTTATGAGTCCTTACAAACAGGGCTATCATTCTTAATTATGCCCTTGTTTTTCTGCCAATATTGCCCTAAAATTTCTCATTACAGTACATAATCAAGTGCAAATTCATTCAGTAATATGATTGCTTTTAATGGTTGCTAATCAAATATTAGAGAGTATTAGGGGCAACAGAGGCTCCTCAACTGTCTGGCCAGGGGCTCTGTAATTGTGCACATGATTGCAATCCCGTGCATGTGCTCAAATCTGCAAACTTCCCGGCTTCTAGGGACTGCATCAGCTGCAGGCCCTAACAACTGGTAATGGCTGCTGTGATAGCAGGGGTGTGGCTTGCCAAGGGTAGCGCTTTCTGATATTGCAGACTGGACTGGCAGTCCTAGGGGGAGATAACGGTATGCGCTCAACATCACGGCAGTCTGGATGCCGACGCTCCTACAATGGTGACGAAATCCCAACACCGGTGAGAAGCCTAGTGGGAGGGTTAGGGTTAGGCCCCGGGGAGGGGGAGGTTAGGGTTAGGCACTAGGGGGGAGGTTAGGGTTAGGTATCTATGAGGGAGGGTTAGGTTAAGGTAGGGACAAGTGGAGAGTTAGCATACCGACCAACAAGTGTCGGTATGCTAGACTTATCGGGATGCCAGCGTCGTGATTCTAATAGCTGGGTTCCCGAGCACCGGTATCTCATACCGATTCCGAGAAAACAAATCCCTCTGGGACTGCCTGTTTGGCTTTGATTAGCACGGAGCACTTCCAATGGGAAGTCACTGTTGCTGCTAGGCAGTCCCTGCGGGTGACGGATTTTACTGGGGTGGCTACAGCCAGCAGCCCATAGGTGAAATCTACCACTGATTAGTAGTTCTCCATGTTAAGGAAGCCCTAAACATGCTATATCTATGTCACAAACTCTCGGACGGATTATGGATGCGACCCGTATTTTGGGGATTGGCTAGATCTATGCCTGAGGGCGGAGTATAATGTGCCGGGGGCTAATCACCAGGGACCCTCGCAAGAAGGTATGGACTTGGCTGCGTCTGACATGCAGGTCACGGCCCTCAGGTTAGGTTCCCCTATACAGGTGCTGGTGCTCACTGGATGAAGGGCAGAAGAATAAACGTAGTCAACAGACTGGGTAAAATACTAACAGGCGAGACGGTACCAGGGAGAGGACGTAATCAGGTCACAGGGAATAGCCAAGGTCGGAACCATATATGAGCTGCGGTACCAGGGAGTCAGATGAAATCGGAGTCACAAACAAGCCAGGGTCAGGATCAGAATAACAGGTAATGCACAGGAACGCTGGAGTATGGTATGGAGCCTATACTCTGGCACTGGATTGCCCCCAGATTCTCTCCTATATGTATGCAGAGCAATTTCAGTCACTTCCTGTGACATCACAAGAGGGGCGTGTATGGCCCTTTAAATATTTAACAGGACGGCGCGCTCCTGTAGGGAGCCGCACCCGCCTGTCTCAGGAGAGAGAACAAGTGACGGGGACCAGCAGCAGGTACCGGGAACACCCTGCCCGCTGTCCCCTCACAGACCAGTGCCGCCGGACCTGGTAAGTGTGTTCCGGCGTCTGGCGCACTGTGACATTACCCCCTCCTCTAGGGGTGGGCACCGAACACCCCACAAATGGTTTGCCAGGGAACTACTGATGGAATTTGTGAAGAAGTTGGGGTGCGGGAATATCTGAGGCCTTGATCCAACAGCGCTCTTCTGGGCCATATCCTTTCCAGTCAACCAAGAATCGGGCTGTACCTCGAGATATTCTAGAATCCAGAATCTGTTTTACCTCATACTCCTCCTGATGATCTACTGGAAAAGCTGCAGGAGGATCATCGTGCTTTGAATATCGATTCAGAACTAATGGTTTCAAGAGGGAGACATGAAAAACATTTGGTATTTTAAGCATTTCAGAAAGCTTTAGGTGATATGCCACTGGGTTTATCAATTGCAGGATCTGGAATGTCCCAATACCAATATCTCTAGGAGCAAATTTCATTGAACTTACCTTCAGTCGCAAATGTCTAGTTGACAGCCAGACTCTGGGGGTCAATCAGACCTGCTCGCGAGCGCAGGACGCTCGCAAGCGGGTCGATGTTGCCCCACTGCGCATGTGCATGACGGAGGGAACTCCGTCGTGCGCGAGACCCGGATAGCGACGGGCTATCCTTCGATCTGGCTCTCGCACCAAAGGGGGCGTGCTGTCGATGTTGATTGACAGCACGCCCCCTTTGGTGGGCGTGCCGGGGGCGTGGCTGCCAGACGGAGGCGTTCCCATGGGAACGCTACCGTTTGAAGCTGGCCCCACTGACATCACTAGTGATGTCAGTGGGAGTGATTTTGGCTCTGATAGAGCCAAAATCACTCCAGGGCTTGCGGCAGCAAGACCCTACCACAGGGTCTCCGTCGCAAGCCCGATGGTCGCGATGGTCTTGACCATCGCGACCATTATCATGGACGCTCACATAAGCTGTGGGTGGTAACCCACAGCTATGCGAGCGTTCATAAGGCCGCTCCATTGTTAGGTAGGTGGGCCCTGATTCAGAGCGAGCACTCTGGTCAGAGCATCCGGCTCTGAATCAGGCCCTCTGTCGCCCGTATGTAGTAAAGGCATCCTCCTCCTTCTCCTGTCTGCAGACACCTTGTACTGTACCTAGAAGATGCTCTGCACAAGTTCTTCTTCACTTCCTTCCAAATACTGAGGAAACGTCTGGCCATATCATGAATGACTGGAAGTGAAACCGACCTTAAAGCTGGCAATTCTAGTAACACTGGGTGAAGTCCATACTGTATAAAAAATGGAGAGTGGCCTGCTGCCTCATGAAAGAAATTATTATGGGCAAACTCGGCCCATGGCAACAAGGAGACCAAGTCATTCTGATTGGCCGATACATACATTCAAAAGAATTTTTCCAGATCTTGATTCACTCGCTCTGTCTGACCAGTACCCTGAGGATTGTCGGCTGATGAAAAGCTCAAATTGACTCCAAAACATCTGCACAATGCCCTCCAGAATTTAGAAGTGAACTGCACCCCACAGTCTGACACAATATCTTTAGGAAATCCGTGCAACCTGAAAATTTCCCTTACGAACACCTCTGCAAGCTTTGGGGCCGAAGTTAGACCTTTTAATGGGACGAAATGAGCAGTTTTGGAAAACCTATTCACCACTACCCAGATAGTGTTGAAACCCTGGCATAACGGTAAATCGGTGACAAAGTCCATAGAAATATGGGTCCAGGGACAGTTGTGTGCTGATAAAGGATGCAGATCTCCCGAGGGTGGGATGGGTGGGACTTTATGTTGAGCACAAATAGTGCAGGCTGCCACAAAATCCTTGACATCTTTTTTTTTTTTTCATCATTAAATTTTTATTGAATATAGTACAAAATTTTTATGGGGTACAGAAAGAGAAAAAAAGAAAAAAAAAAAGGGGGGGGGGAACATACATAAAATAAAAGGATGTGGCAGTACACTTGAAGACATCAAACAAACAAAAAAAAAAAAAAAAAAAAAGGAACCAATAAAGGAACCATAGCTGCCTGAACATGTACTTAGATGTGCTAGTCCCGCTCTGGAGTCTCATTTAGATTAAAAGGAGAGGCACCCTGAGGAACCGGAGAGGGTAGGGATAGGGGTGGCGGTCCTCCATTTGTGACATACAGATACCAAGGATACCATTTTACAGTAGGGGATGAAATAGTCACAGAGTGAGGAGCCTCCCTCGTCTCCATTTCAAAATGGGATTGTGTTTTAGTTATGACTTTGGCAAATGGGGGAGGGGAAGGGGATTTCCAACTCTGAGCGATAGTAGCTTTAGCAGAAATCAGAATATGGCCAAGAACATATCGGTCAGATTTGGGTACAGAGATTGGGTACCAGTGGAGAAGGGCGAGGGAAGGATCTGGGATTAAGGTGAGACCCAGGACATCTTTAATAAGATTGAACACTTCCTCCCAAAAGGGGCATATTACAGGGCAATCCCAGAAGACATGAAAAATAGATCCTTCAGAATGACAGAGACGCCAACAGAACTTTGAGACTGTAGGCCAAATTTTATGCAATCTAGAGGGTGTCAAATATAATCTATTTAAAAGTTTTACATACATCTCAATATGGTTAGTGCATTTAGATATAGAGAAGGTAGAGAAATAGATAGTCTCCCATTGGGAGAAGGTAAAGGTACGTTGAAGATCTGCCTCCCACCGGAGCTGAGCAGGGGACTTAACCGTCGGGGCTATGGGGGAGAGTACGGAATAGCAAAAAGATATTGCACCCCTAGAGGAGGGGTTATTAAATTTACTCAGAATTAGATGTGGTGGAGTCTGGAATACGGTAGGGCCGGTGTTCATCAGAGCATACCAATGTGTGAGTTGGAGATAGTAAAACCAGGCTGATGATCCCAATGGGTACTTAATGCACAAATCTGTGTATGATATTAAAGAGGACGGGGAAAGAAAGTCTGCGAAAGACACCATGCCCAAGGACATCCAGTAGGACAAATTGAGATTAGGCAAGATCCTGCTCAGCGCCCGAAGGGAAACATTTCTGGTAGGTAAGGCAAAATCGAAATGGGCCAAGAGACTGTTATCCCAAACTTTTAAAGTGTCCAATATTGTTTTAGGGAATAAAGGGGGTTGTGGTCGCAATCTATAAGGTATCCATAAAAGGTCAGGGAGGGGAAAGTGCCGCAGGAGTGCATGCTCCAGATCAACCCAGGGTTTGACTGCAGGAGGTAGAGACCAGTCACATATTTGAGAAAGAAGGGCCGCTTCATGATATCTAGTCAGGTCAGGGAGATTAAGGCCTCCCTGAGGTTTAGGACGAACCATGCGACTATAGGCCATTTTATGAGCTTTGCCTTTCCAGATATATGAAACCATCAAGCGGCGCATCTGTTGCAGTAGCCTCCCTGGGACATCATATGGAATAGCACGGAATAGGTACATCAGTTTTGGTAAGAGCATCATTTTGAACGCCGCTATACGGCCCAACCAGGAGATCTCGTGGCTCATCCAGGCAGTGGCTAGAGAGGACAATTGCAGCAAAAGGGGAGCATAATTTTCAGTAAAGACACCATCAATAGAGGAAGGTATATTAATTCCCAAATAGGATAGGGAAGACTTTTTCCAAATAAAAGGATAATGACTCTTTAATGATCGTAAATAAGAAGGTGAAATATTAATAGGTAAAGCTTCAGTTTTTGTAACATTCAATTTATAATAGGATGCTGCGCTGTAAGTATCTAAAATGCCTTGGAGCGATGGCAGCGAAATCTCCGGGTCGGTGACAAACAACAAAACGTCATCTGCAAACAGACATAACTTATGGGAGGTATCATAAACAGAGAGCCCTGGGAACTCAGATGATTGTCGAATCTTTTGCGCAAGAGGTTCTATGGCCAACACGTATATTAGTGGAGAGAGTGGGCACCCCTGTCTTGTGCCGTTAGAGATTGAGAAGTGTGAGGAGAGAAATCCATTACTAAAGACACGAGCAGAGGGATCAGAGTAAAGGGCATTAATGGATCGGAGAATATCGCCCCGAAATCCATACCGATGTAAAACCTGACGCATATAGTCCCAGTGAAGCCGATCAAACGCCTTCTCAGCGTCAAGGGATAAAAGAAGGCATTGTCCCTTATTGAACGATACCCATTCCACTAAATCCAAAACCCTTCGGGTGTTATCAGGAGCCTGGCGCCCATGGACAAACCCAACTTGATCAGGATGTATCAGACGGGGGAGCAGTGGGTTTAAACGATTGGCGATTAATTTAGCAAAAATTTTCACATCCGTATTAAGGAGCGCGATGGGTCTATAATTTTTACACTCAGAGGGGTCTTTACCAGGCTTCGGGATGGTGACTATTTGAGCTTCTACCATTTCGGGTGGGAAGGATCCAATATCGGAAGCTTCCGTAAATAAATTTAGCAAAATTGGGGAGAGGGCTTCAGTAAATACAGAGTAAAAGGAGTTTGAAAAGCCATCAGGACCAGGGGCTTTGCCCCTGGGTAGTTTCTGAATGACTTCCTGAATTTCCTTCAAGGACCAAGGGGCGTTCAGAGACTCCAGGTCGTCCGCATCCAGGGAGGGAAAAGATAGGTTATCTAAGAAAGAGGATATAACAGTAGCTGAAGGTTGGGGGATTGAGGGATCCTCACGTAGATTATATAATTTTGCATAATAATCCGAAAATAAATTGGCAATGTCAAGAGGATTAAGGCATTTCGCTCCCGAGGGGGTTAATAAACATTTAATTCTATTGCGAGCTTGCTGGCCCCTCAGCTTCCGGGCTAGTAGGCGGGAGGCTTTATTACCGGCCGTATAGAACTTGTGTCGTAAACGTGAAAAAGCCGCCTGCATACGTGAGATAAAGAGCTTTTGGAGTTGCGTTCGCACTTCTTGGAGTTGTTTGCGCAATGCTCTAGTGGGATGATTTTGATTTTGGGACTCTAAGGACCGAAGGGACGTTTCCAGATTATTCTGTAATTCACGAGAGCGAGCCTTAAATTGAGCTCCTTTTTGAATGGAAGTACCACGGAGTACTGCTTTTAAGGCACACCAATGTGTGAAAACAGAAGTATCGGTAGGGGAATTAGTTTGAATATATAATTTAAGAGAATCTGTTAGGGCCTGCCGAGTCTCTGAGTCTTTTAATTGATACTCAGGAAGGCGCCAGGGACGCTTAGAGGAAATGTGTTTGCCTATACTCCAAATCCACAGGACAGGCGCGTGGTCAGACCAAGCAATAGGGAGGATTTTAACCTTTTTAGTAGATTGTAGAGTTCGTTTATCCAGAAGGACTAAATCGATTCTGGAGTAACTATTGTGGACCGAAGAGTAAAAGGTATAATCCCTCTCATCAGGTAGATAAGTACGCCAAGCGTCATACAAATCATATTCCGCCAATAATTTCTTAAAGGCCAGCGATGGGCCCGTTACACGAGGGGAAGAGGAATGTCCCTGCGGCGAGGACCTGTCTAGTTTAGGATCGAGGACTAAATTAAAGTCACCCAGCAAAATGAGAGCACCTTGTCTAACTTTAGATATTTCCTCAAAGGTGTCTCGTAAAAAGGGAACCTGTCGGGAATTGGGGGCATATAAAGATACTAAAGTAATTAAAGTCTCCTCAACTTTCCCAATGAGAATAAGAAACCTGCCATTCCCATCTTCCACTTTCCTATGTAATTCAAATGGAGTGTTAACATGGAACAGTATAGCAACTCCATTACGTTTGAGAGGGCTTTTAGCAGTATAACATACAGGGTATCTATGATCCTTAAATACGGGGGGGGCTGAGGATGAGAAGTGTGTCTCCTGGAGAGCTACAATATTAGCCTTATGATGATGAAAAGTAGAAAGAGCCAAGCGTCTCTTTTGTGGGGAATTAAGCCCCTTGACATTTAGCGAAAGAACCTTAACCATTGGGACATTGAAAACAGTGCATAATGTAAGCTCCTCCAAGTATACATGTCAGACAGCAGCAAAACAAAAAGGAAAAGTTACAGATGTACATAAAAAAAAAAAAGAAGAAGGAGAAAAATAAAAAACTAAGGTAAAAAAGAAAAATAGAGAACCCAAAAGGCCCGGTATATCGGGCCACAGTAGTTGCCGTGAGAAAACAATACGGCAACATGGTTAACATGTGGGGCGGGTCGTGACAATACCCATCCCTGAGACCTATTATGAGACATAATATAAACATATAATGATATAACATATTTACCTACCCCTCTCCATCCTAACAACAGGGAGATAGTCCCAATACATATTATGATGGAAAAGAGGATAGGAGGAGGGGAAAGGGATTATTGTAGTCAAACAGTAAACCACTTATTGTAAACAAAACAATACACAGAAGTTGTAAATAAACAACAGACCTTTACACCAGTAAGTTCTTATGAAACGACATAACATGAAACAACTGCAAAAGAAATCCAAATCTGTATCTATGAAAGAAACAGAGTTCTGACGTTGGGAAAAAAGAAAAATGGAAGGGATTTCAGAAAAGGCAGCAAAAATCGGCTTCATCCCACTCGAGACCACTCCGATTGGATAGGGAGAGCTTGTGAAGGTGTAGGGATCGAGACCGGAATCTCCCATTCTGCTAGTAATTTAACGCCAGCTTCCGGGGAAGAGATTACAAATGTCGAGCCATCTTTTCGTACTAGGAGCTTCACCGGGAACCCCCATCTATACTGGATGTCGTTATTCCGAAGCGCCTTCGTAAGAGGTTGGAATGTCCTCCGTGTATTTATAGTATGAATCGAGAGATCAGGAAACAACTGTAGGTTATTAAGGACTTCCACATCTGTCGAATCACGTGCCGCCCTGAGTATCTCTTCTTTGATGTGAAAGAAGTGAAGTCGCAGGAGAACGTCTCTGGGAGAACCTGCTGGAGCTGAGCGGGGCTTAGGTAGGCGATGAATGCGGTCGATCAATAAGTCCCGAACTTCTACAGATGGCAATAGTTTCTGAAAGATATTTAAAGCAAAGGACTGAAGTTCTGAATTTGATACCGATTCCGGGACGCCTCTAATTTTAACGTTGTTCCTCCGGGATCTATCTTCTAAATCTGCCAATTTGTTTTTGACCGCCGTCAACTCCGTAAGGACCGAATTGTGAGAGGTTAGAAGGTCATTATGCGAGGAGACTAGTTCTTGCATCTTAGTCTCCAAGTTATTCGTGCGGTCTCCAATACCTGTCACTTCAGTAGTGAGTTGCTTAATAGACACTTGAAAGTCAGAGGTAAGGTCCGTGCGGAATGCCTGAAGCATTTGGTGAAGAGTGCGGACAGTAAGCGGAGCATCAGCAGAAATATCAAGGTTAACGTCAGGGACAGGAGAAGGAACAGCCTTAGTTGTCAGCGGAGATTTCCCAGTAGAAGAAGAATCGGTGGTTCTCTGTGCTACAAATTTAATAGGAGGCGCGAGAGTAGACAACTTGCCTCTTTTGTTGGGCATACTGGCGTCTTCGTATAGCAAATATGGGAAGATAGATGGTTACTGTTACCAACAGTGTAGTATTAGGTAAATATGGGCTGTGGAGGTCTCATAGGGATGAGAAAGTAAATCACTGAAAAAACATGACAGCAATGTATGCTATTATCCTGGTATGAGGAAGATATAGAGGAATGCAATGTTCATCCAATAGGGGGATTGTAGTATTGGAATGGATAGGGCATACAGAAAGTTGATAAGTGCAGAACCAGCAAGAAGCAAGTATGTTATGGGCATGTAGCCCTGATCCAAAATGGCGCCCTCGGCCTCCTCAGAGGCGTCTAATGGAGTCTGGTCAGCAGCAGCCCTGGGAGAGGAGAGAACCGGCACAGCTGAGGAAAGCAAGGACCAGGGGACGCACTCACCGCGACCAGGAGCGCCGGGCAGCGCCCGTTACAGCAGCGCCACGCGGGACCCCGCCGGAGCTCCAGGCCACGATCCGCGGCACCCGGATGGTAAGTAGATCCACTCAGAGGGATAAGGTCGGCCGGCGGGGGACAGCGGCTAGTAGAAGGCGACCCGGCATCCACGGCAGCCGCAGGGCAGCTCCGTGTGGAGTTTCGTCAAGCCGCGCGGCACTCCACGATCCGCCGCGGGCAGATGACCCAAAATTTAGGCCGCGGCTTCTGGCGCGAGAAGGCCTCTGGTCTCCCGCCTCCGCACCAACGATTCCGGGAAGGCTAATTTCACTTCCCCTGCACCTAGCTCCACCACAGCCAGTATGTGGGGGAAAAAAAAAGTCCCTTTATATGCTGAGGAAGGGGTTTACAGGCTTCCTCGGACGGAGCTCCCGTACAGTGCTGCCACTCAGGTCTGCAGTCAGGCCACACCCCCAAAATCCTTGACATCTTGATGGATAGTAGGCCACCAATAATTCCTAAGGATTAACTCCAGAGTTTTCTTCACCCCCAAATGGCCAGAAAAGTGCGAACCATGTGCCCAATGTAACAGCTTTGCACGGAGTTTAGGTGGCACAAATGACTTCCCTGGTGGTATCTTGACCTTAGTGGTTACCTCTAGGAAGCACGTTGGGTTCAGAATTAGCTTTTTCGCCCGAACTTCATCTTCCTCAGCGGAACTGAATGCCCGAGACAAGGCATCAGCTTTGATATTTTTGCTGCCCGGACAATAGATGATTACCAAATTAAAATGATCAAAAAACACAGACCATCTGGACTGACGATAGTTTAGACAGTGAATATGTTCTGAGGTGCGTAAGATTCTTGTGGTCTTTGTAGACCACCGCAGGAATTTTTGCCCCCTCCAGCAGGTATCGCCACTCCTGTAAAGCCAACTTGATGGCAAGCAGTTCTTTGTCCCCAACAGCATAGTTTTTCTCTGGGGTTGAAAACTTGCGGGAAAAGAAGCCACAGGAATACCACTTCCCATCCTTATTCTTCTGCGAAAGTACTGCGCCTACTCTGACTGTAGAAGCATCTACCTTCAGGAAGAAAGGCTTATCACAATCAGGCTGTCTCAAAATAGGTGCGGAGATAAAACATTGCTTCAATTGATTAAATGCTTCCTCTGCTTCAAGCGGCCACACCCGGTTATCTTGACCCTTCTTGGTGAGAGCGGTAATTGGAGCAGCAACAGATGAGTAACTCCTGATGAACTGCCGGTAAAAGTTACAGAAGCCAAGAAAACGCTATATTGCTTTTAATCACACCAGTTGAGGCCAGTTAACAATGGCGGAAAGCTTCTCAGGATCCATTTGAAGTTTAGAACCCGAAATAATGTAACCCAGAAACTGCAGTTCCTCTTGTTCGAAGAAGCACTTTTCCAGTTTGCAAAAAAGTCGATTAGTCCGTAGTCATGACAACACTTCGCATACATGCTCACGATGACTCATTAAGTCCTTGGAAAAGATTAGGATATCATCCAGATACACCACGACATACTTGTATAACAGGTCTCGAAAAATGTTGTTCATGTACTTTTGGAAAACTGCAGGAGCATTGCTCAACCCAAAAGGCATAACCAAATATTCGGAATGTCCATCACGTGTGTTGAAGGCCGTCTTCCACTCATCCCCTTCCTGAATTCTGATTAAGTTATAGGCACCACGGAGATCTAACTTGGAAAAAATCTTTGCTCCTTTTATGCGATCAAAAGGTTCAGAGATCAGTGGTAGTGGGTATCGATCTTTAACAGTAATGGCATTCAGGCCCCGATAGTCTATGCATGGTCTCAATCCACCATCTTTCTTTTAAACAAAAAACAACCCCGCTCCTGCAGGTGATTTTGATTCTCTGATGAAACCGCGTTCCAGGTTCTCCTGGATGTACTTGGACACCACCTGAGTTTCAGGAAGCTAAAGAGGAAACACTCTTCCTCGAGGAGGCATCTTCCCTGGAAGTAAGTCTATAACGCAGTCCCACTTCCTATGGGACGGAAGTGTCTCTGGGGCTTTCTTACTGAATACTTCCTCAACGGACTGGTATGGAGCAGGAAGTGAAGTCTCTGGGGAGATGGTTGAACTGTGGATGACACGTGGTGGTGGTTTGATGGATGGTAAGCATGACTGATGGCACTGTGATCCCCATGACAGAATTTGAGGTTCATTCCAATCCAAAATAGGAGCATGCCTGCGTAGCCACGGAAGACCCAGAACAATTGGATTTTCTGCTGTCGGGAGTATGTAAAACAAAATAAATTCCTTATGAAGAGCTCCAACTTGCATGATGACCTCTGAAGTCCTGGAGTGAATGGTAGCCATAGGAAGCTTGTTGCCGTCTACTTCGATGATGCAGAGTGGTGCCTCCAATGGTATACTTTGAATGCCTAACTCCTGGACTTTCTTTGCTGAGATGAAATTGCCATCGGCACCAGAGTCTAAAAAGGCCTTAACAACATCAGATGGTTTGTCTGACACCAGCATCATGTCAATAGTAAACTGGGAGGAAATGTTCCCTTTTGGGGTGTGCTGAAATGCACCTAATCTGACCACCCCTCGATCAATTAGGCCTTCTCGTTTCCTGGACTTTTAGGGCATCCTGAGAGAAGATGTCCTGGTTCTCCGCAATACGAACACAGCTTATTCCGGAACCTTCTTTCTCTCTCTGCAGCAGGTAAACGTGACTTCCTGATCTGCATAGGTTCTCCTGGAACCTCAGCCAGGGCTGTGAAATGAGGAGCAAGTTTGAAGTTAAAGCATCTAGACTGTTGTTTTTCTCGCGCTCTTTCTCTGTGGCGGAGATCCACCCGGATACACAGAGTGATCAGATCATCCAATGTGGTTGGTAATTCCCTGGATGACAATACGTCTTTGATTTGTTCTGACAGACCTTGCATGAATGCTGCTAGCAAGGCCTCGTTGTTCCACCCTAATTCAGGGGCAAGGTCTGGAATTGCATGGCGTATTGCCCAGTAGTCTGGTTGCCTTGTTTCAATTGCAGAATGGCCGAACTTGCAGAGGACACTCGTCCGGGCTCATCAAAGACTTTCCGAAGAGCCGCTATGAACTTAGTATTGTCATTTACCAGAGGTCGTTTCTCTACCATAATGGAGATGCCCATGCCAACGCCTGTCCGGACAGCAGCGAAACAACATAAGCCACCTTCGTTCTCTTGGAGGAAAAGTTTGCGGCCTGAACTTCAAACTGAATGGAACATTGATTCAAAAATCCCGACAACCTTTGGGATCCCCATCATACTTGGTGGGGTTCGGAATTCGTAATGGAGCTGAAGTTCCTACAGCTTGTACGGACACCACAGGAGGTGGAGCTGGTTGTACCGGAGGTGGCTGAACAGGTCCCACCTGTTGCATAAGCGTCTGAAGGCACTGCATAATTTGGGCCTGGTCTTGTTCCTGGTTCTCGACTCTAGCGAGGAGGTTTTCCAATAGATCTTGAGTTGAAAGATTACCAGAAGCATCCATGTTTCTTTTTGGGCCAGAGCATTCTGTCACAAACTCTCGGACGGATTATGGATGCGACCCGTATTTTGGGAATTGGCTAGATCTATGCCTGAGGCATGGAGTCTAATGTGCTGGCGGTATTCACCAGGGACCCTCGCAAGGACTTGGCTGCGTCCAACACACATTCGCGGCCCTCAGATTAGGTTCCCCTATACAGGTGCTGGTGCTCACTGGATGAAGGGCAGAAGAATAAACGTAGTCAACAGGCCGGGTCAAATACCAACAGGCGAGATGGTACCAGGAGCAGACGTAATCAGGGCACAGGGAATAGCCAAGGTCGGAACCAGATATTAGATGCGGTACCAGGGAGTCAGATGAAATCGGAGTCACAACAAGCCAGGGACGGGATCAGAATAACAGGTAATGCACAGGAACGCTGGAGTATGGTATGGAGACTATACTCAAAGTCTCCCTTATGTATGCAGAGCAACTTCAGTCACTTCCTGTGACATCACAAAAGGGGCGTGTATGGGCCCTTTAAATATTTAACAGGCGGGCGCACTTCTGTAGGGAGCCATGCCCACCTGCCTCAGGAGAGAGAATGAGCAATGGGGACCAGCGGCAGGTGCCAGGAACACCCCGCCCGCTGTCCCCTCACAGACCAGCGCTGCCGGACCCGGTAAGTGTGTTCCGGCATCCAGCGCACTGTGACAATCTACTGTATGTAAATAGGGAGCTTATTGCCTATATGGCTAGATATATGCCTATATGGCTAGATAAAAGCTGCATCTAGAGGCTGCTGATATGGCTGGTCCCACACAACATGCTAAGCAACACAAGCTATAACCCTACTCCGTCTATAACGCGGGGTGTGTACACATGTAGAATTGTACACATCTCGAGATGCAACCACCCACATGTGTACATATAGTTTTCTACTAATCATCATTATCAATCCATACTTACATCTACCCTATACCAGGTGCAAAAGATAAACATCCAAACAGACGTATTTTCAATTATGTCCATTTCTGAGTAGATCACAGTTGCAGTGACACGCCCTTACTGATGTAAGTGAAATGTGTATTCCGAGATTTACGTTAATACAATCACAACTGCATTCTCTCATGGATCGCAATTGTTAAAATATGCTAATGTCTACCAAATTGTAGCCAAAAATAGTGACGCCCACTACTGCCTTCTTATATCCATCTAATGACGTGCAACAGCGTAAACATCTGACATCGACGCACATCGGGCACATCAAGTCTGACCAGCCCCATCACTGCAGCTGTCCTGACACGCAGAGAGCTCTCATGCTCATGAAGGAGATCACAATGGCTAATTTATGCACGCCCATGAAACGGTGTTTACACTGTCTGACGCTCCTACTTTTTTCTAAACACCAACCCCAAACGCTGACTCACATTGCAAGTGGTTCCTCTGTACAATGCAACTGCAGCTATCTTGAACATGCAATGCCAAACAATCGCTCGATCTGCTTAAATATCGGCTTTGTGAAAGTCTCTGAATCAGGCCCTCTATGTGTACTAAATGCCCAGGTCTATGTATCACCCATACTTACATACGTTCACTTCCAGAGCTTGCACAGTGCAAAAGAACTTCAGTCGTACGTTCAACTCTTGGTTTGGGGGTTATGTTGCAACACTTCTTTTAAGTCTTTCAATGCTCAATTAGGCGCATTGGGGATGAAGTTCCTTTGCAATGGCATGGGAACATGCCCATCTCTCTCCCCTTCCTTTGAATCTATATAATAAATCAATGTTGACCTGTCCGATGTCTGTCATGAGCAGTGTGCACGCTTCTCACCCCCCCACACACACACACTTCCTCCCCCAAAGGCTCCCACTGCAATGATGGAGACGGGACAGAACAGGAGAGAGAACCCTGCAGCACCTGCAAATGATAAATATAGTGGGGTGAGGGCAGGGGTGGGCTGACTCAGCATATGGCAGATCCATACTATTGGTATCTTATTAATTGGTTGGGCCACTAAAAACCAGAACAAACTGACAGGGGTGCACCACGGTAGGGGAAAGTGTGGGGTGGGTGGTGTTTTACACGCGCCGAAGTTCCTGGAAAAGTGGATGTATCCACATAGCAAGGACGTGGCCTCACAGGGAATGCCATACCCACGAGCCATGTCCTCATTTTCATTACGCTGAGTGCATACAATAACCAAGGCCAAGACAATTTATGTCCTACCTGCCAGCTGGTGTTCTAAGCTCCGTTGGTAGTTGTCTAAATCTTGGAAAGTTTCAGACCTGTCTGGAAAAGAGATGGGGAATAAATACCTGCATTTAAAAGTGTCAAATAATTTAGATCCCTCCCCCTGAATCTGCAACTGCCTGCCTGCCCTCTCCCTGCCCATATCTATATTACTGCCCCCTCCATAGCTATCTCATTGCCCCCTCCCTCCATATCACTTTGATTACCCCCTCCATTGTTGTCTCATTGCCCTTGCATATCTCCTTGATTGCCCCTCCACAGCTGTCTCACTGCCAATTGCTTCCATATAATACTGACCCCTCACAGCTCACTCGTTGACTCCCTCACTGCCCCTCTAACAGCACCCACTGTCCACCTCAGAGCACTCACTGTCCTTTTCATTATCCAGCACACAGCACTCCCCCCTTCACTGCCACCTCACAGCACTCCCCTCCCCACCACACAGCAATCCCCCCTTCACTGCCACCTCACAGCACTCCCCTCCCCACCACACAGCAATCCCCCCTTCACTGCCACCTCAGAGCACTCCCCACCACACAGCACCCCCCCTTCACTGCCACCTCACAGCACTCCCACCACACAGCAATCCCCTCTTCACTATCACCTCACAGCACTCCCCTCCCCGCCACTCAGCACTCCACCTTCACTGTCACCTCACAGTACTCCCCACCACACAGCACTCCCCCCCTTCACTGCCACCTCACAGCACTCCCCACCATACAGCACTCCCCCCTTCACTGCCACCTCACAGCACTCCCCACCATACAGCACTCCCCCCTTCACTGCCACATCACAGCACTCCCCACCATACAGCACTCCCCCCTTCACTGCCACCTCACAGCACTCACCTCCCCACCACACAGCAATCCCCCCTTCACTGCCACCTCACAGCACTCCCCTCCCCACCACACAGCACTCCCCCCTTCACTGACACCTTACAGCACTCCCCACCACACAGCATTCCCCCTTCACTGCCTTCTCACAGCACTCCCCTCCCCACTGCACATCAATCCCCCCTTCACTGCCACCTCACAGCACTCCCCACCACACAGCACTCCCCTCTTCACTGCCACCTCACAGCACTCCCCTCCCCACCACACAGCAATCCCCCCTTGACTGTCACCTCACAGCACTCCCCTGCCCACCACACAGCACTCCCCCTTCACTGCCACCTCACAGGACTCCCCTCCCCACCACACAGCACTCCCCCCTTCACTGCCACCTCACAGCACTCCCCACCATACAGCACTCCCCCCTTCACTGCCACATCACAGCACTCCCCACCATACAGCACTCCCCCCTTCACTGCCACCTCACAGCACTCACCTCCCCACCACACAGCAATCCCCCCTTCACTGCCACCTCACAGCACTCCCCTCCCCACCACACAGCACCCCCCCCTTCACTGACACCTTACAGCACTCCCCACCACACAGCATTCCCCCTTCACTGCCTTCTCACAGCACTCCCCTCCCCACTGCACATCAATCCCCCCTTCACTGCCACCTCACAGCACTCCCCACCACACAGCACTCCCCTCTTCACTGCCACCTCACAGCACTCCCCTCCCCACCACACAGCAATCCCCCTTGACTGTCACCTCACAGCACTCCCCTGCCCACCACACAGCACTTCCCCTTCACTGCCACCTCACAGGACTCCCCTCCCCACCACACAGCACTCCACCCTTCACTACCACCTCACAGCACTCCCCTCCCCACCACACACCAGGAAAAAAAAACATTGCTCTCATGGATAAAAACAAAACACATTTGTGCCCATAGGAAAAAAATTGGCCCCACAGGAATAAACACACACACATTGGCCCCCACAGGAAAAAAAATACATCCCAGCCCCCGCACAGATGATGACCTAACCTGTTAGTAGCAGAAGCCATGGGCAGCATAGGTCTGGTGTTTGGCAGGGTCAGAGAGTCTTTGGATACAGGTCTGGTGGATGACAGGGTATGCAGAGATGGGTATGGTAAGCAACAGGGTTAGTGTGCGGGGACAGGTCTGGTAGGTGATAGGGTGAGGGTATGTGGGGCAGATGTTGTGGTTGACAGGATGAGAGAATCAGTAGGCAGGTCTGGACACAACGTCCTTTCACCTTCAATGTTTTCCTCTCATAGCACTTCCCCACTTCAATGCACTCTCCTCCCTTCATTATATCATTATATCTCCCCCATCTTCATTATTCATCCCATCACAGCACCCTAACCCTTCCATCAATATTCACCTTACATCGCCATAGGCAGTACCAGCAAATTGCTTACCTTCAACTAACACCCCTGCAATATAGCTCACATCAGCCTGCCCTGACATGACTGAGGAAGAGGGGAGCTAAGCAAGGCTGCTTGGCTGCTAAGATTGTGTTAGAAGTGTAATAAATGCAGGGCAACCCCAACCTCAGTGTTTCTGCAAGCCCAGCAGTGCAGCCAGCCCCCCTTCTCTGTCCCTAGCTCCAACAGCCCCACTTCTGTGTCTCCATCCCCAGCAGTTCCCCTTCTGTGTCCCCATCACTAGCATTCATCCTCCTGTGCCCCCATCCAGTCCCCCATCTGTGTCCCTGGCTCCAGCTGCCGCCCTTTTGCATCTCCACCACCAGCAGCCCCTCTTCTGTGTCCAGAGCCAGCACCAGCAGCCACCCTTCTGTGTCCTTAGCACCAGCCAGCTCTCCTTCTGTGTCCCCATCCCTAGTGGTTCCCCTTCTGTGTCCCCAGCCAGCCCTCTTTCTGTGTCCCTATCCCCAGATAGCCCCCTTTGTATCCCCAGCCAGCCCCCTTCTGTGTTCCCAGCTCCAGCAGCCTCCCCAGCGTTCTCCCCAGAAATTGCTTTCCAGCCGGGTGGCATCAAAAAGTAGCCGGGTGTGGGCCTTCGCAATACTAAAATGTTTTAAACCCTGACCTTATAATGTTTTAAACTTGAAATAACATTTTATATATTAATTATTCTCTTGTTATTAGAGACCCAGTCATCTGATTATGAAAAAGCTGCAAAGTCTGTAGGATCTGGTCCTTTTTATACAGCTCCCAGATACTGTCCCCGCTTGCAGGCTCCCAAAGTGCCGGGTTGTAGACTGTTTCTTGCCGGGTGGTGCACCCGCTAAAAACAGCCTGGGGAAAACACTGCTCCCTTCTATGTCTCCATTCCTAGCAGTCCACCTTTTGTGTCCCCAGCCAGCCCCAGTAGCCCCCCTTCTATGTCCCCACTCTGCAACCAATCCCAGCAGACCCCCTTCTATGTCTCCACTCCCCAGCCAGCCCCAGAAGCCCCCCCTTCTACATCCCCACTCCCCAGCCTTTTATGTCCTCACTCCACAGCCTTTTATGTCCCCCACTCCCCTGCCAGGCTCTCTTCTAAATCCGCACTCCCCAGCCAGCCCCAGCAGGTCCCCTTCTGTGCCCCCACTCCCCAGCCAGCCCTAGCTTTTTATGTCCCCCAATTCCCCAGCCAGCCCCAGCAGCTCTCTGTCACGACCCTGTCTAGTTGTCACCTTTTTTGCCTTGAGACTTACCCGTCAGCTGCCCATGGATCTGTGTGTGTAATTTGCCTGGAGGATTTGCTCTAATTATTGCACCTGGCCTCTCCTCTGTCTGTGAGCACTGCTAGCCCTAATTGGAATCGCAGGTGTGGTTCTGATTCTCAGAGCTGCAGAGATGAATACTTCCTCTGCATGTTGTGCCTTCCACCACTCAGAATGCTACTGCCAGACCACCTGTCCGTATCCACCAATTGCTGCCAGACCCATGGTATATATATCCTCTCCTGATAGCATTCTGGGCCTGAACATCTTGTCTTCCCGTGGTGTATGGTTCATGCTGTTTCTGCATTCAAGTGTATCCCTGAAAACCTGCTACAGTAATACCTGGCATCCAGACATCCTGTTACAGCAATACCTGGCCTGTGCTCTGCTGCTAGTCCTACTCCTGGTTGGTCCCTGGCACTCTGTAAACCTGCATCGTGTCACCCTGCCTTGCTTCCTGCTGTGGATCAACTCCTGCTCCTCTTACCTACCTACTACCTCCCTGAACCTAAATCCCAAACCTACCCATTCCTTCCTGAACCTGTATTTCCCTATTACTCATCCAGCCTGCACCTGTGTTCCAGCCTTTGTCACAGAAATTCCAGATTACCCTGTTTAGCCCTCGTCTCAGCATTACCTGACTTCCCTTCAGCCACTGTCACGTTGTTCCAGTCCAGAGTCAAGTTCCAAGCTCATCAGTTCAGTCCACGTTGTTCCAGACCAGAGTCAAGTTCTTAGTTCATCAGTTCAATTCAACAAGTCTTCCTGCCGGTCCCAGTCCGGTTCCTCTAGTTCCTGTCACTTATCATCAAAGGCAGTTTTCACTGCTACACAAGTCTTGTAAATAGAGCTATCTATATCACCCATGGTTCCGGTCCAGCCGGCCTCCAGAGAATCCAGTTCATCACCTGAGACAGGTAACTCACAAGCACCAATCATGATACTCTCCTTCTATGTTCCCACTCCCCAGCCAGCCCCAGCAGCCCCCTTCTACATCCCCACTCCCCAGCCTTTTATGTCCCCACTCACCAGCCAGCCCCAGTCTTTAATGGCCCATCTCCTCAGCCAGCCCCAGCAGGTCCCCTTCTATGTCCAATCCTCAGCTAGCCCCAGCAGACCCCTTCTACATCCCCACTCCCCAGTCAACCCCTCTTCTAAATCCCCACTCCCCAGCCAGCCATCCCCACTCCCCAGCCAGCCCCTCTTCTACATCCCCACTCCCCTTTTGTGTCCCCACTCCCCAGCCAGCTGCAGCCTTTTATGTCCCCCACTCCCAGCCAGGCTCTCTTCTAAATACGCACTCCCCAGCCAGCCCCAGCAGGTCCCCTTCTGTGTCCCCACTCCCCAGCCAGCCCTAGCTTTTTATGTCCCCAACTCCCCAGCCAGCCCCAGCAGCTCTCCTTCTATGTCCCCACTCCCCAGCCTTTTATGTTCTCACTCCCTAGCCAGTCCCCACCCATTAATGTCCCATCTCCCCAGCAGCTCCCCTTCTATGTCCCCACTGACCCAGCCAACCCCAGAAAACACCCTTCTGTGCCCCCACTCCCCAGCCTTTTATGTCCCTCACTCCCCAGCCAGGCCCTCTTCTAAATCCAGACTCCCCAGCCAGTCCCCTTCTGTGCCCCCACTCCCCAGCCAGCCCCAGCAGTCACCTTTCTACATCCCCACTCCCCAGCCTTTTATGTCCTCACTCACAAGCCAGCCCAAGCCTTTTATGTCCCCCACTCCCTAGCCATTCCCAGCTATTTATGTCCCCCACCCCCCAGCCAGCCCCAGCCTTTTATGTCCCCCACTCCACAGCCAAATCCAGAAGACCCCTTTTAAGTCCCCACTCTCCAGCCAGCCCCAGCAGGCTTCCTTCTGTGCCCCCAATTCCCCCTTCTTACCTTGCTGTTGCAGTGCTCTCGTGGGCTGCGGCTCCTCTGTCCTCTCTTCAGCGGTGCGGCACAATGTCACGCATGCCTTGGTTTTATTTATTTTTATTTTGCATAATTTAACCTTTTACTATTGAAAGAACTTATTCGTATTTTTTACATATGTGTTGAATTGATACTTCAACATATTACTTGATAAAGTAATAAAGTATTCAGAATTTTCTCCAAAAGAATATTCCACTAGGAGCAGTGTTCAGCTCTAATGGAATACCTGCAATTTATAGATAATATTTTATTCAGCATTAACCAAGTATTATGACAACTCCCCCTTTTACTAATAAAGACATTGTCATTGTCGTATTTTGACAACATCCCCAACAAAAGAGAATTACATCCTACATGATAATAGAAAGGCAGTGATCTCAGGAGGTGATTTAAGGTCAGATGCTATTGCTATCGCAGCTGCTACCATGGTAGCAGTGGTGTTAGCACTATTATACTAATGCAGCAGTCCTCTTCAGTCCATGTAGGCATCCACGTCTTCAGAAAAACACAAACCGAAAAATCCATAGCCACGGACATAAGTAGCATCCTCTAAAAACGCTATGACTGGAATTATGGCTCAGGCACGGCATTTCACATAGAAATTAATTAGCTGAGCGTTCATTGGCTGAGAGAGGCGAGCCTCCATCTCTCTCAGCCAATGAGCGGTTCCAACCATTGACTAATGGTTACTTAGTGTTTTTTTCTCAGGGTTTTTTTTCCAGACAGTAGCCTTTACGGATCTCATTGATCTGTGAAGGCTTCTGTGTAACTCGTACCTTGTACTGAAAGTCGCATTGCAAGGCACGAGTTTATCGGCAGTTTAACTCGCATGCACCCTATTACAATTGCGAGTTTCAGGACAAACTTGCACTTTCCAAATGTGCGAGAAGGTCCGAGTTTGTCCCGCACAATAAACTTGCACCCAATTACATTTGTCCCATGGAATCAGAAACTGTAGTGCCAAGTTGAAGGATCTCAGGATGGCTCCAGCTGCATTGCCTCTCAGTTTAGAAATACATAATTGGGGACATGGCTAAGATGCCATACTGTGCAGTCGCACTTTCTGGGAGCTCCGGCAGAATCTGCGGGCCCAGAGCCTGGAATTTATCTTTGGCCTCTTACCTCAGTGACTGCAACTGTTATAGCCGTGGTACTTGACAGGTCACAGCTATACATGGGCTTGCTGCTGGGGCTCTACTGCTGTCCTCCACAGGACATCTCCCCTCTCCACCACAAGGGGTTATTTAGAAGAAGGTGCCATTTGTCAGCTGGTACCCTGATTTCCCAGCTATCAGTCCCATCCTCTGGGGCTTTCATATCTGCCCTTGTCTATTAGGGATGTGCAGGCTCGGATAGGTTCTAGTTTGCATGCCGAGTTTGGATTTTTCCCTCCAAAAATCGGGTCTCAGAAAGAGGCAAAACTTCATCTTTCATGGACAAACATCATCTTCCATGGACTTTTGTCCATGGAAGATGATGTTTGTCCATGAAAGATGACATTTTGCCTATTTCTGAGACCCGATTTTTGGAGGGAAAAATCCGAACTCGGCATGCAAACTCGAACCTATCCGAGCTTGCACATCCCTATTGTCTATGTCTACTGACAGTCTCTTTGGCTCAGATTGTCATGTGCTGGACCTGCAGAACCATCCATTCGTCTCTGACAGGGCTCCTGGACTCTAAGTACATTGCCCTACTAAATCTCTAAGATTCACCCACTTTAACTACCCAAAGTTCCCCTACTGATCTGGACCTCAAGTCCTAGCCCACAATGTTACAGTGATGATTTACCTCTACTCCTCCTACTTTGCACTACTTTGCTACTTATTCCCAGTGACATTCTCACTTTCCCACCTGTATATCATGCTTAAGGGAGCCTGGAAAACTGGTGGGTTAGAATTGTACCACAAACTCAAGAAATTTGTTTACACTGATGTCAAAATGGTTAGAGATTCCTCCCCTCACCAACATGACCACTTCCACTCGGAGGACTCTGATCATTCACCTCTAACCCGTAAATCTCTCTTTTGTCAAGTTCAGGAAATTAGACTATCTGTACAGGTGTTCCAAGCAGAGGTCAATAAAGCTTTTAGCTCTCTCAAAGCTGAATTTAATGATCTTGGTAATAGGACTGATCATCTCGAATCTAAAATGACGTGATTTCTTCACTGCATCCCGTGGAGGCGGAAATTCGTTGCCTGTGGCATTCAATGTTTCTCTTCAAGAACCAACAGTAGAATCAGTAAATTGGAACAAGCCATAATAATTTTCAAATTCGGGGTATCCCTGAGGAAGTTGAGCTTTCCTCACTGGATGACTACCTCAAGAGGCTCTTTATCCATCTGATCCCCGCAACCCCTGAGGACCACCTTCTCTATGACAGTGCACACAGAGCTCTTTGGCATGTGTCCCAGGATTCATTTCAACCTAGAGATATTATATCCTCTGGTGCCATTACTACACTGTTAAGAAGGCAATCCTGTGTTAGACCAGAAAATATGCTTCGGGCGTTGTTAGAAGAAGCTTCCTTACAAATATACCAGGACATTGCCCCAGTAACGCTTCTCAAGAGGAAAGACTTCAAACCCATGAAGAATCTACTCAGGGATAACAAAGTGCTGTACAGATGGATTTTCCTTTCTATAACCTTCCCTGGCATATAATCCTTTTGTGCCAAAACCCTGGAAGGGGCTCATTGTCACAAACTCTCGGGCGGATAGTGGACGCAACCCATATTCAAGGAATTGGCTAGACCTATTCCTGAGGCACGGTCTAATGTGCCGGCGGTATTCACCAGGGACCCTCACAGAAGGTATGGACTTGGCTGCGTCCGACACACAGGTCGCGGCCCTCAAGTTAGGTTTCCCTATACAGGTGCTGGTGAACTTAGTAGGAGTGCAGGAGACTTTTAGCATAGTCGACAAGCTGGGTCAGAACCAAACAGATAAAACGGTACCAGGGAGGAGGTGTAAATGGGTCACAGGGAATAGCTGAGGTCAGAACCAGATAATCAATGCAGAACCGGGGATCAGGCAGAATCAGATTCACGAACAAGCCGAGGTCAGAACCAATAATCAGGATATACACAGGAACACTGGAGTATGGTAATGGAGCCTATACTCTGGCACAGAGGTGCTCCCAGGAACTTCTTTCTATAGGTCAGGGTTCAACCCAGTCCCAATCAGCAAGTCCCTAATCCTGACCTGTTTCTAATTTCTACTTGCAGTACGGCATGCGCGCCCCTAGGGGCACCGCGACCGTCTGCACACAATCAAGAGAGGAAGCCCGCAGCAGCAAGCGCTGGGATCTCCCTGCCTGCCGCTCGCTGGAGGACACGACAGGAAGCCTGAGGGGATGTCATCAGCAGCGGGCGCCAGGATCTCTCCGCCTGCTGCCCATCAGGGAACCAGTGCTGCCGGACCCGGTAAGTGATGACCGGTGTCCGGCACACTCTGACACTCATCATTTGCTCAAGTCTTTGGGACACCCCACTCCAGCTTCCTTACTGGGCGCCTCGGCTCGGACCCAGAATATTCATCCTTCGGAGCTCACTCAGAAGCTTCAGCGGCCTCTGTTGCAGGAATGGATGATGGTGACAAGAGTGGCGAAATCCGTTACTTAGGGACCTACAACCTGAGTCTCTAGCCACAGTTTACACTTACTGGCTGTTATCTAATCAGGTGTCTTCCCATTACTGCACGGTAACTGTACCCTCAATGTTTTACCATGCTGTTTGACAACCATACCGCATGTGATGCTGAACTATCTGTCTTTGTTCTTTTCTTTTTTTCTCAGTGCTTTTAGCTGTTAGGTATCTATAATGTGTCTTGCTTACTCTTTAAAGTTGCTGTAGCTTAGTACTCTATTCATTTTATTACCAGAAATACATAAATGTATGACCCAAAGTAGTGATATTATCCTTAAGTGTAGTACCAACAGAGCAGAGACACTTTGCCATGGCTGGGGGCATACCATATGTTTGCAAATATATGTAACTGAGATCTCTGCATTTCTTTTATCAATACAGGAAAGTAGTACTGAGCACTAGGCTGCTGACCTACTTTTTGTCTCGGGAGCTGCTGTATACAAAAGGGTGTTCTCCCCTTTCCATTGGATACAATACACAGATAAATGAGTAACAGCGCTACCCCTTATGAACTCTAGATGTTGCGCTTGGTTCAGGCCAATGCCTAACCCACGTATCCTAGTACTGCAATGAACGATATACACTGGAAATGATAATATCACACAATCAAAGCGGATCCTTCTGTTTACTTAATAAAATGTCATGTGGACATTACATTACCAAACAATAACAAAGGTCTGCAATGCAAAGAACATGCTGCGGGGTAAATGTATAAATGATGATTGAGTGTAACTGAGTACACTGTGTGTGAACTCTTAATAGGAAATGGGGGGATGGTGTAGTTCTTGAGGTGGGTGTGTATAGGGCTAGCGGCATCCCCCTCTGTCACCCATATAAGTCCAGATATAATTGTCCAGATAAATTATTCTAATGATGTGTTGCAATCGATGGTGGCCCGGGCTTTCTTCTTGGCAGAAGAGAGGATAACCACTTGGGTGGCAGTGCAGGATCTCTGGACCTGGGTCATGCAGGGCACAGTGAAGTGAGTGATACGTCTATTTAAAGACTGTAACCTGCACTTCAACTTAGTGCCATGTCACTCCCTTGTCTGGGGAGGGGAATCGTCAGATGCGATCACTCATGACCTGATCCGGCTTCCCCCTCCTTGAACAGAGACTTACCTGTCTTCCTGTCCTCCCGTGTGGCCGGATCCCTCCTCCTTCTGCTCGAATGTCCTGCCTTCCGTTCGGCAATGGTCGCCCTGTTACACTCTCCGTTCTCCGATGTTGTTACGTCCTGGTCACGTGTGCGCTGCTGATCACGTGATTCAGCTGTGTATAGATGGGGATAGCAGTGTTCTTTGCTCGTGCAGTCCTGCACTTGCATGCATGAGAACTGTGATAGTCTTAATAGTCTGGTGTGTCTCCTTATGTCTCCAACGCGTTTCACCCATTAAAGGTCTTCCTCTGGGAGTAATAATGAATGGTAGTTTGTAAGGAAGTAGTTAAGTGCCCTTATGTTGCCCGCCTTCAAATCTGATTGGTCCTTATTTCCATATTGGTTGGCTGTTCAGTTACTCAACTGTTGTCTGACAAACTGTTGTCTGCCAAAATACTGTAGGTCTCTGTGTGACTCTGAATTGGGACCTCTCAATACAAAAGTTCTACTTATCATTAAATGTGATGTTTAGTCTGTGGTGTATTTATCATTCCTAAGACACATGATCAGTTGACAAACCATTTCTATGCAAACATGGTGAATACATAATATAGAATACCTGGCCCACCTACCGGTATATATGCTAATGTTGAACTGGACTAGATGTCAAATAGCTATTCTTGCTACAACCTATGCTCACTAACGAAATTACACTTTATCTAGCTGTTGTGATAAACGTGATGGTCTATCTAATTCCTTTGATGCATAGTATTGCATGAATCACTCCTTAATTATGCTGTGCACAAGAGCTGATCTGTAGTTTACCCACAAATGATAGACCTCACCTCATTATCTATATTTAGACCTTTAGGTGTAAGGGTATCCATGGTAATGATCGCCCTCAGTTCTTCCTTAGTAATGTGCCTATTGTAGTCCCCTCCCCTCCAATTTGGTGTCACTGATCATATTGCTGCAAACTCTAGTCCCCTGGGATTAGAACCATGGAATAGTTTAAAATGGATGGAAATTGGATGCTCTTCACACCCCGAAATGATGTTGCGTACATGTTCTCCTAACCTCTGTTTGAGGGGGTGGATGGTGCAACCTATGTATTGCCTGTTACAAGGACATGTCAGTATGTAGATGACCCCTTTGGTGTTGCAGGTCATATTGTCCCTGATCTTCCATATAAATTGATTGGATGTGGATGTAATCATATGTATCGGTTTTGTGTTCCTTCTGTTTGTTTTTTTACAGGCTACACATGTCCCACAAAAGTAGAATCCTCCTTTATTGCCTTCCCTCGTATCTTTCCATGATTCAGTTATGGTAGTTTGTCTTTGCACCTTGGGAGCTAGATGGTTCTTGTCTAGTTTAGTTTTAATGTCTGGTGCTTTCTGGAACACTATCTTGGGGTCATTGGGGAGTGCTTCTGCTAGTATGTCATCTTGCATTAATATTGGCAGTTTTTTTTTATAATTTGTTTGACCTGGGAGGCTTTGCTACTATAATCCGTGACAAAATAGATCTCTTTATTGTTGAGATTTTCCACTGTCTTTGTTTTGTTCTTGTCCCTATCTGTCTTTCTGAATCTGTCATAAGTTTGCTCGACTCTAGTATCTTTATACTTCTTCCCTTGTAATTGCATTCTCAATTTGTTCCCTTGTTCCAAGTAGTCACTCTCTCTAGAACAGTTTCTTTTGATTCTCTGAAACTGACTTACGGGAATACTATTTAGCCAATCTGGATGATGACCGCTATTAGCAAAGATGAAACTGTTCACGTCAACAGGTTTACTATGAGTGTTGGTATGTATCTGGTTATCCACAATGAAGATGTTAAGATCCAGAAATGTGACATTTGTTTTACTGTACTAACTGGTGAATTGTAAATTATGTTTATTGTTGTTGATGTAACCAATAAAATTCTGTATAGATGTCTCATCTCCTTGCCATACAAAAAAGACATCATCTATGAACCTGGTCCATAGGACGAGGTTTGCGTCGAGCTCGCGATTGGCCCATATATCTTGATCTTCCCAGTGGCTCATGAACAAATTTGCGTAACTCGGCACAAACCTCGTCCCCACAGCTGTCCCGGTTACTTGTAGGTAGTAGTCATTATTGAACCATACATAATTGTGTGTCAAAATGTACATTATGCTGTCAACTATGAAATCCCTCTGTTTGGGTGTCATGGACGGGTCTTGGTCCAAAAAATGTTTTGCACTTGCGGTTCCCAATGAATGTTGGATGACTGAGTATAATGAGGTAACATCACTAGTCCCTAGCCAGTAATTATCTTGCCAGGTGATGTTCCTCAGTCTACATAAAATGTCAATTGTATCCCTTAAATATGATTTTTGTGACTTCACATATGGTTGTAGAAATGTATCTACATACTGGGATAGGTTGGATGATAGTGATTGTATCTCAGAAATTATGGGTCTACCTGGTGGATTTATTGAGTCTTTATGTATTTTCGGCAAATGGTAAAAAAACGGGATTACTGGGTGATTTGTATCTAGAAATTCAAACTCTTTACTGGTCAGAATCCCCTCATTTAGTCCCACTCTCAAATGTTGTCTTAATTCTTCCTGAAATGGTTTTGTCGGATTACAGTTCAACTTTTCATATGTATTTCTATCCTGGAGTATTCTGTTGGCTTCTTTGATGTATGTATCTACGTCCATGATCACTATACCCCCCCCCCCCTTGTCCGCAGGTTTTATTACTATTTCCCTATTATTTTTCAAATCTTCCATTGCTGTAATTTATTTTTTTGTCATATTTAATTGTTTGTGTCTGAGTTTTCGTTCACTGAGCTTGCATAGATCTTTTTCAAGTAGACTTGTGAATGTATTTATATACTGTCCTGCTGCATATGTGGGATAAAACTTCGGGTTTGGTTTATGTTCCATGTGTTGGCAATTGTCGTTGACGGGTACATACTGTACCATGGGTGTTTTTTGAAAGAATTTCTTTAGTGTTAACTTTCTTGTAAACCTATGAATATCTAAATAAGTATTAAATTTGTCCAGTTTCGTGGCTGGAGCAAACTTGAGGCCTTTGTCCAAGACTGATATGTGATCATCGCTTAATGATATGCTACTCAGGTTGAATATGTCCTGTCCTTTCTTCTCTCCTGTCTTGAGTTCTGTCTTTTTGTGTCTCTCTCCTCCTCTGCATCCCCTTCTAGTTTTCTTTTTGTAGATTTGTTTGATCGCTGTTGGGGATTTGTTGTTGACTCTAAAAAAAGGTCTGCACATGGTGTTTGTGGGTGATCGGTGTAAGTCACTGCTCTGATGTTTGTTGTTGGTTCTAAAAAAAGATCTGTACGTGATGTTTGGGACTTGTTCGCGTCCTTATTAACTACGGTGTTTGGTTGACTGGTGAGCTCGTGGTTAATGTCTATGTTGTTGTCATATGTGCTTAAATTGAATAATTCTGGTGCTGTCAAACCAGCCTTGTTCTAGTGATCGTCTTGCCAAGTTCTGGCTGAATTTGTCCTCTTCTATATTGTATATGGAAAAGGAGTTTGTGTTGTCGCTATTGGTATCAGAACTATCTGATAATAATTGAGGTGAATGTCTAGTTTCTCTTATATTAGGACCTGTGTCTCTGGAATGGATCTTAGTCATATATTCTTGATAAGTTTTTTGTATATGGGAGTATTGGTGTCGAATTTTTGTATTGAGAAGTCGAATTTTTGTATTGAGAGGTCCTGATTCAGAGTCACACAGAGACCTACAGTCTTTTGGCAGACAACAGTTTGTCAGACAACAGTTGGTCAGACAACAGTTGAGTAACTGAACAGCCAACCAATCCGTATATGGAAATAAGGACCAATCAGATTTGAAGGCGGGCAACATAAGGGCACTTAACTACTTCCTTACAAACTACCATTCATTATTACTCCCAGAGGAAGACCTTTAATGGTTGAAACGCGTTGGAGACATAAGGAGACACACCAGACTATTAAGACTATCACAGTTCTCATGCATGCAAGTGCAGGACTGCACGAGCAAAGAACACTGCTATCCCCATCTATACACAGCTGAATCACGTGATCAGCAGCGCACACGTGACCAGGAAGTAACAGCATCGGAGAAGGACAACGCAGACGGTTGCCCGCCTCCGCCATCGCCAAATGGAAGGCAGGACATTCGAGCAGAAGGAGGAGGGATCTGGCCACACGGGAGGACAGGAAGACAGGTAAGTCTCTGTTCAAGGAGGGGGAAGCCAGATCAGGTCACGAGTGATCGCGTCTGACGATTCCCCTCCCCATACAAGGGAGTGACATGGCACTAAGTTGAAGTGCAGGATACAGTCTTTAAAAAGACATATCACTCGCTTCACTGTGCCCTGCATGACCAAGGTCCAGAGATCATGCACTGCCACCCAGGTGGTTCTCCTCTCTTCTGCCAAGAAGAAAGCCCGGGCCACCATCGATTGCAACACATCATTAGAATAATTTATCTGGACAATTATATCTGGACTTATATGGGTGACAGAGCGGGATGCCGCTAGCCCTATACACACCCACCTCAAGAACTACACCATCCCCCCATTTCCTATTAAGAGTTCACACACAGTGTACTCAGTTACACTCAATCATCATTTATACATTTACCCCGCAGCAGGTTCTTTGCATTGCAGACCTTTGTTATTGTTTGGTAATGTAATGTCCACATGACATTTTATTAAGTAAACAGAAGGATCCGCTTTGATTGTGTCATATTATAATTTCCAGTGTATATCATTCATTGCAGTACTAGGATACGTGGGTTAGGCATTGGCCTGAACCAAGCGCAACATCTAGAGTTCATAAGGGGTAGCGCTGTTACTCATTTATCTGTGTATTTCTTTTATCAAATAGGCTGTAAATCTGTTTTGCTGACCAATCAACCCTGCTGGGGGAATATGTTTTTGTTTCCACTAATCAGTATTACCTGTTGTCTACATATTACAGGCTAAGGTAAGAGCTTGAACCATATCAAAATAACAGCCTCATGTTACCATTGGTTCCATGGCCTATGGTTTTTCTAGTCTTATGCTATATCTCCTGTACGAGCATCCTTTACATTCCTTTGAACCGATCCTCCTTATCCAACCGCTAACATTGGAAGCAGGATCAGCCTGTTTATTGGAATGTTGTATAAGGAATAGAGTTAACATAACATACGAGTATTTTCTAAAAAAAAGCACAAATGACTTACCATGATGAGCCGGAAGAAAAGGAAGACTCCTTGAAAGAGTGGTAGTTGCTGGGTAGATCATGTGGAGGTGATTTGCAGGAGAAGATTTGTACCTGGGAAATGTTTTTTCTTTGCACTGCATTATATTTGGCTAGCTACATTATTCTGTATTTGTTCTTATGCTGTATTAAAATGCATCAAAGATGAATTTTTTTAAGTTTTTAAAATTGTGTTGTTATTAGTCCAATGTTCATGTAATGATCAACAATTACATTGTTTTTACTCTTCACATATAGAAAAGAACCTGCAACAGAGCAAAGTATACCTGATATTTGGGGTGACTGATGACATATTTTATCTATACCAGAAATAGTCTGCTGAAAAAGTAATAAGAGCACTGCTGCTACCCAACAGCAGGTTGCACTCAAAAGTCTATCTATTGACTAAAGAGCAATTTTGTTTGAAGGATGTTTTGATATGCTTTACTGATACTTTATTTGCTTTTTTGTTTTGTAAGTTATGTTTTTTTTGCCTTCATATGCTCTGTGTTTATCAGTTTACGTGTTTGTTTTTGTCAACATCCAGTGAGTGGAAAGGGTATTTTATATAAATTCAAACTTTAAAGAAAGTGGTCAGAGTATCATTCTTTTATCATAACAATATAAAAAGGCGCCTATATGTTCGACTTGGCCTGACTGCTATATCAAATTGTCAAATTTTTTGGGTGCTCCCCTGAGCTTGATATTATATTGCATTTAAATCTGATGCAAACCATACAATCTTTCAACCAGCTTCAAGATTGGTGCCTTAATAATAAATGAGACAATAAGGGGTAAATTTACTAAGAATCGAGTCTGACCGAGTTTTTTTTCAACTCAATTATTATCACCGAAACTCGGGTGATTTGATGCTTCTCAAACTCACAAATTTACTAAGAAGTGATTTTAGCTGAGAGTGAGATTGCCGATGGTGAAGCAGATCGAGATATCTCCCCCGAGTAGCAAGTTTTGTAGGAGATTACTCACCCGAGATTGCAGTGTTTTTTCTCTGCCAAACTCTCCCGAATAAGCAGCCTGCACATATCAGTGAGGGTAGGCTGCTTGTGTTGTACCTGTAAAACAAGGGTTAAATGTTTAAAAAAATTCCGTTGGGTCCCCTGCCAAAAGCATAACCAGCCGCAGGTTGCTCAGCCAGTCCTGGTTCTTCAAATTACGGGGCAAAAAATGTGTCGGGTTCCCCCGTAATTTAGGAACTAGCACCTGGCTGCCAGTCCTGGTTTTAAATATAGGGGGAAAACAAATTCGTAGGGGTCCCCTTATATTTAAAACCAGCACTGGACCCAAATGGACCGGAGTGTAATACCACAGCCAGGGGACCCTATCACTGGGTCTCCCCAGCCAAAGCATTCATAACCCAAGCCGGTCAGGCCAAGCTGGGGATCTCAGGGTAGGTGGGGACCCCCCTAAGAAGGGGTCCCCTCTCTCCCGACACCCCAGGTTTAGTCCAAAGCCCGGGGCTCTTACTTGCACCCCTGGACTGTGGGTACTGGGGTAATAATGGTGGAAATAGTTCAAATCTATTGTATTTTACAGTGGAACTACAGGTGCCAGCATGCCTGCCCTTTGGCACTTGTGGTACTACAAGTGCTAGCAGGCGGCCGGCACATTTACCTCCACTGTAAAATAAATAGTTAAAAAACCACAAGACATACACACAGGGGTGTAGCAAGGGTGGTCCAGGTGGAACACGTGTTCCAGGTGCCTGCTCCGGCCAGGGCGCAGGATGGGAGGTCAGACATCCGACAGGGAGCGGATCACTTGCAGAGCCTGCCCTGAAGCACATAGAGAGATCAGTGATCCAGACAGGGATTATGGTGTGGGCAGCTCCGCTCAAACCATGTCCCCAGTATGGAGGCACTGATCTCTCTAATCTCTGTGTTTCAGACTCAGCAGGTGATCCACCCTCCGTTGGAGGTCTGATCTCCTTCGCCCTGTGAAAATATGCAGAGGGGACAAAGGAGAAGAGAATAGGGGGAGCGCTGTGTATGTGTCTGAAGGGAAGGGGTATGTGTGTGTGTGGGGGGGGAGGGTCTGTGAGAGGAGGGAAGATCTGTGTGTGGGAGGGGATCTGACTGGGGAGAGCTATGCGTGTTTGATGGGAGGGAGTATTGTGTGAAGGGGGAGCTAAATGAGGGAGGATCTCAGTAAGTTGGGATAGCTGTGTGTTTGGGGAGGGTCTGTGTGAGGAGGGGAGATGTGTGTGCTTGAGGGGATGGGTGTTGTGTGAAGGGGAGAGCTGAGTGAGGGGGGAAGAGCTGTGTGTGGGGGTTCACAGTGAATAAGAATAGCTGTGTGTGAGGGGGGCTGAGTGAGGGGGAGCACGGTGTGTACAAAAAAAGAAAAAATAAATATCAGTTGGCGCTGTCAAATAAACAGCTAGTTCAAGTGGAGGTGTCTACTCCTAACAATATATGAAAAAGAGAAAAAGGATCTGAACAGCGCTAAATAGTTTTATCAATCGATAAATTGATCAAAGATGGATATAGTCATAAGAACATCCAAATACAATAAATCTAAAACCAAAGAAATAGTGAATAAATGGTCTAAAAGGTCAATATACACTATAATCAGTGTTCAATATCTACACGGCTTGATTGAAAACATCAATTTATTTTACTATAAAATAAATTAAAAATAATACATTTCATAGGCTTTATATTTCATAACATAAACAACAAAAAATAAAAAAGAATACCAAATAATAAAACACAGATAATATAATATGAAAAAAGGGAAAATAAAATAAATAATATAAAAAAATACACAAATATTGATCCAGAAAAAAAAGGAGTCCAAATTAATAGTCCGTATGAATTGATAAATGAGATATATGATCAAAATATTAATATAAATTGATTGATGTGAGAAGTTTATCTCCACGAACAGTCTAGTTCGAGATGGTAATAAATATATATTAAAATAACAGTCACTGGTCTACACGTGTGGATCCGGAATAATATTCAGCATATATAATTACCAAACTTCATTCGATGTCCACAGCCTGAAATAAATGCAGATTATCTTGCACTGGCATGTTGGTACTTGAAGAAGGAGTTTATGGAAGATGAAAGTGGTGCTGGTCCGGAATCGATATCCACATAGAAATCCAAGTGCTGTAAAGTGGTGGGGTGTCAAACGCGTTTCGCTGTGGTAGGTCCCACAGCTTCCTCAGTAGCAGTATCCACCATGTTTCAATATGGGGCTTTATATACCCTTATACAAATGTTAATAGTAATCAGCTGTGACTAGCAAAGATATCTAATCAATCAAGCCGTGTAGAAAATCTAAAAATACTGACTTTCATAAATTAAATGATATATAAACACACATTGATAGTTATTCAATACTTCAAAATTAATACCACAATCATATCTAAAAGTAAAATATTACCCCATCTTATTCATATTCGGAGAGTGACATCCGGTCACGTGATATCAACAAAAATCACATGATCCAGTCTGACTCGTAAGTATTTGGTATGGCTTCCGTATCGGAGCGTGTGACGCTCTATCACGTGGTGTCAACATATACCATGTGATATCATTCCGATACCAAGATAACGCATGTGGATTGTTGCCACGTGTGCGCATGATGTAATGATCTATCATGTGGTGTCAACAAACACCACGTGGTGACACCTCTCTACCCAGATAATATATACGGGCTGAGGGTCACACTTCAAAACTCCATTAAATCACGTGGTATCAATACACATCATGTGATCACAATGACATTGTATTTAATAAGTCTAACTAAACTATTTGTTTTATTCATAAAAACAATCAGATAAGTCAAATCCACTGGGTGTAAAAAATTCAGTATTTCTCCAGATAATAGTTATTCTTTTTATACCCCATAAATGTTTGTATGTGATCTTTTATTAAAACGATGTATTATTCTATTGAAAATACTAGTCAGCCTCCTATCACAAAATGGAGGCATATCATTCAAACTAAAGATCATTTCTCAATATATATTGTTACAATAAGAAGCATATGTTGCGTCATAATCATATAAACATGTAAAATGGAAGTCAGAAATAAAACATCCTACATCTATTCATATATAATATTTCATCTCCAACCCAATAGAGCATCTAAATACAGAATATATCTATCATAATATATGGTGACCCATATATCGACAGAGACTGAGTATCTTAATCCACCAATAATATATCTCTTAATGACCACTGATATAGAATGTAATAGTTGACAAGTTACAAGCAAATCATAAGCCTATACAATAGAGATAATCTGCAATATAAAATATCCATAGTCCCCATATGGTACTAATACAAACCACAAGGTGGGAACTTATTGTAAGGAAAGGTCTATATATTCATCCCATGTACTGATAGATGTGTAGACTATGGGGACCCC
Source organism: Taudactylus pleione (assembly GCA_031769625.1). Classification (NCBI taxonomy): domain Eukaryota; kingdom Metazoa; phylum Chordata; class Amphibia; order Anura; family Myobatrachidae; genus Taudactylus; species Taudactylus pleione. The sequence continues at coordinate 15,073,271 of JAUIMM010000005.1, read as the reverse complement.
ATCAATCCACACCTATCTGCCAGAACTAAATGAATGGGTTGAGTACTATGGACTCATTGAGGCCCTCTGGTTGCAAAGAATCCAATCTGAACATACAGATGACCTCCAGCCTACATAGGGTTTTAAATCTATCCCCACCCCTCCATGTATAAGGTATAAATTCAAGCCCTACGATCTGGAGCGACTGTGGATCACTGTTATGCACCTTCAAATAGTGGGAGGATAAACTATGTGTCGTTACTTCATTAATAATATTACGACAATTCTCCATAAATCATCTTTTTAGAGGTCTCGTGGTACGACCCACATAGTATAATCTACATCCACAGGTGATTAAATAGATGACATAATTAGAATCACAGTTCATAAAATTAGTGATTACATAGGGATCCTTCATGTCTTTAAGGGTTATACTAATTGTTTTCTTGTTTGTATGAGAGCACATGGTACATCTTGTTTGTCCACATCGATGGAAACCCGGTGGTCTGTAGGGTAACCATTTTTTAGAGATGGTTTTGTCATCATTAATTACATGTGGTTTAAGGTGACTGGGCGCTAGGATAGTTTTTAGGCATTTGTTTTTCTTATAAATAATGGATGGTTTAGGAGGCAAGATGTTCCTGAAAATATTATCCTGATGAAGAATCCGATAATTTTTATGAATTATTTCTCTGATTGTTTATGACATGAATTGTATTTGCAAATGAATGCAGTATCTCTATTTGGAGTAAGATTAGAATCTTCTCTCAAATGCTTATTATCAAAAAGAGTTGATCTCTCCATATGTTGGACTTCTTGCAGAGCTTTATCAAGAATGTGTTCAGGATAGCCTCTCCTTCTAAAAGAAGAGAGCATGTCTTGCACCTGGATGGAAAAAACATCCATCGATGAACAATTACGACGTAGTCTCATCAACTGTCCCTTCAGAATATTAGCTTTCCAGGGATAGTGATGAGCACTTTTAAAATGTAAATACGACTGAGTGTTGACTGTTTTAACATAATTGGAGGAATGTATAGTGCAGCCTCTTGCCTCTAGAGTCACATAAAGAAAGTCTATCCGCATAGGTTGATATTGATATGTAAAGGAAAGATTGAAAGAATTATGATTAAGTGCAGAGACAAAACGTGTAGCAGAGGATAGATCCCCATCCCAAATAAAAAATAGATCGTCTATGTAGCGGTCATTGAAGACCAGGTTCGCACCGAACTCACTACCCCACACATGCGGGTATACTCCCCATGTATAGGTTCGCGTAGCTCAGTGCAAACCTGGTCCCCATGGCCGTCCCCATGACTTGAAGATAAAAAGTGTCTGAAAACAGAAAATAATTGTGAGGAAGATTAAAAGAAATAGTCTGAAATGAATAACCTATGTTCCCGACTGAGATTCTCATCTCGTAATAACCGAGAGGAGATACATTGTACACCTAAAAGATGAGGAATATTGGTGTACAATGAGGAGACATCCATATTGAGGAAAGCATTGGAGGGTTTCCACTCTATGTTCTCCATCTGATGTAAAAAATGAGTGGTGTCCTTCAAATAGGATGGTACAGTTTGGATCTGGTCTGTTATAAAATCTCCTATCCTCACTCAGATAATCATGTGTATTAGTCTGAATCAGATGATTATTTCTAAAATTCTTTTTGAAATTTTTATATGTTCTAATTTAATTTTCATTATAATCAGCCAGATCTCTCCTGAATTTCTTTTGTTTATTTTCAAATAATTGTTTCTCATATCTTTCTATCCTTTCACAAATGATATGATCTTTTTCTATAAACTCGGGGGATTTGTCAAAGGTGTCTAAATTCTTTTTAAGCTCCTCTATTTCTTTCTCACATTCTTGAACTTTCATGGATCTATATTTGATTACCAATCTCATAAGGGATAAGGAGCAGGTATCTAAAATCTTATCCCACTCTATCTGAAAATCAGAATTATCGGAGAAAATGGAGGGTTTAGACAATCTAAGACCGCTGGGAATAATACTCTTATCCAAACATTTTTCTAAGTGTACACTGTCCAACCAATGTTTGGATTCCATTCTGAGAATGTCTTCTAATTTAAATAACAATTTATGTAAACTCATATCGCCCAATTCTTTAGTGGGTTCTACATCAGTTTCCCACTGTACTAAATAGGAACGTCGCCTGGTTTCTCTATTGACAAAACTCACAATTATTTTCTGTTTTCAGACACTTTTTATCTTCAATTCATGGGGACGGCCATGGGGACCAGGTTTGCACTGAGCTACGCGAACCTATACATGGGGGAGTTTGAGGACCACCATGTGTGGGGTAGTGAGTTTGGTGCAAACCTGGTCTTCTATGGCCGCTACATAGATGATCTATTTTTTATTTGAGATGGGGATCTATCCTCTGCTACACGTTTTGTCTCTGCACTTAATCATAATTCTTTCAATCTTTCCTTTACATATCAATATCAACCTATGCGGATAGACTTTCTTGATGTGACTCTAGAGGCAAGAGGCTGCACTATACATTCCTCCAAGTATGTTAAAACAGTCGACACTCAGTCGTATTTACTTTTTAAAAGTGTTCATCACTATCCCTGGAAAGCTAATTTTCCGAAGGGACAGTTGATGAGACTACGTCGTAATTGTTCATCGATGGATGTTTTTTCCATCCAGGTGCAAGACATGCTCTCTTCTTTTAGAAGGAGAGGCTATCCTGAACACATTCTTGATAAAGCTCTGCAAGAAGTGCAACATATGGAGAGATCAACTCTTTTTGATAATAAGCATTTGAGAGAAGATTCTAATCTTACTCCAAATAGAGATACTGCATTCATTTGCAAATACAATTCATGTCATAAACAATCAGAGAAATAATTCATAAAAATTATCGGATTCTTCATCAGGATAATATTTTCAGGAACATCTTGCCTCCTAAACCATCCATTATTTATAAGAAAAACAAATGCCTAAAAACTATCCTAGCGCCCAGTCATCTTAAACCACATGTAATTAATGATGACAAAACCATCTCTAAAAAATGGTTACCCTACAGACCACCCGGTTTCCATCGATGTGGAAAAACAAGATGTACCATGTGCTCTCATACAAACAAGAAAACAATTAGTATAACCCTTAAAGACATGAAGGATCCCTATATAATCACTAATTTTATTAACTGTGATTCTAATTATGTCATCTATTTAATCACCTGTGGATGTGGATTATATTATGTGGGTCGTACCATGAGACCTCTAAAATGACGATTTATGGAGCATCGTCGTAATATTATTAATGGAGTAACGACACAGTTTATCCTCCCACTATTTGAAGGTGCATAACAGTGATCCACAGTCATTCCAGATCATAGGGCTTGAATTTATACCTTATACATGGAGGGGTGGGGATAGATTTAAAACCCTATGTCGGCAGGAGGTCTTCTGGATGTTCAGATTGGATTCTTTGCACCCAGAGGGCCTCAATGAGTCCATAGAACTCATTTCATTCATTTAGTTCTGGCAGATAGGTGTGGATAGATGGGGTCCCCATCATCTACACATCTATCAGTACATGGGATGAAAATATAGACCTTTCCTTACATTAAGTTCCCACCTTGTGGTTTGTATTAGTACCATATGGTGACTATAGATATTTTATATTGCAGATTATCTCTATTGTATAGGCTTATGATTTGCTTGTAACCTGTCAACTATTACATTCTATATCAGTGGTCGTTAATATTATTGGTGGACTAAGATACTCATTAGTCTCTGTCGATATATGGGTCACCATATATTATGATAGATATATTCTGTATTTAGATGCTCTATTGGGTTGGAGATGAAATATTATATATGAATAGATGTAGGATGTTTTATTTCTGACTTCCATCTTACATGTTTATATGATTATGACGCAACATATGCTTCTTATTGTAACAATATATATTGAGAAATGATCTTTAGTTTGAATGATATGTCTCCATTTTGTGATAGGAGGCTGACTAGTATTTTCGATAGAATAATACATCATTTTAATAAAAGATCACATACAAACATTTATGGGTTATAGAAAGAATAACTATTATATGGAGAAATACTGAATTTTTTACACCCAGTGGATTTGACTTATCTGATTGTTTTTATGAATAAAACAAATAGTTTAATTAGACTTATTAAATACAATGTCATTGTGATCACATGATGTGTATTGATACCACGTGATTTAGTGGAGTTTTGAAGTGTGACCCTCAGCCCGTATATATTATCTGGGTAGAGAAGTGTCACCACGTGGTGTTTGTTGACACCACGTGATAGTTCATTACATCATGCGCACACGTGGCAACAATCCACATTCGCTATCTTGGTATCGGAATGATATCACGTGGTATATGTTGACACCACGTGATAGAGCGTCACACGCTCCGATATGGAAGCCATACCAAATACTTACGAGTCAGACCAGATCACGTGATTTTTGTTGATATCACGTGACCGGATGTCACTCTCCGAATATGAATAAGACGGGGTAATATTTTACTTTTAGATATGATTGTGGTATTAATTTTGAAGTATTGAATAACTATCAATGTGTGTTTATATGTCATTTAATTTATGAAAGTCAGTATTTTTAGATTTTCTACACGGCTTGATTGATTAGATATCTTTGCTAGTCACAGCTGATTACTATTAACATTTGTATAAGGGTTTATAAAGCCCCATATTGAAACATGGTGGATACTGCTACTGAGGAAGCTGTGGGACCTACCACAGCGAAACACGTTTGGAACCCCACCACTTTACAGCACTTGGATTTCTATGTGGATATCGATTCCGGACCAGCACCACTTTCATCTTCCATAAACTCCTTCTTCAAGTACCAACATGCCAGTGCAAAATAATCTGCATTTATTTCAGGCTGTGGACATCGAATGAAGTTTGGTAATTATATCTGCTGGATATTATTCCGGATCCACACGTGTAGACCAGTGACTGTTATTTTAATACATATTTATTACCATCTCGAACTAGACTGTTCGTGGAGATAAACTTCTCACATCAATCAATTTATATTAATATTTTGATCAGATATCTCATTTATCAATTCATACGGACTATTTTTTTGGACTCCTTTTTTTCTGGATCAATATTTGTGTATCTTTTTATATTTATTTTATTTTCCCTTTTTTTCATATTATATTATCTGTGTTTTATTATTTGGTATTCTTTTTTATTTTTTGTTTATGTTATGAAATATAAAGCCTATGAAATGTATTATTTTTAATTTATTTTATAGTAAAATAAATTGATGTTTTCAATCAAGCCGTGTAGATATTGAACACTGATTATAGTGTATATTGACCTTTTACACCGTTTATTCACTATTTCTTTGGTTTTAGATTTATTGTATTTGGATGTTCTTACGACTATATCCATCTTTGATCAATTTACCGATTGATAAAACTATTTAGCGCTGTTCAGATCCTTTTTCTCTGGAGCATGGTGTGTGTTTGAGAGGAGGAGGGAAGATTGTGGAAGAGCTGTGTGTGTGGGTCTGTGTGAGGGGGTGCGGGGAGATCTGATTGAGGGTGTGAGAGCTGTGTGAGGAATTTATGTACTGTATGTATTTACAGTACATAAATACATTAAAATGGGACCCTGAGGTGATATTTTGCCTAGGGCAAAATGGCATCTTAATGCAGTTCTGGGACTGAGCAGAAGAGAGAAGGGGTGGAACCACGAGCAAAAACAAAGAGGGAGGAGGAGGCAGTCCTCTCTCATCATCACACATGGCTTCTCCTCTTTGTCTACACCAGTGGTTCCCAAACTGTGCACCGTGGCTCCCTGGGGTGCCTCGGGACACTTGCAGGGTGCCTCAGGTTGGAGGTCCAGCACCAAATCAAATTATTTATGGTCAATGTAATGTAAATATGTGGACATACAGAAGCACAAACCTGTCCACAACCACATAACTGACCCTAAGGATGACAGGTAAGCACAATTTATTTCACTTTACTACTTTACTACATTTTTTTTTAATCTCTCAATAACAAACTCTTGGCTTAGGGGTGCTGTGAAAACAATGCTGATACTCTAGGACGCCATTATTCAGAAAAGTTTGGGAACCTCTGGCCTACACTGAGCTGGGTCCCACTTCCCACCCTGGTACTGACGCCAGTTGTTCCGGGTCACACAGATTGAGCACCAGTCACATAGGAGGAGAGAACATGGCGGCTTTGTCCGTGCTGCTGAGGGGAGGCCTGAGCCGGGTGCTGCTGCTGAGAAACCAGGTCACAGCGCCAGACACTGGGAGGAGCAGTGGCGTAACTAGGATCTTCGGAGCCCAGGGCAAATTTAAGATTGGAGCCCCCCACCAAGTTTAGCGCGCCTTCGGCGCGTGGCAAAAAGGGGCGTGGTCAAATGACAAAAGGGGCGTGGCTATTGAAAATGGGCTGGGCCAACATGACACGCCACCAATTTCTTGTCAGTCTGGGAACATTCCTTTCTATTCCATACGCACCATAGCTGTATGGTAGTTTCTCACACTGTGGAACCTCTGAAGAAATACATCCTCCCTGGTACGACGGCGTCTTCAGTTGGTATTCAATATTCATGTAGGTCACATTGTCCGGAAGATGCCTGTTTGTGTAGGAATATTAACAAGGTCATCATCATGCGATAGCAATTCAACCAGACTCCTTCCCTCTGCGTCTCTCAGCCACACCATCATCTCACTGCATCATCTCAGCCACACCATCATCTCCCTCCGTGTCATCTCTTCTTAGCCACACCATCGCCCCCCTCTGTGTCATCTCTCAGCAGACCATCATCTCCCTCCTGCATCAACTCTCAGCACACCATCACATCCCCTCCACGTTGTCTCTCAACACACAGACACACTCACATACATACACACAGACATATACATACACACTGACACATATACACACACTGCCATAGATACACACTGACACAGATACACACAGACATACACACACACTACCATAAATACACACTAACATATACACACACTGATAATATACACATACTGACACACATTGACATATACACACACACTGACACATATACATATATACACACACAAATATACATACTGACACACACTGACATATACACACACTCTGACATATATATATCACACACACACACATATACATACCAGTGATCGCGCTGAGCATAAACATTTGTGGGTCCCGGGGACCCCTCATTTTAGAAAATTGGGGTCCTACTCCACTGTTTCTGGGTCCCATCACATATTATGGGGGGTGAGGGCAGGCAGCAGTCGCGACATAGCTGGGGGCAGGTAGCAGTTGGGGTAGAGCTGGGGGGGGGTAAAGGCAGGGAGAAGATGGGGTAGCGCTGAGGGTAGAGGGAAGGGCAGGTAATGCTAGGGGTAGGGAGGGTGTAGGTGCAAACAGCAGTTGCGACAGTGCTTGGGGGGCAGGGAGGAGACAAGGGGCAGGCAGGGCTGGGGGTAGGGTTGGGGCAAGGGTAAATAGCAGCTGATGCAGTACTGGGGGACAAGTAGGGGGTTACTGCATTTCACTGCCATTAGACAGAAAGGTCCCACCACACATTGAAATCACCCTGGCACTGCACAAACATGTTTCAGCAAACACTAGCACTACACAGTAGGATCCCAGCAAACACTGGCAGAACCCTGGCACCAGACAGAAGGGCCCTACCACACACTGGTACCAAATCGAAGGGTCCCAAAACACATTGGCACCACTATGGCACTGCACAGAAGGGTCCTCTCCCACCATACACTGGTACTACACAGAAGGGTCCCAAAACACAATGGCACAGCCCTGGCACTGCACAGAAGGGTCCCACCACAGACTCGTACTACACTGGCAGCACCCTGTTTCCAAACAGTAGGGTCCCAACACATAGTGGCATCGCAAAGAAGGCTCACGGGGGAGCACCCTTGCACCACACAGAAAGTTCCCACCACACACACTTGCAGCTCAGGGAAGACTTCAAGCTCATAAGCACCCGGCAGCCTGTTCTTGGGGCCCATGAACTCAGCAGACAATATTGTACACAGCTGGAGTCTGAGGATCGGCCCAGGAGGAGAAGGGGGGATCCGGAGTCACCTAGCCAGTAGCCGCACAGTGTCACATGCCAGCCAGTGCCGCATGTCAGTGCTGCCTGCCGAATGCGCGCAGGGTGTCAGGGAACAGGAGGCAGGATTCGGTGCTGCAGAGATCTTGAGTAGAGAAAGCCTGGCAGCGTCACGTGACCGGGAGGCGGAGACTCTGATGCCGATTGGAGAAGACGCTGCCGCCGATGGTGATTGGTGGGGTAGCTGCTGAGGATGTAATTGGCCCGGCTGCTGCGGCGGCAGGCACACAGCGCGTTCCTACAGGACCCGTTCATTTAAGAAACGGAGTCCTTCATTGTCTGTAACGCGCATTTTGCGAACACTGCATACACACAAACACTGACACATATATACACACACACACACTGACAAATATACACATACACCATGACACATATACACACACACAACGCCTATACAGAGACACTTACACACACACAAAGTTTATACAGACACACACACACAGCCTATACAGAGACACTTACACACACGCACAACGCCTATACAGAGACACTTACACAGACAGCCTATATAGAGACACTAACACACACACACAGCCTATATAGAGACACTAACACACACACACAGCCTATACAGAGACACTAACACACACACAGCCTATACAGAGACACTTACACACACACACACAGCCTATACAGAGACACTTACACACACACACAGCCTATACAGACACTTACACACACACACAGCCTATACAGAGACACTTACACACACAGCCTATACAGAGACACACACAGCCTATAGAGACACTTACACACACACACACAGCCTATAGAGACACTTACACACACACACAGCCTATACAGAGACACTAACGCACACACACACACACAGCCTATACAGAGACACTTACACACACACAGCCTATACAGAGACACTAACACACACACACAGCCTATACAGAGACACGAACACACACACACACAGCCTATACAGAGACACTTACACACACACACACCCTATACAGACACACACACACAGCCTATACAGAGACACTAACACACACACACACACACACAGCCTATACAGAGACACTAACACACACACACAGCCTATACAGAGACACTTACACACACACACAGCCTATACAGAGACACTTACACACACACAGCCTATACAGAGACACTTACACACACACACACAGCCTATACAGAGACACTTACATACAGACACACACATAAAGCTTAAACAGAGACACTTACACAGACACACACCGCTTATACAAAGACACTTACAGACAAATGCAGCCAGAGCCCCCCACATAAAAAATGAACACCCCCTCCCCTCCAGGTGCAGTTTAGCCATCCAATACAGCCTCCCCCTTACCCCCAGCAGCAGTTGATCCATTAGCCACCCTGCCCCCTTCTCCTAAGACCTTACCTGTAGTTAGTGAGAGCGGGCAGCGGAGATGGAGAGCGCCAGGGAGGGAAGAATCACTCCTCACCCGGCGCAGACGGCAGCTTTGGCTCTAGTCCAGGACAGTGGACTCCAGCAGATCAGGAGGAGGGGAGGATAGAGCTGTAGGAAGGCTGCCTAGGAGGGGCTGCGAGCCTCCACTGCAGCTCCCCCTACAGGCAGCCAAGCCAACAGCAGGCTAGCAGGCACACTTGCCTGCTTGTTACAGACCAAACTCAAGACACAATGGTGGTGCAGGGGAGGGCGTGCGGGTACGATGCCCTGGCCGGTGGTGCCCCCCTCTGCAGGGCTTGCCATGGTGCCCAGGGCACATACCCCGCTCGCCCTGCCCTAGTTACGCCACTGGTGATGAGTCTAGTGAGGTCACACCTGACTGCTCTGATGCCACATGCCAATAATGCCTGTGGCATCAGGTGTATAAGAGGCACTACTATGGCATAATTGTATAATCAACACTACTGTGGCATAATGTGAATAAGGGGCACTACTGTGTGACAATGTGAATAGGGGCCCTACTGTGTGGCACAATGTGAATAAGGGATACTACTGTGGCATAATGTGTATAAGCAACACTACTGTGGCATAACGTGAATAAGGCGCACTACTGTATGGCATAACTTGCATTGTGTGCATTACTGTGTTGCATAATGTGAATAAGGGGCACTATTGTGTGGTATAACATGAATAATGGGCACTACTTTGGCTTAACATGAATAAAAGACACTACTGTGTAGTATAATGTGAATTGGGGGCACTATTGTGTAGCATGTGAAGTATGGGCACTATGGCCCTGATACAGACCCCCTCGCAGCCGCTGGCTGCTCACGAGGTCTGTGGGCATGTTTTTTTTTTTCTCCGGCCGCTTGCAAAGCTGTGAGAGACCACCCAGCTTGTGCGAGCGGCCTGGGGCCTGTCACGATAATCGCGACAATCTGCCTTGCGACAAGACCCTGTGGTAGGGTCTCAGCTGCTGCAAGGCCGAGTGGACTTCCAGCTCTAATAGAGCAGGAAGTCCACTACTGACATCAATTGTGATGTCAGTAGGTCCTCCCTCAAACACCAGGCGTTCCTAAGGGAACGCCTGCGTTTGGCCAACCAGCCCCTCTACAAGGCTACAAAACGGGGCAAGCTGTCACTCACCATCAACAGCCGTCCCGTCTTGTAGTGAGCCCCGTAGCAACCGAACTTCAGTTGCTCGCCAGAAGCGGCGCATGTGCAGATCACAAACATTGAGCCGCTTGCGAACACTTGCGAGCGGCTCTAAATCAGGCCCTATATGTGGCTTAATATGAATTGGGGGCATTATATTACAGTACATATAACATTGATTATATTACAGTTATATTACTTTTGTATATATTATTAGTGGAATTACTTTAGTCCAGGGGTCTTCAACCTTTGGCCCTCCAGCTGCTGTGGAACTACACATCCCAGCATGCCCTGCCACCGTTTTGATATAACAGCATGCTAAAACTGTGGCAGGGCATCCTGGGATCTGTAGTTCCACAGCAGCTAGAGGGCCAAAGGACCCATGCTTTAGTGGGTTGGAATATACAGTCAGGTCCATAAATATTGGGACATTGACAGAATTTTCATATTTTGGCCTCTATTCACCACCACAATGGCTTTGAAATGAAACAAACAAGATGTGCTTTAACTGCAGACTTTCAGATTTAATTTGAAGGTAATTACATCCAAATCAGGTGAACGGTTTCTATATGTGTCTCCCACTTTTTAAGGGGCCAAAAGTAATGGGACAAACTAAACAATCCTAAATCTAACTTTCACTTTTTAATACTTTGTTGCAAATCCTTTGCAGGCAATTACAGCCTGAAGTCTGGAACGCATAGACATCACCAGACGCTGGGTTTAATCCCTTGTGATGCTCTGCCAGGCCTCTACTGCAAATGTCTTCAGTTCCTGCTTGTTCTTGGGGCATTTTCCCTTAACTTTTGTCTTCATCAAGTGAAATGCATGCTCAATCGGATTCAGGTCAGAGGACTGACTTGGCCATTGCATAACATTCCACTTTTTTGCCTTAAAAAACTGTTTGGTTGCTTTTGCAGTATGCTTCGGGTCATTGTCCATCTGCACTGTGAAGCGCCTTCAAATGAGTTCTGAAGCATTTGACTGAATATGAGCATATAATATTGCCCGAAACACTTCAGAATTCATTCTGCTGCTTTTGTCAGCAGTCACACCATTGGCAGCCATACATGCCCACGACATGACACTACCACCACCATGCTTCACTGATGAGGTGGTATGTTTTGGATCATGAGCAGCTCCTTTCCTTCTCCATACTCTTCTCTTCCCATCACTCTGGTACAAGTTGATCTTTGTCTCATCTGTCCATAGGATGTTGTTCCAGAACTGTAATGGCTTTTTTAGTTGTTGTTTGGCAAACTCTAATCTGGTCTTCCTGTTTTTGTGGCTCACCAATGGTTTACATCTTGTGGTGAGCCCTCTATATTCACTCTTGTGAAGACTTCTTTTGATTGTTGACTTTGACACATATACACCTACCTCCTGGAGAGTGTTCTTGATTTGGCCAACTGTTGTGAAGGGGTTTTTCTGCACCAGGGAAATAATTCTTCTGTCATCCACCACAGTTGTTTTCCGTGGTCTTCCGGGTCTTTTGGTGTTGCTGATCTCTCCGATGCGTTCTTTCTTTTTAAGAATGTTCCAAACAGTTGATTTGGCCACACCTAATGTTTTTGCTATCTCTCTGATGGGTTTGTTTTGATTTTTTAGCCTAATGATGGCTTGCTTCACTGATAGTGACAGCTCTTTGGATCTCATATTGAGAGTCGACAGCAACTGATTCCAAATGCAAATGTCACACCTAGAATCAACTCCAGACCTTTTACCTGCTTAATTGATAATGAAATAACGAGGGAATAGCCCACACCTGTCCATAAAATAGCTTTTGAGTTGATCGTCCCATTACTTGTGGCCCCTTAAAAAGTGGGAGGCACATATAGAAACCGTTGTAATTCCTACACCATTCACCTGATTTGGATGTAATTACCCTCAAATTAAATCTGAAAGTCTGCAGTTAAAGCACATCTTGTTCGTTTCATTTCAAAGCCATTGTGGTGGTGAATAGATGCCAAAATATGAAAATTCTGTCAATGTCCCAATATTTATGGACCTGACTGTATCTAGCCCTCCATGCCCCAGTTTGAAACTGCCCCCAATATTTATTTTTCTTTTCTCTATAATTCTTCTGCTACATGCTGGACACGCTCACTACCTGGCACAATTGGGGGGGGGGGTAGCACACACATGCTCTGGGTGCCATGGCTATATGCTACACCACTGCACACACACCGTGTATAGTGGAACTTTATTACACACCTACCTAATTCATTCACACATACTTACCTGCTGCCAGCTATTCTGTTCCCTTGTGTAGTATAATCCAATGGGGGCACCTGGAAAAAAAGATCCTATACTCACCATCATCCTCGCGCTGCTCTCCGTAGCATCCCCGTACTTGGCAAACTAAAACAACGACTGACCCAATCCATGCCCGACATGTATAAGTATATGTTGTTAAGTTGATAGACAACCCAACAGATCGGTGTCCTTATACTATAACAGAATTTCCTGCAGCACATGACCCCAAAGTATATAAGCACTGGACCAAACATAATAGTAAATATCTTCTAGCCATAGCACTTTTCTGTCACTTTCCTTCTTCGAGCTCCGGGATCGCTATGATCTACCTTCGAGTTCTTTCTTTCAGTACCTTTAACTTTGCCACCTTTATAATGCTAATATTAATTATTTTGAAGTACTTAGCTTACACAGATCTTACTATAACATGGTCAACCAGTGGAGCTACATGAATGTCATTGAGAGCAGGACATTGGGAAACACTTGACTTAGAAGACTAGCCTCAAATTTGAGAAGTGGGCAAGAGTCGATATGCATGCAAATTAAACGCTTTTTCCACTGATACTTGTCCCAACTCAGCATCACTCTATCTATTCAACCTCATCTGGTCTCAGACTCATCCAGACCAATATATGGAGGGATTATCCAAAGGTAGAGATATTTTGACAAGAATTCAGTGACTTAATTTACTCTATAATGCAGGTGCATCTACCATATAACCTATCTAATTATCTCTTACCATGCTTAATCCCTGATAACTCTTAGTAAACCCAGAAATAGGTCATATACAGAATCTCAACGCTTTAGATCACTCAACTGGAAACTAGAAGATCCTTTCACGATTCCAACCCCTTTAAATAAATTTACCAGTTGGAACATGCAGTATCACCAGCATAATACATGACCATCTTAATCAATTTCTCAGAATTTTGGGCGCATGGTTCACACATTTTGTGCCCAACTCTACCACTTAAACATGAAAAGATCCACTTTCTCTTCTCATCTTGTCTCTTGATGGTCTCTTCACTTCCTCTCCTTCTTTCCCTTATCCTTCACTTCCCATTCTAACATCCTCTCCCTATGCTTTTTTATGGGTTCTGATATATTACTTCTCTTTCTGCTCTCCAGATCTCCAGGACTGCTTAATTTATATTTTATGTTAATTGCTCTGGTGGTGTCACAGTTCAGTGGGAATTCAGGATTATTATTCTACCAGAGTCAGGCGTGGAATCTAACACACTGGTGGTTTTCATAGGGGACTCACCCACAAGAAGATTTGAACTTCGCTGCACTCAGATAGACTAAAGAGATATCAATTAATTAATTGTGTCCATGAGCACTATGCCTGGGCTAAACAGCTCTCATGTTATTACTACTTAGATTCAACTGAGCATGCTGATCATCAGCCCTATTTAGTAAGGATCTGAATGACTGGCAATTTCGCCTTGTGAAAAAGCCGCCTAGTGCGGAGAAACGCGTTGAGGGTATGGAGCTTATCAGACTTGTGGCAGGATCTCATCCTTTAATACGTACACTGCGGCAGGACGCTGGTCTCACCCCCTTGTGACAGCCATCTACAGCTGCCGGCTAACCCACGGGACAATGCTGAGCTGTGCGGGAGTGTGAGACTCAGGCAAGCGGAGTTCAGTGAGACCCGTGGAGATAGCAGCTGGGTCACTGCTCTGAGAGGAATAGTAACATCAACAGAGCACACAGACTGAGGACCGCTGGAGCGGGGAGTCTTGCAGGTGGATCGTGAGTACAGTGGAGCGCTGTGATTTTCAGAACTGTCCCCCACTCGCTTTCCCCATGTGTACCTGTTGTTTCCCTTACATTGTAGGATTGCGGAAATATAGATTAACTTGTTCTCAATAACATCTATACAAATTCACACTAACTGCTACATTGTTTATATTCAACAACGGCACAGTTTCCACTCAAAGCTGCTACAAATTAGAGAACTGTTACATTTAGAGTTTGTTTCTGATAGTGAGACCACAATTAGAGTGGCTAATTTGCTCATGAGAAATACCTACCACAAGCTGATTTAAATGTATTGATCTTATGTGTATTTACTAGTTTTATATTGTAATTAGATTGTTATTTATAATCCCACTCCCGAGAGTTTTATTAAGTGTTGTAATATTGAATATTTGGCATGTTTATACAATACATTTTTGAGATATTACTCCATGCTGGGAGTGATAAGCGCCACTTACCTATTGTGTTTTCTTAATTTTTAAAGAGATATCAGCAGGGTCTGATACAGTAACATTAATGGTTATGCATATGGATTATACAGAGGAGAGCCATGCCTAAAGATCATACACATTGTGGCTAGCTCTCACTATCCCCCTAAAATGGTGGCCATGGAACTGATTGGGTTAAAACTCATGACGCGGCACCATTTTTAAATGGACCTATCAGAACTAGGTGTGAATTTCAAATGTACAGCGGCACTAGGCGCCTGTCATGATCTGATGCAAGAGTTCCTCTGTAGAGCACGGTGATCCGGGGGGGTTTGGATGTAAGTGACAGTCCTTCTTCCCTTAATAAAGGTCAAATCCAGGTGTTGGCGAGACCTAGCCAGAGGCGCAGAGTCTAACCCACTTGGTGGTCTTCACCAGTGACACCCCAATTGGGATTACTTTGGCATGACAAAGGGTACAGATGGCTTGACAATTGTTGTCCGGATTTGGGTAGAAATTATTCCACACATAAGTGGATTTTTTTGTTTTATGCGCAGGCATGACAATGGGCTTTTCCTTATCATGGGCAACAACTGTTTCCACTGGGCCTGATTTACACAGACAACATCCTCATCATCATCAACATCCTTATTAGCGTCAGCTACACAAATATCCTCCTCATACTGGTGCATTTCCACAGAAGCATTCTCAATTTCTATGTCAGCATGCTGCTCATCCCCACATTTGCAGAGGATGCACAAGAAAAGAATAACACACTTTGCTACCACTTACATTGTCACAATATTTTTATGAATAAGACACTGCGCTACCTCTTACAGTGTCACAATATTTTTTTAGGAATAAGAAAAGAATAACACACTTCGCTAGCAGTTACAGTGTCACAAGATTTTTTATGAGTAAAACACTGTGCTACCACTTAGTGTCACAATATTTTTTATGAATAAGAATAAGACACTGTGCTACCACTTACAGTGCCACAATATTTTTATGAATAAGAAAATAACACACTGCGCTACCACTTAGTGTCACAATATTTTTTATGAATAAGAAAATAATAACACACTCCATACCACTTAGTGTCACAAGATTTTTTATGAATAAGAAAAGAATAACACACTGCGTTACCACTTAGTGTCACAAGATTTTTTATGAATAAGACACTGTGCTACCACTTACAGTGTCATAATATTTTTTCTGAATAAGAAAATAACACAATTCGCTACCACTTAGCGTCACAATATTTTTTATGAGTAAAACACTGTGCTACAACTTAGTCATAAGATTTTTTATGAATAAGAAAAGAATAACACACTGCGCTACCACTTAGTGTCACAATATTTTGTATGAATAAGAACACTGCACTACCACTTAGTGTCAGAATATTTTTTATAAATAAGAAAAGAATAACATACTGCGCTGCCTCTTAGTTTCACAATATTTTTTATGAATAAGAATAACAAACTGCGCTACCACTTAGTGTCACAATATTTTTTATGTATAAGAAAAGAATAACACACTTCGCTACCACTTAACAGTGTCACAATTTTTTTTGCGTAAAACACTAAGCTACCACTTACTGTCACAATATTTTTTATGAATAAGAATAAGACACTGTGCTACCACTTACAGTGCCACAATATTTTTATGAATAAGAAAATAACACACTGCGCTACCACTTAGTGTCACAATATTTTTTATGAAGAAAATAATAACACACTCCATACCACTTAGTGTCACAAGATTTTTTATGAATAAGAAAAGAATAACACACTGCGTTACCACTTAGTGTCACAATATTTTTTATGAATAAGACACTGTGCTACCACTTACAGTGTCATAATATTTTTTATGAATAAGAAAATAACAATTCGCTACCACTTAGCGTCACAATATTTTTTATGAGTAAAACACTGTGCTACAACTTACAGTGTCACAAGATTTTTTATGAATAAGAAAAGAATAACACACTGCGCTACCACTTAGTGTCACAATATTTTGTATGAATAAGAACACTGCACTACCACTTAGTGTCAGAATATTTTTTATAAATAAGAAAAGAATAACACACTGCGCTGCCTCTTAGTTTCACAATATTTTTTATGAATAAGAATAACAAACTGCGCTACCACTTAGTGTCACAATATTTTTTATGTATAAGAATAACACACTTCGCTACCACTTAGTGTCACAATTTTTTTGCGTAAAACACTATGCTACCACTTACTGTGTCACAATATTTTTATGAATAAGAAAAGAATAACACACTGCACTACCACTTAGTGTCACAATATTTTTTTATGAACAAGATACTGTGCTACCACTTAGTGTCACAATATTTTTTTATGAAGAAAAAAATAACACACTTCGCTACCACTTAGTGTCATTATGAATAAGAAAAGAATAACACACTGCACTACCACTTAGTGTCACAATATTTTTTTATGAATAATAAGACACTGCGCTACCACTTAGTGTCACAATATTTTTTTATGAAGAAAAGAATAACACACTTCGCTACCACTTACAGTGTCACAATTTTTTCATGAATAAGAATAACACACTGCGCTACGACTTATAGTGTCATAATACCTGGATGATAAACTGCGGTCTGGCCGGCAGTGTCACCGAACAGTAAAAACGTAGCTACCACACACACACACACAAAAAAAAAAACTACATTTTTTTTTTTTGTGGAGTGATAATTTTATTTAACTTTTATTATTTTTTTTATACTGGGGAAGAGCACTCCTAGATTGACAGAGCACCCCTGGATGACACAGCACCCCTTTATGTACTGCAGCCCTAGCCCCTTGATGGACAGGAAAACTCAGCAGCCCCCCCTTTATGTATTGCAGCCCCAGCCCCTTAATGGACAAAACAGCAGCCCCCCTTTATGTACTGCAGCCCCTTTATGGACAACACAGCAGCACCAGCCTCTTTATGGACAACACATCAGCACCCCTTTACGTACTGCAGGCCCCCTTTATGTACTGCAGCCCAAGCCCCTTGATGATAATGCAGCCCCAGCCCCTTGATGGACAGGACAACACAGCAGCACCCCTTTATGTACTGCAGCCCCTTTATTGACAACACAGCAGCACCCCTTTATGTACTGCAACCCCAGCTACTTTATGGACAACACAGCAGCAGCACTTTAAGTACTGCAGCTCTACCTCCTTGATGGTACTGCAGCCCCAGCCCATTGATGGAGAGGGCAACACAGCAACACCCCTTTTGTATACTGCAGCCCCAGCCCATTGATGGAGAGGGCAACACAGCATCACCCCTTTATGTACTGCAACCCCAGCCATTTGATTGACAGGACAGCAGCCCCAGCCCAACAACACTGCACCCTTGAGAAGTTGAGAACACGTGCACAGACATAGCAGCACAGAGCACGTCAGTTCTGTTTACTCTCCACAGGGGGAGTGAAAATGTCGCCGATCACCGGGACCTTTATAGAATCCAAAACCCGTGAGAATCCGACAGTGGGTTGATGACATTTTGCCTCGTTTTGGATTCCGAGTTAGGCGGGGAATCCAGAGCCGGACTCGGATCGCCTATGTTTGGGTGGGTCTGATTCTCCGAGAACAGGACTCGCTCACCTTAGTTTAAACCAGCTCAACTATATTCGCCTTGCATGACTTTAGCTAAAATAGTGCTTTAATCTATATGGCCCCTATTTAACAACGAAGGCAAATACCGGCGGAATTTTTCATTTAGTATCACTGTGATAGTAATGAAAAATCCACTAGTATTAACCAATACTTACCCCTCCAGCGAGGTCCCGCGAAATCCTCCTCGGCGAGGTACTCAACTGGGCTGCTGGCCATCGGTCCGTCCGTCTGTGCATGACACGTGGATCTGGCAGTGCCTGGAAGGCTTCGCTGAAGCCGGAAAGGCACCACCGGGTCTCCATTGCCGGCAATGAGGACCGCATTGCACTCGCCAGCAATGCTTGACAAACAGCGGTAATATTAGATTGTTAAATCCAGAAAGAGTGGCATAACCCCTTTAGCGAGCGCTAAAAGGGTTATGCTTCGTTGTTAAATATATTTTAAGACTTTATCGCCAATTTTCTAACCTCATAGCAGATTTAAAAGAACCAAACAAATTTGATCTTATTAGAAACAGTTGATAACAACAGCAAAAGTTATTCCTATTGCAAATATAAAAGTCCATTTATGTTGGTGACAGTATTCAGATTTCAACGAAGCACTGATTCGCAAATTCTGCTTCTGTGCCAAACACCCATCTGCAATACAAAACAAAAAAAATAAGTATGCAATCTCAAATAGCCCAAATATATTTATGATCATGCATTGCCGTAACTAGGGTAGTGCGACCAGTGCCATGGCACAGGGGGCTCTGTTTGGGCATGTCAATTTTCCTGTTTATTATCATTCTCACTTGTATCTTCCTCATCTTTTATCCCCAGCATCTCCTGGCCTCCCTATCTCTTCCCTGGCTCTTTCCCTGAGGCCATGGCCATTTTTTAGGTGCACTATCTTCTGTTCCTATTTAAAAAATAGGGGGGTGGGGCGCCAATTGTCTCTCTGGCACAGGGCACCATAAAGCCTAGTCATGGCTCTGTGATCATGAACCAATATGTAGTACCACCAAGTGTCTCCAGCACTGGTCTCTTTTGAAAATTAAAGGCGTGGGGACGGGGGGTGGGATTAAAATGGTGTCAGTAAGATAATAAACTATCAGCAGGGGTGACTGCCTGTCACTGAGGACAAATACAACATATAAAATCTGTTCCAGCCCCTCTGTTGGAAGAAGTAAGGCTGACCTTGGCTATCAGTGACTGCTCTATTAGGAGTGTGGTGATGTGTAATCCCTGCACTGATATCCTGCAGCATCTCTGATAGGCGGCTGCCTGCCCTGTTATAGCCCAGCCCAGGCTTTCTGCCTTCCATTCTACGTTTTCAAACAGCAGCAGCCTTTTCTCCTCCTCCCCTGGCTGCTATTGTTTATGAGTGGCTCTTGATCGTGCTTCCCTCAGCCGGCACATCTCTCTCTCCCTGGCTGTTGTCTCTCAGTCACTGCCTGGCTGCTCCCAGGCTCCCCGCCACGGGGCGTCCGTCTGCAGCAGCATCATCATCATCTCCGGATCTCAGGACTCGCTTCTTTCTCCAGGCACCGAGAGGGGAAAAGAGGAGGAGGGCACAGGATTGGCACAAAGGTAGGAGTGATAGTAATAGCAGCCCCCGTACCCGTCTGTCCTCCACCCACCCCTTCCCACCCCCCCCCCCCCATCCGGTTCCCAATCATAGGGGCGCTGCAACAAGCCGGTGCTCACTCTCTCCCCGGCATTGCACACATATAGTGCTACCCCTGCCCCGGTGCCTGCACGTCTCTGCCGGCATAGGATAAAGTTTGATATGCCCCGTGTCCTCCCATGCAGCCACGCAGCCCATCTCTTTTGTCTCTTCCCCTGTAACCGGGAGAGTTTCCTAGCTGGCAAGTGCCAAGGCTGTAGCTGCCCAGCTGTCATCTCTGCTGCCCAGCACGTGTGGGGTCCAGGGACTGGCAGTAGGATGCATGGGCACAGTGCCACTGGCGCCCTCCCAGGACTGCCCAGCCTGGTGCTCACACCCACTTCTATCTCCGATTTCATTGTAGACTTGGGACAAAGACTCTGGACTCTCCCAAACCTTGCTCATAGTAATAGGTCTCACTGTGTGATATATGGAACTAATCATTCTCTGTACCTAGTAGTCTGCTGGGAATCCTACCAGTCCAGAGCTGGTCTGCCTTGCATCCTATTATAATCAGGGGATGGAGATACAGCTCTATTATCTGATGACAGGTCCAGTTAGTCACTGCTACCCCAAATGATATGCTTCACCCTATAAGTGTATTAGAGGAGAATACTGTACATGATTGTCAGCATAGATGTCACTTTCTTACCTGTACTCTTATTTCTCTGCTGAGAAACAATATATCTACAGTCCCTGCTCTTATTACTGCTGTCTACTGCAGACCTCCTTTATTTTAACCTTTTTATAAGCCTGTACTTGGCCCCTATGGTATAGATAAGTAATCTAAATGAATCCTTGTTTGTGGCATCTTATAATCACCAGGGTTCCCATTACCAGTGGCAGTAAAACTTACTTGACAGAAACCTATAAACTCTCACAAACTGAATTATGCTCTGTTAGGATAACATTCAAATTCTGTCATTGTAGGATAGTTGGTTGACATTACTTGACTTGTATTTAAGAATGAGATGTAAGTTTGCAATATATAGTGCATTACTAATTAGACTTTTGTGCTACTGTTAACAATTAAATAGTTACTTAGTGGTTGCCTCCTTGAAAATCTGTTCCCACTCCTAATACGCTTTAAAATATGCATATCCTGCTTAATGCTGCATGTTGAATGCCACCTAATTGCCTGTGTCTCTCAGCATTGTTCTCTCTTGGTATCACCACTTTAATAAGGTTAGTAAGTCTTTGTACTCTTGTTCCCTCTGTTACAATGCATTTGCTATCAATCAGTATGTGCATTACCTACTATATAAAATACCTCAAGGTTTCAATTTTTCCATCAACCTTATTAAGCTTTTTGTTGTGGGGGTGGGAAACACCATTCATCTAATATATCAGTTGATGTTTCATATAAAGACCTACACATAGTAATTAAATTATGTTCATTTAAAATGCACAAAGCATAGTGAGCAAATAAACCTATATAGAGAAGATTAATAAAAAAATAATAATTTATATGATAAAAGGAGGTGCTTAACTATTAGGTACTGCAGTAACTTGGAATTAATGCCAATGTATTAAGGGGTGGAATACAGTGAATGAGGTCATAGATCAATGTAAATTATTGCACTATGGTATATTAGCTTGTTGACTATGTAATCACAATTATTTTTTCCTTTAAATGCTGTTAAAAAGGAGAATGTTTGCTCTTGTGAAAGATATTTCTACTTGGTGATCAAGTGTATTCTGTAGAAAACCACTTCGACAAGGAATACTGCTGATTTGGAATGTGGTGATTAATTATATCTAGTTGTATGTGAATTTGAAACTTCTGTATGTTTACCAATGTATTATGGTTGTTGGGCTTTTTAATTATATATTAGCTGTGATTGATTTGAAAAATAAGTCTACTGAGCTAAAAAAAAAAAAGGGGGGGGGGAAGGTAATGCACCCTAGCGCTACCTAGTATACCCAAAGCAGTTCTAATGGAGGGTGTCAACCTCAAATCAGAGAAATAGCGTAGTAGGAGTAAAGATGCAGTGCTAGTGAGGGTAAACGGCTATTACAAATATAATTAATATTACCAATAAAAATATAAAGATATTCAGTTAATATAATGGTGCGGCTGAATAATAATTCACAGAAAAAGATCTTTACACCAGTGTAACAGCGCTCCCTTGAATACACATTCACATAAAAAACAACAAAAGTACATGCTTCACCCTGTGCCAAAGCACTCAAACAAATGAAAAAATATAATCACCAATGTAATAACAATATTTTTGCAGATCCAGATATGAGTTGGGGATTTTAGTTGGAATTCTTAAAATATCCCTCCCGAATCTGAAAGAAAGCGTCTCCCCCTTCCTTTATGCTTACAGCATTTCCGGTTAGGGAAAAAACACAAAGAGAAGAAAAAAATAGTGCAGAAGTTCTTTTAAAACTGAATATTTAATTTAAGGTTGCACTTACAAACATAGAAGGTATAGAGCATATCAGTAAGACCCATCAGTGGCACAAAGCAACGGTCTGTGATTTTTCAGTAGCCAAGTTGTTCAGTAAATGGGTTCCGGATAGTCCTGTCTTTAAGGCATACAGTGATCACGTCCCTCTGGTCACCTTGGGTCCACCTCTGTAGTACCTCGATAAGAGCCACAGCTTAACGCGTTTCTGACCTAAATGGTCCTTCGAAGCATGGCTCTCAATACACATGAAGTCCCTTTACATATCCTAATACATGACATTTGCTATATATTGCTGCTAATCGGCGCATCCCGCTCCATGCGCATACCTTCACAAGTCCCAGTAGTCTCCTGATTCTTCATCCTCCGAGTGCGTTCCACCACCCGGAAGTTCCCCTTTGCTTGAGTTCCAAATCCCGGAACTTGATGGTGTTTGTGCTCCACAGCGGGTTTCCATATCAATAACGGAGTTCAATGAAGAAAAGACAAATGGAACAATCCGATCCTCTTAGAAAGTGATAGATCCACTTATACTGTCATTTATATAGTTAGTCCTTTAAAATAGCTCCAATTTGGCAAATTAATAAAAAACAAGAATAGGACAATCATTATTAGTTAAAATATGACATAGTACATATATAGTTCATAAATGAATAATAATTCTGCATTTATTAACTAAAAAACAATAAAATGTTTCACTTAAAAGATTATAAAAGGTCAAGATGACCAGCTACCTACCTTTAACAAACGCCTTTTGTACATTCTACTGATACTCTACTGCTACTGATTGTACTGATATTCGTACAGTGACTCATCTGGACCCCAGAACAAGACTGCATTTTGCCCAGCCTTACCGGTACTGGCCATCTTCCATCTCTCCAGCCACAGATCCACAATAGCTGTTTGGACCTCAAAATTCAAGAATTGGTAAATATCTGGGATAACGGCCTATCTGGACTGATACATTATATTGCTGGGACTTAGCGCATCATATATGTGGGTACGGGATGTAGTAAATTTACCAACGGCCAGGTCGCCGGCCTTCGAAAGCCCGACTGGGGATTAAAGATAGGTGTTGAAATCCCGACGCCAAAATCCCGACAGCCGGCATCCCGAACGAAGGTAAGCGGGGACAAGTTAGGTAATAGCCGGGAGGAGGGGGATGGTTAGGTTTAGGCACCCTCGGGGGCACTTAGGGTTAGGCACCCCCCGGGGAGGGTTAAAGTTAGGCTACGGTGAGGGGGGTTAGACACCACCGGGGGGGGGTCAGTTAGGGTTATAGGCACCCCCCCCGGGAGAGTTAGGTCTAGGCTGCGGGAAGGGGTGGTTATGGTTAGGCACCACCAGGGGGATTGAAGGGTTAGGGACTGGGGGGGTGGGGTTAGGGTTAGGCACCACTAAGGGAGGGTAAGGGATGGAGAGGGTTAGAGTTAATATACTTACGACCCTCTGTCAGGCTTTTCAGCTTTTGGCATGCCACTGTCGGGATACAAACCAGATCTGGTTTACACTAGTATATTGCTGTGCATATTTGAATTTGAGCTAATTTGCCTTTTTAATATTGACCTTTTATGTGGAACATTTCATTGCCTTTTATTTAATTAATGCAGAATTATTATTCAAATCAGCCGCACCATTATATTTATGGTAACTTTTTATTGGTAATATTCTTTATATTTGTATTAGCAGTTTACCCTCACTAGTGCTGCATCTTTACTTCTAAGGCCGATATCCAATTAGCAGAAAAAAATTTTGGGACGCAAAAAAACCTTTTTTTTTTGACGATTTTTTTTTTCATGGTATCCAATTAAACCCAGTTTCTTACGCCCGAAAATGTTCTGTTTTTCTCATGAAAATACATATGATCCGCGAAAAGTCGCGGAAAAGTCGCGGACCTATGTATTTTCACTGCCGCTATAGGGAGAAAAATGACTTCTTATCACGGATTTGGTTTCCCCTGACAAAATCCCCGATAAGTGCCAGCATCGGGCCTAATTGGATAGCCCCGGGCGAGGTAATTAGCCGCTAAGTCTAGTAAGCTAGTCTGTCAGCTACTGTCACATTCTAGTTTTAAAATGGAAGCAAAAACATTTATGAAAGAACATCCCAGAGAAAATTGGTGCTTTTGCGTCTAGTTAAAATTTGGGTGAACATCGCAGTAAGAATAAAATGTAGCTTGGGTTGTCACAATGAGTACTTTTAAATGTGGTCTTCTATCTTCTTTTCCTGTTATTGTTTTAACCTGCCAGTTTAGCCCCAAATTTGGCAATAATAAGCTCAGGATGATACAATGGGGCACTTTTTAATTTGTGTGATATTTGAGAAGTTAGAATATTAAATAGATTGGTTTGCAGTGTGATATAGCAAGCTATGTTATTTGATAACCTCGGATTTGGAAATGGCACCCAATAAAAATAATGGGTGATGCCACCTATGAGTTTGAGAGTGTGTCCATTTGCACTTTGCAGAAGCTTTGTGCCAACTACCATTCAAGTTTGACCTATTACCAGACTTATAGCTCCTGAAAGGGAAAACTCCACCTTACCTGCATAACGGTGGGTTTCGTTCTGATTGAAATGAAATAGTACCCATGTGACCAATATGAGTGAGTACAAATGAACACACTTTATTTACAAGTAACAAACAAACAATAAACAAACAACATACAAAGTATACTGTATACTCAACTTTTGTCTATGTATTCAGATGACACTGGTAAATCATCATCTTCAGCATAAGATGTACTTCATCTTAACTTCTCTCTGGGGAGCCCATCGTTTCCAACGCCCAGATAATCAATATACATTGCAGGCACCTCTTCTGCAGACTTAGAGATCCGTGCATGAGCTAAAGGGTCTTTTGTGTACCTCCTGATTATATACCCTAGTCTGGGGTGGTGGCTTTCCGGATATTAAGCCCATATTAATTACATACAGTGCTAGGTATCAAGCACTCATTGGGCCAGCATAGCATTGACCAAATTTATCTCTATTGTACATGCTCCGTAAGCACTAAGATATATATATATATATATATATATACTACCAGACAAAGAGATACAGTAATGACGTATCCTAGTATGTATGGAGATGAACTGTTTCAAAGCTCCTTTGTGTTAGTGATGTCCAGACTCTACACAGTTACCCATAATGCTTAGCATCTCTACACAGCTTATGATGGTCATTCTAATGGAATGTAGCTGCTACTGATAAGAACATAGAAGCTATGAATGGCTCATTATACTTCTACTAAAAGCAGTGGCAGGTACGAGCTAGGCCCCTCAAATTATGGCTTATTTGACTATATCTAACAATTCTGTCCATAGACTGCAACTATAGTACAATCTCTTTTCAAACCTCAAAGAAGCCTAGCAAGGGTATATATGTGTTTGTAACTTATATGCCTATGTATAAATTAACTATTTAACCCACTGATTAAACTTACCTCACTTTATGAAGTTAATACCTACTTCAGGGGTAGTTCCCAACCAGGGTCCTCAAGGCACACTAACAGTCCAGGTTTTAAGGATAGCCATACTTGAGCACAAGCAACTTAGGGCCTCATTCAGACCCACTCGCAAGCGGCTGTCCGCTCGCAAGTGGGTCGATGGTGTGCACTGCGCATGCGCACGACGGAGGGAGCTCCGTCGTGCGCATGCGCTAGATGCGACGAGCGAAGGACTTTCCTTCGCTCGTTGTGTCTGATCAAAGGGGGCGTGCTGTCGATGTTGATTGACAGCACGCCCCCTTTGGTGGGCGTGCCGGGGGCGTGCCTCCCAGACAGGGGCATTCCCAAGGGAACGCCTGCCGTTCAGAAGCCGGCCCATTGACATCACTAGTGATGTCAGTGGGAGTGATTTTGGCTCTGATAGAGCCAAAATCACTCCGGGCCTTGCGGTTGAGAAACTCAACCGCAGGCTCCGGCTCGCAGTGGCGATGGTCGCGATGGTCAAGACCATCGCGGCCATCAACCTGCACGCTCATATAGGCTGTGGGTGGTGACCCACAGCTATACGAGCGTCCAGGAGGACGCTCCATAATTATGGAGGACGGCCCTCATTCAGAGCGTGCGCTCTGCTCAGAGCGTCCGGCTCTGAATGAGGGCCTTAATTAGTACCTCAGTTACTTTGATTAAACCGTCTGTGCTTTAGCATGGATGTCACCAAAACCAGGACTGTTAGTGTGCCTTGATGACCAAGGTTGGGAATCACTGACCTACTTGATGGGAGAATTATATTAAGCTAAAAGTAACTTCCCTGCCTCTGACTGATGGCTCATTGCAGGTGATGATGTAAAACGTTCATGTTTGTCTCTCCTCTTTATGCTTCTGGTTTCAAGGTGCACCTGTAGATGGGAATCGGGCACAAACAAACACTGTTGGACGGGGATCGGAGTGACATATCTGGTACTTCATCTAGTGTGTACCCATGGTATGTGTATTCCCGCAGGTCACTAGCGTCATTGCCCCATTGCCCGTCTGCTCTACTGCAGGGCAGACGGGGGATATCACTAATGATGCCATGCTGGAGAATGCAGCATGACTTACACCCCCCCCACTCCCTTGGACTTGGCATCGGCAAGTGTGTATGCACTTGCCGCATGCAGGGTCCCGTCGCCAGCGATGTCGTGATGGATACACATCGTGTAGTGTGTACCAAGCATAAGTATACTCCAATTATTTAATGTGTCGTTAGGGAAACAAAGGTTGTTTTTTTACTTTCCACCAAGTGTTGCTGAATCATTTAGCCCTCCTCAAAGCCTCCATCTTGTTGCACAATGCTCAATGCAGTGACATGAATGTGGAAACGTGGTGTCACTTATTAAAGGAAATAGCTTTTAGTCTGCTGAGTTTTGCTGCACAGCCCTACATGAGCCTGAATGCTCTAATATCCAATAAGGGACATGTATGAAAACTGGTGCACAGGAAAAATGTTTGATAACCCATAGCACCCAATCTGACACTATGGGGGAGATTCCATTAGCAGTAAGTTTCCTATGGGACCTCTTGCAATAATATAAGGGAGGATATCAGGGAAGAGAGCAATGCTCATTTTTGCTCGAACTCCACAATGGTGCAAGCAAAAATGAGCAAGGTTTTCCTGCCATTATTACCCGCAATGTATGTGCTGCTGCGAGTCGCCAGAACCTTGTGCTTCATTGGTCCCCATTGTCTTCACACCATCCACTAAATTGTTGCAGCGGATTGAATCAAAACCAGAGAATTATAGTATTGGGAAACAGTAATTACAATACAGGCATGTTAATTTACTATACAATTATTGTATTATTTTAACTACAGCTAGGTAAATACTGTAAGTCAATTTTAAGAATGTAATAAAATTAGAAATTGTTTAACTTTTTTTGTAATTCAAAGTAGGCCCAATGCAACCAACCTATTTATAATGAAGCATTAAAATTGGACTTTATGAGGTAAATGTACTGGAAGGCATTGATATAGTTTGTGGCTGCTTATAATACACAATTGTTCCTTAAGCTGGGTACACACTATGCGATCCATAAGCTGGGTACACTGGGCCTGATTCAGACCCGCTCGCGAGCGCTGAGTGCTCGCAAGCGGGTCGATGGTGGCCCAGTGCGCATGCGCACGACGGAGCCGGCTCCGTCGTGCGCATGCGCGAGACCCGGATAGCGACGGGCAAACCGTCGCTCCAGGTCTCGTACCAAAGGGGGCGTGCTGTCGATGTTGAGTGACAGCACGCCCCCTTTGGTGGGCGTGCCGGGGTCGTGGCTGCCCAGACGGAGGCGTTCCCATGGGAATGCCTACTGTCTGGGGCCGGCCCCACTGACATCACAAGTGATGTCAGTGGGAGTGCTTTCGGCTCTGTTTGAGCCGAAAGCACTCCAGGGCTTGCGGCAACGAGACCCTACAAGGGTCTCGTCGCAAGCTCGATGGTCGCGATGGTCTTGACCATCGCGACCATCTTCCTGGCCGCTCGCTATAGCTGTGGGTGGTCACCCACAGCTATACGAGCGGCCAGGAGGCTGCTCTAAAAATCAAGAAAGACGGCCCTGATTCAGAGCGAGCGCTCTGTCAGAGCGTCCGGCTCTGAATCAGGGCCACTATGCGATCTATAGTACTATATATATATATATATATATATATATATATATATATAATCTCATTCCGGTGAGGAACGATATATATCGTGCGGATCGCATAGTGTGTACACCCAATCACTCATGCCCGTGGGTTGTTCATTGCATTGTCCCATCTGCTGTGCAGCACAGCAGATGGGATAATGCAATGAACTACGCCATGCTGCTAGATGCAGCATGAAGCGACACATGGGGATGTAGTGTTCACTCTAGGTCTGGCGGCAGGCAGGGCGCCGGACCTAGAGTAAGGGTACTTCTGCGCGCGCACCCGACAACAGGGCGTGGTCAATGAAAAGGGTGCGGGTCTTTATGATGCGTCCCCATTTCGTTGCTCTTGGGGTGTGCCTGGCACTTATGGACATGCCGGGCAACCCAAGCGCTGCGGTCACTGTGAATGGAAGCGGCATTCATTCACCGGTGGTGAACGCTGCTCTGCTGTTTTCCCCACCCGAGGGACACTGCGGCATGCGGGTGGAGAACAGAACCCGCAGGCTGTTTCAGCTGTTTGCTTTTGGGCCTATTTAATAAAGGCTTTTGTTTTTTTATAAAATTACGCAGTAACTGCAGTTCTGCATGAATTTATGTATTAGCGCTATGAAAACTCCTGCAAAGGCTAATTAGCGCTGCCGATTGCAGTCCCCATTATTATCAATGTAGACTACGATCTGATCTGACTCTCATGTACCAAACTCCAAAAAATGAAGATTTTTTGAGTTTGGTCCCGCTGGTTTACGCCAGATGGTACAAACCAGTTTATGCCTATGGAGGCATATTCGCAAGAGCGGGATATTACGCTCCCTCTCTCACAGCCTCCGGCATGCGCAGTATCAGATTCCCCCGGAGGAGTCAATATGCTGAGGATGTAACTTGCAGGGACAGCTGTTATCGCCACCGCTGTCCATGCGAGTTACCCTTAGTACATAAAGGGGATATTTTCATTATATTCAAATATCCATCACAATACTGACCGTTAATAGTGACGGCAGTTCCACGATTATTAATACATAGGCCCCCTATGTTTGTATAGTACAGCTAAGAGAAATGCCGGACATGGGTTTTAGAATGTCACAATTTTCTCAAAATGAAACGTAGCTTTCTAAACAGAGCTACATTCACTTAAAGTATGATGAAGTTAATAGGAAGTGCTGTTTACCTGTAAAACCATGGCGATTCAGCTGCTAAGTATACCATCTCTGTAGAAGACTGTGATTTCTGGATTACAAAATTAAGGCGTTTTAAAATACCCATCTGATATTATTCTTTCTCAACAAGAATGACGTCGTTCACACACATATCAGATCGGCCCTGCAGCACAGTCATCTGCTGGTGTGCAGGGACCTGCTGATGAGTGACTGCTCAACTGGGCGGACAAACTTAAATGACTGTCCAGTTATGACGTCAAGCCCAGCACATCAGGCAGACGTTTGGTAAGTGTGTATGCACTTAATATTCGTCAGATAGGTTGATGGGTCGACCGAACGGCTGATCCATCGGCTAGTGTGTACCCAGCTTAAGTACTGCTAATAGTCTTTCATCTACAGATCACCATAAGAGACCGGGGCAGTATGGAATCAGAAGCGGCTTCAGGTACCTTGTGTAGGGCTTTGAAAGTCAGTAAGCCAATAGATTGTTCATCTTACAAGCAGCCGATGAAGGGAGTAGAGAATGGGTGTTATGTGGCTGGAAAGTGGGATGAATATTATATTTTTGCTTTTCTGTTTTCTTTGATGTAACACTGCTATGTACTTAGGGCCTGATTCAGAGATTTACGCTCATACAATCACAGCTGCGATTTCACACGGAACGCAGCTGCAAAAAATATGCTAATACCTTCCAAAGCATAGCCGTGCCTGGATGCCCTCTGCTGCCTTCTTATATCCGTCCGATGTACAACAGCGTAAACATCGGTACTATCTACACACATCAGGCAGTCACGCAACATGTAAGTCAAGTCTGACAAGCCCCAAACACTGCCGCTCTCATGACATGCTGAGAGCTCTCATACTCCGAAGGTGATCTCAATGGATAATTTATGCACACCTATGAAACAGCGTTTAAACGGTCAGAACGGTCAGATATGACTGTTTTTCTAATCATAATCACTCCCCCCCCCCCCCCTTACCACCCCCAAATGCGGACTACCTGTCACTCACTTTGTGAGTGGTTCCTATATACAAGAGTAATCGCAATGTAGTCACTGTGTGTGCAGTATGGCGTTCACACATGTGCAACAGAAACAATTGCTAGTTAAAAATATAGGCGATGAATCCATCTCTGAATCTGGCTCTTAATACCATTCAGTGAAAGGTGTTTTTGAAGATGCTGCTGTCAGTAGCATATGACTGCAATTATTTGCACAGTAGTTCCCTTAGAAAGAGTCACTTGCTCGTTTTGGCGCATGCCATTTGTGAGCCCTGTACTGTGTGTAATGGTGAGGGCAGCAGGAGAAGCCAAATTTTAATGTTGTTGTTGTTGTACAGAGTAAGGGGGAGATGTACTAAACCGTGGAGAGAGAATAAGCACCAACCAATCAGCTAAAACTGTAATTTTTCAAACACAGCCTGTAAAGTGACAGTCAGGAGCTGATTGGTTGGTACTTTATTTCTCTCCACTTTATCACTCACCAAGGCTTAGTACATCTTCCCCTAATTAGCTGGTCGATTCTTAAAATGTCAACATTCATCATGTCGATGTTCTGTTGACATTGTTAGCATGCCAACATGGTTATTTTCTTATAATTCTGTCCCTAACCCTAATGGCAACCCTGACTCTAACATTAATCCTAACCCTCTTGGAAATGTTGACATTAGTGTTACCTCTAGGCACCAGACATAGACAGGGCACTCTAGCGCATGTCGAAGGTGCACTCGCGGCCGAAAAGGGGGCATGTCCACGATAAAAGGGGCATGACTTTAAGACGCACCCTCTTTTCATCACTCGTGCCAGCACTTACGGACATGCCGGGCTGCCCCTAAGCTCTCCTCTCTCTGTGAATAGTTGCCATGCACACTCCCCCGGGAGAGTTAGGTTTAGGGTGCGGGCAGGGGGGGTTAGGTTTAGGCACCACTGGGGGAAGGTTAGTGTTAGGCACCACCAAATGAGGGTTAGGGGGGAGAGGATAAAGGGTTAGGGTACTTACCGCCACTGTCGGGATCTTCACTGATCGGGCTTCTGTAGTTAGGATTTGAACCTATTCAGCCGCCGGCATATCATTATCCCTTAAAAAGCCCTATTGTTGGTTACCTTTTGTAGAGTAATATGCTTTGTATTTTATTTGGTGTATTTATTTAACTTGTAAGTATGCATGCTTGCTTTTCGGATCCATAGTGGAGGTCCAGGGTGCAAGTGCAGGGGCTTGTTTATGCGATTACCCCTACTCAATTAAAAGATTTGCCACCCTGCCGGATCCCACTTCTCTTTCTTGTGAATTGTGTGGCGTGAGACCTTGATGATGTAAATCACATTAAGCTCCTTCCCACTTACAGGTCACGGAAGCCGGATCCGATAGGGTGTCTACTCTCCAGGGTGTAGATTTTCTGAAATTCAGGAGCCTTCTGAACATTCCCAGAGAGTAGGCAACTGTGTTACCCTTCGTGGTTGCTTATGCATCATTGCCGAGCAGGAATCTCTGCAGACCAACATTGGAGACCATGGCATATGAAAATGTGCTTGGAGGAAATTAGTAACTGTCCGTGCAGGTGCAGTGTGACAGTTGATCCTCCAACTCACTTTCTTCCGTTGGAGCTCCACCTGCCCCCCACTGGTACATATCAGCCTGTGCCTTCAGATCAGTGCAGTTTAGTTTTAGGCACTGGAAGACATCCTGACATATATAGGGTAGATTCAAAAAACAATAATATATAAATATGGGTCAAATGTTTGTCCGGCACTCCGCCCCAACCACTCCATTGGGCATCCCAGACCAGTTGCCACCCCTCTGGGAAGTTCTCATCCAAATCCATCCAGTGGAAGGTCCAGAATAAGCTCTTCAGGTCAGAGTTCTGCCCAGCATCCCCGGGTCAAAGATCTGCCCAGCGTACACCAATGGGAGGTCTGACCAGGACCTCAACCCCCTAGCATGTCTTCAGGGATTTAATGTTACCACTCTGTTAAGTATTTATCCAAATTATGTGATGTTGTCCAAATCCATCCAGTTGAAGGCCCAGACCCCTGGGTCAAAGTTCTGCCCAGCGTACACCAACGGGAGGTCCGACCGAGACTCTAACCTTCCTAAAACCTGGCTAGGATCCAACCGCACCACCTCGCGTTTGTTTCATTCCAATCGGTGCAGGGGTGTCCGAATGCATAACCAGACAGACAAACAAATAAACAAACAGACAGACCAATGTATTTTATACATAAGATGTAATTATTTTTTCTTGAGAAAAAAAATAGATGACACTCACTAGGCTTGCGAACAATGAGTATGTGGATTTATTTACTCATTGCAACAGGGTCACATAGAAAAAGCCGAAGTTTCGGTAATTTTTTGCAAGGGTATTTCTATAGTGGATCTCTGAAATAAGATTACCACTGACCTTTGAGCACCCCAGCAGAAGTTTTTTATATATTTGATAGTGCTGGCCCTACAGTATATATTTATTTGTTTGTCAGCTTATTCCCTAGGTGCTCATTAACTGATATGTTTGAGTGTGGTTCTGCCTCTTTAAGCCAGTACCTGAACCCATGGAAGAAGCATTCTTTGTATTTAAAATCTATGTAATAGCTTGTGCCAAATGAGGCAGGGCAATGCTTTTTTGAGAGTTAGTGTAGGAACTGAGCAAAAGAGGAGACCGTGACGTGGTTGGTCAGCTTGACAAATTCTTGCAATATTTTGGAACTAACATTCCTTTGGGTAGATGTATGATAGCGGCACTTACCGTGCCGCTATAACGCTTTCCACTTCGCCTCTTTACCGAGGCGAAGCAGGAAATACTACCGATGGGCTAGCGCCAGGCTGTAGCTGTAGATAACGACAGCTACAGCGGGCTGAACGGTAAGGCGATCTGACCGTTCGTACATGGCCCAGGCTATCAGCGCTGCTATCTTGTAGATAGCAGCGCCGATAATGACAGGAGTGCATAGCGCCCCTGTCATTTACCGCCCAGACCCCCGATCATACTTCTGGGCTTCATACATCTCCCCCCCCCTGAATTTAAATATTACAGTATGAGGGACGGACAGGCGAGTACAATTGATTCCTGATTATTGCATGTTTGTGGGTATATATTTGTGCATACCTTGTTTTTATTCATGTATGTATCCCTGAAGACGGGGGTTGGCCCCGCAATATCAGAATAAAGGATTTTTATGTACCTTATTTACAAGTCTGCTGAGTGCCGCCTCAATGACATCTATGCATCTGGATGGGCCGGTATCCTAGGAGGGCACAGCTGCAAGTCACCGTATTTACAAAGGGAGATGATATATGTTTTAAGTTGTTTATGTTGTGATCCATGAATCATCTGGAGAATTTTCTACCCAAAAACTTGCTTCCAGTATGTTCTAGACCTCCTTCTACTGTAATGTGGTTGTAATGAATCGCAGAATACACCTGGTTAAATAATTAAACCCCTCTGTTTTGGAGTACAGTGCAGCAACAGACCTATACTGGGAGCAGCATAATATATTTAGCTTGCATTTCTTAGAAACTATGATGGGAGATCTCCGCTGCTTACTTGAAATATACTTATTACTTGGTAGATTTACAGTAAGAGAATCTTAATAAAAAATAAGCCTCCAATTTAGTTAGTTTTCTGTAGCTGACGGTACAATATACTAGAAGTACATAGGCAGTCATTTTCGTTTTGATGCTTTAGTATGTGTTTACACCTTTTGATGTAATTAAAACTATTGCAGCTACTTGCTTGAGGCAAAATATTGTGTTCATGTGTGCGATTACTGAAGATGAATTGTCAACTTACAATGATCGTTTTTTTTTCCCCTTGCTTTTACTGTTGCAGAAATAACATTGGGCCTGATTCAGACCCGCTCGCGAGGGCATAGCGCTCGCAAGCTGGTCGATGGCCGGGCAGTGCGCATGCCACGCGAGCCCCGTAGCGAGTGAATTTTCACTCACTGCGGGACTCACTACAAGATGGGGCGGCTGTCGATTGTGATTGATAGCTCGCCCCTGTTTTGTAGGCATGCAGGGGGAGTGGCTGGACAAACGGAGGCGTTCTCCGTTTGTGGGCGGCCCTACTGACATCACCAGTGATGTCAGTAGTGAACTTCCTGCTCTATTAGAGCAGGAAATTCACTGGGGCTTGCGGTGGAAGAGACCCTACCACAAGGGTCTCGTCGCAAGCCCGATGGTCACCCACAGCTTAGCGAGTGGCCTGGAGGCCGGTGAAAAGAAAAACCAGCCTGTCCTGATTCTGAGCGAGCACTCGCAAATAGCGAGCGCATCTGAATCATGGCCATAATACAAAGCGAGTAATGGGGCCCATGCATCTGCAATGTATTGCCCCAGTTCTGTTGAAATGTGTGTGTACTATTGGCAATAGTATGGAAGAGTAATAGTATACACCAACGGATTCCTCTGAGTCACGAAACAGCCCAGTACTTAATCAGTGGGGTGGTTTATCTATTAGTAATGTGATTTGAGCCGCTGTACTCGCAGTTATGCCTTCACAGATGTATGGAGCAGAGCCAGAGACTGTATGAGGTTAGAGGTGCTTGAATAAGCCGGGAGTGGCATGCTGTGAGTGCGGGTATCTCCCGGTATATAGCAGGGTCTCACAGAGCTAAGTGGAACACCGTAAATAAGATGGCGCGGAGCATGCGCAAAGGTACAGAAGGTGGCCATCTTGGTAAAGATGATTGCTTCACCTTATGGTTAAAGATGGAGACAGCGTAGTAGCGCTCTCAATATGTCAACAAATTCCCTGCTTTGTGATGGATTTCCCCAATTCCCCATTGTGCCAGGGTCGGAAAATCAGGGACATTCAACATGTGTAAGATCCTCGAATCACCGATCCAGACCAAAAAATAATCGGGATCACCGAGCCAGGGATTTCTAACATGCTGTATTTCCCGGTTCGGCAGAACTGGGAATCGGGGCTGCAGATGTATGGCCTGCATAGTGCGGGCCATACATCTACGCCCGGTTCTGCCGATGCCATTCCGAACTGGCGATCGCCAATCCACAGATATCGATGATCGGTGATCCATTGGTGGATCAGGAAAAACAGCATGTTGAAAATCCCAATAATTTTTTGGTTAGGATCAGTGAAGCAAAGGAATTCCAAAATGTTAGATTTCCCTGATTTCCTGATCCTGGTAGAATGGGGAATTGGGGCAATCCATTGCAGATGTGTGGACCAAATAACTTTAAGGGGCCCTTACATCAGCAATTAATTGGGGCAAGTCAATGTTCTGCCAATGCCTGGTTCGGATGATCGGCAAAATACATGTTGTATAATCTAAATTTGCCGATTCCATCCCAAAAATTATTGGAATTGGCAAGTCAGGGATTTTTAACAAATATTCTGCCCATCCCCCGAGAAAATGCTGCTTATTGGAGTCCCCAGGTTTATGTGTTCATATTGTTCAATATCTATAAATATAAAATCAAATGTCCTGACTGACTGACTCATGGACTCGTGAACCCCCAGACTAAACCCCTGGACCTAGAAATACGAAAATCTCGGAGTTTATTCCTTCCATGATGTAGGTACCCACTAAGCAGGGATTTTTCAAAATTCGACTCCTAAGGGGGTGAAAAGGGCTAAAATGTTTCCTCCCCCTGTGCAGTGACCTGCCTGACTGACTCATCGTGGCTGCAGCACAGTTCAGTATTCACCAACTGTCATCCCAACTGCTGCCAAACATCACTGGCAGTTGGTGTGGCTCCCCTATTTGAATAGTGAGGGAATGGAATGTGTTACTACAGAGGTGAAAGAGGAAATGTGTTACAACAGCAGTAAGAAGGGAATGTGTTACTGTAGAGGTAAGGGAAGAGA
Source organism: Taudactylus pleione (assembly GCA_031769625.1). NCBI lineage: Eukaryota > Metazoa > Chordata > Amphibia > Anura > Myobatrachidae > Taudactylus > Taudactylus pleione. The sequence continues at coordinate 15,036,358 of JAUIMM010000005.1, read as the reverse complement.
ATGTGTTACTACACAGATGAGGGGGTGGAATGTGTTACTACATAGATGAGGGAGTGGAATGGGTTACGTATAGGAGGGTAATGTGTTACTACACGGGTATGAGACAGGGTTGTATTTCTACACATATGAGGGAGGGGAATGTTGATTGTGTTACAACATGGGCGAGGGAGGGAAATGAGTTACTACAGAGGTGAGAGAAGATGTGTTACTACAGAGGTGAGGGAGTGGAATGTCTTACTATAGCAGTGAGGGAGGGGATGCATTACTATAGAGGTGAAGGATTAATGTGTTACTGGAGTGGGGAGATGGAAATGAAAACAATAAATATCTAAGGTCTACCCGGATGAAACCGGGTACATCAGCTAGGTTTTAAATATATTTGCATAAACACATTATTTCTAGTCCTTAATGGGCCGATTTATATTGAGTATTAGATTAACCCACAAATTTGTTGCATGCATGGTGAGCAAAAGAGATGTCATGTTGGCCTTCAGAGTAGGAAGTATAACATTTTCTACCATAAATCTGCATAATTTTCAAGACTATTAGCTGTACCTACAGTATATCTGTGACGCTCTTTGGCACTGTCTGCTTTTTCTGGCCAGCTGTTTGCTTAGCATCTTGCAAATAAAGTTGAGGGATGTTCCCAATATCAGGCTGATGTATCTGTGCACCTCTCTCACCCTCTCTATTCTTAGCATAGAAGTAGAAAAAAAAAAATCAATATTAATTTTTATTTTCTTTCTATGTTGCATCCTGGCTGTACTCCACCGTGGGATGCAGGGGGGGGAGGGGGGCACTAGATGGCCATTAGTTGACTTATACATATATCTTATATTATTCATGGGCCTCTATTAGATTGAGAAGGCCCCCATACATCTGTAATGTATTGGGGAAATTCCCCGATTCCCAGACGCCGGGGTCAGGGCATCAGTTTTTTTTAACTTTGAGAATTTTTCTCTTTTTTTTTTGCCTATTTAGCTTTGCATATAAACACATGTAGTAGTATAAGGGCGAGATGTACTAAGCATCACATTAGCGATGCGGTACATCCCGCCTATCTTCAGGTACATACCGCAGTTCATTACCGCGGTATGTACCAAGAATATCGCAGAGGACAGCTCTCCCGATAAGAGCTGTCCTTTGCGTTGCTGCCGGGCAGAGGGACCTCTGGGTTTAACACCCAGAAGTCCCTCTGAAATCCATCGCGGGGGCTCATGGGAGGGATCCGATCGGATCCCTCCCAAGGGGGAGCATCCCGAAAAGAAGCACATAGGCTTCTATTGGGTAATGCCACCTGAAGATGGCGTTACCCATCGGGATGATGCATACCTGTGCTTTGTACATATGGGGAATGCGGTAAAACCCCCGAAAATTGCATTTTCCTATTTAGTACATCTCGACCTAAGTGGTGGTACAGGCTTGAATATATTCCATCTAAGGGTAGCACTTGAACAAACCTCCACATTAGTTACTTAGCAACATTTGCAGAAAAGAGAAATAATTAAGTAGGTGTGTCCTTACATCATCGCCCTCTCTTCAGTGCTCTTACTGACAGGTCACACACCTACTGTCTCTCATTCCTATAATGGAAGTAGTCCTGCTGCTGCCATGCTCCAACTTTATTGTATGCAAATAGGAAAAGTAATTGCATGCATAAGGTAATGACTAGTACAGTGTAATCACAGCTCCTGTCTGCTCTATCTGCCCTGCAAATAATTTACTGCTGAGTGACATGCACATACTGGCCAGCTCTCTGTGAGATCATTAAGATTTTATACTTGGATGATAAATCTCTTGCGTACTGCTATGTGACTTGTCCTAGGAAGCAGCCGCTCTACCTATAAACCCATCAAAATGTGGATGAGTGTGCTAGTTATAGACAAACTATTTTCAAAGCATACCTGGTAGGGTTACCAAATGTAACTATTGAGAGTCACTTGCAAAGGCTCTGCATTGACTACAAGTTTATGGTTGACATACAGTAAGATAAGGGAATAAAAGGTTTCTCTCCACATTGCTAATGGTTACAATTGCTGCACACTTGATGACTGTTGTAAGTGGCAGGGGGATGGAAAACACCTGCAACATCACATTATTTCATTTTGTCTGCACGGAAACATGCTTTAAATTGAAACTAAAATGATAATGAGCATTCTGTAAGGCTTAAAAAAAACAATAGGGTACACATTGCACAGACGCCCTTAACCACTGACCTCTGCGTCTACTGACAGATCAGCATCACTGTGACATGCAGCATATTATAGCGGGTTATTCATATAATCCAGTGGTTCTCAAACTCCGTCCTCGGACCCTCAAACAGTTCACGTTTTTCAGGTCACCTAGCAGGTGTATTCATTACTCACTGAAGGACCCCATACATCTGCAACAGATCGGCACGATGTAGCGATCCTGCAACCCGGCATCGCAGGATCGTTGAAATCCAACATGTTGGATTTCACAGATATGCCGATTGCGATCAAAAAATTAACATGTAGAATTTCTTCGATCTTGCAACGGATCACGGAACATCAATGGCCGCCGGTCAGCATTTCCGACGGGCGGATCAACGTTTATGATCCCATCGCTACATCATGACGATCCCTCGCAGATGTATGGAGACCTTCACACATTTTAAAAGATCCACAGGTGGAGCTAATTATTTTACTTGTGATTCTGTGAGGAGACATGGAAAACATGAACCATTTGGTGTCCTGAGGACAGAGTTTGAGAACCTACGATATAATGAAATGTGGTTAAGTATTCAGTAATATCTAACTCTGGGATTTTCAACTCCAGTTCTCATGAACCCCCAACAGGTCATGTTTTCTGGATTTCTCATGTACAGTTGAGTTAATAAATTTTGCTGGACCAGTAATTATGCCTCCTGTTTTAATAAGAAAGTGAAAAACATGACATGTTAGAGGTACTTGAGGATTGGAGTTGAACCCCCCTGATCTAACTAGTACCCTTTTCAGGGTTGGGTACGAGATGCTAGCGCTCAGATTCCCGGCGGTGAGAATCCCGACTTGGTTAGAATACCGACACCTGCTTGTAAGTATCCTACCCCTAAACCTCCCGCTAGTGCCTAATCCAAACCCCTAACCCCAATACTTACCTCCGGGATGTCAGCGGTTGGGATCCCGGGGGGCCAGGATTCTCACTGGTGTTGGGATCCAGCGCCGGCATTCTGAGAGCCGGCATCCCGACCATCGGGATGTCAACTACATCCCTCCCCAGGTTTTAACCTGTGCACACGCATCGACCCGGGTTTTTGCTCTGTCTGTACAGAAATTATCTGGGTTGACAGTCCCTGGTCCGTGACCCTGCAATCGACCAGGGTTATTGCCAGGACTTGCAACCCAGGTTAGTGCTTGGGCTTATGTCTGGGTCATGCCTAAAAGACTTCATTGGTGGGGACAGTAGTGCTTGCAGATGACATCATCTTTAAGCATTCACTAATAGACGGAATATCCAGGTTACTGGAAGACCTGGGTATGGTGTGAAGGGTGATGACCCGTGAATAACCCGGGACCATCACTCAGGTGTGAAAGTACTGAGGGCTTTATTCAGAGGCGGCTGTACGGTCTACGACCGCATGGCCGCCTCGATGTTTGTCTAGTGCGCATGCGCACGAGGGAGCCGGCTCCTTCGTGCGCATGCGTGAGACCCGCTACGACCGACAGCGCCGGTCGTAGCGGGTCTCTTTCCAAAGGGGGCGAGCTGTCGATGTTGATTGACATCTCGCCCCGTTTGGAAGGCGGGCCAGGGTGTGGCAGCCCAAACGGAGGCGTTCCCATGGGAACGCCTGCCGTTTGGGGGAGGCCCCACTGACATCACTAGTGATGTCAGTGGAGAGGTTCCGGCTCTGACAGAGCCAGAAGCTCTCCGGGGCTTACGACAAGTGAGACCCAACCCTAGGGTCTCGTCGTAAGCCCCGATGGTCATCACCCTAGCGGTCGTTAGAGCTGTGGGTGTTAACCCACAGCCTAACGACCGAAACAGAGGCGGGCGGTCAGGATGCAAGCAGCCGCCCAGTTTCTGAGCGACCGCTTGCATCCTCCGACCGCCTCTGAATGAGGCCCTGAATCCCCTGCTTCAACCCCAGTTTGGTGTCCAGGGTTCAGAGCTGGAGTAAGGCCGGGGTTTATGTCTGAAAGGGGTGTGAATAACCATACCTGCTGTCCAACCAGCTATGCCATATCTGATTTTAAATCAGGCAGTCACACTTCTAGAGAACTGAGCTGATAGCTTGTACGTGTTGGGAAGGGGTTGGGTACGGGATGCCAGCATTTGTGGTCAGAATCCGGATGCCGGCATCCCTACAGGGTGGGGATACTGACACCTGACGGTAAGTATCCTAACCCTACCGCCAACTCTCCCTTGCCGTACCCTAAACCTAACCCTCCCGCTAACCCCACTACTTACCACCGGGATTATGACTGGTGTCGAGATTCCGGCTGCCGGCATTGTGAGTGCCTGCATCCCGGCTGTCGGGATTTCAACTACTTCCCCATTTGGAAGCATGCTGCATTCACCTGCTACTGGTGTGCGTTGCAGTGCAAAGGTACTTTCAGGGAGGGAAAAGTGTTTGGGTGGCCTAGTACTTTATTCAGGATGGCATACATTATATTTGTGGTTTGTTTTCATTTTTTTTTATTTTTAAATTAAGAAACCAACCCTATATCTGATTTACAGCTCTGTTCTTAAATTATATTCACTAATATATTATAGATTCAGAAAACAGAACTGTATCATTTTAAATCAAGTTCACAAAACAGTTTAAGCTGCAAAAGCATGGGGATGTGTGTATACAATACATACAATACTGTGCAAAAGTTTTAGGAAGGTGTGGAAAAAATGCTGCAACGTAAGAATGCCTTGAAAAATAGGTGTTAATAGTTTATTTTTATAACAGGAGAAATCTAAATAAAATCAATATTTGGTGTGACCACCCTTTGCTTTCAAAACAACATAAATTCTTCTAGGCACAAAGTCAGGGGTTTTGTAGGATTATAGTCAGCTGTATGATTAACCAATCATACCTAACAAGTGATAATGATCATCATATTCATATGTAGGTTGAAACACAGTCATTAACTGAAACAGAAACAGCTGTGTAGGAGGCTTAAAAATCGGTGAGGAACAGCCAAACTCTGCTATAAAGGTGAGGTTGTGGAAGACCGTTTCATGTCACAGGTCAAGACTTAGCACAGCAACAGACACAAGGTAGTTATACTGCATCATCAAGGTCTCTCCCAGGCAAAGATTTCAAAGCAGACTCGGGTTTTAAGATGTGCTGTTCAAGCTCTGTTAAAGAAGCACAAAGAAACGGGCAACGCTGAGGACCGTAGACGCAGTGAAAGGCCAAGGAAACTTCGTGCATCAGATGACAGACACATCATTCTTACTTCCATTCGAATTCGGAAGATGTCCAGCAGTGCCATCAGCTCAGAACTGGCAGAAACCAGCGGGACCCAGGTACACCAATCTACTGTTCGGAGAAGTCTGGCCAGAAGTGGTCTTCGACGTGGAGACAAGGCCAAGCGGCTCAACTATGCATGAGAACATAGGAACTGGGGTGCAGATAAACGGCAGCAGGTGTTCTGGACTGATGAGTAAAAATGTTAAATATTTGGCTGTAACTGAAGGCAGATTGTTTGCAGAAGGGCTGGAGAGCGGTACAATAATAAGTGTGTCTGCAGGCACGAGTGAAGCATCGTGGGGGATCCTTGCAAGTTTGAGGCTGCATTTCAGCAAATGGAGTTTGGAATTTGCTCAGGATTAATGGTGTCCTCAATGCTGAGAAGTGCAGGCTGGTAATTAACCACCATGCAATACTATCAGGGAGGTTTCTGATTGGCTCCAAATTTATTCTGTAGCAGGACAACGACCTGAAACATACAGCCAATGTCATTAAGGTTGACTTTACACACCTGTGGCAACGGGTCTGATTGAAACACCTCAATTCAATAATTAACAGGTGTGGCCAAATACTTTTGTATCTATCTATCTATCTATCTATCTATCTATCTATCTATCTATCTATCTATCTATCTATCTATATATATATATATATATATATATATATATATAATGTCATGCAAGACCTACTGCAGGAATCATTTTCTGAACTGCTAGCTCATTAAAGTACTGGCTGGTCACAATTTTAGATTAACTACCAGGAATTGTCTTTGGTCCATTTTTATTTAGTTACTTTTCTTTCACAGAACTCTGTCATTTATCAGAGGCAAGTAAACTACTTTGTGGGGGAACTTGAAAAGAACTGCTTCACATAGGAAATTCACTAATGTGAAGTCTATATAGCCCCCTAAAGATAACTAATCAACATTACGCATTTAATAGCTGACAGGATTCTTTGGCCAATGCAGCAAACTCATAAGTGAGGTACCATTACCTAAAGCACAGAGCCATCAATCAATGCTAGGAGTTATTTACAAACATTGCTCAAAGGTGCAGGTCTGCAGTAAAACCATAGCAACCAAGCAGGCTTTATGCAACTATTGCAAGGTATTATGGTGCGTACACACTAGACAATATGCTCCCTGAGCGATATTGTCTAGTGTGTCCCCGGAAGGCTGTGCTCAATGTCGTTCATGACATTGAGCACAGCCGCTGAATGATATCATTAACGATATTGTTCAGCGCCGGGCTCTCTCCCCCCTTTCCCAACATGCAGCAACCTGACGACATCGTCAGGTTGGCCTGCATGTTAATCCCATGAACGATGATGACGAACGACCCGCGGGAACGCGCGTCGTCATTATCGTTCATCGTTTTTGTGATAAAAATGGACGATAAAGTGGATGACTGAACGATAACGATATCGTTATCGTTCAGTCGTCCACTTTAATCGCCCAGTGTGTACCCACCATTAGATTTGCACCTTTTGAGCAGTGTTGGTAAACAAATCTTTCTTAAGGTTGACAACATGCTGGAAATGAATAATCTGCATGCATCACTGTATTTTGTGGCCTGCCTTCATGTAGAAACATACTTTCTTGCAGTTGCTCCCTGTCAGTAGCTCAGTGAGCAGCCAATATTTTAGCAAATGAAAGCACCGTATACTACAGTACCATTGTGATTTTATTTATTTACAAAGGTCATTGAATAATCAATGAGACAGTGTCTTTGAAAATAAATGTGATATACAAGTATTCGTACGCTGCAAATTAGTATACAGTCTACAAACAAGCGGAAACCCCGCTGAAAGCATTAGGTTTCCCAACTACTGCTACTGAGTAATTATTTTAATACATACTATTGATGGTACCCCACTTAGTGATATGATGGGTGAGGATGTAGATTGGTATGCCACAAGACTGTCTTAATGAATAAGTAATTAAAAAGGAACAAAAATCTAAAAAGATGTGTGGGCTGTAAAACATCAATACTCTTCATATATTGATACTGTTTTGGAGATTTTGGCCCTGATTCAGAGCCGCTCGTAAGCGGCCGCTCGTTCGTTCTGACCGATGTTCGCACATCTGCGCATGCGTACGGATTTTAATACGCATGCGCGAACCAGTCAGTGCGGCCGAAAATCGTTTGTTCCCTATATAGCGAATGCCTGCTATTTTGAGTGACAGAAGGAGGCGTATGTGGGTGGTAACAGGGGAAGGTGCTTGAAAACGGGGGTGTGGAATTAGATCGCAGGCGTGCTTAAAGGTCAAAACGGGCGTTTTAAGGGAGTGCATAATTAATACAGCAGCGTCATTGACCACGTCACTTGTTTTTTTTTTACTCCGAACTGCTCGCAAAATAGCGGTTGAAAAAACCAGCCACAAGAATAGCGAGCAGTTCATACGCTGTTCGATGTACTCGATTAATCTAATAAATAGCGGACATGACGTATGGTGCGAGCGGCAAGGGGGCGTATTTTTCAAAATTACAACCGCAAGTTTTGCTCGCTCGTTCAGACTTAGAGGCGTGAACAGACCGCAATTAGCGAACGGTTCATTTGAATAGCCACCCCTTGTTTTAGAACGAACGACCGCAAATAGCGAGCGGCTCTGAATGAGGGCCTTTATCTTTTGTTATTAACGGACGTATTTATCAATTTTATTTTTACCAAAATAATGTGAAAACTGGTGTTTTTCCACAATTTTCATATTATTTTAGTATCGCTTAAATGTATTAAAGGGCTTTTGAAGCCATTTTTGTAAAAAAAAAAAAAAAACTTCTACAAGCCCTTAAATTCGCATTCATTGAGTAAGCAGATCGTATTCCCCATACCTCTAATAGGAATACGATCTGTTTCAGATTTACTAAAAGAAATTGTGAAAAAATACCGTGAGTGAGCCCAGCAACATTAATGCTATCTTGAGACGGCGTTATGCAGAGCCCAGAGTAGGCTTCTTTGATCAGCCATGTGTGTCTGATAGACCACAGGCTAGAATAGAAAAAAACATAATAATAACACTTACCTGCACCAGGGCCTGAGCACCACCGTGACTCCGGTCAGCTGATTGCTGGGCTTCTGCTCCGTCACCCCTGTCAGCTGCTCTGTGCTGTAAACTGAGATGATGGTTTACAGCACAGAGCAGCTGCCTGGGGTCACTGAACAGGATAACTGATCACTGTGCCTGTAAGTGTTCCCTAAGGAAGTGGGATCACGGGGAAGGTGAGTGGGAGATCGTGGGGGTAGGGGGCAGCCGGTGGCGCAGGCACAGTCTAGATCCTTGCAATGTATTCAAATATTGCATTGCGAATTTGGACGATGATATCACATCCCATCTGCAGATTTGGCCTCTGAGGGGCACTGTTAATTTAACTTTATGCCCAGTGCATATATTTTCTTTTATAAAAAAAAAGATACTGATATGTAGAAAAAAGGTACCAGTACTCGCCTACAGTTACACGTTAATACACGATTTATAGCTGTTTCCATACCCTGGACAAGTCCTCAGATGCTTATTTTATCAATTTTTGAAGTAATTTCTACCAAAAAAATAAAATGAATTCTCTACATCATTCTTCTCCTTTATACTGAATTTTTCAATAACTAAAGCAGAGGTTCCCAAACTCCGCCATTACAGTCCAGGTTTTAAGGCTATCCATGCAGACCAGATTGTTACATCAAACTGACTGAGGTGAACCATGTTTTATAATATGCAACCGAATATACCAGCACTTATTCTATATCCATATGTGTAATTTTCTTAGTGAATATATATGTAGATATGGCAACCACTATTTTGTTTATTTGATATTTGTACATTTTTCATGTATGATAATTGCAGGGTTATGTAACAAGACTATGTTACCAGTATTCTTTTGCAAAAGGCAATGATGTTATGTAACTATGGCCCGTATTCAATTTGAGGCGAAAAGCCGTTTTCGCGTGTTTTTGGCGGAAACTTTTCGCCGATGACGTCATTTTCGCCTGTTTTGATTGTACTCCGTATTCAATTTTGGAAGACTTTTGCCTAGGCGCAAAGTCAATGCAATGTAATAGACAGAAAAGTTTCGCTTATGAATAGCAGGCGGCAAAAAGTGTAGAATTGGGGTTTTGGGGTGCAACGTTGCAGGGAACCCCCGTGCAGCCTTCAGACAGTCCCCCAAAGGTAAACTGTCAACATTTTTTTTTTAAAAAGACTTAAGAACACCCCAAAAAATCACTTTGAATTTGGGGGCGAAAAAAAAAATGTTAGGGGACAAAGTTAAAAACTAGCGAACTTGACTCTGGGGGGGTCCTCAAGTATGCCCCAGGTGTTTTTATCATTGCAGGTGCTTGCGGCAGGTGGATTTTTCACGATTTTTTAAACTTAACTTTGGCAACTTTAAAATATGCTGCCCCCCATTTTCAAGTACCCCAAATTTGCTGGGATAAGTTATTTTCTGCAAAAAAATCTCCTGAATGCTATTCTGCACCACTTATACAAAAACGCTACTTAGCATCTATTGAGCCTGTTTAAAAACAACAAATACCTTCAGAAAGCCAAATCGGGAGGTACCATAGTGAACCCCCATGTCAGAGCATCTTTTATGAGGTGTCAGGCTGATTTTCCCAAATCTGATAGTACTTTCCGCTTGTCTGAGTTTTGCCGGGTCCCGTTTTCGCCTACTTTCAAATTGAATACGGCGAAACGCGGGCACGCGCGCGATACTTTTCCATCTGCAAAACAGGTGAAGTAGGCGAAAAGTCTGGGGAGGCGAAAAAGTATTGCGGGTCCGCTCAAATTGAATAAGGCTCTAAGTATATTATGTTAATCTGTGATGCCTGAATAAAAAATCTTTATAAAAAAAAGAATTGACTGAGCTGCCAATTAAGTCACCTGTGCTCAAGCATGGATATCCTTTAAAACCTGGACGGTAATGGTGGAGTTTGGGAACCTCTGGACTAAAGTTAACCTAAAAACAAAGGCTGTGTCTTGTAAATGGGTTCTGCTTCCATTTTACCCATGTCAACAACCTGTATAAACTTGTTTATATTAATGTTATTGCAGAAGTAGGTTCATTGTCGCTCATTCAAGTCACTGCACTGTAAGATTGCTTAATTGACTATGATTGGCAAAACCTTTCCTGTCTAATGTGACAGATCTGTATGTGGTCTTAAGCTGCTCAGGCATGGGGTTTACTGCCAGGTGTGTCTATTCTTTAGAGATAATTACCTCATTTCGCCATGGACAGATGTAACTAAAAATAAATACGATAAGATGTTCATCTTGAGCCTTATCATCAAGCTTTGCTTATGTCAGAGCTCCTCACTGGCTTATATAAAATATTTTAATATTCTCTTTGATGTGATGTATTACTGTATATTAATAAAATCCCCCTCACACACAAGATATACATGCTTCTAAGTATAATGGGATTGTTATTTCCATCCTAGCTTTTGTATAAACAGCAGCTATTTTAACAATGCAAGCTACATTATAACTTTCTATGACCGTTCTAATATATGATGTGTTTCACATACTGGGCCTGATTCAGCATGGATCGCAATTGCCACCGTGTACGCAGATCGGCCGATTGTTGCTCGTGCGCTGCGATCACACTGCGATTACGGATGCACTGTGGAATCCATTGCAGAGTGAGTGACAGGCCGTGAGCATTTTGGGGTGGTGATGAGGGATTGTTTGCAGAAACGAAGGCGTGCCTGTCTATTTGAACGCCGTTGCATGGGCGTGCATACATTAGCCACTGTGATTGCCTACGCATCGACGAGAATTGCAAATTCTGAGACAGGTCAGAGCTGCTGTAATTGTGCGTGAGGGCCCAATGTTACCGATGTATACGCAGGACTGCGAGGTGTTACGGATGTGAGAAGGCAGTAGTGGGCGTCTCTATGCTGGTTGAGTGGTGGCAGACAGCATATTTCTCTTTCATCCACTAGGGGACTCTGGAGGTGCTTACGCTGGGGTATAGAGGCGTGGATAACTGGACCAGGCACTTTAAATAATTTAGAAGTGTGAAGCTCCTCCCCCTCTATGCCCCATCAGCCCTCAGTTTAGAAAATGTGCCTCTAGGAGCTGGTCACATTATGCTGTGCTCCAGCAAGACACTTATTTATTTCTTTATTTTTTATTTTATACATCTTTTACATTCCTATAGGTACCCTTCGCCACCTATCTAAAAGGTGGGGTCCGGGTACCTGGCGCCCTGGTGTTTTAGAACACCAGGAAGGAGTGCACAGGGCTCATTACAAAAGAGCTCCTGACAGCTCCCTATCGCCACAACAGAGTCTTCACACACAAGAAGAGAAGACTCTGCTGACCTGCCGAGAGAGACCTCCGGGGACACGCAGTGAGTAACATGCTGCGCATCCCCCAGCTCCTGCCCCGCTGCCAACAGCACTAACACAGCATGTCTGCGCTGTGCTAGTGTGTACATAGCGCAGTTTAACAAGCGCTACACGTGGCTCCTGTCCCGCTGTAGGCGCTACACTGCGCTGTGTTAGGGAAGCTGCGTGTACACAGCGCTACACGCGGCTCCCTGCTTCTCCCCTCTCCCCGCTGATACACGCGGTGTAGCGCGGAGGGGGAGGCAATGGCCAAGCAGCCATAATGGAGCCCTTAGGGCATGAAGAAGGGGGTGGAGCCTAATCAGCGCAGGCTCTCTCTCTTCTATACGCGGCAAGCGGCTGTGTTAAACAGCGTGGCTGCCGTTTTTAACTATTACACTGCATCTCTCCCTTATTCAGGAAGTGTGCAGCAGAGCTACAGAGGCTGGATTCTCTTGCTCCCCAACCTGGCTACAGTGTGCAGATACAAATTAGGCACAGAAGGCTCTGGTACAGAGGCTGTGCATAATACACTGGGGGTGCAGGGAATCTGATCTGTGGGAAGGGAGTTGGGTGTATCTCCTCCTCTGTGTCCCAAGCCAGCCTTCTGTTTTCTTTACTTCTGTATATACTCTGTCCCTCTGTGTGAGGTGACTGTGTGTATCCATGTCAAACACGCATGCCGCTGGGTCCATGTTATGTGATGCTTGTATAGCAATTGATCCACCTATTACTGCCTCACCTGCACCTACATGGGCTGCTGACATGGTAGGAGTAATGGCGGATTTAACGTCAGAGTTAGCTCAGGCACGTAAGTCTCAGCCTCCCTGGGTTGCTGGGCTAACCAAGTCTCTAGACACCCTGGCACAGGTAAGGGGTACAGCTGTGTCCGCACCCTCCACTTCCTTACAGGGACCGACACAAAAGCGTCCTTTATTGACTGTTCTCCAGTCAGAAGAGTCTGACGAGGAATTCCTCGTTACGGAGGATACTGAAGAGGGGAATTGGAGGACGCTTTACAGGAGATACCCCTCTAGAGTTAGAGTCCACCTCTCCCGGGGTGGAATCTCTAATTTTGGCGGTCAGTAAAATCCTTAACTTACCTGAGGATGTAATTCCTGCATCCCAAGAGTGTGTATTATTTCGTGAACAACCAAAGAGCTCTGCGGTTTTTCCGTTCTCACTGTATCTTCAACAGCAGCTCTCAGTGGCCTGGAAACAACCGGATAAACGGTTCCAAATTCCACGCCGATTTCAGTCTAGCTACCCTTTTCCATCATCCATGATGGAAAAGTGGGAAACACCCCCTCCAGTAGATGCGTCTGTCTTCCGTCTCTCTAAGAAAACAACACTCCCAGTACCGTGAGCTACAGTACTAAAGGATCCTTTGGATCGTAAATTGGAGACAATGCTAAGATCTATTTATACCGCAGCGGGTGCTCAACTTAGGCCCACCCTTATTACTGCTTGGGTTAACAAGGCGATGGTTTGCTGGACTGACCAGTTGATTACCGGTTTGGACTCTGGTAGTTCCAGAGCAGAGTTGCGCCTACTAGCAGAACACATCCGTGAGTCTGCAGTTTGCCTGGGAGAAGTGTCAAAAGATATCAGTCAGATTAGTGCTCACATATCTGCTCTGCTATTTCGGGCCGCAGAGCCCTCTAGTTACGCGCATGGCATGCGGACACAGAATCCAAGCGTGCGGTGGAGGGTTTACCATTCAATGGCGACATGCTGTTTGGCCCGGAATTAGACAAATGGATATCCCAGGCCACGGTAAGGGGGTAAGTCTTCCTTTCTCCCGTCAACTGCACCGGCTCCCAGAAGATCTTACACTGGACCTTCGTTTCATTCCTTTCTTGCGCCAAATTCCTTTCGTGGTAGAGCCAGAGGTGCTCCCTCACAAGCAAGAGGCGGCAGAGGTAGAGGTCGCCCCCACACACGGTTGCACGTAGAAAGGAGCCTAAACCAACTGAGAAACAGGTGGCATCACGGTCTTCCGTCCCATCTGGGACCACCTACAGGGGGAGCCCGCCTGCAAGGATTTCAACAAGTTTGGAACCAGACCTCTCCAGAACAGTGGATCCGCAGACTAATTTCCCTGGGGTACCGATTAGACTTTGAGGTCCCCCCTCCACCTCGGTTCTTCACTACAAGTCTGCCAATACCTACAGACAAGGCCATGGTTCTACAGGAGGCTATCCAGTCTCTAGTAATATCATCTGTGCTAGTTCTGGTTCCAGAACATCAACGAGGTATGGGGTTTTACTCAAATCTATTTGTAGTACCCAAACAGGATGGATCGGTGAGGCCCATCTTGAACCTCAAGTCATTGAACCTGTATCTGAAGATGTATCAGTTCAAAATGGAGTCTCTGCAGTCCATTATTGCGAGCCTGGAACCAGGAGAGTTCCTATTATCCATGGATATCAAGGATGCCTATCTCCATGTTCCCATCTGGGAACCACACCAAGCCTTTCTGCGTTTCCCCATATTGAAGGATCATTATCAGTTTCAGGCATTGCCGTTCGGGTTATCCTCGGCTCCCCGTATCTTCATGGACGACCTGTTACTCAAGGCGCAAACGGTATCTCTTCTAACAAATCATGCCTTACTGACATATCAGACTCTAATCCAACATGGTTGGATAATTAACTTCAAGAAATCAAATCTCAATCCCTCAAATCTCAATCCCTTAGATATGGCATCACAGAGGATCTTTCTTCCAATAGACAAAGCCCGGGATATCCGGTTGTTAGTTCGGCTGGTACTCAGACCAAGGAAGGTGTCCATACTTCTTTGTCTGCGTCTCCTGGGGAAGCTGGTAACTGCTTTCGAGGCACTACAGTTTGGGGGGTTCCACTCAAGGGTGTTTCAGCTGGACCTACTATCACAGGGGTCAGGGTCTCATCTGCTTCTACATCGACAGATCCGTCTGAGCCCAGCTACCAGAGTGGCCCTTCTCTGGTGGACACAATCCAACAATCTTTTAGCGGGCCGAAGATTCGGAGTGTCGGACTGGATCATCGTAACAACGGATGCCAGCCTTCGAGGATGGGGAGCAGTAGTCCTCGATTATCACTTTCAGGGTCGATGGTCCCCTCTAGAACAAAAGTGGACAATAAATGTGTTGGAACTCAGAGCGATTTACAATGCTCAGATAGAAGCAACAGAGTTTCTAAGGACTCGTCCGGTAAGAGTTCAGTCCGACAACGCGACGGCGTCGCATACATCAACCGCCAAGGAGGGACCATGCGAGAAGTAACTCAGATCCTCCAGTGGGCCCAGAGCCAGTCAGTAATCCTGTCGGCGGTATTCATCCCGGGTGTGGAAAACTGGGAAGCAGATTACCTAAGCCGCCAGGATATCCATCCCGGGGAATGGAAGTTTCATCCAGACGTATTCAATGCGCTGATACGTCGATGGGGATGTCCTCAGGTGGACCTCATGGCATCACGATTGAATCGTCAGCTCCTGGTATACGTGTCAAGAACTCGAGATCCGCAAGCAGAGGCAGTAGATGCTCTGACAGTTCCGTGGATCTACGACTTCGTTTACCTTTTTCCTCCGATTCCACTTCTTCCTCGACTGCTAAAAAGGATAAAACACGAGTCAGTCTCTGTCATTCTCGTGGCTCCGAACTGACCTCGGAGAAGTTGGTTCTCGGGCCTTCGGTCCCTATTGGCAGACGATCCATGGCCCTTACCTCTGCGCCCGGATCTGATACAGCAGGGTCCTTTCATACACTCCAACCTAGTGCAACTGCTTTTAACGGGGTGGCTTTTGAACCCGATATCCTAAGATGCAGAGGAATCCCAGACTCTGTTATTCCCACCATGCTATGCGCCAGGAAACCATTTTCGGCTGCGCATTATCATCGCATCTGGCGTTCTTATATCTCATGGTGTTCCAGTCGGGATCTTCCGTCTAGGACTTTTCGGTTGTCCCGGTTTCTGCTTTTTCTTAAGACGGGTCTGGATTCTGGCCTTCGTCTTGGAACTTTAAAGGTGCAGGTTTCTGCCCTTTCCATTTTCTTTCAACGGAAATTGGTCCTCATTCCTGAGGTGCAGACGTTTCTTCAGGGGGTCTTGCGTGTGCAGCCTCCTTTCGTACCTCCGATAGCGCCCTGGGACTTGAACTTGGTGCTTCTGTTTTCTTCAGTCGTCCATGTTTGAACCTTTGGAAGAGGTTGATATAAAGTACTTGTCTTGGAAGACGGTCCTCCGCCTGGCTCTAGCATCGGCTCGTAGAGTTTCAGAATTGAGTGCTCTGTCCTATAAGCCACCTTACCTTGTGTTTCATGCTGATAGGGCGGAACTCCGGATGTTGGCTTTTCATATTAATCAGCCTATTGTGGTACCGTCTTTGGTGGAGGACTCTGGTGGTTCTTCTACCTTGGATGTGGTTAGAGCTCTCCGCATCTATGTTGACAGGACTGCTTCCCCCCTTTAAGTCTGAGTTGCTTTTTGTCCTATATGATGCGGTTCGGAGGGGTTGGCCAGCGTCTAAGCAGACTTTGGCACGTTGGATCCGGCTGACTATTCAGCAGGCTTATGTTGGTGCCGACCGCCGGCCTCCTTTGTCCACTTCGGCTCATTCCACATGTTCTCCGGGTGCATCATGGGCGGCCGGTAGGGGAGCCTCCACGTCACAATTGTGCAGTGCAGCCACTTGGTCTTCAGTTCACACGTTTGCCAAGTTTTACAAAATTGATACGTTGGCTATGCCGGCATCCCATTTTGGCCGCCTAACAGAGCACTCCCGCCCATGGGGAAAACTTTGGGACGTCCCCAGCGTAAGCACCTCCAGTGTCCCCTAGTGGATGAAAGAGAAAATGGGATTTTGGTACCTACCGGTAAATCCTTTTCTCTGATTCCACAGGGGACACTGGACACCCACCTCAGCGCTCTTTGCCTGCCTGTTCGGTTTGTTCCATATGTTATATGTTTTGATTATTGTGTGTTCTTCTCTCCCTTTCACTCCGCTTGTTCTCCATCTCCTCTCGGTCTTCATTTTCTAAACTGAGGGCTGATGGGGCATAGAGGGGGAGGAGCTTCACACTTCTAAATTATTTAAAGTGCCAGCTCCAGTTATCCACGCCTCTATACCCCAGCGTAAGCACCTTCAGTGTCCCATGTGGAATCAGAGAAAAGGATTTACCAGTAGGTACCAAAATCCCATTTTTAGCAGCTTCATTGCGTGCGATTACGCAGCTGCGATCCGTACTGAATCAGGCCCTCAGTCTGTAGAAACATACTATGGATATGATATGGAAGAGGACTTTAAATAAAGGTAAATAAATCTGATAATATATAAATATATATATATATATTGGTGGATAAGTGGAAACAGTTCATGTCTTTATTAATATTGAGTTGGGTCACCATTTGCCTCTAATACAGCTTTTATCATCCAGGAATAGACTCGTATTATAGAATCCTATAAGTTTTAATTAGTTTCTACTGGAATATTATGTAGAAACAGGGACTTTAACATGAATATTGAGTTCTCTGGTTACATTTCCTGAAGTAGTTCAATTATTTTTAGACACAATCTTCAATGTTCAGAGCTCCTGTTTTATCCCCATGCTCTGTGCATGCCATCATAAACTTGGAAACTGTCACAGATGCACCAGCTAAAAGCTCACAACAATATGCCCCCGTCAGAGCTGGATTAAGGCCCCATGAGGCCCTAAAGTAAGATACTCATTTGGGGGGAGACATCTCATCTCCAACATGCATGTGCACTGGGAGCCAGGGCGCGTGCTGCCACTCTAATGGCGTTCACTGCTAGGGAGACGGGACAGACCTAACCAGAGAGGAGGACCCGGCATATGTTGTGACCCTTTGATAGTGTGTGTGTGTGTTTGTGTGTGTGTATAATGCATTTAATATACCCATATGTTAATTGCAACTTTCTGAGTACCATTTTCTCCATGGACTATACTACTCCTGTATTCCGGCAATAGGACTGAATACTGTTTTTGTGTGTGCCCATACTTTTTATTTCATTCTCTATTTTTCAATTATATATATATATATATATATATATATATATATATATATTTAAAAACAGAAAGCGCACACTTGAGTTGGTAAATTAAAACAACTTAACTTCAATCAATGCTCACATACATCAAACTTATAAACAGCTGATTTGGCCAAGGAATGGTCTCTCTGTCTTGCAGCATAAATCCTAGCTGTAGATCCGGACCAGCGCTGTCTCTGGACACAGCAGGTGACGTCTTTATTAAAAAAGATTCTTGGAAGAACAAGACTGAGCTTGTGGTTCAACAACAGGTAATGCTCTGATTGTAAGGAGCAAAGGAGGCTGAGGTGACCACCAACAAAACACTTCCCCCAAACCTCTTCTGTTTTCTTCTTGACATATCAAGGCTCCTAGTTCTCATCCACTGAGTCACTGTGTGAGCTGCACCCCCCTTCCCCCACACCACCCATCATCATCAGTGATCATCTGATAATAACTTGTGCTGGGGAGAGGCTGGGTCAGTAACTCACCTTCGGGATGTGTACGGGAGGTCGGCACTCTGGTTCCCGGAAGACAGAATCCCGACACCGGCATCACGACAGGGTTAGAATACCAACACTAGTCAGTCAGTATTCTAACCCTCCCCCTCTCCTTACCCTAACCCACCCTCCAAATCCCTAAATCCCTGCGGTCGGGATATTGACGCCTCACCTTCTGTTCCAACCTTGCTGCCTTATAGCTGCTCCTCTGGTAGTCTCTATAGGTAACTATCAGAAGTAGAGCGGCTGTCCTGAATAGCTTCACAGCAGAACGGATGGTAATGGCTCCTCACTCTGAGTTTTTATGTGTCTTGCGACAGCACCCTTCTTCCATACAGTCAGAGGGGCGGCTAGTGCTAGGTACTGAGCCTGCGCAGTCTTTCGCCCCGGCACACTGTGAGTTGCAGCAGGCTGGGCTTCAGATCACTTTGGTGATCCGATCAGTGGAACGGGGCCCCTCCCCCAGTTCAGTCCGCTCGCCTTCACCTGCGGAATCATTCTGCTGCAGCAACTTATCTCTCCTTCCTCACACCACCGAATATTTCAAAAGTAAAAAAAAATGGTAATGCCAGGGGCAGGTGTAAAACGGGCCCATAGAACCCACCGGGCCCTAGGCACCTGCATACAGCACTTTGCAGATAAGAAACCTCCATTTTACAATACTTCTATAAAAAATTTTAAGCTGGGTACACACTAGGCGATATTTTGGACGATTTCCGACGGATCGGAACGACAAATTGTTCAAATCGTGCAGTGTGTACCCATTATGTCGGGCGGTGCGCGCTCCCGTGCGCATCGTCAGGTTGGCCCTACATGCAGCTCAATCTGAAGATGCGGAGGACGACCCCATGCAATGGGATGCGGCATGGGCCAACATATCGGGCGGTCAGGCATCGGATCGTCTAATGTGTACCGGCCAGCCATTATGTCAGCAGGCAAGGGGGGGTAAACCGTCAGATCGCTGGGTACACACATTGTTTGCGTTGTCTAAAGCTAGATACACACTAATCTGTAATGCATCAACTCCGGAACTGCACAGCATAAACTGAAGAATAACAACCAATCAGCAGAAGTACAAATGTTCTTGCAGTGTAGCCAGCACAGTTTTAATCCCAGTATTATCTTGTGTTTCCATTTGTAGTTTTTTTTTTTTTTTTACCCCCAGTGACTACAGTTGTGTTTGTATGCAGATATATAGATAGTACTTGCAGGTTTGTCTCATGCAACTTTGCCTTATTATTTTCTTCTGAGTATCAAGCCTTAAATTTTGTCCTGAAAAATTGCGTTGTTTTGTTTTTTATTTTTTTTTCCCCACTTTTTCATAACTATTATATAGCTATATTGCACACTGATAATAAAAGCCTAGCAACAGCTCGTGCATCTGCTTGTGTTAATCCTATTGACAGAACCAACTGGGATCTTTATAAATAGATTTAATGATCAGAATTATGGTGCAAAAAGAGATTAGTGAAAACTGGAAAGACACAGCCTTGAGAACCAGCAGTAAATGTATTCTGCATGCAAAGCATAAAAAAATAAAAATACAAAGAAATTGAATAATTGCGTACTTTATAATTATCATGGTTGTACATTCTGATTATTATCCAGCCATCTACACCTATTGCATGAAGACTGTCTCTGGTATGGACAACTTCCAGTGTCCTTCAATATATGTGAAACGATGGCCAGTGCCCTCATCTTACAAATGTATATACTTTTTGGCAAAGTGCCCCGAGAAATGTGTAACCTAACGTCAACATAGTAAATGGACTTTTAATTGCTAGTACAATGTAGAGTCAGTATACTCTTTATTCATGTAAAGGAGGTTAGGATTTTCCTGTTAACATTGCTAATACCAGCTAGTTTGCCGCACTTTTATTTTGTATGTATGTTTTTCTTCTCTACACTGTGTAAATCATTCCTGTACCACTGTCAGTGTATCTCTATACCAATGCAGTATATACCATTGTTTCACACCTACACATTTTTAAGAATAATTTATCGTAATTTTAAAGTCCTTCAACTTTATCGGCTCCAAACTTCTTTTGTTTATAATATACTATTGTAGATGTGCCTTTACATCTGCCGGCACTGTTCTTCCTTTTATCTAATTATTAGACATTTTAACTGTACTGTTTCTGTATCTCACGCTCATCACTAATACTGCTATTTTTCCTCCCCCAATTCCCACATCTACACCATGTCTCTTCTCCTCCCCCCCTCACTCAGCAGCTACATTATTCTCTCCTCTATCATCAGTTCCCACCTCTTTCCTCCCTCCATAGTCTCCTCCCCTCCTTCCTCTCCTGCCCTCTCCTTCATCCCATCTAGTACTCTCCACTGCATCTCCTATAACTCCATTATTATTCACTTCTCATCCACCATGGTTCTGCTACACCACCACTAAACCCTGCACCCTCCTTTTTTTCCAAGTCACCTCTCCTCTTCTCTGCTCACACCATACTAAACATCCACCTTGCCCACCACCTACTGTCACCCTTCCTCATTCAGAACCTGCCACATACCCACACTATCTTCATCCCCCTGCTCTAAATCAATCTCAACTCCACACTACAGCAACCCTAATAATCTCATTCGTCTGTCTCCTCCTAACTCTGTCCCTCTCTCCTGTGCCCACTGGAAAGCCAGTTCTGTCTATATTAAACTGGTCCCCGTCCATGACTGCTTCATCTCTAACTCCCTGAATCTCCTTGCCATCACCAAATCCTGGATTTACCCATCTGACACCACTTCTCTTCAGCTATCTCCTTTGGGGGCCTCACATTCTCTCACATACCCTGGCCTGGGGGTCTCCATGGTGGTGGTGTTGGGGTCCTTCTATCCTCTGGTCACTTCTACCAACTCTTACCTTCTGAATCCTCCCTTTCATTATTCTTTCCATTTGACGCTCATGATATTCGCCTCTTCCAACTTCTTCGAGTAGCTGCCTTCTTTCGTCCCCCTTGCCTTAGCTCAAAATTCCTTGTTAACTTTGCTTCCTGGCTCCTTAACTTTAAATGGGCTCTCAAGACCCATTTCTTCCTCAAAGCTTTCCAGCGCTCATCCTAACCCTCCTCACTATCTAGCCCATCTGTGTCACCCCTGTTTGTCTGCCCCTCTCCTTTTAGGATGTAAGCTCTCACGAGCAGGGCCCTCTTCCTTCACGTGCTTCTCCTTGTCTTACTTATACTTTCATTTACTGCTAACCTCCCACAACGGCACCTAACACTTGGTTGCTGACACCCTGCTGCTTATTTCAGTGTTATGCAGCATTGTTTATAAATCATGTATTTGTCCTGCGTTGTTTGTACTGTTAATTTCCTGTGTGCTCATTTGTTTATGTGCTTTGTAAGGCGCTGCGGAACCCTTGTGGCACTGCCATATAAATAAAGGATGATGATGATAATAACAATAATACGGCATCCGGTTATCTCCAGATCAAGAAGGGGCCACTGAGGAATAGGTAGAGGACAGAAGTCTGAGGGACATGCTTTCATATTATCAATTGCTGGAACTATCAACTGAAACATATATGTTGTGACTACCTCATCTAAAAATACATTTTTATTAATGACTAGAGGTATATTAATACTGCTTTTACACCAAAGTCCCGGGTCTGACCTGGGATTTGGAACACGTTTCCAACCTGGACCAGACCCGGGACAGACCCCTTTTACACCTCAGCGCCGACCTTGGCTATGCCCGGGTCGGCACCGTTCACACCAGAGCCGGGTCAGCACTGACCTGACTCTCCGGCGCAGGTGAGCAACGCTTCTTTTCCTTATTCCCCCTCCGCGACCCTCTTACCTCACTCCACAGCAGTTCGGAGGCAGAGAGGGTAGGTGGGGTGCGCTGCTCCATTCTGGTCGGCCTGGCAGTGGACGCTTGGAGATGATATCATCTCCAAGCGCCACTGAAGCCGGCCAATCAGGCGGCATGAGGCGCGATACGGGTCATCGTGACCTGGGTTGCGCTATTTTCCCATGCAGGATGACATGGGAATGACCCGTGCTCAACCCTGCAAGCTAGTCGGGTCGGATCCCCGGGTCACTGGACCCCGGGTTGATCTGTTTACACCGACAGAAATCCCGAGTTGATGCGCGTTCACGTGCATCAACCCAGGATTTTTAAGTCAGAGGTTTTTTTATAATAGGAGATGTTGCCCATACCAACCAATCAGATTCTACTTAACATTTAACTAGCACCTTGTAGAAGATAATAGCTAGAATATGATTGGTTGCTATGGGCAACATCACTTATAAAAACTCTCACTTTAGTAAATGTACCCCTAAATATAAAACAGAATTGTAAAATATGTTTTCAGTAATCTATAGAGTAATGTATAGAAGCCCAGCACTTTTTCTTACTCCGAAATTTCTAGATGCTCTTCAGGGGAGTAAATCGGCCTACCGTATTGTGCCTACTTTAAATAGTCGGCTGAGGGGGCTTATTTCATAATCCATCTCATCATAGTATCTCTGCCCTCCACTGCACAATGCCAGGAATTGCAGTATTCTTCAGCGGGTGAAATGCTGTAATGAATCGATTCACCATGCCTCAACAGCGCACAGCCCAACTGAACACCCCCCGGCATCTATCATTTGTGTAAAGTAAATTGTATGCAAGTATGCTACATATGGGTTGAGTACGAAATGTTGACATGAGAATGTCGACATGTTAACAATGTTGACGTTGACCATGTTGATATTCATCATGTAAACAGTGATGAAATGTTGACATGTTATAATGTCTACATTTTGTCTTGGTGGCCCAGCGGTGACTTACCTTCTCCTGGCGGCTCCAGTGGCGTTTTCCGGGTCCCAGCGACTTCCAGGTCAGAGTTCCAATCCTCCAGTGTTCAAGTGAGTATTTGTCTACTATTCCTAATCCCTAACCCTCCCACTAGTGCATAACTCTAAACCCTCCTCCTCCAGCATTACCCTAATGTCGACATTCTGACAATGGTGACAATTCGTGTCAACATTCTGAGAATGTATACCAGATTTCTGTCAACATTTTAACAATGTTGACATAACTGTTGACAGTGTGGAGTCAACATTATATATGTCAACATTATTACTGTCAACCTTTTGACTACATCTCCCAAATATGTTGGTAGTGTATTAAAAGGTATATATCTACTGTAGGTTATATATTTAGATCATGCTGCAGGTTTGCTTTCATAATAAGAATTGACTGTATTTCAGGTCATAGTGAACAGTCAGACCGGTCTGCTGGAATCATAGAAATGGTTCTGCTTTTGTTTGATCCTGCGAGCTGCTTTCATTAGCCTTCATTGCACAAATGTTCTTCTGTAAGTGTACAATGTACCCAGACCTTTTTTGCCTTTTGTCCTTTCCAATCTCAGACTGAATCTAATGGTTACACAATTAAACCTTCTTGGAGACCAGGATTAGCTACTGTAGGTCATTTGGAAGCAACCTGTAAACTTGGTAAATAAGGACCAGAGGCTCTGGGGTCAGTCAGTTGTTAAACAGTGAATGTATATATAGCTGTGTATCCTGTTTTATATAGTTACTGGATAAGATAAAAGTTGTTAATGACTTTAGTAGTTGGTTTAACATGCAGTGTGAAGACAGGGATTATTTAAATATCTATTAGTGAAATTCTAAGTAGGGCACCAAAGATGAAATATGTGGTGTGAAAACCAAAAGAAAAATCCTAAGTAATTAGCGTATATTTCAGAGCAGCCACCATTTACGTGTCTGGCCTTATCTGGATCCCATGGTACATGTTGGGTGGAAGAAGGAGGCAGACAGATCATGAGAGAGAGAGACATTCTAGACAGTTAACCTATCGATTAAATTGCAGATACAGGATTGTTTGCCTGACCATCTCCACTGCAATCCAGCAGTTTGTAATGTAGTCACAGCTTGCTGCTTGTCCCTGACAGGGAACACATCTATGGACAAATACCTTGGCAGTCATTAATGATCACATTCACTCTCATCAATGTATTTACAATGTGTTGTTTTCAGAGCTATTCAGCAATTACAAAGCTGTGAACACTTAATGAAATCTTTATTCGTGGCCAAACTAGATCTAATCTAGATGACCCATTTTATGCTGGATGCTCGTATAAATATACAGCCACCCTTGCTGAGCTAAAATTGTGTAGTCTGGCCTTTATAAAGAGATGTCTATTATTATTCAGCCCTCACCTCACTTGAAAAAAATGCATCAAATCCAGATCAACCTTTTCCCTATCCCAATGCACAATATTGGGTATGAAAAGCCAGAGGAAGGGGGGTATGTGTGTGTGTATTTTCCCTCCACAAAGAAATCAGCCTTTTTTATCATTCATTCAGTTCCTTATTCATAACACACCCGAATGACACCAAAGTATTAATGCATTATGAAAGAGCAATGGATCATATCTTATTTTGGTTCTTGTACCCCTAAAAGTAAAACGATATAAAATTAGGCACTGACTCATGAGCTAATTGCCAATAATATATCAGCTGCTTTTTCAGGAAAGTGTTTTTGGAAATATATGCAATTAGAATACAGACTATTTATAAGACTCTCTTGGGGACGGCATCAGATTGTGAGCTTATTTTATTCCAGCACAGCATTTTAATCTCCGATGGGGTAAAACATGTGGTTTTAAACCAAGAGTGGACTCTGAAGGTAATATGGCAATATTACTAATGCTCAAAAAATGTAATCCCCATGTTGATAATCCAACCAAATGGATTGCCATGATTATTTTCCGTCTGCAGTATAAAATTGACGTCTGTATTTTATATACGCTACATTTAAGTGACACTAAATTGCTACCCAGTGTAATAAATCCTAAGTGATTTATGAAAACTTGGGTAGAGGTATGTGTAAAGTATAGTGCTAAATCCCATGTCCATGAGTCAGATTCTGTCACTGACAAATGTGAGGGTGATAAGGATTACAGCGCCTGTGTGCTAGTGTCCTATAGGAGGAGTACAGTAGGTACATTCTTTTATAGGCAGAGTAAGGACACAAGATGGGTTAGGTGTTTTATTTATTTAATAAAAGTGGTGGATCTTACAGGATAACTTTTACTGATGCATAATATGGCTAATTATAACAAATATTAAAATGACCATACCACAATTTTTTTTTTAAACGTCACAAATTAGTCTGTTGACTGTAAAAAAATAAAAATAGATCTGTAGTTTATACAGTTTACTTCTCTCCCTCCAGAGTGATTTATGCGATGGGGCTCTGCCATTTTCTGTGAGCTATTTAATGGCTCCAGCAGTGTGTGAGTGTTTCATATACCCCAGAGCTGCCAGAGACTTTCTCTAACTAGTCTGGGATCTGTGAGCAGAGCACATGCTGTATTTCTGGTACACAAACAAGCAAGGAGTTACATGGCCAGTAGTGGTAGATTTATTGTAATGTCAGGTAGTGGGTGCAAATATATGTGTGTCCACGTGTACTGTTACACCGATTACCTAATAGTATTTAATGATTATAAGGATTGGAACAGTGTATTAAGTAGTAAATATTCAGAAATCAACTGTCATGATGCCTTTCAGTGGCTACTAATAAAATGATTTAAGATATATATTGTCGTATATGTGAGTGTGTGTGTGGGCACTCACCACAGCAGAGGTAAATTTAAAAGGTTTTATTTCTTGCACATAGCAGCATGACGTCGATGTTTCGGTCCGGCATGGACCTTTGTCACGACCCTGTTATCTTTAACCAGCAACACAGCAATAATCCAAAGCATAAGAAGGCACTTTCTTCTGCATTGGATTATTGATGTGATGCTGGTGGAATGTGGGATGGTACCTCTTTCCATTTGTATTAAGGAAGATGAGAGGCAGATTTCTTTATATATAATATATATATAATCTATATCCAGCAGCACGACCACTCCGGACGACTTTATAATGAAGAGACTGGAGCCCAAGGTAAGGGATCAACATTTCAACGCTTTAATTGTACGTTTTCATCAGGATATAAAACCTAGGGCCTGATTCAGCAAGGATCACAACTGCGATTACGCAGGCAATCGGTCGATTGTTGTTTTCTGCGCATGCATCGCAAGTGCACGTGCGCGAACCAGCCACTGCGATCGGGTCTTCGATCACATGGACTACGCAGACCCATTGCAGAGTGATTGATAGGAAGTGCCATTTGTGGGAGGTGAATGGGGGTTGTCGGTGAAATGCAGGCGTGCCAGTGCGTTTCAACAGTTGCAGGAGCGTGCATAAATTAGGCACAGCGATGCCACACGCAGCTTGAGTACACACTGCGTGCGATGAGGTTAGCAATTCCTGGGTAAGGTCAGGGCTTGTGCAAGTGTGCGTGAGGCTCCGATGGTTTTGCAGTCTTGCTAGACATTACAGATGTGTGTAAGGTAAGGTGGTCGTCCTTATGTTGTGCTGCAAGGCATAGCGATCGCAATGGATTAGCATATCATTGCAGTGAGATTGCGTGTGTAATCGCTATTGTATTCGCAGTTGCTATCCTTGCTGAATCAGGCCCCTTGCACAAGTTGGTCAGGTGAGCTTAATTACTAACAAAAGTGCATGTACCTCTGCATATGCAGTTTACAAAATACATATAAACATTCATAGATAACATTACCAAGGACCAATAGCCATATTTCTTGATGAGTTTCTTCAGCCTTGTGTGCAAAATTATTATTATTTTTTTTAAGATACTACTTCCTTACTGCAGAAGTTACAGATGTGACCTGATTTGCCTGATAACTAAGGGCCTGATTCAGACCCACTCGCGAGCGGCTGTCCGCTCGCAAGTGGGTCGATGTTATGCACTGAGCATGCGCACGACGGAGGGAGCTCCGTCGTGCGCATGCGCCAGACGCGACGAGCGAAGGAAAGTCCTTCGCTCGTTGTGTCCGATCAAAGGGGGCGTGCTGTCAATGTTGATTGACAGCACGCCCCCTTTGGTGGGCGTGTCGGGGGCGTGCCTCCCTGACGGGGGCGTTCCCACGGGAACGCCTCCCGTCAGAAGCCGGCCCACTGACATCACTAGTGATGTCAGTGGGAGTGATTTTGGCTCTGATAGAGCCAAAATCACTCCGGAGCTTGCGGTTGAAAACCTCAACCGCAGGCTCCGGCTCGCAATTTCGATGGTCGCGATGGTCTCGACCATCGCGGCCATCAAAAAGCACGCTCGTATAGCCTGTGGGTGGTGACCCACAGCTATACGAGCGTCCAGGAGGACGCTCCATGAAAATGGAGCCCGGCCCTCATTCAGAGCGTGCGCTCTGCTCAGAGCGTACGGCTCTGAATGAGGGCCTAAGTTTTATGTACGGCTGATGTTAACAGTCTATACCTGCATACCCCACCAGGCTGTGCGACACCTTATTACTAACAATCCTAAATATACAGGTCCTGATATTAACTTTTTAATTTAATTACTGGCATTGACTAAAAATTATTTATTTTTTAATGGGGAATTTTTCTCCAAATCGCTGGATATGCCATGGGTTCTGCTGTGGCACCATCTCTGGCTAACAGTTACATGTTTGGAGTAGAAAGAGACATATTTTTCACTAATGTAGAAATTGCTAAACATATTTTTCTTTATTTAAGATATATAGACGATCTCCTTATTTTGTGGTCTGGTCCTAAAGATTTGTTACAGGAGGTATTTGAAACCCACAATAGTTTAGAACATCCTGTTGGCTTCTAATTTGACATCCAGGAGAAACAAGTTAACTATCCTAGATGTAACAGTCACTACCTCTATTTCTTTCTAAGCCCACAGGACGTAACAACTTGCTCCACAGTACTAGTTGCCATCCAGCTTCATTAAGGTACAGTTTACCTTACTTGCAATTTTTACGGGTTTGCAAGATTAATAGCAACAGAGAGACAGTAATTTCCTTTTAGACACCATGACAATTACATTTGAACAGAGGGGTTATGCTAGACAAACCCTACTACAACAGAGGGATAAGGCTTTAAAAAAAACTCATGTGAAATACTATTAAAATCAGTGGATATCCCCTGGGTGACTCACTTCAATCAGGGAAGTGATATCATTAAAAGCCAGACAAAACAATTATGGCCAATAATATCGAGTGATAGGGATTTGAAAGCCCTTAATCAAAGTAGTATTTTTTCATAGCTGCAGACATGGTAAAAAGTAAAGGATCTGTTGATGAAAACTGATGTGACACCAATGTGGCAGAAGATTAAACCTGGACAGCGGTGGCCAACTAGAACAGGCTGCT
Source organism: Taudactylus pleione (assembly GCA_031769625.1). Lineage (NCBI taxonomy): Eukaryota > Metazoa > Chordata > Amphibia > Anura > Myobatrachidae > Taudactylus > Taudactylus pleione. Next base: position 15,007,869 of record JAUIMM010000005.1, on the reverse strand, counting down.
TCAGGTGCCCTAATTGCATATGTACCCGGGTGCCAGGTTTAATCACTCACAAACAGGCAAACTGTTTAAAATTCGTCATTATCTTACTTGTACATCTCAATTTGTAATATATATGATTATATGTCCGTGTAGTAAGATTTATGTATTAAAAATAGAGCATATGTTTAAAGAGTGAATGACGCTCATTAGAGTGCTACCAGGCAAGCGCTAGAGAAGGGAAAAAGTGACCGGCCTGTATCTAGGCATGTTCTTGAGGCTAGACGCAACTAGTCGGCACTTAAATACAAAATAAATCGATCATATACCGATCTCTGTAAGAGGTGGTAATCAGGCTCAGTTACTGCTTCAAATGGAAGCACAATGGATTTTTTGCTTACAGTCACTGGCCCTGAAAGGGTTAAAGCATTTGGCGTTTAATGCTTCTTCTGACTAATGCCTGTAATTTCAGTGGCAGATTTCTTTTGGATGTCTATACATTATGTATTGAAGCTGCGCTATATAACCAAATGACATATTGAAGCTATGTTATCTGGGTCTCATTCAGACCCGTTCGCAAGTGCTTGAGTGCTCGCAAGCGGGTCGATGTTTGGCTGTGCGCACGCCCAGCGGCCGCACTGCGCGTGCGCAAGCCCCAGAGCGAGAGAGAAATTCTCTCGCTCCGGGGCTCACTACAAAAGGGGCGGGGGTGGCTTCATTTTGTAGGTGTGGCAGGGGGTGGCTTCAGCTTCACAAAAGGAGGCGTTCCCAAGCGAATGCCTGCCGTTTGTGGGCGGCCCCACTGACATCAGTGGGAGAGCTTCCTGCTCTATTAGAGCCGAAAGCTCTCTGGGGCTTGCGGCAGAAGAGACCCTACCACAAGGGTCTCGTCGCAAGCCCCGATGGTCGCGATGGTCTTGACCATCGCGACCATCATCCTGGCCGCTCGTTAAAGCTGTGGGTGGCAACCCACAGCCTAGCGAGCGGCCAGGAGGCCGGAACATTTTTTAGATGTGGCCGCCCTCATTCAGAGCGAGCGTCTCTGAATGAGGTCCTCTGTGTCTTATTGAGTACATTTTTGTAACATTGTGAAACATTTATTTGCTACATGGAATGTTGTCGTCCTTGGTACTGATATCTATGTATGTTTATATGTATTTTGTAAACTGCATATGCAGAGGTGAATGCACTTTAGTTAGTAATTAAGCTCACATGACCACCTTGTGTGGGGAATGGGACAGGTATTCCTGGGTGTGGCTTTGCACTTAAATGTTGTCTAATTGTGTTTTGTATCCTGACGAAAACGCACAATTAAAGTGTTGAAACGTTGATCACTTACCTTGGGCTCACGTCTCTTCATTACAAAGTCGTCCAGAGTGCCACTGTGCTGCTGGATATGAATTCTCCCAACTCTTCCTGAGTGGGTAACAAGGAGGGCACCAGGACAAGACTGCAGGCTGTTAGCAATGGAGTGCCAGCAAAGAGTGATATATATATATATATATACACACATATATACAGACAGACAGACAGACAGACAGACAGACAGACAGACAGATGTGTCCGGCTACATCTTTGCTCATACAGGCTTCTAATTCGTAGCATGGCGTGGTAAGGCACAGTGAGACTTGACAACATCCACGGCATGCAATACATAGCTTCACTGCTTGGACATAGCTTCACCGCAGGGAGGTCAGTGCTCCACTGAATAAGTGTGAATACAGTGTAAGTGGTGAATAATACAGCAGTGGATGGATACAGTATGGCATTACAGAATATAATAGAACAATAAGCCCTGACACACGGACCATTCACACACTGTACAGTATTGCAGAGTGTAAACAGTGACTTGTATACAGTACTGTAGTATTCTGCACGCAGGTTATTTTGCGGCACTCTCACAGTGATGGTATACCTTAGAAATTTGTAGTGGGGTTTAACGCAGCGCTGTATGAAATGATCAATGAACCACAAATCTTAGCCCAGAAAGAGGTGTCTTTAGATTGCAAACTGACTGTGCATTTTTATGCCGCACACTTGCGGCAATGTCGGCACTGCTGTGCAGCTTGGAGTTTGTACAACATGTCGTTAATCAGTTCACATCAATAAGTGCCAGTGTCTGCGGCACTGCAGGAAGTGGTGTGCGGCGCTCACACAGTGATAGCATGTCTTACCATGTGTAATAATTAGCAACGTGTTGTACAAGCTCATAGCGACACAGCAGTTCCGAAAATGACGAAAGTGTGCGGCATAAAACGCACAGTCAGTTTGTAATCCAGAGACACATTTTTTCTGGACTGAGACTTGTAGTTCAGTGATGGTTTTATACAGTGCCCTTCAAACCCAAATGTTAATTTCTAGGGCATGTTATCACTGTGTGAGTGCCGCACATCCCTGCAGAACCATGTCGCACATCACACAGACTGGCACTGACTTGACTAAAATGAGGGGTAATTTGCTGATGCGTGTATCTAGCATAATACACTGTAATAATGATGGCAGGACACATTTATATCAGGACTCGCACACAAAATGATTTAATCCTTTATTACACAATTACAGCTCTCGATCCATGACAACTATAGCGTACCGAATGAGAGATTCAGTCAGCCAGTCAGCGGGCGGTACTACAGACATTGCATTGTCTTTTTTTTAGGCATGCGTAGTGCAGGAAAGCGACATGTTGTGGATAGAAAGTTGTATCACACTCTCTGGCTTTTCCAGCACTTCAGTACATTACGATGCGACTCAATACACCACGGTCTTAGTCTTAGAACAGCTGTGTTGGATCTTCCCTGCGACAGAGGGAGTCAAACATTACCCTAGGTGGATAGTCAGAGGTCCCAGCTATAAACATGGACATCTTTCATCAATGAATGCAAACCTTCAATGGTTTGCATCCAATGGAGATGGCTTCAGTAGTCGATGACAGAGGTCCAATGGTGAAAGTTCTTGTGCTCTTTGCATTGCATGACTGTATATCCTGCCATCTGCCATCTGTCTATGTGCTGTCTCTAACCATCGATGGTAAAACTATCAATGGTTTTCACTTCATGTTCTGAAACCAATGACTGTTTGGTTTCATTGGTGATGTCCATCCCAAGTTATAAGTGAATACCAGAGGGTATATTTACTATATGTCAGTTTGCCAAAGCCACCAATCATCGGTGGCTTTGACCATTGAATTTAAAGCTGCCACAGAAATAAAAACCTGATTTAGCATTTATTTCTATGGCCCATTTAAATCACTTGATAAAAGCCACCGATGATCAACTGCTTTCACAAACGTGCCAGCGCATGCATCGGACATTCTGCACGTGCCATAGAACATGTGCGATTTCCAACGTCGTGGCCAGTGGATTCGCACCGCAGTCGGTGGGCGTCTCAATAGGATGCTCATCCGCCACAGTATTAGAATAAAGGCGCAGTAGAGTCTGCAACAAAAGATGCAGACACTACTGCAATAGCCTCCACCTCCGAATCACCCCCATAGTAAATATATCTCCAAGACTGCTAAACAGAGTGATCGGTGGGGATACCAGGGATGAGAAGTAGGGAAGTAGCATTATTGCAGGGCAGCACAGACGGTGTAATGGTTAGCATTACTGCCTCAAAGCACTGAGGTCGTGGGCTCAATTCCCGCCATGGCCCTAACTGTGCGGAGTTTGTATATTCTCCCTGTGCTTGCGTGGGTTTCCTCCGGGTACTCCAGTTTCCTCCCACACTCCAAAAATATACTGGTAGGTTAATTGGCTCCCAGCAAAAATTAACCCTAGTGCGTATGTGTGTGAGCGTCTGTTAGGGAATACAGATTGTAAGCTCCACTGGGGCAGGGACTGATGTGAATGGCCAAATATTCTCTGTAAAGCGCTGCAGAATATGTGTGTGCTATATAAATAACTGGTAATAATAATAATTATTGCGAAAGGAGGAGATTTCTACATATTTGTGAAGTGGAAAACCCCTATTTTAAAATGCACCAATATATATTTATGTGTAGAAGTTTAGTCTTAATAGTTGAAATGTAAATTCTGTATTATTGTATTTGTTCAATTCTGTTAGTTCCACACTTGTAGAAACCCATTCAGAGATGGCACAGACTTGACCCTAGAGTACCATGTAATATTTGAAGGTAATCCATACAATATGTACTGTGTTGTACAAAGTGGCGATGCAAATACTTTTCAATAGTGGACAGTAAAAAAAAATATAAAGAATTCTGTGAGCAGCACGTTGGAGGAAGTTATCTGGAATATGTACTGCTCAGCTCTTGAACGTATGCCAGCTCTGTGAGTGTTAGAATGTCATTATATTATCTCCCTTTAAGTGAGATGTTGATTAGAATGTGGCCAGGGAAAGTGTCACGTGGAAGAACTGGGATCCAGGATAATTTGTTACCATTGCTGCTGCTTATATCTGTTTAAGTAAAAAGACCACATTAACATATTCCGAATTATGGTTTTGGTGTAAAATTAGCCCTGCAGGAATGCCCAATGACACTGGTCACTAATCATGCTGTTGTGTTTGATTACTTGTCATACGCTGTGTTTATAAAACCCAGAATAATAACTGAAAGATCCATTGTACATTTATTGAGTTGTCAAATTGCCACAGTCTTGTTGCAAATATGGAAAAATTAGAAAAACAAAATGTATACTATTTCCCTTATACCAGAGGTTACCGTGTGTATTATGCCATTATTGCTCTATTTATAAATGACAAACTTATTCTGCATCACAGTACTATCATCTTATGACTTTACGCAGTGCCAAGAATGACATCATCATTTCCCATTCAATACAAACAAGTTCTCTCCAGTGCAGCAGTAAAATACCTCCAATACAGACATATTTACAGAGTGTGGAATGATATGTCGACATAATGTCAACATTCATCATGTCGACATGGTCATAATGACTACATTGTCCATGTCAACATTCATCATGTAGACAATGATGACATTTTGACATTGTCCCTGGTGGCCTAGCTGTGACTTACCTGCTCCCGATGGCGGCAGCGGCTTCCGGGTCCCAGCGGTCATGTGACTCTCACTTCTGGGTCAGACCAGTGATCTTCTGGTAAGTATAGTTCTCCTATCCCTAACCCCTAACCCTCCCTCTTGTGCCTAACTCTAAACCCCTCAGGCTAACTTTAAGCCTCCCATCCGCAACCTACCCCTAATGCCGACATTCTGACAGCGTGGTATGCTCATGTTGCGCCATTAGTTCACAATTTTACACTTGATTATCAACTCTCACAAGCAGGACCCTGTGTCCTCCTTTTTGTCAGCTCTCACTTTGTCCATCTGGGTTCCCTTGTATTATGCCGCTTGCCTATCCTGAAGTACCCTTTTATGTAAGTATAAGTGTACTTTAGGACACTGTGTATGTTACTTGATTGGTTGGAACCCTGCATTTTATGTACTATGCCAGGGGTGCCCAACCAGTCATAGGGCCGAATTCAATTTGAAGCGAAACCCCGTTATTTTTGCTTGTTTCATTTATGCCCGTATTCAATTTCAAAGACTTTTCGCCGGTGTGAAAAGTCTTTTTTTTAAACACAGGGATAACTTTTCACCATGTTTTACATGGCGAAAAAAAGTGCAGAATTGAGGTTTAGGGGTGCAGGCTTAAAAATAATTAACCTGCACCCCTGGGAGTGTCCTTTAGAAGTTATCTGTGTGTAAAAAAAATTGCCAGCACACCCCAAAAAATTTACTTTAATTTTGGGGGCGAAATAAAAAAATGTTGGGGGACAAACTTCTAAACCAGCGCAATTTATTCCTGAGGGGTCCCCACGTATGCGGCAGGTGTTTTCTTCATTACGGGTGTTAGTGGCAGTTGCATTTTTGAAGAATTTTTAAAAATGATTTAAGGGACTTAAAAATAGTCTTACAGCCATTTTCATGTACCCCGAATTTGATGGAAGTAGTTTTTTTTGCAAAAAAAAAAAGCTAAGTGCTATTCTGCACCCCTTCTTCACATCGCATTTATGCATCTGCCGCGGCTATTTAAACCCCTGATTACCTTCAGCGGGCAAAAACGGGGGTACCCATAGTGATTCCCCCCATGTCCGGACATCTTTAGGGGGTCCAAGGAACATTTTTATCGATACTTACCTTTTTGGCGGGTCCCATTTTCGCAAGATCCTAATTGAATACCGGGTTAAAGCGGGCACGCGCCCTATACTTTATCCCCGAAAAACCTGCGATGATGGCAAAAAGTTCGACCTCGGACTTTTCGCCATCAAATTGATTATGGCCCTTAGGCAAAGAGCCCAAAACTATATGTAGGTATGTCAAAGAGCAGAGATCATGCACAAGGCCATGCCCCTTTTTATATGCGCATCTGGTATGACGTTTGTTGAAGCGTGATCGTGTGTCACACACCCCCCCCCCCCATTTTTAGTCAGGCTGGTGTCGAACCCTCATGTGTCAATTCAGCAGCCCCTCATATGTTACTCCAGCCCCCATTTGTCACTCCAGAAGCCCCTCATGTGTCACTCCAACACCCCCTCATGTGTCACAACAGCAGCCCCTCCATGCACCACTACACCCATGTGTCACTTCAGCCCCCCATTTATCACTCCAGCAGCCCCTCGTGTGTCACAACAGCAGCCCCTCCATGTGCCACTACACCCATGTGTCACTTCAATAGCCTCTTATGTGTCACTGCAGTCCCCCAATTTGTCATTCCAGTTGCCCCTCTTGTGTCACTACACCCATGTGTCACTTCAGTAGCCTCTTATATGTCACTGCAGTCCCCCAATTTGTCATTCCAGCTGGCCCTCTTGTGTCACTACACCCATGTGTCACTCCAGCCCACCATTTGTCACTCCAACAGCCCTTCCATGTGCCACTCCAGCCTCTCTCCTCGCACCACTCCAGTCCAACCACCCTCCCCTCACACTCCACGGGCCACTCCAGCCCCCCTGCCTCCTCCCCGCACGTCACAAATTAAATGCAAAAAACAAAACAAAAACACAGCTCTTACCTTGCTGTGGACTGTCTGGCCACTGGCGTCTGTGACCGCGTCCTTCTCATGGCTGCGAGTTCAGACACGAGTCATCACATCTAGCCCATACAGTGGAACAGACTGCTCTGCTACAACAAAGGATGAGCCTATCAGAGGAGGCAGTCAGGGGAGCCGCATCACAAGAACGGGAGAGACGCATGTGGCTCGAGAGCCACGGGTTGGCCACCGCTGTTCTATGCTCTATCTCCCTACTGTATAATGCTGCACAATTTTGTTGCAACTTATAAATACAAATAGTGATATCTACCCTATACATTTATTTGTTCAATATTATGTGATATCAGCCGGTAAGAAAGTTACTTTGCTTATAGGAACTCATTAAGATCAGGGGGTTCAAAGCAGGGCTGGCTCGAGGCATGTTCGACCAGTGCGGTCGAACAGGGGCACCACCCTATAGAGGGCGCACCCCTCCCAGCCATTCCCGATTTCAGCAGGACAGTCCCGTATTTCTGGCACTGCCCCACTGTTCCATCCACGGGATGAAGTGTCCCATGGGCGGTCGGGAGGTTGGGCACCTCCCCTGCCGAGGCGGTACCGGCCCTGGAGAAGAGGAATGGATGTCGTGCGCATGCTATCGGCATCCATTCAGTGCAGGAAGAGGGCTGCGAGCAGACAAGCTACTGACTTAGGCTCGCCCCCAGCCTGACGTTAACGGGAGGCATGCCATACGGGTGATAGCTTAAACTACTATCACTTACAACTTTTTCAGCCCAGCAATTACTTTAGTGGTGGCTGTATTATTCTCTGCATGGGCTGGTATTGGCCTGAAAGTCACCGTTATAATTCGGACTTAATGGGGAGATGTATCAAACTTTGAGAGAGAGATAAAGTGAAGCGTGATAAAGTACCAACCAATCAGTCCCTAACTGTTTTTTTCAAGCTCAGCCTGTAACCTGACAGTTAGGAGCTGATTGGTTGGTACTTTATCTCTCACAGTTCATCTCTCTCCAAGGTTTGATACATATCCCTTATAATTACTTACTGATTTATACTGGTCTTGGCATTTGATTCTTAAAGTGTTGACTTGTAAAGGGAAGCCCTTCCAGATGATGGAAACATTTCTCTTTAACAACAGACCACTTCCTTTCAATTCATGGCTTTTCAAAATCGAGCACTTAGAAATTAGATAAATTGTTAGGAAGCCAATAACATAATGGGACCTCATGGCTATCCATTTACCTGAGCGACTGCTTAAACCGTAACTGTTGGGGGAAAAAAATAAGTTTTTCTCTTGTGTATCTTGTTTGGATATAAGAATGATAGTCTGTAGATAATGATGCACAATGTGGCCTGGTATTGTGTCTTTGCCACCCTTTTAGCTAATTTGTGGATGGTACATGTTTGGCTTCCACATTGTGACACTGAACAGCCACTGTACATCATGTTTATAGTTGCACAGGCTTTTAAAGATCTTTACCCTCATATCAATATTTACAGTCATGATGCAGAAATGTCATGGAATGTTCCACTTAAAAAGCTTTGAGACAAGAAAGGAATTTGGACAATAGTAAATGATGGACAGAGAACTATGTGAGATTAAGTTTATAAATAAAAATAACGTCACTACAACTAATGCAGAAAGCGTAGAGATTTTTTTCCCACAGGGTAATAATACTTAAATAATGTACTCTGCATTGCTTAGCTATCCCAGTGCTCAGACGTGCATAGCAAAAACTAATTCTGACCCCTACCTGTAAATGGTATATAAAATGCGTTCAGCTAGAAAAGTATTCATAAAATACAACCGAAATAGAAACAAAATGTGGAATTTGTACTTAATCAGGCATTGCAATGTATACCCACCATGAGGAGAGTTAGCCCATCATAACCTGAATATTAGAGTGATAGTGACTGGTCAACCACAGCGTTGTCTGTAGTACATTTTACTGACACATCTACAAGAACATCTTGGCCCCTTTTATGTCAGTCTATAAATAGAATTTAAAGATGCTAAATTGTTTTTAATTTGCATTATAATAAAATTGTGTATATTACTGTTCATTTGAATGTATGAAATCTGTATTTTGGGGATTTTTAATTTTCTGATAGCATGTTACCCATATTCTTATTCAGAGTTAATCCATGATAATAGTATTCAATTACTAAAACAAAAATTAGCAGCATTTTGGAGACACAACATAGGAAAAGTATAGTGATGATTTTGAATAGGAAACCAATGTTATAAGAAGTTCATTTCTATATTCTACAGACCCGTTTTTCAGGCGATCGCCCTTTTTGTATTGTCAGTCTTTCATTCATTATTCATTCTGGAGAGGAAGACTGTCTTCATTATTTATTTTGGGCCTAATTTAGTGTAGTTCTGGCTGTGCGCGCGAAATGTGAGCTTTACAAGGCTGTGGGCTGAATTTAGGATGCTCAGCGAAGCTAATTTACATTTATTTAGACATAGAAGGCTAATGACTGCTATGCTTAGTCAGGCGACTAGTAAATAAATCCATGTAGTTTTTAATTATATTCTTGAAAGCACTTTTGTCTCTAATATACGGTATAATAAAAAAAAAAACCCCTAAAGGCTTGATCACACTATCTGCTTTTAATAAATGTATAAGACAAATAGGCCGTTCAAAAGAGTCAATGCTGTCGTTACTATCATTGTGTTCTTCAGTTTCCAGTTTTTAGAACTTGACACACATCTCCCATGCACTGACACGCACCATGCCACACGTTCATGCATTGCACTTTTACCAATGCTATGTACTGAATAGCACATTCTCTAAGGCAGGGGTGGGGAACCTTTTTTCTGCCGAGGGCCATTTTGATATATTTAACATTATTTGCGGGCCCAGTGCAAGCCACGCCCCCTCTGTGTGATGTCACCTGGGGACGGGGCCACAATTGCTGGTGATTACAGCAATGCCAACAGCATCCTGAGGATGCTCCGGGGAGCTGTAGGGGTAGCAGTGTGACCGTCTGAAGCATCCTAAGGACACTCCATGTGGCACTGCTGCATAGATTCTGGCTGCAGGGTGCCATTCTAGGCACCATGCTAGCCAGATGATGAGGCTAGCAGAAAAAAACCTCAGAGGGCCTGACCAAATGATTCCAGGTGCCTTATACAGCCCCCGGACCTGAGGTTCCCCATCCCTGCTCTAAGGTATATTGTCGTGTTAGTTTTAGTGTTTTTTTCTTTCATTTCCAAAGCATATGTGAGAATGATCCATAAGGATATACAGAGAAGTGGCACACACAAACAAATGCTTGTTAAATAAGTATAAAATGAGGCACATAGTTTGTAGGGAAAAAAACTATTGTATAATATCTTAGAAAACTTTCAATACAGTATATAAATGTGGCAGGATTAGAGATAACATGGAAAACCCAGTTATCTCCCTTATTAGGTAAACTGTCTGTATCCATGATGTTCAACAGCATCCCTCTGGGGGGCCGCAGAGTCCTGTGGACAAGGGGGGGAGGTTGTAGGGTACCCTCTGTCACACGCGAATGGATGCGCGCGGTTCATCCACACTGCAGGTAGAGGCTGGGGGCTGCCCAGGAGCTCCCGGAGAGCTGGGCAGGCCTCCAGCATGATGAGAAACGAGAGCGTGACACGTGGTTACACCCCCAAAATATCATACACTGAGGGGGTGTGGCCTGATGTAGGACTTTAAAATGTTAGGAGATATGTCAAGAGCCATACCTGCGAGGTCACGCCCCCAGGTATATGACATTTGAGGGATTTGATCACGTGTCAGGATCCGGTTTATTGTCATGCTAGGGGCTTGCCCAGTGCAACCTCCAGCCTCCCCCTGTGCATCATCCATTCACCGCTGCTCTGCTATGCAGAGCAGTGTGTGACAGAGTGTCTCCCCAACCTACCCACCGTTTGCGGGACACTGCGGCCGATGGGTGGGACAGTACCCAAAAATTGGGACTGTCCCACTGAAAATTTGACAGGAGGTATGCAACAGTGGCTTGGTGAAACTTAAGCTGCGGCTCTCAACCTTTTCCAGCTTCTTGCCTCCATTCTAACTTATTCTATGCTTTTTGCCTCGCTGAGCTTCACCAATCAATAAGAGCTGGGTCCATAGAGGATGCTTGGCTTATCATATTGCAAAACAATTACACTGAATAAGAACAGCTGACTTCTGCATCACATGACGTCCTCCACTCAATGCAGGCAGGTCTTGCAGATCAGAGTTGGAGGAGGAAGTGCAGTGTGGTCTGCACAATATGGTCTTCATCCACGGGAAAGGGATACAACTGTAAATTGAACTTCATTGCCAATCTCGGAACGACACATCTTGTCCAGCAATTATTTTTTTTGCGCTGCACAGAGGCGCACAGGAAAATTTGCAGTGTTGCAGCTACTGTACTTGTGTGTAGTCAAGAGCGCTATACAGACTGGTGGCAGCAGCGACCAATGTCACTGTGTGCATACTATGTAGCCTATCATTGATGATGTCAATAAATTGTGTACCTGTTTTTCTTAGCTTTAAGTTCACGGATCGAGCTGAAACCAAGTACAGATTATTTGTAGGAGTTTCCACTACACAATGATGCAGTTTTCATGAAAATCGGTTCAGCAGTTTTTGCACTAAATTGCAAAAAAAACAGATAGAAACAAAGGCCCTCATTCAGAGCCGTACGCTCTGAGCAGAGCGCACGCTCTGAATGAGGGCCGGGCTCCATTTTCATGGAGCGTCCTCCTGGACGCTCGTATAGCTGTGGGTCACCACCCACAGGCTATACGAGCATGCTTTGTGATGGCCGCGATGGTCGAGACCATCGCGACCATCGAAATTGCGAGCCGGAGCCTGCGGTTGAGGTTTTCAACCGCAAGCTCCGGAGTGATTTTGGCTCTATCAGAGCCAAAATCACTCCCACTGACATCACTAGTGATGTCAGTGGGCCGGCTTCTGACGGGAGGCGTTCCCATGGGAACGCCCCCGTCAGGGAGGCACGCCCCCGGCACGCCCACCAAAGGGGGCGTGCTGTCAATCAACATTGACAGCACGCCCCCTTTGATCGGACACAACGAGCGAAGGACTTTCCTTCGCTCGTCGCGTCTGGCGCATGCGCACGACGGAGCTCCCTCCGTCGTGCGCATGCTCAGTGCATAACATCGACCCACTTGCGAGCGGACAGCCGCTCGCGAGTGGGTCTGAATCAGGCCCAAAGTTCTTATTATATTATTAGTAGTATAGATGTAGTGATGTGGAGGCTGCAGATTTTTCGGGGGACGATGGTATGATTTTGCCAGCAGCTGAATGTAAAGATTGATGGACAGGTGGAATCAAATGTCACCAAGCTATAGACTTGCATGATGGGTGCATGGACAAATTGCTAATAGAGATATCAGGTGTTCGTGAAAAGTGGGAAGATGATATAATAGTACAGAGGATACAGATTGCAGAATATTTTATATGCCAGGGCACAGATGGCAACACTCAGATAGTTGGCCAAAATGGAGTCTAATGGTACAGACTCCAATATTCCTGTTGGTTGAGGGGTGACAGATCTGTTTTAATGAGGAGGTGGATACTCCTTTTCATTATTGTCAATATCTCAGAATATAATCTTTTCTGTTGACCTGCATCATTCAGTGTATGTAAGTTTGCCTCTCATAGGGCTGTATGTAACAGTAGGCAGTAGCTACTGCACGTTCAGCAGGAAAGCTGGGAATAGTCTTTTTAAATTGTCTAACCTTTTATGCTGGAACCATTGTAACCTTCAAGTTCTTGAGATTGCAGCCTTTCATCTGCAGGCTGCAATTTATCCTCTAATCTCCCTTCCTATAAAGCAATAAATGACATACAACGCTTTTTCTTTCATCTTCAAAGCATGATTCACTTATGTGTTCTTCCCTACACATTAACCATGATATTTTTCTTCAGGCCTGTCTGTGTATTATGACCTCCACATATCATCTTTGTCTCTGCTTCCCTACATGCATCAATGGAACAGGTTGGGTGCATAGTTTTAGTATACAGTGAAGTTGCACGAATAGGGAAAACTTAGGATATTGTTGCCTTTATATTTATGAACAAAATGACAACATGTACCAGGCAGCTGCTTCAAATAGCCTCTGATCTCCATTGTATCCCTTTATCAGGCCGATCATCTGATAACGGCTCATCAGCCCAATAATTGTATTGTGTGTATACAGGAGTGTTAGCTGATAAATGGCTTCAAGCGCTCCTGCAACAGTTGGGTTGGGAGGTCGCATCCTTTGAGCTTTCTTGTCCACTCTCCCGGAACCTGTGGTAGGCTCTCGATTTTCGGGGTAACCCCCCTTACCCCCGGAAGAGTAGGCACTTCTCCCACTTCCTAGTGAAGTGGGTAGAATGGGGAGAATCTTCCTGGGGATCGACGGTCTGTGAGTAGGGGTCGGAGCTTAATTACGCCGTTGGATTAGAATCACATCATTTAGCCTTGCCCTCTATTTAAATAGGCAGTATTCGCTGCAATTTACCTTGAGGGGACGGGGCCTAATGACGAAAATAGTCGTCCCCATCGCCGCGCACCTGCTTCCCTTCTATGGGCTTCTCCCGGGGAGGAAACAGAAGGAGTAGATAAGCATTCTTTTTAGCTGCTAAAAAATTAAGATGCCCAACCTCCCGATCACACTGACGAAAGTACACCCTGAGCTAAAAATAGTTCCATGTGTACAGGATGCACACTGATAAGATAATCACTTATCTGATCTGCAGAGTCATCTGCACAGTGTGTACCAGGCTTTAAAGGGTTAACTATTTTTGTGAGCAGTGCAGTCATGAGTGCAAAAAGATGTGCTCTTCATTTTGTTATTTGACATCACCTATATCAGGGGTGGCCAGCCCACGCCTCTCGGGCCGCATGCTCTTACTTAGTTGTGCTGTGGCTCCTAACAGCAGACCTCACAGTGGCAACTGTGAACACTGGCCTCAGAAGCGATCAGAGGCTAAAGAAACCTCTGATCGCTTCAGAGGCCAGCGTTCCCAGTGCTGCAGTGCGTGGATGACGTCATGACGTCACCCGCGATGTGAGGAGCCTGCTCTGCGCGCCTGCTGGATCCAGCGACAGTGGGAGCCAGCGTGGTCAGGTAAGTACTAGGCTGGGGCACTGCATAAGGGGCACAACTACAGGGGGCCCTACGACAGAGGGCATTGATTAAAGGGGTACTACTACAGGAAGCACTGAATAATGGGCACTACTACAGGGGGCATTGCATAAGGGGCATTCAAAAATTATTGAAAACTATGTTTGTCAAAAGTCCCACTAATAAAAAATTACAGCAAAATAAAAAATAAAAAAAAATTAAATTGTGTATTTTGAATGTGCTGGGCTCACCCCCAGCGTGACTAAAAACAGGGGTGTGACACAAGGTCGTGCTCCTACAAATGTCATAGCAAAGGTGTGCGCACAAAAATGGGGCGTGGCCATGTGACAGCAGTCGGCTCTTTTAACTTGACTACAGATATTTTTTAGCTCTTTGCCTCTGACTGGTTGGCCTATATAATGATCTTGTTACATCAATCAAGGTCTAATGTAAAGCCAATCATCTAACATACAACAGACGAAGGGTTTTCACTTCAGTAAATATAGGAGGATGAGCGCATAAAACAACAGTAACAAGGGTTTCTACTCAGTAATAAAATGAAACCTTTTTTTCTTTACTTATTTGCTTATACATATATTTCCTAATATATATTACCCTTTTTCTAGTGAAATGCACCTAAAAATGTTTTGAAAGTGACTGTATTTAAATATATATATATTTAAAAACAAATATCTTTATTAAAATAACGTCCCTATAGCATACAGGCCTACCCTCCCGGTTTTCGCAAGAGGCTCGCGATTTTTCAGGTAACCCCCCGCACCCACGGAAGGGTAAGCATTTCTCACGCATTCTGCCCACTTCACTGGGGAGAATTTCTGCGGCGATCGCGGGTCCCCGTGTAGGGGGCGGGGCTTTTATAGCGTGATTCTTCATGAATCGTGTAATTTAGCCCCGCACCCTATTTAAATGCTTAATGACGTGACCAATCAGGCCCCCACCCCCATCACAGCCCACCTGCTTGTCCACCCCAGGCTTCTCCCGGGGAGGACAAGCAAAAGGTAGGCAAGTATGACCTATAGCAGCCTACCACAGTCTGTGGGCCCTAGAGCACTCTGGGGAACGAACTAGAAAAACACCCAATATCCATTTTGTTATTTGGTTTATATGCAAGAAAATATGTATAGGTTACAAAGGGTTTTTATTAACAAATGGGCAAGATGTATAAAAAGAGCATTATACTTTTAAAGAAAAAAATTAATAAAGCAAAGTACTAGTTCTTTGTTAGGTGTAATAATGTTAACATAAAATGATAAATGGATGAAAATAATGTCTTTAACATATTTAATGGTTAAAATAATAAATGCCTCTGCGCTCATCACACCCCTGTCCTTGTAGTAAAACTTGTAATAGTTGAAAACTACAATGAAGAGTTTACGTGTTGATGTGAGTTCCCAAAGTTTAGAGATCAAACTCCAAACAAGCTGCGAAACTAGTGTCATTGAGTTCCAGTATAACACACATTTACAGTCTCCAAACACTTCTCATAATTTCTCATCACATACCCCTCATGATGAAAACAGACATTCCTCAAAATCAACAAACAGCAGCATCACAGAATTATCCACAACCAAAAATGTATAACTGTATGGAAGAAAGGAAAAAAGGCACACTTGGATCCATAGGCCACATACTGAAAGAAAAAAAAGTAAGGACATTCCAAAAAGTGCTAGAATAAAAATGAAAATAAAAAAGGTAATAGTAAGAATAATCTATATAATAAAGTTAAGTGCTGATGAGAGAAGTGGCAGAAAGAGGAGGAGAAAAAGAGGGTGTGGGGACTCGGATTGCTGAAGAAAAAGAGAAGGAAAGAATAAGGAAAAGAGCAGGTTGCACAGGGGACATCTAGTAACATATTTTTTTAAACTGGTAGAATAACTAAGCTGCGGTTTGTGAAAACCACCCATCATTGGTTACTTTGACCTATAGTTTTTAAAACCCTGCCTTACTTTTACAACTATCAGTCAAAGCTGCCCATGATCGATGTATGCTGTGTATACTGTGACTTTCTTCATCTACTTCTTCCCCCTCATATGATATGCTGAGAGCTGTGTAATAGCCATATAAGGTTGCCCTCCTGAGAAGTATTGAAAAGGAGATAATTATTTGTAGGGAGATAGCTGTGAAAATTGGCCATTGGATGTATATTTAAAGGTACTTCCTTGCTATTTAAAGAGAAAAAATGTGCTCTAAAGCAGGGGTGGCCAACCAGTTGGAGGCAAAGAGCCAAAAAATATGTAGTCAATCGAAAGAGCCAAAAATGGGGTGTGGCTTATTTGTCAGAAGGCCATGCCCCATTTTTGTGCGCACGCCTTTGGTATGACATTTGCAGGAGCATGACCTTGTGTCACACCCCCGTTTTTTAGTCACGTTGGGGGCGAGCCCAGGACATTGAAAATAAAAATTTTACATAATCTTCCCAATATACATTTTTCACTGTTGAAGTGAAAGAAAAAGCCAGAGCAACATAGAAAACATTGAAATAGCCACGTTCACATAAAATACATATTGAAATCCAGAACCACATCAAATACATTGATAATGCCAGTGCCCATTATGCTGTGCCCCCTGTAGTTGTGCTCCATATGCTGTGCCCTCCTGTAGTTGTGCCCATTAATCAATGCCCCCAGTAGTTGTGGCCCTTATGCAATGCCCCCTGTAGCTGTGCCCATTATGCAATGCCCCCAGTAGTTGTGTACATTAATCAATGCTCCCAGTAGTTGTGGCCCTTATGCAATGCCCCCTGTAGCCATGCGCATTATGCAATGCCCCCAGTAGTTGTGCCCCTTATGCAATGCCCCTGTAGCTGTGCTCATTATGCAATGCCCCCCAGTAGTTGTCCCTTCTGCAATGCCCCCTGTAGCTGTGCCCATTGAGCAATGCCCCCCAGTAGTTGTGGGCCTTATGCAATGCCCCTTGTAGCTGTGCCCATTATGCAATGCCTCCAGAGAGCCGTGGGTTGGCCACCCCTGCTCTAAAGTATAGCTTAATCTACATTAACAGAGTCTGAAAAGTCTAAATATATTTAATTTTAATACAGTCATTTTATGCCATAGTAATCAAAAAGTTGTATCCATACATTTTAAAGCAGTTTTATAAGCACTATGGTGTAATAATATATTTGAGGTTGTGTATAAATAGAGTATGTCTTTAACAGGTGCAATTGGAAATATAATATAATATACTTTATATTAACAAGCATCTCAAACTACCATACGGAATTTAAATTAAGAAAACAGCTGCTATTCTGCCTGAGCTGCTGACCTTTGCATTATTGGTTGTTCCTTATGGAGACAACACTGGCTTTTTCCATATTTGTATCCATCTATGTACAAAAGATTATATTTATTCCTTCTATGATTTACATACAATATATGTAAATGGAAAGGACACTTTCAGGCTATGCCGCATATTTTAAGTGATAATTGACAGTAGGGTCCCACAGGACGCGCTCTGACCAATCGGCAACGCTGTTCTGAGATGACAATCGCTCTCATTCTTCATGCAGAGGAGACCACGGCGAGTCTGTTCTCTTTCCCTCCCCTCACCCTCTTTTAACCATGTCAACCTACTTAAAATACATGTCTACATAATGATTGTCAACCTAAAGACCATGTCAACTTTCTGTCGACATTCAGAACCTGTCGACAAGTCATGCAACACCTTATAGGTTAATGATGGTAATACAGTGGGGGTTGATCCGGGTATTATATATTCTGTGTCTGGCTGACTTCAAGTCTCCATTTCACCTGGTTTTAATCAGCTGCAGAACCTACGTAATTCACATGTGCCCCAAATTAAGGGAAGATATAGCAGTTCAGTAGAGCTAGGTTAGCAAATATATGTGTGCAATGACAATAGGGATAAAAATGGGGAAGTGTGTGTGAATGTGTGTGAAAGAAACACAGAAAGCTGCTGTAGGACACTGCAGCTGTTATATTATATACCACAGCTCTGGAGCATTCTCCAAGCTTTGTGCCATGTAATAATCACACAGCAACAATAACATGACTGTGCAACTACTGTCATCGATATCTGAAGGCATGAGGGGGATCTGACAGGCATTTAAGGGGAGTCTGGGGTTATCTGACGCCATGTGGGGAAGCCTGAGGGACATTCATACAGGACATGTGGAGAGGTCTGGTGGCAAGATGTATATGGGAAAGATTCCTGGACTGCACAACCTGACTATATATATAATGGGAGGTGCCACCTGTTGAGACTAATTGCAGGCACAGAAACAGACAAATCTCAGGTGTACAACTCCAAATCATTAATAATATATAAATGCAATAACATTTTGCAATCAATAGAGGTTTTTAGCATAATCATGGCCAAGGTTATGGGCCTACCCACCATATCCAGGTAACCTCTTTCGGTTAGGTCCCTAACATACTAGGGTTCAAATCCAGAGTGCAGAACCCCCCAAAACTGGCCCAGCCAAGCCGCCCCAGGGCACCACCATAGTAAGAAAAGTGCAGTGTAAAGAGATAGTTATGAGCAGCCACAGCTGCATATAAAGAATGAAAATAAAAAAGTGAAGTGCATATATATTAAACACACAGTGAAGGGTATATGTAATAAACTCAATAACAACAAGTTATGATGTGACCCAAAAACAATTAAAGTAACGCGATTGATTTATACTGATATATATATATATATATATATATATATATATCAACAGAGGTAAAAACCTAATAGATATAGTCAGGGAGCAGTGGAACTCACAGGTCTTGTAGCCAAAGAATGAGCCAACAACTATACAACACAATTGTTGGCTCATTCTTTGGCTACAAGACCCTGAGTGCCACTGCTGCCTGACCATATATTTATAATATACTTGCCAACTCTCCCTGATTGTCAGGGAGACTCCCTGAAATAGCATCAATCTCCCTGAAGAGTCTAGCAATCTCCCTGATTGCACATAACCCCCATTATGAAGCTGTTATATAAAACCCCCCCAGATATATATACATTCAAATGGAATACTTAGTATCATTTCCCTGCATTGGTTATAAGGCGTAATGATCCCTATGGCTACATGCATTTTCTGAAAAGTATTAGTGTGTTTTCATCAACAAGTAGATCTTACTGACTGCTTTCGGGCTCATTTACATTTGGATGTTAATCAATTTTAGGACACGTTTCTCAGATGTAGCAGTACACTTGTGTGTGTGTGTGTGTGTATGTATGTATATATATATATATATATATATATATATATATCCATATTTAAGTCAAGGAGGGCACTCACCACATTTAGTTGAAAAAAATGCTTTTAATATAAATAGTTCATCTCACCAAAGACAGTGTGTTTCAATCGACGTTTCGACCCCACTGGGTCTTTATCAAGATAAGTCACTGTGTGTCATCCATCCAGCATGCTAACCAAAAGCACGGTCAGCATGCTTTTGGTCAGCATGCTGGATGGATAAAGACCCAGTGGGGTCGAAACGTCGATTGACTTGACTTAAACGTCTAAATATGGATATACAAATGGAGTATCTATATTGACTTCCTTAGTGGTGCACCCCATGGACTTGCCTATATCTGGATGTGAGTGCAGTATTACACATGTTTTATTTATATATATATATATATATACACACACTGAATGTGATCCTGTCTCTGTCATGTATAAAGAGTGTCAGAGCCAACGCTTACGCTTCTTGTGGAACCCCACTAACTGCTACCACTGCTACGACAGACAACATGAGGGAGAAGATATAACCTCACAGCAGTCCACGCCCAGAGGCTCAGATACTGCGGCTGGTGGTTGGTTACACAGATATGGTGCGTACACACTAGACAATATGCTCCCTGAGCGATATCGTGTAGTGTTGTCCCCGGCAGGCTGTGCTCAATGTCGTTCATGACATTGAGCACAGCCGCTGAAAGATATCATTAACGATATCGTTCAGCGCCGGGCTCTCTCCCCCATTCCCTGACATGCAGCAACCTGACGAGATCGTCAGGTTGGCCTGCATGTCAGCCCGATGAACGATGATGACGAACGACCCGCGGGAACACGCGTCGTCATCGTTCATCATTTTGATGTTAAAAATGGACGATAAAGTGGACGGCTGAATGATAACAATATCGTTATCGTTCAGTCGTCCACTTTATTGCCCAGTGTGTACGCACCATAAGTGCCGCATGGAAGAGGGATAGGAAGAATGAATGATTAGGAGGAAGACAGATGGGAGGAAAAATAAACCCTGCAGCGATGGCCACAGTATAAACTTGGCTAACTTGACAGAAATAATGGAAGAGTTTACATTTAACTAACTTCAAGCATGCAAGATCACTCTATGTCTTTCAAAAAGCCAATATGAAGCTTAGAAGAAAGGACCTTCTCTAACTTATAGTATATCACCATAAGATGGGAGGTGTGTGAGGCAAGGGCTATTCATCATCGAAGGCCGTATGGCCTCCGATGATTTAGTAATGATCTCACTGCGAGGGATACTTAGGTATCAAACTCGCAACGGGGGATAGATTACACTGGAGCAATTCATCATTGCTCCGGTGCGGGGACAGTTGCTCCGAAAAAGCAGCTGTCCCCTCGGATAGTATCGCAGCTACAGAAGTACCTCCTCCCTGACGGCCCAGCTACGTGAGCGGAGTTTGCTGCATATCAGGGGGTCCTGCCGGAACTGTGATGTGAATGGCCCGGTAAGTAAAATATGCGGAAACTAGTGTTTCCACATGGTTACAAGGCCATTTATGGTATGATGAATAGGCCCTGCAGCCGTTGTTCAGAGTAATTGGCTTCTTGTCCCCTGAGTACAGAGGCAGATTTATACTACTGTAGTCTAAACATAGGTTGTTTGTTTTTTGCCCTAAGCACATGCCCTATCCACTAAAGCCAAGCTTATTGTATTGAAAGACTTATCTCTGCCACCCTTAGGCAAAACTGTATTGTGCCTAATGTTACATCCTAGTACAGTAAATCACATTCTTTGTCATTGGCATTGTCAAGTTACCTTTCTCTGTATAAAAACCATTCTGTTCTTTGTCCAAGGACTACAGGAATTGGCTTTAGCCGGTTATGATAAAGGGTAGAATAATTAGCTGTAATGGAAATTCTGGGAAAGACTCAAATACAAAATGTATTTATATAAAAAATTCTTGTTGCATGTTTCATGCTTTAGGCCCCTATTTCCTACAATCCACATTTAAAATGCGGTTGTCGTGTGATATTTCCGCATAGGAATTATCACATGAATGAACATCCGCATGCAGGGACAAAGCTTGTGATAAAGCTCTGTCCCTGCGAATCCGCACACTTCTCTCTCTATTTTTCGGAAAAATAAAGGGAGAATGTATCTGCGCATACGCCACCGCTGGATACCGCAAACATGCAGCTATGCAGCAGCTGACCAGGGTCACAGTGCAGGAGCCGGAGACCATCTGACTAGAGCCCCAGAGGACATCACCAGAGCACCGATCACCTATCACTGGATGCAGGTATGTTTTTTTTTGTACCAATTTTTTTTGTGCAGTGATCAGCTTGTTGTCTGGGAACCGGGGGAAACCCTGCATAACGCCATCTCCAGGTGGTGTTATTATCACAGGGCTTACCCTGGTATTTTCTCACAATACAATTTTTGTAAATCTGGGCAGATCACATTTCCCATTAGAATTGTGGGAAATGCGATCTGCTTACTAAAAATGTGTGATAATTAGGGTTTGGAGTAGGATTTAGCAAAAACTACTCCAATTGCCTATTAGTAAATTGATGTGATACTAAAATAATGTAAAAAGGGAGTGAAAACGCCTTACATTATTTTAGTAAAAATAATGTTAATAAACATGTCCCTCAGTCTTTTCAAGCCAATAACATAGAACAATTTTGCCTTCTGGTTAATTGTATAAGTAGTGTGCAACTGCTGAACATCCTCCTCATGTCTCTTACCAGCTCTGTATATTGATGACACGGTGACAGATCTGATTATATCAGAGGCACGATTCAGCAGGACTGTGACATGAAGCAACAAAAGCCTTTCACTGGCTCATGATGAGTGTGAAATGTACATACACTGTATCGCTGCCACTTGGTCACTAACATGCTCTGCCTATTTACAGAGACAGCAAAGATCAGAAATGTTATATGCACCCCTACCACCCCCTAAAAAATGACAGATCAGTCTCAATTTCCACTGCGACATGCAGGTGATATGCTCCAAACATGGATTTATCCTAGCACACATTAAACCTGTAATATCACAAGATGCTTACAATTCTGCTTATGGGAGCATTTTAGTTATTATTATTATTATCCTTTATTTATATGACGCCACAAGTGTTCCGCAGCGCCTTACATAGTACATAAAACAAGTAAGTGAACAAGAAACAAGTAACTTACAGTACCTTACAGTGCAGGACAAGGACACGATTTATATACATTGCTGCAATAGTGATTAAAGCACTCACAATACGCAATAGGGAGTTGTCAGAGACGTGTTAGGTGCCCTTATGGGGAGTAAGGAGTAGAAGAAAATGTAAGGAGAAGCACATGAGGGAAGAGGTCCCTGCTCGTGAGAGCTTACATTCTAAAGGGGAGGAAAGTTCTGTGCACACAATACAGAAACCCATACGCTTAATTTACATCCAACTCTGCATGGGCCTATAGTGTGACTATGGGGCGAGTGAGCTACCAGGTCTCGACGTGCACAAAGCATCTTGTTTGTGTATTTTTTGCTCAAAAATGTCTTATGTTGGGCATACACTGCCAGATAAAATGCCTATCAGACCAACAGACCTTTTATCTGGCAGCCTGACACCCTGCAGATATCGTGGGCATACACTGTGAGATCTCTCAGTGTATTGCGCTCCACCCCTGGGGAGGAGACTTTTCCCCGTTCCTTCCCGGTGAAGGAACAGGGGAAATGTCTGTCAGTCGTCCGTGGCTGGGCATACACAATCCTGCATGCCGACCGACGACTATCAATATTTTACCCTTGGTCGTCTGCTGATATCGGGCGAATCGCCACGATAATTGTACAGTATGTGAACGGCATTAGTCGCAGACCACTTCACAGGACTGCACTGATTAATTTGCTATGCGACACTTGTATCTGTGTGTGACTGAATCTGTATGCAAAGCATGGAGTTATCTGTGGCAAAAAGTCACGGCCGCTGCATCGTAGCACTTCATCTACAGATCCAGACTCCGTTGCACACAGATATAAAAGTGTCGTACATCAAATGAATCCGTGCAGTCTCTAGAAGTGGTCTGATGCATCCGTTTGCGACAAATACTCATTTTCGAGTGAAAAAAGATGTAAAAAAGACACTCGGCGTTGAGTCACACAGGATTTGGCGCGACTGCAGCAATAGTGTATGAGGACACATCTGTATATAATGATTTATTTGGTGTAGAAGTTTATAGCGGTGGATCTGTCATTAAAAATGCATTCGATGTTGTTTTCCACCCTTTCCAAAAATGATTAGTGATATGTGTAATAATATCTTCAGGATTGGATACATGTATCTTATAGATACGATGTGAGCACTGGTGTTAAGTCTCCTACACGATATTGCTAACGATTTGGCCGATTCCGACGCATGGGAACGACTAATCGTTTATATCGTGCAGTGTGTATGCAATACATCGTGCGCGGTCCTGTGGGGTCGTCAGCCGCATCTGATATTTTGTACATGCAGTAAAATCCGGCGATGCCATGCAGCGGAAGTCAGCATATGAGGCAGTCGGGCACCAGATCGTTCAGTGCGTACTGTGCTGGGGTTGCGGGTCGCATCGCTGGGTACACAGTTGATTAGTGTGTAGCCAGCTTTAGTCCCAGTGAGGCGATCAACGGAGTGTTAATCGCGCACAGGTGAGTTCATATACAGTATGCTGCTGGGACAGTAATTATCCCACCGCTACCACAGACAGAAATCCTCTAACATGGCATGATGTGAAAACTTGAGGGTTGACACTGAGCACCGCTGGTTTATAGAGAAGAATATTTTAAGAAAAGAGTTTTTTGTTTGTTTTTAAATTAATATCAATTTACACTAGGCTGGGGAAATGCAATGCACATTACCTGATATTGGCAGAAATATAATGTTAGCAACTGACCAAATAATATTAATTTCAGCAGAAAACATTGCTATCCTCATATCATGGAATTGGAGCAAAAATGTAGAAGATAAAATGCAAGTAAGACGAAATTAATGTTAACCTTGATGACAGACGTATATTAACTGACCTTCAAATATAATATCTAGGGACAACTTTTATGAAGAATGCTATATACAGCTATCACAACTATCCAATATAACCCCACTCTTGACAGGATCATAATACAAACAATAATAACAAATAAGATTGCAGTGATTTATTTTTATTTTCCTCATAATTTTTATTTTCATGAATGGCATACTGAAATGCTATAGCTTGTCTAAAACTAGTACTTATGCCATTAAGTATAAAATGTGGCCACAGTTACCGGCCCCACAAAGGGGTGGACATGACAATGACAAAAGTATGATGCTCCGCTTCCAAGCCCAGCAGCAGCTACCAGCTAACTCACTGAGCCATTCAGTGCGGACTTCTGCCATGTCCTGGAAATTTGGGGAAATGGACACTAGACTGCCAAAGGTTATATATATATATATATATATTAAGCAGTCGCTGTTGATTTTATAAATAACTTACAAAAAGAAAATGGTAAAGGCATATTTCTTTTTAAACGGGGGGATAATCTGGGTACACATTCAATGATATGTGTACCCAGTGATGCGACCGGCGACCCCCGTGCTGACGGGCTGACATATCGAGCGGCCTGTACACAATTGACGATCCTCTGCCCGACCACTCAAAATGTCGGCCCCTGCCGCATCCAGCTGCCTGGGGTCTTCGGCCACATCGTCAGGTTGAGCTGCATGTAGGGCCGACCTGACGATGCGGCTGACGGCCCCGCGTGAGTGTGCAACAAGCAACATAGTGGGTACACACTAGACTATTTTGATGATATGTCGGCACGATCCGTCGGAATCGGACATTTCGACCAAGAAATTGTCTAGTGTGTACTCAGCTTTAGTTTTGTATTTGTGCATACTTTAGGTTTAGGGCACTATCAGATGAATATCATGGCATTTTTTCTGTACTTGGAAAACAAGTTTAACAATTTTGTCAAATATCTTAAAGTTTTACTTCAATGTAAAGTGTCTACTTATAGGATGTACTGACATAACTTGTTGCTCTATATATAGAAAACCTTGATGTTAATGAGTGTGACTGACAACGGAATTAAAAATAGTCAGCATGCCAAGAGGGGCTCCATAAGTACACTAACCCTCCTTCCTGCACACTAACTCTCCCCCAGCAGCCTATCCCTCACCCTTAGTGCCTAAACCTAACCCCCCTTAGTGCCTAACCCTAACCCCCCCCCCCCATGGTGCCTAAAACCCACCCTGTCCGCAGCCTAACCCTAAGCCCCCCGAAGCCCAACCCTAACCCCCCCCCCCCCCGTGGTGCCTAAACCTAACCCTCCGATGCGGTGTAAATGTATACTTACCAACATTCAGGATTCAGGCGTCGGGATCTCAAACCATGTTGCATACCTCCCAACTGTCCCGCTTCCAGCGGGACAGTCCTGTCTTTCTGGGACTGTCCCGCTGTCCCGCCCGCGGGCCGAAGTGTCCTGCGGTGGGGGGGAAGTTGGGAAAGCACAAACCGCTGCTCAGCATGGCAGAGCAGCGGGTGTGCAGGAGGAGAACAGATGCTGTGCGCATGCATCGGCATCTGTTCCCTTCTGTACGGAGAGCCTGGGCACGCCCCCAAAGTGATGAAGACGGGGAAAGCCGAGAGGCTTTGCCCCGGTTTACGTTGGTTCCGCCCCTTTTCCGTAAGCCACACACCCTTTCCGGGCGGCGTGCGCCCTGTCCCTCTTTTCCATTTGGAAATGTTGGAAGGTATGACGTTGGGATTCTGATGCCGGTCTTCTTCCTGTAGTTCAGGATTCAGATGTCGGGATTTCGACGGCCGGTATCCCGAACGGCAGCATATTAACTACATCCCAATGTTAATATGTAAACCTCGATGCTGACCCGCCTATACCAGGACTGTTGGGAGGCATGCATATACAGTGCCTGTACTTTGACAGCAACATTAATACAAATAGATAGTGCCTAACATACTGAACAGGAGAGATATCGGGAGATTTACTGCATGCGATATCCATAGCCTAACCACTAGTCAGTAAATATTTACTGCCCCATAGATTTGAGGTTGAAAACAAAAAAGTGAATAGATTTACAATGTCTCAAACCACATACAGTTTAGAAAGCCTGGATCTATTTTGACATGATTCTGACATGCCAGACAGCATGAGTATTTGAGCAATCTCGCTATACAATTGGGTCTAACCAACAACTCTGGCGGTTTGACCTGCAGTTTTGTGAACCGCAGCTTGATACATAGCACAATTTGTATTTTTTACATGTATAAGAATGGGGATTCTGGTTTCAGAACAGGTGCATGGAAATCATGCGGTTTGATGTGCAGTTTTGACTTTATTAAATCTTTCTTTTGTCTTTACAATACAAATGAAGTGCTTTGAGAAAAACAATGTACAGTATACTGTTTTTATTTTTCGCATGCATACACTTAAATGAATTGTGCATATAAACAATAAAACCAGTGCAAAATTAGGGAAATGTCCTATAGCTGATACGTGTAGCGAGAGAGAGAGTTTATATCATAATTAAGGGGCATATTCATCATCAAAGTCCTGATGGCCTCCGATGATGAAGTATTGGACTCGCTGCAAGGGATACTAAAGTATCCAACTCGCAGCGGGGGAAACGTCACACCGGAGCAATTCATTATTGCTCCGGTGAGGGGACAACTGCTCCGAAAAGCTTGGATCCCTCTTCGCCTCCGAAAAACTGGGATCCCTCTTTGCATCCCCGGAACTCCTTCCCATAGAAAGGAGCGGGGATCCGAGAACAAGCGCCATCTGAAGAAGGCGGTTGTTCTCCGCAGAAAACTCCCAAAACTTTCAGTTTTCAGAGTTTGCTGAATACAAAGGGGGTCCTATCGGACCCCTGATGATGAATGGCCCGGTAACGTAAATATGCGGAAACTAGCATTTCCTCATGGTTACCTGGCCATTTATCATTTGAATGAATAAGACCCTGATACTGATACAATTTGTTAAACTGACATGAGACAGAGAGAGCTATTTACTAACATTGCTCAATGCTGTTTACTCCATTTCCTTTATTTCTAGTAATAGTAATTGATAGTAGTAAATCTTTGTGATGTCCAGCAGTCTCTGTATTTAGTTTGGCCCTGACAATGACATATAGCCTGGGCATCCTCTAATCACCTTCTGTGCTGCTTGGCTCTCTCCGTAACTATTTGAAAGCCTTTGAGACACTGTTGGATCTTCCCTGCTACTCACCCAACTAACCAAGTGGCCTGTATCCTGTTGCCAAGACCAGAGACACCTGCTATTCTTATGCACACTGCCCCTAAGCTCTGATTCTCTAGGTAGCACTTCCAAAAGGTTCTCCTTCTGTTATCTCAGACATGAAGGTAAAGCCTGCAGACAACTAGGCAGAGGAACCAACCAGTGAGAGCTGGGGGAGTGCTAAGAAAGCAAAAAGCTAGCGAACAGCCAGAAGGGCTGCTACATAAATGTACAGCACATGCAAGTATGTACATCTATTCAGACCATAAGATGGAGGCACATTGTAAGATAGCTGTTGTGTATCTTTAAAAGTGTGCATGATGTTTTGAAAAATGTATTAATGTTTAAAGGATGTTCTCTTCTGCTTATATTGTGAATTCTTTTAACTGAGACACAATGTGACTAAGCATTTGTTTTATTTAGTATTTTCATCTCCTGCTGGCAAAGTATGTGTCATTATTTGACTTGCTTATGATACATTTAATAAATAGTTAAAAAATAAAAATTAACAGGCTTTTATTTTAATATTGAAAGCTGCATTGATTTAAGAAAAAAAAACTTAAATAGAAATTATAAAGAAATGAAATGGAACATGATACAAAATAATGTTGGCAGTAGTGGATTTGCCAATAACCTTCTCTGGTGTTTATTGCACATCCTTTTAAATGATGTCATGTATAAAAGCTTGAAGCCTGTCATGTCATAAGGTTGCTTACTGATTAAATTCGCAGCCATCGGTTCCTCCTGGAAGATCTGCTCTCCACATTGTAATTGCATGCCAAAACACATCTGCTTTGTTCATTTCTTACAGTAAGCTACACTGCAATGACCACTCTTTGATGTGCAAATTTTGTACAGAACAATTAAAAAGTCTATTGTTACCTTTATAATATCACATTATACAGAGGCATATATGGATTAACACACAAGTAGAAATATTTACTGCAAATCCATCCCAAGTGGATTTTCTGAGTGCTCATAAGCAGCTTACTTTGTATGCGGTTGCTCTTTTTTTTCTATTTATCATTATCTAATTTTTTTTTTAACTATTTATTTGCATTGACAGCAGAATTCTTGCTCGGCTTCCTCCAGTTAACTGCTGCAATACCTTCAAATAGAGATCTAAGAAACAGGGCAGGCTTCTTGTGATCTCTGTGATAAGTGTGCTTTCATCATGACGGGCCACATGTGTTTATGGAAGAGCAGCTTAATAACAGAAGTGATGAATATTCTCTCCTACAATAGCACATACTGGGTGCTATTGTAGGGTTTTAAATCATGGCCTCTTTAAAGATACAGGCTAACTCGCCGGGATCGCGCCCTTTTCTGTATCTCACAGGCTATTACCTAAAACCCATTGTCTTTGTTCTTGTTCGTTACAGACCATTACACCTTACATTTTGCTCTCTGTAGATACAACAGTCAGTAGTCGAAGAGTGAGGTCTTTTTATTTTTTATTTTCGTGCATGTGAAATTATAATTATGAATTTAACGCTAACTCTGCTTTAGAAACTAGTTGGATGTATATCTGGCGGAGTCAGAGGTTATCTGTGTCATTTTATGCCTCTGTGTGCATGAGAAAGTCGCTGCGCAGCAGCTGGAGCTCATAGGAATGCTGAAGTGCCAGTTCTGTCTATTTGTATTGCGAGAATTTTCTCATAATGGGGGTTGAGTTCCTATAAAAGATTTCATAACACTCAGGGGTCACTGGATGAAAAGTTTACCCTCATTGTGTAATCTTCTGCATCAGTACTTCTAGCCTCACTGCTCTATGGCCTCAGAGAGCTCTGCAAGAAGCAGACGTCTGTAAAGCAAGTGAAAGCCAAGACGTATGTTTTCAATTTCTTTCTATCCCCACTAGAAATCGACAAAAACATTTCCCGATATAGCATACTTAAGAAATGTATTAAAATATCACAGTTTTACAATTGGATACATAAAAATAAGTACAAATCGTGTTGGTGTGACATTTATTTCTGTCCTCACCCGGAAATTACATAAACCTTGTAGCGTGCCTGGAGTTTTTCAAAATTGTAGTCTCCCTACACTGTGGGGTTGCTGCGGAATGGACCATATGCCTGTTTGCAAAGCGTACATATATTGCACATTTTAGCACTGGAACTGAGTGCACGCAAGTACTAGCAATGACTTGCATCTACAGTACACTTAAAACCAAAGAGACATGACTGTGTTTTCCTATAGGCAAAGACCTTGGGGTCAAAACGTGTTGGATATGTGACTGTGTGACCATTGGACTACTCTATTTAAGCACTGGGGCCCACATCTCCATCCCCTTGTATCACCGTTTGGAAGTCCTAGGCCCGGATCGTCAAGGGGCCCCATGCTCTAATCTATGGTATGACCCATCTTTGCGATTTGCACTAACTTATTTTACCCAGTGCTACTGTATGAGACTTGTACATTCCCTTTTTATAGGGTAAAGTTTGTTATTTCCTTTGCTGCACGGTTTTATTCCCTGCTGTAAGGGTAATTATATTAGCTACATACATTTTTAAGATTCATAGTATGTTTTAGTAATAAATAGATTTTTATATTAATATTTATTTGCCATGTATGTTTTATTTTATTTTATTCTATATTTTAATGCATAACCACTCACCATTTTTAGGGGCAGCACCCAAAAACCACCTACCTTTTTATTTTCACTCTAAAGCTCAGTGAGGTCACGCTAACATAACTGTGGGCTATGCAGAGTTGGACATACAGAGAATATTTGGCCATTCACATCAGTCCCTGTCCCAGTGGAGCTTACAATCTATATTACCTACCACATGTACACACACATACACACTAGGGGTTAATGTTTAGTTAGGAGACAATTAATCTATCAGTATATTTTTGGAGTGTGGGAGGAAACCCACGCAAGCACAGGGAGAATATACAAACTCCACACAGTTAGGGCCATGGTGGGGATCGAACCCAAGACCTCAGTGCTGTGAGGCAGTAATGCTAACCATTACACAGCCTGTGCTGCCCAATATTTATATATATATATATTTTTTCCCATGCACACTGTTTTGGAGCAACATGTGCCTGATTTACTTCCAATTCTGCACCAGGCCCATAGTTAAATGTTCGACCCTAGCGACTTTTTCATATAATTATTATTATTATTATTATTATTATTATTATGTATTTACATATTGCCATAAAAGCAAGGGGTCTGCAGCAGCTTACTAGTACATAAACAGAAGCCGTTCAGATAAAACAAGAAAGTGCAAAAACACAGTGTGAACATAGAATACCAGCTATTTAACCACCGTTGGGAAGAACTGATTGTGTGAGTGAGGGAAAGAAAAGCACAGGAGAGAAGAGGGCCCTGCTCATGAGAGCTTACATTCTAAGGGATAATAATCATAATGATGATCATCATGGTACTAGTGAACATTAGTAAATAGCCCTCATGGAATTTAATGAACTGAGCATTTTTACAAAGCGGCAAAACCTCAATATAGTACAGATACAACTACATCTAATGTAGGCATAATGAGTTCCATGCCTCGGGCAGCAGAAAACTGATAAATATTAATTTTATATACTTTACATTCTCCAACTTTTATTCCACATATAGCCTAGTGCAGCATTTTGTTTGTTTCAATGATACATTAAATTAAATTAATTAAATGTATATCTATTTATTATAGTATAGGCCAATATTATCTTCCCATTATCTTGCCATAGTATAAAACGTATCAGAAGATTTACCTCCACAGAAAAAAAAGCTGAGTCTATTAGATGGTTGAGAATTATCTATGTTCAAGTTGCTTTTATTTATTTTGTGAATGACTGACCAATGTGTGATAAAGCCCCTTTTCTTTTAGACATGGGCTATGCTTATGTGACCATAACTGCATTCTCCAAAGCTGGAAAACCAGACTAGATTTAGTAACCATATTTATTAACGTTCATTAACGCCCATTGCATATTGCGGGCCATTTTATTTATACGAATGTCATACAGCTGTTTCATTTGGTTCTTGCAGCTGTGGAATTGAGATGCTCTGACCTATAGAATACAGTGTAATTAGCTGCATTACATCTAAAATCCCTTAACAGCTGTTTTCATATTTTCCTTTGAAAATTCCAGGTAGGAATATTATAGAAAAACTATGCGCTTTGTTGAAGCCGAACAACATTTTATTGGCTGTATTGACTTGCTCGGTAATTGGCCTATTTATCCATATCTGACGTATTTTAGAGTCTAGAGAACATCCAGAGAACCAAGTGAGAACATTGTATTAAAGCAATCCATACAAGTGAAAGTACTAATGCTGGGAAATAAGTTTTCTCTTGAGATTAAGCACATAGAGGAAAGGAATAATGGTGAAACCAATGAGCTTGCAAATTCTTATTTGTCTGAGACTCTTAGCATCAATTAGTTGTTGGAGAGAAATAGTGTTTTCTGATCAAGCTGATGCCACTTAATTGCCAGAAAAGTCTAACTACAACTGTAAAAGATATTTCAGTAGAATGACACAATTGTATTAACTAATAACCTGATGTAAAAAGCTACACTGGTCATCTGTGTATAGCTGTCACCTGTAATCTGGTAGCCTACATCTCTTGGTAACTATGCTACTGCTGTGGGACTTGTAACCCAGAGGGAAAAACCTCTCAAAAGGCCCTCTCACCATGACTTCACAGTGATTTGTCACGGCATCAGTTGTATTCTACAGGAGGGAGATGGATGCAACTTTGTTGATGAGACTTTGATGGAGAGGACTTGGACACTTGAGGATCCAATTAACATGTTGCTTGTGGTCATTTCTACTTAAGCCCTTGGAAAAAATGTTTATTTGTTTTATATTGTGCCTTAATCAATCAATGTTACGAATAATCATATTATATTTATCAATATTACATTATTTTAGTAAAAATATCACTTAAATGTATTAAAGGACTTTTGGAGCAGTTTTTGTAAACAACTACTCCAAGCCTTTAAATTTGCATTATTTAAGTTAGCAGTTTGCATTTCCTATGCTTGTAATGGGTATTGTGATCTGCTGAAATTTTTTAAAATAGAGTGGTAAAAAAATAATGGGGGAGCCCTGCGATAATAATGACACCTACAGATGTCGTTATTAGGGCTTTCCCCATTTTCACCAACTCCTGCTCTGCTCTGACACACAGAGCCGAGAGCCGGCGCCTGTGATCAGCCTTGTGTGCCTGAATAGAACACAGACTGATCACGGTAAAAAAAACAAACAAAAAATTCAATACATTTTGCAGGCAAGTGTTAGCTTAGCGGGGAAATGGAGGGATTGTGGGGTGGGGTGGGGGGTAGCAGGCGGCGCATGCACAGTCACACTATCAGGATATTCTTTGCCTAAAAATACCCTGAAAGGTTCGGGGGAGAGATTTGCAGGGACAGAACTTTCTCGCAAGCTCTGGCCCTGATTCAGAGCCGGACGCTCTGACAGAGCGCACGCTCTGAATCAGGGCCGTCCCTCTTACTGTTTGGAGCGGCCTCCTGGCCACTCGCATATCTGTGGGTGACCACCCACAGCTATAGCGAGCGGCCAAAATGATGGTCGCGATGGTCAAGACCATCGCGACCATCGGGCTTGCGATGAGACCCTTGCGGTAGGGTCTCGCTGCCGCAAGCCCTGGAGTGCTTTTGGCTCTATCAGAGCCAAAAGCACTCCCACTGACATCACTAGTGATGTCAGTGGGGCCGGCCCCAGACGGTAGGTGTTCCCATGGGAACGCCTCTGGGCAGCCACGCCCCGGCATGCCCTCCAAAGGGGGCGTGTTGTCAATCACCGTCGACAGCACGCCCCCTTTGGCGCGAGACCCATAACGACGGCTTGGCCGTCTTTATTCGGGTCTCGCGCATGCGCACGACTGAGCTGCCTCCGTCATGCGCATACGCACTTGGGCAACATCGACCCGCTTGCGAGCGATCAGGCCCTCTGTCCCAGCTAGCGATATTTGGTACATCCTTGCGATGTATTCAAATATCACATTCTGATTTTTGGGTAATTTTTTTATAGCCTCCCATCCGCATCTGAGATACAGATTGTGATAAATATGCCTTTAAATGTGGTGGTTCTATCAGGGGCAAAAGCAGGATTTGTAAGGCGGGGTTTCCACATTTTATTTATTTATATAATATACCATGTACCAAGGCACGTACAGATTGAGTGATCTGCAGATATATATGCAGATGATGGTCTTTCATACACACTGAACGGCTATCATCTGCTTGTGCCCTCCCGGCGGCCGGTGAGCGGGTTGGGGACGTGTCCCGCCTCCTCCTCGCGGCTGCCGCTGTGTGTATACGGACGGTCTGCCAACCGCCCGTACACACCTGCCGATGGACAGATATGTCTGTAGACATATCTGTCCTTCGGCTGCGCAGCACAGCCAATGCGATATCGCGCGTACACACTGGCTAATGTGCAGCAGATATATTGGCTGATCAATTGATCGGCCAATGTATCTGTCAGTGTGTACCCAGCATTATGGATGTGCGCCGACCCCTGTGTTTTGGAATATGGGCCTCTTTTGGAACTGTGGGCCTGATTCAGAGCCAGACGCTATTTGCGGACGGTCGTTCCAAAAAAGGGTCCGGCTATTTAAATTGAGCGCTTGCTCATTGCGGTTTGTTGACGCCTCTATGTCTGAGCGAGCAAACGAAAAATGCGCTCACTATTTTGTAAAGACGCCCCTTTGGCGTTCGCATCACACGTCATCTCCGGTATTTATTTGATTAATCGGGTACATCGAAAGGCATCTGAACTGCTCGCAGTGCTTGTGGTAGGTTTTTCCTACCGCAATCACTGCGAGCAGTTCAGGCTAAAAGACAACCAAGTGACGTGGTCGATGACGCTCCTTTACTAATTATGCACTCCCATTAAACGCCCTTTTTACCGTTAGGCACGCCTGCGTTCGGATCTCCACTCCCCCGTTTTCAAGCACCTTCCCCTGTTATCACCCACAAATGGTACATTCTGTCAATCAAATTAGCAGCCCCTCGCTGTTTTGCGAGCGCACGATTTCTGACCGCAATGACTGGTTTGCGCATGCGCATTATGTCCCATACGCATGCGCAGTTGTGCGAACATCGCTCATAGCGAACGAGCGGCCGCTTACGAGCGGCTGTGAATCAGGCCCTGTATCTACTTCATGTTTTGGACCTGGATTTGGTTTTGCCAAAACCGCTCTTGCGTTTGGGTCTGTTTTTTTTTTTAAATTGATAAAAACTTCTAAAATCATGTAATTTGGGCTTTTTTTTTTTGTTCCTACAGTATTATTAACCTCAATAACATTAATTTCCACTTGTTTACAGTCAATTTTGACCACCTCACAGCTCACAATATTGTTTTAATCCAGTTTAGGCCCAAAATTTGCATCAAGCTAGCTGGCTGGCTAAATTAAGTGGCAGCAGTGGGTGGCACAAACACATGGCAGTTCAACTTCCAACATAGCACATCAGGAAACAAATGTTTTTATTATTTAAGAGGCCTAAGGGAGTTGGAGTATGTATGTAGTTGAAGGCAGGAAAGGAAGATTTGATTAGTAGTAAATTTAATATTTTTATTTCAAAGCAAATTTATGAGGGAGGAGGGGACACATTTACAAAAAATATTTAAATCATTCACATCAGTCCTTGTCCCAGAAGAATCCTTGAGCGCTATTCCTGCTGCTGCTGGAAGTGGATTTTCATCTCAGAAGGGCACCAGGAAGACTACTAATAGTACCTTAAAAAACAATTGACTGTTAAATTTGTTCCCCCTTTGCAAGGGGGAACAAGTATGACAGCAGTCACCCAGTTGCACAGCGGATCACTGACTCCATAACATCTATGCTGGTATTAGATGTGCGTCCAACATCCGCCAATAATGCAGTGGGTTTTAAACAGTTAATTGAGGTCCTGTGTCCCAGCTACCAAATCCCATCTAGATTCCACTTCACTAGAAAAGCAATTCCCAACCTGGCAGCAGCCCCTTGATGAACAACACAGCACCCCTTTATGGACAACAAAGCACCCTGAAGAGTGCGGACAGACCACCTGCAGATTCACAAATATGTGGATGATAAACTGTGGTCTGGCCGGCAGTGTCACTGAACAATAATAATAAAAGTGTAGCTATTTTTTTTTTTTTTGTGGAATGATAATTTTATTTAGTTGTTTCTTTTTTAACACTGGGGAAGAGCACCCCTGGATGACATAGCACCCCTTTATGTACTGCAGCTCAACACCGCAGCACCCCTTTATGTACTGCATCCCCAGCCCGACAACACTGCACCCTTGAACAACAGCAGCAAAGATCCCCAGCCCGACAACACTGCACCCTTGAACAACAGCAGCAGAGATCCCCAGCCCGACAACACTGCACCCTTGAACAACAGCAGCAGAGATCCCCAGCCCGACAACACTGCACCCTTGAACAACAGCAGCAGAGATCCCCAGCCCGACAACACTGCACCCTTGAACAACAGCAGCAGAGATCCCCAGCCCGACAACACTGCACCCTTGAACAACAGCAGCAGAGATCCCCAGCCCGACAACACTGCACCCTTGAACAACAGCAGCAGAGATCTCCAGCCCGACAACACTGCACCCTTGAACAACAGCAGCAGAGATCCCCAGCCCGACAACACTGCACCCTTGAACAACAGCAGCAGAGATCCCCAGCCCGACAACACTGCACCCTTGAACAACAGCAGCAGAGATCCCCAGCCCGACAACACTGCACCCTTGAACAACAGCAGCAGAGATCCCCAGCCCGACAACACTACACCCTTGAACAACAGCAGCACAGATCCCCAGCCCGACAACACTGCACCCTTGAACAACAGCAGCACAGATCCCCAGCCCGACAACACTGCACCCTTGAACAACAGGAGCACAGACCCCCAGCCCGACAACACTTCACCCTTGAACAACAGCAGCACAGATCCCCAGCCCGACAACACTGCACCCTTGAACAACAGCAGCACAGATCCCCAGCCCGACAACACTGCCCCCTTGAACAACAGCAGCACAGATCCCCAGCCCGACAACACTGCACCCTTGAAAATCAGCAGCACAGATCCCCAGCCCGACAACACTGCACCCTTGAACAACAGCAGCACAGATCCCCAGCCTGACAACACTGCACCCTTGAAAAACAGCAGCACAGATCCCCAGCCCGACAACACTGCACCCTTGAACAACAGCAGCACAGACAGAGCACATCTGTTCTGCACACTGTCTACAGCCGGAGTGAAAATGGTGCCGATCACCGGGACCTTTATAGAATTATAGAATCCAAAACCCGCGAGAATCCGACAGCGAGAGGATGACGTTTTGCCTCGTTTTCGGATCCGAGTCAAGCAGGAAAACCCGAACCGGTCTTGGATCCGACTCGGAATTGCAATGTACGCGTGGGTCCGGTTCTCGTAGAACTGGATCCGCCCATCTCTAATAAATATATATATATATATATATATATATACATAGTCCACAATCTGCCGGCACTCCCAACAACAACACAGCTGTCTCCGGTGCACAATCCAAGTAATCCAGTTAAATCCAAAAAAGAGATCGGCACTCAGAGTAATCAAATAATGCATGTAAAATGTATTATAAGAGGTCTAAAGCCGTTTCTGGGCCGAAGCCCACGTCTTCAGGACCACAATACAGACAGAAACAAACAGATGAAACAATAACAAACAACCCCCGATATGTACCTTACCATCAACCGGCGCGTGTCTCCAGCCGTCCATCAGGAACCGCCCGCCGGAAGCACGTGACCGCCGCACTTCCGGAAACTGCAGTCGACGTCGTCATAGGAACCACAGAATGCGTTCCACAGACCCGGAAGCCTGCGTTCCACAGTCGTGAGCCGGCCACGCCCCCCGGCAGCGGCACCTGAGAATACAGCAAGACAAGCACTGATAAGTGCATGTACATAACAACCCCAGATGTAAAACATATACAAAAACATAAACAAACATGATTCATGAAAACAGAGTAAAGAGACACATTCCACGTTAAGACCACAACGGTCCATATGTCCACTCACAAAAATCCCATTGACCCCAGATACTGCAGTACACAAGGGAGGTGCAAACTCGATGTCACAGCAATAAGGAAATCACATGAGGCTGTTCCAATTGATCGTTTCGTTTAATCCATTGGGAGCAATGGTATTAAGTCTCAGAATCCACTGGGATTCCTTAATGAGTAACTGCTTGGCCCTATCTCCCGTCTTAGGGTGACAGGCACATGGTCAATCATGGAATACCGTAATGAGGCCAGCGTATGCCCAACCTCTTTAAAGTGTCGGGCAACTGGCTGATCAATTGTCCTTCCTTGTAGTGACAGCCTGATTGCGGACCTATGTGCTGCCATTCGTTCTGAAAATTTCCGTGTTGTTTGCCCCACGTAATATAACTTACATGGACAAATGACAATGTATACAACAAAGTCAGTAGAGCAGGTTAGCACAAACCTAATATCAAACATTTTATTCATGTGTGGATGTTTGAAAGATTATATATATAAGTTTCTCCTAAATATAAACACATATATGTATTCAGATCCCAAATTATGAATTCTCTTGCTCTAGTCAACAATTCACCTTTCTAGTGATGTGAGTGCTGGTCTAGCCTTCTCATATATATATTAGAAAGCGGCACTCAGACTGCGAGGCTAACTATTTTATATATATATATATATATATATATATATGGGACTGACAAAGTCCCATTGTGACAAAACTAGTTTGGGCACTGGAGTGACACTTGGTATTGGTCCCGCCAGCGCGAAGGAGAAAGAGCCGGTTACCCGCACCTACCATTAGCGGTCAGACGGAGTAGAGGATATCCGCCGTGCGGTATTCACCTGGACTCTCTGTGATATGCTTGCTCATTTTAGACAAAATGTGAGTGTTCCTATTTAGAATGTAGTTAACTCTTTGTGATTTATTTCACGATGGTGCGCTCCCTTTTCTTTGTGCCATATATATATATATATACATATATATATATATATATATATATATATACACATACATACATACATACATAGTTGTTGTATCCCACTTGTGTCATCCTTTTGATTTACCTGGGTGTCCACCAAACACTTGCCTGCCTGCAGCACCACACAACATAATTTTTGGCATAGAAACTTTTTCATCTCTTAATTTTCAGTGACTTAAAATATCCCCCTGTCCTAAACTCCTGGAGTGGGGTTATACAAATAGCATGAAAATATTCACAAAACATGCAGTGCTTATCCCTCCTTTAAATATTTTGGGCTCTAGTTTCATTGCAGATCGACGTTCTGCATTAGCAGCATAGGATCAGCAATTTAACACGTCACGTACATCAAATGCCAAGCACAACAAACAACTTTGAGATGCCTCACTTAGTGAGAGCGCATGGGACAGGAGTATGAGCACAGATTAATATTCAGATATGGTGTACATTTTTATTTTGTGCCAGATTGGCCTTCAGCATAGTGATGATAAATGTGTATGCCAGGCCTAGTTACATTAAAGCAATACACAGTGTCAGTTAGGCATGTTGTATGCACATTCCACATTTTATTTATTTATTTTTAAATGTGAATCTGGCTTGTAATTTTACT
Source organism: Taudactylus pleione (assembly GCA_031769625.1). Taxonomy (NCBI): domain Eukaryota; kingdom Metazoa; phylum Chordata; class Amphibia; order Anura; family Myobatrachidae; genus Taudactylus; species Taudactylus pleione. Next base: position 14,968,771 of record JAUIMM010000005.1, on the reverse strand, counting down.
TCCATTTCAGAATTGGCAATACAGCTATAATTTATGTTCTGGAAAGTTATAATTTTACAGATGTGTGTTATTCCATTGTAACTGCAATATTTGTAGAGCTTCACTATGAGGGGGAATTCAATTAGCCACAATAAAACAATAACTTTTTGTGCGTTTACTTTTTGATAGTTCATTTCTTTTTTTGCCTGTATGTGCGCTCCTGTTTGCAGCACAATTCAAGTCGTCTTGAGGCATTTGCTCGAGAATTCTTGCATGTTTTACACGTGAAAAGTATAGGTGAAAACAGGGATGGACTGGGGCTGCTAGGCAGCCCCGGCAGTCCCCCTGTGCAAGCGTCCTCGAAAGGGGCGTGGTCTCGCATTTCAGTATCCCCGGCCGAGCAGAGCGCCGAGAGGCAGAGCTGCTCAGCCGGGGTTTGATGCCAGACCAGCCCACCTGGTGGGCCGATGGGCAGTTCGGCTCTGGGTGAAAATGGGGAAATCTCTCTTTACCCACCAAAAAGGCAAACTGTTATAGGACTATAGTATAGAAATGTATTAGGGGCCATAATAAAAGTATTTGGGGTTCTTAAATTATGTCAAATGGCTGTTATAAGCATTTTTTCAAACAGTGGAAAAATTATAGAAAGCAAGTGTTAAATTGGAGGTGCATAAAAATGTCTAGAACTATATATTTGTTTCATTTTAAGACCCTTTTAAAAATCTTCAAAATATACCTTTAACACGCAACTGCAATCTGTCCCATTCATACAGAACCCCCATATACCTTTCCCACATGACTTAACTCATTTTCCTGCACTTGGCACATTTTCACCCGAAATATTGGCCAATCTAAGCTAATTAAAAATAATAATGTCCCAGTCATTCTGAACCAAGTCCTGACATTTTTACTTTAAACTATGTATTTTCCCCAACTTTTCACTTGCTCAGGAGGTGGTGAAAAGTATTTCTAGTTAAAAACCTATGAAGAATTATCGCACATTAACTTGAGGGCTAATTGAATAGTGTGAAATATTTTTTAGTCATGAAGTTCACTTTTAAGGACTTTTTACTCGCGGATTGCGGCTAATTTAATTCCCCTCTTAAGGAGCATATATATCAAAGCTTGATGTGAGATAAAATTGTGAGATGTATATCATCAACCAATCAGCTTCTAACTTACATTTTGCAGGCTGTGTTTAAGAAATGATAGTTTGGAGCTGATTGGTTGGTGATGTATATATATCACAATTTTATCTCACATCAAGCTTTGAAACATATACCTCTTAGTCTCATTATATATGAGGTATTTTAGGATCCCATTTAAAAAGAAAAAAAAAATTGGGTGCAATATGGCACCTGCTCTCACTGCGTTGTTTAGGTTACTAATGCTGGTGTTTAACACTAGAGTGCCTTGTAGCAAGTAGTATTGTTATTTTACCAGGCAGACACGGCGACAAGTGAAGAGGATCAGTGTAGGGAGCAGAAGGGAAGGGGCAGAGAGTGGGGCCAGAAGATGGAGCTGCAGCACTGCATTTTGGGAGATGTCCCGGGTGCCATGCTGGTTACCTGCTGAAACATCACTTGCCAGTGCAGCTGGATGCCAGGGCTACTTGGCGAGTTTGAATCTTTCCAACAAGCGGTAAGTGTTAGATGCCGTTCATTGTGAGATACAAAGCCCATACAGTTTGTATTTGTGGGAGAAAGAAGCTGAGCTCTGCACACTACAGTTAGACAAACTGTGGTACCTTGCTTAAGCGCCTTTTACCATTAGAAAAATATAAATCTCTAATCACTTATTGTTAAATGGGGCCCTTAATAAGTGAAACGATGGATGAACAAAAGTAAACAAGTTATTTATAATTTTTTTTCTTGAAACTGTTGCTAAAATTGAATGGAATTGATTATGATCCAAATACCTGTAACATTACAGAACTTTATAGGAAGAATTGCACAATAATATTGATTACTACATACAGATGCGTCCTGCTATCTCTGCTGCGTCCACGGCAAATCGCGCCACGCATACACAGCACGAGCGGATACACGCACTGCATTAGCATCCACGACTCTATAGGATTGTATGATGCAATCGCAGTGTGCGCCATAGCGTACTGTAGCATACACTGCTTCGGTGTAACCACATGGCGGTGTGCACGTTTGTAGTGCGATCGGCAAGGATGTAAGAGGACACATTCGCATACCTCCCAACATTTACGGTTGGCAAGGAGGGACAGGTGCGGCCGAAAATGGGGCGTGGCTTAAGTAAAAGGGGCAGAGCTTACGGAAAACTGGGCAGAGCCTCGCGGCTTTCCCCCGTTTTCGTCACTTTGGGGGCGTGCATAATATTTTGAACTGAAGAATTTTGATTTGCCCAATGTCGTTCAAAGATGTATCGTGTGTACAAGTTAAATGTAATATACAGTATACAGTATTCTTTTTCTGATCAATGTTTGCATCAATATAGCTGTTTTATTTAAGGGATGCTGTACTGTAAAATTCACATTTACAAAATAATAATGAAAAGTTATTTATATGTTTTTAATAAACATAATTAAACATAAGGTGTTTTGTGGGTATTTTACATGAGAGTTGGGTACTTCCCTTAATTTAGTCTGCTTTATTACATTTTGTTTGCAGTCTGTGATAAAGTGATAAGTTGATACATATTTTAAAATTATTTTATATATTATTTAAGTTAGAAAATGTGCAGGAATAGGAAGACTTTGGAGGTAATGGCAAGACCTGAGATACATGTGCAATGTTACAAGTACACAATAAGACCGTACTGCTGTGGACATGCATGCTTTGGGAACTGAACTGTCTGTGGATATAATTGTGTTAACGAATGCTCATTTTCATGTAGTTAAAAACAAATAGCCCACGCTTCATGTACTGCCTAAGGAAAGAGCATTGCCCTGATACGAGGGTTCACGAAAGATAATGGAAATTGAACAAATAATGTGCTGTTTAGAGGGATGATGGAACATGAAGGGCTTTTATTTCACAGTTCCACTTTTTGTGACTAATGATGGAGGCTCAGTATATCTTATGCTCATTTTTCTTCTTTCTTTTACTTTTCACCCAGTAGATGAGGCTGTTTTTTTTGGGCTTTATTCCCTCTTACTTTTGCTGTTGATTAGTACAACACCACAATTGCATGGAAAGCCTTTAATCCCTTAGGAATTTACAATTTATCTTGTATTGCATGACATGCTGTTAGCTGTTTTGCAGTGAGCAGAATTGGTGCTTTCTACAGTTCCTACAGCTACACTATTAAACAATCCGATCTCAGGCTATTAGCAGGAATTACAATGCTTTAAACATCTTACAATTTACTAAGGATATTTTGCTGCCATGTCCTAGTTTCCCAGGAAAATCTTGTATATATATATTTTTTGCCTAGAAATTCTTTGTATATTTGCCAGGTGTGCTTTGGCAAAATGAAAGCTGGATTTGGTGCTGAAACAAATGAAGAGTTTTTTTTCTAGATTTAATGTTTGTTTTCATTATACATCCAAAACGTGGCAGATCAATTTATGTACGTCTCATGGATGAAATGTCACCCTGGATTTTGGTAATCTCACATAAGGATGGGTTGCGCTGTGGAGGAACAAGGCTGCCCAAATATTTACTTTTTTCTTTGCTTTGCATTATGTAAGGAGTCTTCCTCTGTACCTTTCTATTTACATTATTATTTTTTATCATCCCTTATTCATAAAGTACTGGCATACAAAGCGGTGCTTTACATTTTATGTTATCATAATACAAATTACATACACTGACATGAAACGGAAGGTAAAGAAGATCGGTCTGCCCAAGTGAGCTTACAATCGTGTAGGTGGGGACAATTAATACATAAGGCACTGGGGAAAGTGTGTGTGGCTGTTGTAAGGCAGAAATATTATGTGATACCAGATTTAAAGAAGCCATCAGAGACGGGCATGTTTGTCCAGGTAGTGGTGGTGTTGCATGTATGGAATGAGGAGAGACAGTGGTGGCGTTGAACTAGCCATTGTAGAAATCCTAAAGCTGGCCACACACTAGACCAACTTACATCCAACCAGCCAACTTGTTGATTGGTAGGAATGAAAATCTGGTAAGGAATGGGAGTAAATGATGATCAGCAATTTGCTCCTAAATGCCAGAAAACAGATGAAAATGGTCGTCAGACATGTTTGTTAAATGTTTGATCTAAACTATTTGTTCAAACAACAGTTTTTGTCCATTTTCCAGCATTTAGGAGCAAATTGCTGATTGTCATTTGCTTCCATACCTTACCAGATTTTCATTCCAACCGATCAACTAGTTGGCTGGTTGGACAGATAATCTTTAGATGTGTGGCCAGCTTAAGAACATTAGTTGCTGGCAACCTTGACCATCAATTCATGATTTCAGTTCATTGAACCTCTTTTGTGTTCTGCTTATGGAGAACCCTTTCCCTTTTGTGCTGCTTGGAGATATTCTTCGCCCTGTGCCTGGAGTATTTGTTTGGCATCATGCTCACTGTTGGGCACAGAGCCAGCACGAGGGCTCCCCATGTTCACAGATGTTGTGGCAACTACTGCTGCCGTCCTGGAGGCCACAGAGGTCTCCTTGATAGTAAAAAGACTCAAAAAGATCAATGTTCATTTTTCATTTTACTTTATATGAAAAGGATGTATATAAATGTAGTGGACAACAAAAAATGGGAATGTCAGTGTACAGGTCATAGGTCTTTGGGCCACCATGTGCAGATATCGCGGCCTGTTTGCGCCTTGCCTTTGTGGTGAGCAGTTTATGCACAGCTATTATATTTGCAATCTGCTCTGTGAAGTTCTTGCAGACTGTTTTGGTTGAAACTCATACATATCCTGAAGTATCAGCATTCTTTCCTATAGTCCTCTGCCTCCTTCTTGTTCTATTTATTCTACTTCTTTTCTGGGACTGTAAACATTTCCTCCTTTTTCTCTTCCCTGCATTCAGCACAGACCTGGGCGTTTGTCTCTGCATGCAAGACCACTTCAATATCTTATTCACAGAGCTTTGATCTGGGTTATCGGCATATTTACATGAATGCTACATGTGTGTATGCTTGTTTCTCGTTAACAATAAGTGTGTTGTTACCTTGTATAGTTATCTTCTATTTGGAAGGTTTTTATTGTAAGTATTATTATTATTATTAGCATTTATTTATATGGCGCCACAAGTGTTCCGCAGCGCCTTACAAAGTACAAAAACAAATTGTATACAAGTGACTTACAGAACAATACAATACAGGACATGGATAATATATATTGCTACATTAGTGACCATTAGTTACATTAGTACCAATGTAAATATTGACCTCTACAATATTGTAGATCGTGTAGTAAGTGTGGCAGTCTAAACTATTTGCTGGTGTTGTGAACCATAAATTCCACCAAGGAGACTAAAATAAATTGTTTAAGTTGCAGGCTATGACAACGAGTGCATGGGCTTCTTCTCCCCTGATCCCGGGCGGCAGCAGCAGGTGCTGATAAAGTTGTTCTTTGGCAGCTCTCAGGAGCTTGTGAGAGGAAATCATTGGAATAATATGTGAAGAACATTTGATCCTGAACAACAACTTCAAATACCGTAATTTGCCAAGTACTGTGAATTTGGGATAGGCAGCACTACTTGACAAATGAATAGATATTGCTCTGAATATTACATTTGAGTGTTGAATAGAAGTAAAGTTTCTGATGTAGCCCCTCCTGCATGATATGAGCAACTACTGCTCAGCTTTTCACTCTCTGTACCCATTAAAAACCAGAAAGTGCTCAGTCATTTCTGAGCAGCAGAAGGTGGCATTATTTTTTGTGACACTTATAGCAAGGTGCTGATTATGTTGTACTGACTTTTTGCCTTCTCAGAATATTGAAAGGAAATTTAAAATCGTAGCTTTAGTCTATATTTTATACTTTGGTGGGCTAGATATGGAAGACTGTAATAGTTTTTTGGTAAAGATTTGTAGTATTCTTTCTGTTGGACAAGGACAGATATAATTTTTTTTTTTTGCAAACACTCAGAAAATGTCACTATTGAGCAAATCCAAAATGTTCAAAATAGTCCAAGGAGTGATTCAAAGGTGGAAGATTATGTTCATCTGGATCAGATAGTAGACGACAAGTCAGTCATTTATGAACCGTACACCAGAATAGCATATCTTGGAAAAGTCAGACAAATATGAAAAACATTGCTTAAAATATTTATTTATTTTTGAAAAATTTTTTTTTTTCAGTAATTGGACATTAAATCCTTGCTAGTATTTTTGACACTCGTCGGATATAGTTTTGTATCCACTTTAGGCCTGATTCAGAGATGTACACAATACCAGTATTTACACAGATCGAGCTATTGTTTGCCATTATGGAATCATGGCAGCCGCACTGCGCACGCACAGCGATTGTTTATGAGGATTTATTCGCAAAGTGAATGACAAGTAGTCAGCATTTGGGGCAGGTAAGGGGGGGTGGCTAGGCAAATGCAGCATGTCTAAATGTTTATACGCTGTTTCATGGGCGTGCAAAAATTAGCCATTGCAATCTCCTTCGTAGCATGAGAGTGCTCTGCGTGTCAGGAGAGACGCTGTGTTTGAGAGAGGTCAAGCTGCCCGGTCTGCATCAATGTCAACGTCTACGCTGGTGTACGACGTCGGAAGGATATGAGAAGGCAGCAGTGGGCGTCCCTATGCCTGGGTAAGCTTTGGAAACATTAGCATATTTTCGCAGCTATGTACTGCGCGAAATTGCAGATGCGATTGCATTAGTGTACATCTCTGATTCAGGACCTTAGTTCCAATTTAAGTTTTCAGGGAGAATGGCAGTAAAACGCACAGTTTAAAATTTGGCTGAGCAGCGTGTATAGTCTATACATGCATTTAGGATACCATTAAAACTACATTTTCTTCCCTCCGTCTGAACCACAAATGTGCTTTTATACTATTGTTGCCAAAGATTATGTTACACAAAGTAGCACTTAGCATGACTTAAGATCAGCATTTTTCCATCAGACTGACTTTTCTAAAAAAAATTGCATTAGGTCCTTAAGGAGAGGTAGACTGTATACTACGGAAAGTATTTCCCTTTATTTTTCCATGTATTGATATGACAATCCCGGCATTATTTTAGTCTGTACAATTAGTTGGACATCTCCTACAGCTGCCACGCTTGATCTTCTTTGTTATATCATTGTTTGAGAGACACTCTCTGCCTAGGAAGGCTCAATTACGTCAGAGGTCCCATGTTGCAGAGAAACCACCATATCAGAAAAGACTCTCAAGCACAGGGGATACATAGTGGTTGATACGTGACAAAGACTTAAGGGCCCCATAAAAAGAAACTCAGAGGAGGGACAATATTTTAAGTCTGTGCATGCACCTGAGTCGCACAGCATATATGTCCTGAGTGTATATGCACAGAGACGCAGCACAGATTCCGAAGCACGGTCTGAGAATTTTAGTGGGCATTCCTGGGAGGTAACAGAGCGTGTCGCTGAAATCGGCTGCATTCAAAGGCGCACAGCCACTCACACAGGATTCCATACTCGGGTGGAGAAACTGAACCTGTCATAGGTCAGCTGCAAGTTCCATTAGTGCGACCGATGGTGCGTCTAAATATACACAGTGATGGAAGCCCTAAGCTGCTGCAAGTGGGCATCTCAGTTGTTTCAAATCGAAGATGGCATTAGCATGAAGACGTAAACATGGCTGAGCAAAAGGCACAGTCTTGTCTGCATCCACCTCAGAATTAGGCCCACAATGTAGAGTGCATGAAAGTAATCAATTCATAATATAGACAGTTTCTAGAGAACCACCGTACAATACATAAAGCATTCTTCTAACCATTATACAATATAGAGAGCATACTAATGAGTGTCACAGAGAGCATTCTAGGAACTGCTTTACAATTCAGAGAGCATTATTATGACTGCCCTCTCATTACTAGTTAACTACTCCTCAACAATCATTAACTGCTTCTGCATCATCGTAACAACCCCATTCAATATAATTAATCCCTTTATTACCATTAACGCTCTTATTCCCATTACTAATACCCCTTTCACATCGCAAATGCCGGGTTGCACCCGGGTTTTACACACGTGTCCAGTTATTTCAATGCCGGGTTATTTCAACTGGGTCCTTTCACACTGCACAGTAACCCGGGTTGCTGCGCGTTCATGTGCAATAACCCGCGTTATTTGCTGGCAGTGTGATAACGGTATTATTAACACCTATATCAATTTATTCCATGAATTCATATTCATTAACTACCTTATTATCTCCCTCAATCAATCCAAATAATCCCTTCATTTTAATTAACCCCTTTATCGTAACTGTACCCATTTACCGTCATAATATAACCCGTTCATAACTAACCCCTTATTCTTAATAACTTCCCTCATTAACTGAGGTTTCATTTTAATATTTAATAGTTTTTCTATATAATCTTTCCTAACTGTGTTGGTTTTTTTATACAGGGAAGTTAAATATTGATGACCCACATCACTGGTTTTTAATCTCCTATTTTAGCTTTCTTTTAATTGTATGAACACATTCAACAAGTAAGAGTTTATATGTTCAAACTATACATTTATCGTCCATGCTGACCAACCGGATCTGTGTCTGATCTGGCCACACATGTGCCTGACCAAGTTGGATGGAGCCAGATGCTCATTGCTCAGGTTGAGCAACTGGATTTGTTCATAAATATGACATATAACTGCTAAATCTCTGTGTGTGGATAGTGTACAAATTTATTGAGAAGGGAATTTTGGTATAGCTAATATGCAGCAAGACTCAGCAACATGACTCTGGTTAGAGTTCAAAGTTACCACACCTACATTCACCACATACAATAAGATTACATGAGTATTGGACATAGATTTAACAGGTCATGGACCCTGAATGCACTTCCAAAAATGTGAGGTCCCTTTTCCTGACTGTTTAACCAGGGATGAATGGCTTGTTCCATAATCTTCCCCCCAGCCATTCTGCCCCACTTCCCTGATGCTGATCTGATTGTCTTCACTGTGCTCTTGCCACTGTGGAGAAAGCAGCTCCCACTGTGTGTGAGGAGGTGGGGTCTTTGAAGAGAAGGCAGTGGCCATGTAATGTAGGATTAGGCTGATTGACTCCTAAAGGGAGGAATAATGTGCTTTACCTGTGCGGCCATGTCCCTCCTTCTTTCTCTTTGTCTACAAGATCCTTGAGTAGCTTGTCTATAGCCACATCACCACTTTCCTATGCTCCACTCTCTCCATAACGCACTTCAATCTGGTTTCCGTTCACTCCACCCCACATAAATGGCCCTTGCTAAGGTCTCTAGTGATCTTTTTTTTTTTAAATCTAGGGGTTAGTTCTTTCTGCTTATCCTCCTGGACCTGTCTACAGCTTTAAATATTGTGGCCCACCCTTCAGAAACTTCAGCCCTTCTGTCTCCTCCTCCTCCGACTCCACTGCCTCATAAGCTCCTTCAGTCTCCAGTAACACCTATATGCTGATCACACACAAATTTTCCTGTCCTCCCCTGATCTCCCTCCATCTTTTGTCTAAAAACTCCTCCTGGGTGTCTCTTTTCTTTCTCAAACTCAATATGCCTAAATTCAAACTCATTGTTTTCCCCCTTCTTGCTCAGGACACCCTTATCTCCCCTACTCTCTTTACTTGTTGGCAACACCAAACTCTTCTCTGTCCCTCAAGTCCACTACATGGACATCTTTCTTGACTCCCTCTCCTTTACTCCCCACATCCAGCCTATCTCAAAATCTTGCTGCTTGTACCTTCACAATACCTCTAGAATCATATCTTTACTCACCATGTATACCAGCAAAACTCACATCCGTACACTTGTCATTTTCCCAACTAGACTACTGCAATCTCCTCCTCTCTGGCCTTTCTCTTAACCCACTCTTCCCTCTGCAATCTATCATTAGGCCATCTCATCTGCGCTCCTCTACTGACTGCAGCCTCACATACGCTCTCGTCACCTCTTCTCACTGCCACACCCCATGCTGCCCCTTTTCTCTGGAACTCCCTCACTCTATCTATCTTTTTGTCAGCCTCCACACTTTTAAATTACCCCTCAAGACTCAACTTCATACAAGCCTATCAGCCCTCATAATTCTATACAGCTGCTCTGACCACCCACATACCTTCCCTCCCAGTTCACCCTTCTCGTTACATCCTGCCCTATTAGACTTTAAGCTTTAATGGGCAGGACTATCTTCTTTCATTTTATGCTGCTAGCACGATCCCTCTTACCAGTTTACATTTGTTCTCCTGTCTCCATTTTTCCCACAAACGAATCTGGCCCTATCTGTTTGAGTGGTGATTACTTCTACTACACATGGACATATATATAATGGGTGCAGAATGTCTGGTGCATATGGGTGTCTGGGTCCCAGAGGGTCCACACAGCACACCCTGTACCCATTCACAATACTTACCTCTCTGCCGGTGCTGCAGATATCACCGGAAACATGGCGCAGGTGTCATGTTTCCAGAGAATTGTGCACATGCACTACAGAAATCACCAATGGCATCGGAACTATTTACCCAAAGATTGGCTCTGGCACAGTGTCAGAGTCTGCAGAAGATATGCACTGGAAAGAAGGGGGAGGGATGCGTGGAAGCTGCACATGGGCCCTCCTCTCTCATGATCTGCCCCAACCCACCCCCATACAATCCATCAATGCGTCTACAAGAAGTAGGGTGTTTCTCTATTCTACCCTTTCACTGTGCTGCATACACCTTGTGGTGCTCTATAAATAAAATATAATAATAATAATAATACTGGTTTACATAATGTTGAGCAAATAGCCAAAAACCAAATACTTCATGAGACATGAGCCTTCCACTATAATTTGAAACTGTGCTGTAGAATCCAACACTTTGGGGTCTATGTACTAAGCCTTGAGGAGAGATAAAGTGGATGGAGATAAAGCAACAACCAATTAGCTCCTGTCAGTTTTCAAACAGTCTGTAAAATAACACTTAGGAGCTGATTGGTTGGTACATTGTCTCTGACCACTTTATCTCTCTGAAAGGCTAAGTATATAGACCCCAATATCACAAGCAAAATTCAAACACTGTTTGTTTTTTCATCCTAATCAATAAAAATATAGTGTGTAGGTTTCCTCGCTATCTATCTGTATTTATTGGATGTCCCTTTTTTCTGAACAGTACAAATGATTAACCATAACATATTAATTTATAATTTGACTTGATAGAGAAAAAATTATTTCTTGGTAGATGAACCTACAGTTTGTGTGTAACTGGTGCTATCTATTGGTGCAGCGAACTGAGCCTACTGTGCCACATTGTAATTTGCTTGAATAATTTAGTAATTATCAAATAATTTTGTGGGATATGGTTTTAATTAGCTCTCAAAAACATCATTATTACTTTCCAAAATTGGCAGTGACTGTTACTAGGGCTGGAAAATGTGATCAGCCAAGGACATAACCTGTGTGTGTGAGTGTGGTCATCAGCCAACTACTAATTATGGCCTCTTTGTGATTTGGCCATTTGGCCTGATTGTATGATGACCTGATATGCATATTCTTGTCCTCCTAGTTGACCTTCTATTATCTGTTGTTTTCATATAAAACAATTTGGTCCTTTTGTCTGATCACTGATCACTTTAAGGAGACTATTTATAAAGCTTTTGAGCCCTGAAAGTCATGCGTTAATAAACCTTTCCGCATGATACTCAATATTAAGTATCCTTACTATTCATCAAGTGTCTTATGCAGGAGATAGAGCTGATATTGTGTGTGTTAGTGGCAGCATTGGAGTACACCACCGTCCATATACAGTGTATGGAAGCTTTGCGATTGTGCTATTTGTCACGCTACGAAAACCAAACGTTTTTCACACTTTCCCCCAATTGCAGCTGACCCTGCATTGTTACGATGAGAATGGTCCTAAAAAAACATTTCTAATCCCTGCAGTATCCAGCGATTTAAGCAATGCTATTTTTCGGGATCAACAATAATATAAACTTGATCTACTCTGCTTGAGCACACTTTAAATAACTGATATTCTCATTCTGCCTGTAAACTATTGTTTACAGCTCTCTAGATAAGTCTGTGAATCATACAAGGTTCCTTGTTCATCAGTCTTATCTCTATAATGTCCGATACTGCCAATCTACAAGGCATGATCCTTATACGGTATCTCAATGTTTAAAATTTGAAACGTTAATGACTGGCACCCCAGGCACTCTGACTCACCTATGTGTCGAATTTGATTCACCCCTTTGCTTTCCTTATCATGTTTCCCCTCCATTTATCTATCCCTGCTCTCTCATTATACCCTGTCTGATTACTGCAGATAAAATGTTCTCTCTGCAGTTTATTTCCAAGTGCGTAGTTCTAGTTTTAGATTATTCTCACACTTCCACATCTGTGGTCCATTACCTCCTTTATTCCAGTCCTTCAGCTGCTGTCTATCAATCCTCACCTTTTTTTAGATATATTATTATTTGACTCAGTCAGTAGTAATTATGTATGTGTATTTCTATGTGCATTTGTACTGTGATGTGAGCTATTTGGAATTTATTTTATTTTGTAAACGGTTTCTCTGATGTACAGTTCTTACCTCTTTCTAAAATCTCAGTATAAAGCAGCAGAATTTAAAATTTGTCTTGTAACTTCAAATAATAAAGCATTACTATTCTTTTGTCGCTAGCATAATCCTTTTCATACGGTATGGTTCCCTGTAACACCTCTTCACGCAATGCACCTAAAATATCTTCCCTCTATGTAGTTTTCAGTCATGCCATGTTCACTTACTGTAAAGTGTTTTATTTGCCAGGTATGACATCACTTTCCTGCTGTTAGTGTTTATGTCCCCAGCACCTGTATTGATGTTGTGTCAGAATGTTCTGTAAAATAGTACATTAGTGCAATACTAATGTAATTTTCTTGTGCCATAACAATAGTAAAGCTCAAAGCTGACAATGTGATGGGAAAGTTTACAGAAAGACTTTTGTAGCAAAATAAATGTTTAGTTAAGTAAAATCAATAGGAAAAGTTTCTAGAATTTGGCGGTACTGTAGAAGTTCAAATAAATAAATAAATATATACTTTTGTTATTTACTTAATTACTTTAAACTGTTAAGCAATAATCAAATAGATTTTTATTTTTCTAAATTACAATAGAAAATGATAAAGCAATAGTTACACCATCTTTTTCTTTCTGTGCACCAGTTTTCATGTGACAATGGGCCTAACAGATGCACGCAGTACTGTCCCTGCCACGATGCCGTACGTTGTGGACCTGCGAAAATTGGGCACAACTCAGTCGCCATCTTGTGTACGCCCAGTTTTTCTCGCCACCCCAGGTTACCTTCCCCAAACGCTGACTACCCGTCACTGTCTTTACGAATAAATCTTCTCTGGGGCCGTCATCGCTTACCAATCGCTGCGCGTGCATTGTGTGGCTTTGATGCCAGAACAGTAGCAAAAAATCACTCCAATGTGTCCTACATTGACATTGCGTTCATCTCTGTATCTCTGTAGGCCCAATGTCTCCATGGTAACAGCAGTCAGAATATATATTTTATTTACTCTTTACCTAATATCACACTAATTAAGGTAAGGCGAGTGCAGCATTTGTTCCCCCAGCAGATAAAGGGCAGGCACTGATATGTTAATGGAACCTCTTTCAGAGCTGCACATAAACTCTGCAATACATCTAGTACCTATTTGGCTTTGTCGTTGTTTTCTGGAGGTCACTGTCTTTCACATAGTAAATATGTATTACAAGGTTCCAGGACAGCAAATAGTAATAATCATGACTATCCAATAGAAGGTTGGGTACCTCTGAATTTGTTTTCATGATCCTAGTATTGTATCAGTCACAAGAGACATCTGGAAGAGGGTGGAGCTTCTCTGGGATTTTTTTATAGTGTCACTTGGACGGCCATCTTGCCTGGCTACTCACATCCTGCTATTCTGTGGAGTTATATTCTCTTAAGGCAACTGAAACAAGTCAGCGTAGCCCAAAGGTGGGCAACTTTCTTTTTTCTTTGTTTTTTAAAACCTTTAAATTCACAGTGACCAGTGCATTTTAAACTGGTGATTGACCAGGTCAGTTTTGTTATTAAACGAAATAATTAATACCATGTAGGGCCATACTGCTAGAATGTGTTGTGCAGTACTGGAAATGTCATTATTTTACATTTAGTGTGTTTGGAATATCCTAAATCACAGAGACTTTTCATTCTTTTTTTTTTTTAAATGTCTATGTAGTATAGTATTTATATGAATAGAGCTTGATGTTGGTATTCTCTGGGGTATAAGCAGTGCAGATCCTGCGTAAGCTGGGCATCCACTATAGAATTATCTGTCGGATATCTGTCCAATATGACTGGTTGGAATAAAAACCTGGTAATGTATGGGAGCAAATGACAGTCGATCATATGGTTTTAAACACTGAAAAAAGGACAAAAAAAAATGTTCAAATTGGTTAAATTTGTGTGTTGTAACCAATTTGTCTGAACGACCATTTTTGTCTGTTTTCCAGTGTTTGTGAGCAAATGCACGATTGTCATTTGCTCCCATCCATTACCAGGTTTTCATTCCAACCAGCCAGATTGGGCAGATATCCGACAGAAAATTGTATAGTGGATGCCCAGCTTTAGTGAGTGGCTAGTGTAAGTAAGCTGCAATCTATTTTATGGACAATACATCCAAAATTCAGGCACCTGTCATTTCAAAACATACACTACATAAAGAAGGGCAGAGGAAATTCGGGACAGTCCATTATCAGCCCCTTCCCATACTATACCACTGGTGAGACCCCTGTTGCTTATTATATACAGTGCCCCTTTGACAGGGGGGGGTTGTAACAAACATTTGAGAGTCCATTCTACGAGGTTGCCTATATATTTGGTGGGGGAGGGGAGATAACAGACTATGATCCTGTCAAAGGGACTTATTAAAAAACCTATACAATCCTCTGTAATGACTAAACCCATATGCACACTCCTTACACAAGGGCCTCTGCCTAATTATTTTATATTTATGCCATATCTATTATTACATGATATATCAAGCATCTGGGTCTCATGAGTGCTGTTGTAATCCATAATCTAAAGAGAAAAAAAATAGAGAAATAATTTGAAAGTGCAATTAATAGATCTTGATTCATTGATGCAAAGTGATGTATTTTGCAAAAGACATGTTTAGTGTCCTTTTACTGTCTGAAGACAATTTTTCTGCTTAATGCAGAATCATGAACATTTTGATGTAAGGCTGAATAAACAGTTCAATTTTAATCAACCTTGGTGTTTTATTATTTATTTTAATGGACAATTTCTCCGGTATCCCTTTAGGCGCAGACATTTCTAGCACAAATAATACAATAAGAGAAAGTGGGCTGACTTGAAGTTCATATATACAGTAGATGAAATAAAACAGCTCATATATCTGTAGCAGAAGTGTTTTCTTGTTAAAACAGGTACATTAGAGTTGATGTTCTTTTCTGATTGTATTTTCAATGCCTTACTACTTTCACTTAATGACCTGTGTTTCTCTTCTGAAATTGTTTGTTTTCTTGGGATTTTTGTTTCTTCCACAACATATGTTGGATTTACAGGTCAAAAAATGCTGTTGTCAAAGAAAGAGAGATGTTTGTAATTAGCAGACCTAGCCTGACAGCAATCAGGATATCAAGCCTGCAGTGCAGTGTTTACAATTCGGAAAAGCTGACGCAGCTTGAATGAAGATCGATTTGTTGTTTGCAACACAAGGTCAATATTTCTTGCAGCATTTATTTGTGAGAGTGTGACAGCAGAGGAAGAGAACTGATCTATTCGCTTTAGTTACAAGTATATATATAAGAGCTCTATCCAAATTGCCATTCTTATTTGCAAGAAAATTCCTCCAATTTGTGAACAAAGGGCCTGATTCATTAAAGATCGCTATTGCTAAAGTGTACGCAGATGGCCGATTGTTGTGTACTGCGCATGTGTATGCATCTCAGTGAATGTGCGCAAAGGCACCACTGCGATCACATTGCGATCACACAGACCACACAGAGCCATCGCAGAGTGATTGACAGACAGTGAACGTTTGGTGGTAGTGACAGGGGATGGTTGGAGAAACTCAGGCTTGTCTGTTTGAACGCCGTTGCATGGGAATGCATAAATTAGCCAGTGCGATTGCATACGCAGCTTGAGTACTTACTGCGTGGTATGAGGTTAGCAATTTATAAGTAAGGTCAGGGCTGCTGTAACTCTGCATGAGGGGCAGATGGTACTTGATGTTACCGATGTTTATGGAGGTTTGCAAGTTATTACGGATGTGAGATAGCGGTAGTGGGAGGCAGTGGGCGTCTATACTGGCAGTGCGACGGCATTGCGATAGCATTCATTAGCATATTTTCAAAAGCAGAACTGCGTGCGATGACGGAGCTGTGATCGCAATAGCGATCCTTAATGAATCAGGCCCAAAGATTTTAGGTGTTTTTGGGCTTTCACTTGATAATAATGAAAATGGACAATAGTCAAAAAAGGAATAGGGAGTATACCACATGTGGGTGCACCACATTTTGAAGATAATCATGCACCTGTAACCCCCACTATTACAGGGAAATTATCACTATTCTCACTGCTTGTCAAGATAGAGAAATCTTATCTGGCTACTGTATAGCTTTGAGCACACAAAGTGCCAGGGATCATTGGTGAGTCTAATGCTGGGTACACACTGGCAGATATATTGGCCAATGAAATGATCGGCCAATATATTGTGTGCCCGTCGGCCAGTGTGTACCAGCTATATGTCTGTGAACGACGTCGTTCACAGATATATGGCATCAGCTGTGCTGCACAGCCGATGCCCAATATATCTGCAGATATATCTGTCCATCGTGCTGTGTGTAGGGGCAAGCAGCCGACTGACCGTGCCCTTGCAGCGGCACCTGCGGGGAGGGGGGCCTGGTGGGACCCGCAGCCAGATGATGGTTGTTCTGTGTGTATAAACAACGATCATCTGCAGATATATCTGTTAGGTGTGTACCCAGCTATACAGAAGACAGAC
The DNA here is from genome assembly GCA_031769625.1 of Taudactylus pleione. NCBI lineage: Eukaryota > Metazoa > Chordata > Amphibia > Anura > Myobatrachidae > Taudactylus > Taudactylus pleione. The sequence continues at coordinate 14,951,747 of JAUIMM010000005.1, read as the reverse complement.
AAGTATTTGGATATTGGTATGGTAGAACAAACAATTGATTATTTTGTCTGAAGTGGTCCAGTTACTTGAAAAATGACTATACAGACAGATCATATCTGTCCATGTGTATCCAGCTTTAATGATTGTATATATGGGCACTTTTTGTGCTCATTGTACTTTTTCCCAAGATCCTGATTTGTCCTCATGGTGAACATTGCATACTGTGTGAAGAATAGAGAACATTGCTCTCTGAAGAATGTGCCTGCAGTACCCATAAGTGTTCAAAGAGAATGCTGGAGGTAGCATAGATGTCAAGACAATTGGACTTATGTGCACAGACTAGCTTTGAAGGCTGGATCAATCATCTGTTTTCAAAGCACTGGTTAAAGGCTAAACCCTCCATGTTGAGTGATTTTTTATTTCATTATTTTATTTTTAGATTTATAGAAACTATTATGTAACTGCTTTACTTTTCAAGTTGCAGACACCAGTAAACTTTTTTTCAAATCTTGAAGCTAGCTGTGCCAGACAACCTTGTGTACCATAGTAGAATACTGTATGAGTTGCTATTTACACTGACAGCTTGAGTTAAGCCCTACCTTATTGGAATTGTATCAGACTATCCATACAGCCATGGCCAAAAGTTCTGAGAAATGGAATGACACAAGTATTGGTTTTCACAAAGTTTGCTGCTTCAGTGATTTTAGACCTTTTTGTCAGATGTCGCTATGGTATACTGAAGTAAAACTACAAGCATTTCATAAGTGGCAAAGGCTTTTATTGACAATTACATTAAGTTTATGCTAGGAGTCAATATTTGCAGTGTTGACCCTTCTTTTTCAAAACCTCTGCAAATCGCCCTGGCATGCTGTCAATCAACTTCTGGGCCACATACTGACTGATGGCCGCCCATTCTTGCCTAATCAATGCTTGGAGTTTGTCAGAATGTGTCGGTTTTTGTTGTCCATCTGCTTCTTGAGGATTGACCACAAGTTCTCAATGGGATTAAGGTCTGGGGAGTTTCCTGGCCATGAACCCAAGGTCTCAGGATACTTTACAGAAAAAGAAGGGTCAACACTGCAAATATTGACTCTTTGCATAAACTTAATGTAATTGTCAATAAAAGCTTGTTTGAATAAACTATAGAATCAGACTATACAAATCAATTCATTTGCAAGGTCGGAAATGTTAGTCACCCTGGCAACCGGTATTTGTTGATCTCTGCTCTACAGCAGGCCTGGACATCCTATGGTTCTCCAGGTGTGGCGAAACTACAAGCCCCAAGTATGCTGATAGTTGCAGGGAATGCTGGGAATTGTAGTTATGCAGCACCTGGAGAGCCAAAGGTTGCCCAAGCCTGCTCTACAGGGTGATGGAAGTTGCTGTTAGCAATATCGGCAGCAGCAAGGGTGTACTCCAGGTGTGCATCAGGTACGCCTCCCCATCTTTTCATTTGTTTTGGTGAAAAAAAACATTTATTTCACGTGGATTGGCTGAAAGCTTCTCTTTAGACAAATACAGTTTTTTCCAAATGAGCGTTTCAGAAATACTTTACTGCCCATGATGATAAAGGAGAAACTGTGAAAATGTTTCTACTCCACAATTTGGTATGAAGCCCAAACACTCATGCTCTAATATCGCTTTTTTTTCTATAGTGGGAATACGGTCGATGCCGGTCTGCTGTGATCAGTATGCCTGATTCAGAGCTGGACGGTATGGCACAGCCACACAGAAGTGGCTGTGCAATACTGTCCAACAAAATGCAAATGCAGCAGGAGGTGTCTATAGGAAATATACACCTCCTGCATTGTAGTTGGGATCCGAGTGCAGTGTCCGTAGACGCTGCATTGGATCACCATCGCAAATTTGGTCACAATGGCTGCTCCTTTGGCCAGGCTGCGTAAGCCAAAGCTTACCTCAGCCTGACCGATGTTCGATCACTTGTGAGGCCAGGAAATCTGCGTCCACTGACACAGATTAAAGCGCAGCTACATGCGCGCATGCCATGTTCGTTAGTTCTGGCGTGCGTGCTAAATCCCACCCCCAGTGGTCTTATTGTCCCCTTCACATAGACATCATGTTCTGTCCCCTGTCACAGGTGCCCCACCGACCTCCCGTTGCTGTCCAGTGATTGGCTGAGACACTTGTCAGCTGGCTGCGAGTGCCAGAGAGTAATGGCAGCTGCGGAGGTGGCTGCGAGGACCCAGGTTGCAGCCTTCATGTACATTATTAAATTCCAGCTACATGTACCCGCTCTGTGCACTTAGTTCCGGCGTACATGTTAACTTAATGACATAGTACAAATCAGGGTACAATGATAATAGATACTACACAATATACTGTAGTTGGTGTTTGTTGTTTTTTTTCTGAGGATGTCCCCAGTGTTGATACATACCCATTCAATGTATTTTTACATTAAAGATAGTGGACAAATTAATTAATCTTTTGACAGTTATATTTTTAAAGAGCATGTTGCTGTCCATTTAATAATGGATGTTAATTATATTATTGAAATGTTGTTTCACATTAGGCAATACTCCTGGGCTTAACTGAAAATGAACATAAAAATCAAACGAAGGCCTTTTCAGCTGTAATGTTCTGCTACGCAGTCGGAGAGAAAAAGTATCTTCCTTTTTCTATGTATCCAATTATCAACAACATTTCGATATATCCTATGTAAATTCATTTCTATGACTTTGCTCTTTCTCAAGATCTTTATCACAGTCCACAGTCTCTTATCTTCTCTTTGACCTTTATTTCATCGTTAAATCATTGTCATCTTCATTTTATCCACCTGCCTTAATCTAGAACACATCCATCTCATCAGTATGTCATTTATTCTGTTCAGTTAACCTTCACTTTAAGTGTGGGATGACAATAAGCATGAAAAGAAAAAAAAAATAATCCAACAGCCATATTCATCTTTCTGTCCCTAAGTAAGGGAATGGCCAGTTTTGTACAGTCCCCACTCTTACTGCTCCACTTCCTTATGTAACCAACATAATGCCGTACACAAGACTCCTCCCATTTCTGGTAGTTGGGAACCAAATTGTGCTGAAACTCATAAAGTTTCTTCCATAGAGCTGAATAGAAGCATAGAAGATGGATTGTCCAGAACCCAAAATTGTATATAACAGTCAAACTGTGTATGACACTGCTCCTTAAAATAAAGCTCACAAATGTTCATGATTAGGCTTATTTTACAGATTTAACCCACCTACACCTATGGCGATTTGGACTGCCAGTTTAATAATTTTACACTGAAAAGACACAAAAAGGGCAAGTGTGAGTTCATAGTAATTGACTTGTCAGAAGAAAGATGAGATGATAGTTGGTTGAGCTTTTTGGCATGCACGTCTAGTAATCTGATTGGCTACTGACGACGGCCCACTGCACAGCATTGGCCACCGTGTAAGTCAGTCAGTGTATTGATTGTATGCAGTTTACAGCAACAAATGTCTTCAGGTTTGGACATTTATCAAAATTTTGGCCTAAATAAGGATATGTCTGTGGGGTGACTAGTGTAATATGTTCAGTTTATAAAGTATCCACTGTTATAGACGCCATATATTTTAAGTATTACAGAGGAATGCTGGATCCCTGTTTGACACTATCAAATACTGTGAACAACAAAAGAAGCCAGGGAAGAAAATCTTGAGCGGTAGAGAGGAACTAATGAGAATGTGGAAAAACATGTTTAACGAAGAGCTGAGCAATGCTGGAGCTTTGCCACAAACAATGCCACTTTGCTGCCCCTTTGGCTCCATAGTGGTGAGTTTACTGGGAATGCCATACAAATTCACGTTTCTTGTCACCACTAAAAGAAATTGCTGAAACTCCTCCTATATCTTTCAGACAGTCTCCAAATGAGATCTGTTACCGGTCAAAAAGGGACTGCAGTCATTTGAGCTGCTGGAACCTGACTATCCTGCTCTATGTATGAATCCTGCAATTCACACAGCCTTCTGAGTTTCTTGTAGAAATGCATATGTCACTCTGTCTGCGCTGTTAAAGAAGCACCTTCCTGTTATTATGGCATGCTGCGGCAGAGGGGTCAAAGAGCAAGAACTGGAATATATATCTATTAAATATATATTACTCATATATTTGATATAGAATTGTAATCCCATTGAACATGACCACTGTCAAACATCATCTTCATTACTGCTAACTTCAGAAACTGTCACACACAGCCTGTGCAATGTATATTATATCTATACTATTAATTTGTAATAATTCCACCATAACAACACTGTCACCGCCAAAGGTCCACTAGATACGCAATATTCAATTGATTTAGTTACAGAAAAAAATAATATTATCAGTGTCTACTTCACTTTTTATTATGTAATATATATTGTAAATATACATTCTTTATTCTTTCTTTTATTAATTTAGTTTAATCTTTCAAACAGATTGGCTGTATCTATGTGTTTAGTCTGCCTTATTACTAGAATACAAATGTACACAAATGCTGCTATTGGCAATTCATCTTGTGTTAGATTTTTTGTTTTTCAAGTTACCTTTGAAGAGATCATCGTTACCATTACACGTGTTCTAGACATTGCTCATGTACTAGTGATGCCAGCAGGTAGAATAGCACGTTTTCTGCTTCAGTTCATTCCCATCTGCTGCCGCCATATGCACAGACAAGAGTAACATAAGGTTTCAATGTACGACTCTCCTTGTGATCTTTAATGTTAGGGCACACGGAAACAATAAATCATATGTCTATGTAGTTTGCGTACATGCTCTATTATTAGCTCCACCTGTGGATCTTTTAAAATGTGTCAGTGAGTAATGAATACACCTGTGCTCCTGCTACGTGACCTGGAAAACGCAAACTGTGTGGGGTCCTGAGGACCGAGTTTGAGAACCACTGCTTAATGCTATCTTTAACAATTAATTATAAGTGTGACTTTCTATGGCTAATGTACCCAATGTGATATTTACAGTGATCTGATACTTTACACATCACTATGTTGCCTACAAATGCAGAATGCTTTGTATACATATATATGGCGTGATGGCCAGATTACACCGTTGTATCCTCACCACTCCATTGTATTTCCATGGTAGTAAGGAGGGATTAGGCACAAAAATTACAATTGATGAACCACGTGACATTAGTTTGCTGAATTCAGCTGAATGAAAAGTGCTCCATCTTTACCTACAATTCTTATCTTTGAACTTTGGCCCTCATTCAGAGCCGTACGCTCTGAGCAGAGCGCACGCTCTGAATGAGGGCCGGGCTCCATTTTCATGGAGCGTCCTCCTGGACGCTCGTATAGCTGTGGGTCACCACCCACAGGCTATACGAGCGTGCATTGTGATGGTCGCGATGGTCGAGACCATCGCGACCATCGAATTTGCGAGCCGGAGCCTGCGGTTGAGGTTTTCAACCGCAAGCTCCGGAGTGATTTTGGCTCTATCAGAGCCAAAATCACTCCCACTGACATCACTAGTGATGTCAGTGGGCCGGCTTTTGAAGGGAGGCGTTCCCGTGGGAACGCCCCTGTCAGGGAGGCACGCCCCTGGCACGCCCACCAAAGGGGGCGTGCTGTCAATCAACATTGACAGCACGCCCCCTTTGATCGGACACAACGATCGGACTTTCCTTCGCTCGTCGCGTCTGGCGCATGCGCACGACGGAGCTCCCTCTGTCGTGCGAATGCTCAGTCCATAACATCGACCCACTTGCGAGCGGACAGCCGCTCGCGAGTGGGTCTGAATCAGGCCCTTTGTCTGAATTTGCTTGTGGTAATTGCAACATTATAGTAAATGTACCTAGAAAATGCAGCACCTTAACGCCTCATAACTCAATGTATATGACACCTCATATCTGAATGTAGATGATAGATATTAGGATCGCTAGAGAAAAGGGCATTCTAAAAAAAATAGCTACATTTCTGTCATTTAACAAAGAATTCCTGAAATAATGTAGTTGCTGGCTTTATATACTAGTATTTTGGACCCGTCATGTGCTGAGTCGCAAGCTATTGTGACCAGTGCTGCAGGTGTTTTTTCTCTGATTCTCCTATCCCTCCCCCCAATTCTTTTTCCTCCTTTTCCTTCTATTGTTGCCGGCTGACAGTACTGCACATCATACTCTCCATCCTGGAACTTGCATCAGGAACTGCCAAGCAGGTCCTCCATATTGCATTGCATTACCCTGCCCCACAAGCCCGCTACCTAGGTGTCATCCTTGACTCTGAACTGTCCTTTGTTCCCCACATTCAATCTGTCTCAAAATCATGTTACATACATCTAAAAACCATATCCAAAATTCGACCATGTCTCACACAAGATACCGCAAAAACTCTAATCCATGCATTTATTATTTCCCGCATTGACTATTGCAATAGCCTTCTTACTGGTCTTCCCAAAAACAGGCTATCGCCATTACAATCCATTATGAATGCAGCTGCGAGGCTTATCTTCCTTGCCAAACATTCATTGTATGCTGCCCCGCTCTGTCAGTTCCTCTATTGGTTGCCAGTTTTCTACCGTTTTCAATACAAAATACTTTTACTTACACATAAGGCCATTAACCAAACCACACCAACATAAATCTCTTCACTCATCTCAAAATATCTCCCAACCCGACTTCTCCGCTCAGCACAAGATCTGCGTCTCTCATCTCCACGCATTACTTGGTCCCATTCACGGTTACAGGACTTTTCTTCGGGCTGCACCCACTCTATGGAATGCCTTACCACACACAATAAGATTTTCCTCTAGTTTCCTATCCTTCAAGCGTTCCCTAAAAACTCAGCTCTTCAGGCAAGCTTATCAGATTGCAGAACCGCTAACACAACCTTCATGAGCTTCCATATCTAATCTAATTACATCCCCTTTCACAGTCCACACATAACCTCACACATTGTCTTTCTTTCACATCCTCCTGACATTTGGCCGACATTCCTGTGTGACTGGATCATGCAGCCCACCAAGAAACTCTGCAGTCTGGCTGGATCAAAATGCAATATATAGCATCTATCCTTGTGTATCAATGCCTATTTCCCTATAGATTGTAAGCTTGCGAGCTGGGCCTTACTACCTATATATCTGTCTGTTATTACCCAGTTTTGTTCTATTAATTTTTACAATTGTAAAGCACAACAAAATATGTTGCGCTATATAAGAAACTGTTAATAAATAAAAAATAAATAAATAACAACTGTTATGGGTGGTGTGATCACACATCTGCATATTCATGTTGCTTCCATCATAGCAATGCAAGCCATGTGTGTGTTGGCGTGCTCTCTGTTTTCCGCTAAGCATGACGGAGATGGGACCACATTGAGGATTATATAATAGATGTGTATGAATGTGGTAAAACATTCTGGCCTACAAAATATTACCACAACCTTGGTTTGATAACTGTATTACTATAGGAGTGTTTGAGTAAAGAAAGTAATAGTATTTCTTTCGTAGGAGATAATATTCACTTATGATCATGAGTTACAGGATTGTTTGCATTTCTCTGAAAAATCATTGATAACATGAGCTGGACATCTACCAAAGTTTTATCACACAGTGTTATCACATTAATGGATTTGTCTTGTTTCTGAATTAAAAATATCCCTTATGGACACTTCAGTTCTTTTGCGACCACCCACTCAGTGGGTCCCACTGCCCAGTGATGATGCCAGCTGCTTCACTCCATGGATGAGTTAGGACTTGTAGGGGCTGCCACGAGAAGGGTGGATACAAAGACGAGGTCATATATACTCTTCATTATTAGTAGCAATAGGTCATCACTACCAAATACTCTATTTTGTGTGTACGTAATTACATTATCGTCTTGAGCATTTTGTAAACCGGTACTTCTGAAGAATACGTGTGCTTTTTGATAGATTTTTCTAACTAAAAGTCAAACTGGGCTATTTATTAATTGAAAGCAGGTATGGATTAGCTTAGTTCAAGCACAAAAGCCAATTGAAGCAGGTGTGTGCAGCAAGACATCTTTCATGTCAACGGGGCTGAGATTCTAAGGCTAATAGTAAACTATTCTATTTACCAGAAGACACCAGGTCTGGTATGGTGATATCAAGATGAAGAGATGCTCTATTAAGCATGGAATAAAGATAATTCTAGGAAGTTGTATTTCACACAGAGAACTGGAAGTGTTTGGATCAGCTTAGCAGAATCAATTGTTACAGCAGTGATTGCATTTAAATTATGGTTGACTGATTTTTGCTTTTCCTTCTGAAATAAATGCACATTTATTTATGCTGTTTTATAGAACAAGTTAAATTCAGGAAGGAATATAAGTGTAAATAGTGTTGTTCACATTTATAGTAAGGTGTTTAACGTGCCATGACAAGGTAGAAATATGAATGGTATAATTAGATTAAACTGAGAGTAATGGACTTCCTGCCTAGGCTCTGCACTGCCATGTTTAATGGTCTGAATCTCTCTGCAGGCCGCCTGTCACTTCTAGTGATGTCATTTACGTGTCTGTGGGAGAAGTTCATGCACAGCTTCTAGCAACGCAACCTAACTTACATAAGAAGCCTCACATTAATCAGTTCTACTGTATTTGTTTTACTATTAGTTTACAAGGACAATTGTTTATTATTCTGCAATTATATTTAGTTTTGTCCAGTACAGCTGTGCAACCATTAGTAACTTTAGAAGTAATAATGTTTAAAAAAAAAAAAAAAAATATATATATATATATATATTTTATTATATAATTAATTTGGAAGCATAGCAAGACCATGTGATGCATATTCTGGGAGTTGATCTCTTGCCACATGTATTCCATGCAGGTGTTGTATACCTGATTTCCAGACCTATTGGATAATTTATATTCAAGCTTGACTATTGACTATAGTATAATAGAATGGTGGTTAGCAGTTGTACCTCACAGCATTGGGGTCATGTTTGCCCCATGTATGTTCCCCCTGTGTTTGCATGGGTTTTATGGGGTGGTTTGGTTTCATCTCAAACAGCAAAAATATACTAGTTTGCCAAAATCTGCTGAATATATGAATTCTGGTGTATGAGTGAGTGTCACAAAAGTTAGACTGTAAGATCCAATGGAGATGGACTGATTATTCATTCTCTCTCGCTCTCTCTTCTCTCCCAACTGTCTGGGTTCAGCGTGACAGTCCCTATTTCAGAGCTCTGTCATGATTGGGACTGCATTGCCTCGATCTGTTCAGATGTTGCGAGGATCCCGATTTTTGGCAGGACAATCCCACTTTTCGGGGCACTGTCCTGCCATCCCACACATGAGTCGCAGTACTATGTGGGGAAAGGTTGGGAGGCCACTTTCTCATCTGCTGTTCTGCATAGCAATAGTACAGAGAAAGGCTGGGGGCAGACCAGCAGCTCTGGAAACGCAAGGCATGCCCCCAAAGTGATGACATGCAGTTCTCCCCTAACACATTATGGGAAGTTTTGTGGTGATCTTATTCGGCACGCTGATGTCACTCTTTTGCGCGACACTCTGGCCTGGAAGCTCCGGCATGGAGGCAAACACATGGGGGCTTATTCTTGTTATTTAAGGTGAGTGTATTTTACGGTTTGTTATCCTGATAGTGCGCAAATAAAAAACATTGAAAGATTGATGCGGTCTGTTATGCTGTTTATTGACCTGAGTGCCGCACCATACTCCATGAAGTGCCAAAAGTTATGGGATAGGTGTCTAGTATTATATAGGGCCCTCTTTAGCCCAATGATGCATCGATTCCACAGGTGGACAGAAGATATCTGGAGAGATGTTTACCCATGCCATCTTGATAGCTTCACACAGCTCCCTGATATTTGTAGGTGCAGGATCTTGGGTGCGAATGGACCTCTCGACCACTCCTCATAAATGCTCGATCGGGTTCACGTGGTGGCCAAACCATTAGTTGGAACTCTCCAGTATGCTCCTCGAACCATTTCTGGACAACCTGGGACCGATGACACTGAGCATTATCCTGCTGCAATATTCCATCGTTGTGGGGGTACATGAAGTCCATGAAGGGCTGCAAATGGTCATCAAGCAATGTAACGCAGCGGTTACCGGTCAATGACATGGCCAGGCAGACCCAACCCATGCCATGTTAGCACACCTCACACCATTATGGAACCACCACCAGCCTACATGGTGGCTTCTTGACAACTGGGGTCCATGACCTCATGGGGTCTGCGCTACAACTGAACCTTACCATCAGCCCGAAACAACTGGACCATGACTCATCAGACCCGGCCACATGTTGCTAGTCTTCTAGGGTCCAATTAGTGATGCTATGAGCCCATGTGAGGTGCTGAGTCTGGTGGGTCTTCTGTTCCCATATCCCATGGAAGCTAAAGAACGCTGTACTGACCTCTTGGTATACATTTGATACCTCTTGCATTGAACGCGGATGTGATTTGAGCCAATGTCGCCTGTCTGTTATACATAAAATCATGGCAAGACGCCGCAGGTCACAATCATAAGCACCTGTTGTCTGCCACTGTGCTGTCCACGTGACACTGTATAGATCAAGAAATGTTGACAGTTTGCACGACTTTGGAAATGGAATAACCCATCCACTATCATGTCCTGTTAGAACTCCGATAATTCATGTCACCTTGCCCCATGAGCAGCCTAGCAGTCAGTTTTCAGAGTGACTCACGACATGTCAGATTACAATTGATGCAGGTCTGGGCATTGCCAAGGCATCACAGTACGTTGGTACCCTACCATTACCATGACTGTTTGCACTTCAGTGTATATACACAATATTGGCAGCACTCGGGGTCTGAACATATGGTCTTGTCCATGGTTAATCCCTGAGTACTGCCAATTTTGTATGTATGTACGTGTATCTTGCTTTGGTAAATTTCTGAGTATCGCCGCAATACCTCCCGGTACTTGGGTACTTTACGGACTCATTGCAAAGAGAACCCAATGAATGTTTTAAATGGTACTTGTGTACTTTACGTACACAAGTACCGAAAGTTGTCCCCACATAAAAAAGAAAAAAAGTTGTCCCCTCGCGGGCTCGCTGCACTCGCCACGCTATGGGCTTGGTGGGTAGCCAAAAGGTTATATTCCCCCTCTATGTCAACTTGGATGGTAAGGATTGACGCTGGACACTGGCTGATGACGTCGGAGTCCTCTTACGTGAAGGACTGATAATAATAATGATTGATAATAATAATGAGTGTAGGACACTTGGGTTCTCTCTGCAATGAGTCCGTAAAGTACACACGTACCTACTTCCCAACTGTCAGGACAATCCCGCTATTCAGTGACAGTCCCGCTTCCCCACCCACAGGCCGCAGTGTCCCGCGTTGGGGGAGAAGTTGGGGGAGTTCACTCTGACCACTGCTCTGCATAGCACGGCATCTCTTTGCTGTGAGGTGAGAGCCTGGGGGCAGCCCAGCATCTCCGGGAGTGCTGGGCTTGCCCCCTGAGTGATGTAAACGGGGGTGTGCCCCCTTTTCGGATGCACATGAATGTGAAGTCCCAAATCTGAAATTACAAAAGTTGGGAGGTATGATATTGTATGTATGTATGTATGTATGTATGTGTATCTTTCTATATATATATATCTATAACATGTATGATATAGAACTATAACTGAGTACATTTACAATGTTATAAGTAACATACTAAACTGATCCCACGCTTGTTTTTGAAGTCTAGCAGACCGAACAACAGAGGGAGAGAGTGTAGTCAAAAGTGTAATATAAAGGTGAACAAACCAGTTAGCAGAATTCAACGCTAGTAGCCATCTTTCTGGAGACCATGTCGAGCCCACGAAGTTACTGACAGAGTGTCTGTTTTGACGGAAGCATAGTTATTGATGTTGGCCCTCTAGCGTTTACAAGTGTGTATACTTGCCAGTGCTTTGGGCGATGTCGTTATTTACTGTCACCCAGCGCTTTCCGGTATTTTATCTGCTTAGTGACCAGTGCTACATCATTGGACAGAGGAGAACTACAACTTCCATGAATACCTTGTGGAAAATGTAATTCGTCCAATCCGAATACACCCCAATTCCTTGGCTGCGCTGCACTTGGGGTATGTTAAGAACAGTATAGTGATTATGCTGTTTTTTGGGAGAGCGGTGACGCTAGGAGGTGCGCACATACTGCCATGGGCTGGCTGCAGCCGTCCATCTCTGTGCTCCTCTCTGCACAGGTACATAGGAAGTTGTGGTAGCAGCTCTGCGGGAGAGGCATGGGGCTGTGTGCTGCCGTCCATCTCTGTGCTCCTCTCAGCACAGGTACATAGGAAGTTGTGGTAGCCCCATACGCCGGTGTAGTAGCAGCTCTGCGGGAGAGGCATGGGGCTGTAAAAAAACAAAGTCACAAAATGTAATATACAACACAAATGCCCTTATAAAGTGTAATTACTGTTTGGTATGTGAAGGCATGGAATAAAGCCTAACAATAAACTATTGTGTAGATATCCTGAGACTTTGGGAGGATAATTGGTTTGGAAGGACAGTGTCTTGTTTTATAGCTGTAAAACAGAAGTGGCAGGTGAGGTTATTGTATAAGGTAAACGCCATATTTTTAAAGGAAATGTCAGAATTAATGCATGCCAATTACAACTGCATGGAGTGCTCAACCCTGAAAATGTCAAGCTTTGCTCCTTTATCATCTTGAAGTGTTTTATCTGGCAGCTACTGTGAGTTAGTCGTGGGTACTTCATTTTCCAATTCTGACAAATATCAGCAGAACTGTTGTGTAGTGTTTTTCTTACACGGGTTTTGCAGGTGATTTCAGCGGAATGATATTGAAATACCGAAGGTTCAAATACCAGCTCCCCGACAGCAGGAGATCCAGACGCGACTAGGTAAGTAATGTAACCCTACGACTGCTGGAAACCCGTCTGCTGGCATAATAACTGCATCCCGTTTCAGCTTTGTTTCCTACAGCACTTTTGCTGGAGAAAAAAATACACTATTTGTTATTTGTGTATGTAGTATAGTTGTATATCATTTTACTCCAATACACATTTTGTGGTTATATTGTGCTCTTTCTGTTTACTTAAATATAGACAGATTTAATGCAGTTATTTTCTTGGTCTGCTGGTGCAACTAATACCCCTTTTACATCAAAGTCCCGGGTCTGAGCCGTGGTTTGGAACATGTTTCCAACCTGGATAAGACCTCTTTCACACTGCGGCGCCAACCGGGATTATGCCCAGGTCGAGACCGTTCACACCGGACTCGGGTCTGCAGTGACCCGGGTCTTCCAGCGTTGCAGTGGACACTTGGAGATGATGTAAACTCCAAGCGCCACTGAAGCCGGCCAATCAGGTAGCATGCGGCACGACCCAGGTCATCGTGACCCGGTCGTGCCGTTTACCTGTGCCCAACCCTGCAAGCTGGCCGTGTTGGTTCCCCGGGTCAATCCATTTGCACTGACAAGAATCCTGGGTTGAGGCTCACTCACGAGCAAAAACCCGGGATTTTCATGTCAGTGTAAAAGGGGTATTATAGAAAGCTGTAAGGTTTCTTTGGAACATTTGGGGATATGCCCTCATAAGATCACTTGCAGGGTAAATCAACCAGTGAATACAAACTACCAGTAAATGAACATTTTTAGGTTTAATGCAGTACATTTTAGTGCATACAATCTTTGATTAGATCTATTGATTGTGTTATTGATGTAAATCATATTAATTTTCTGGACTTGTCTGTTCATCTGCTATCATTGTGCCTTTATTTACTGGTAATTTCTACACCTCTCCTGTTTTTTGGTTGTAAAATTTTAACTATAACTTCAGCCTTTAAACCAAAAATGTTTTTTAAAGTATACATAGTAATAATGAAGAAAATATAAAAACTATAATGAGACAGGTGTACCATATATATATGACTGCATACTAATATATATTCCTCTCCCTCTCTTTCCCTCTCTTTCCCTCTCTCTCCCTCCCTCCTCCAAGTCTTCTCTACCCTATGCAATCCATACCCAGACTCTCCACCAGTCTCCAAAATGTTAAACTCCTTAAAAACTCCCCTGTTCATCCAAGCCCCCCTTTCTCCCACCTAATTTCGCTCCCTCTGCCCACATTCTCACTCCGTCACCCCTCCTGTCTCAGTCTCACCCTCACCACTTCCCGTTAGGCTGTCATATGTCACCCTGTTTGCTCCCACCACATCCACCTGTGCATCCTTGTATCATGCATATTTTTTCTGTTATCTACTTACCTGTTATGTCTTATGTACAGAATTATGCCACATTTCATTGTAACTAGTTTTATTTCTCCGTTTTGACAGGCATTGTGTACTGAATATGTCATATAACATTCGTACTAATTGGGAAATCTAAATCCAAGCAGACTTGTGATATTTGGTTTACTGTAAAAATATACAAATTTGTTTCATGTATTTGGGGCAAGTTTTAGTAAATCATGACACCATCTCAATGATTAAAAATTTCCTGCAGACAGCAAAAAAAAAATATATACACACAGGATAAATTGAAACCGTGATCTATTAAACAGAACCACAGCTTGCACACTCAGGACCTGTTTCTGAGTCGCACGTAAAGTCGCCAGAATTCTGTCAGCTTCCTGTGATTAGAAATAGATGCAGTAGATGCAAACACCCACCTGTGTGCCTGCAACATCTATGTGGGATGCAGTCCCGACAAGGGAAGCCCGACCCGGAACTAAAGATAGGCCTCAAAATCCCGACGCCTGTCTTTAGCCCCACATTATATGGTAGGAATCCGCGATCAGTGAACCCATACAGGATTATTGTTAATTGTGATCTGGCCTTGTGCGGAAGTTTTTATGTTCTCCCTGTGTTTGTGTGGGTTTCCTCCAGGTATTTTCTCACACTCCAAAAATATACTGATAGGTTAATTTGCTTCTAGCAAAAAAATTAATCTGTGGGATAGGGAACATTGGGCCTTGTTTAGAGTTGTATGTAAACCATCGGGTTTGTTTACATCTCCGATGTTTGGCGATCTGCGTATGCGCAGGATTTTTACTGCGCGTGTGCATATATATGTTCACAACGATGGTCGCAGTGCCCCCTAAGTTGCAGCATGATTGACATGCTGTGGGCAAGGAAGTGTGACATACACGGCCATCCTCAGTAACTTGAGGGGTACTCAGATGACCGATGTTCACACATATGATCCGATGCTGTGTCTTCGGACGCAGCAGCGGATCACAAAAGCGGATGTAGCTGCTGTCTGAACTGCGTACAACACTGAATTAGGCCCATAAATTGTAAGCTCCATTGGTGCCGGGAATGATATGAATGACAAATATTCGCTGTAAAGAGCTTCGGAGTATGGGAGTACTACAGATGTGTCCTCATACATCTAGCCTGAATACGCCACTCGGCACGACTTACCCGGCGTGAGTGAGTCGCCAGGTCCCATGCTACCCTGCAAGGCGATGCGACTAGTACTCAACATCGGACTGTGCAGATTAATTTGATATATACGACTCTTGTATATCTGTGTGCACTGTGAGTCTGTATATGAAGCAGAACGAAACTTGGAATAATAAGCTGCGGCCGCTACATTATAGCACGTCCTATACAGATTCAAAAACTCGTTTGCACACAGATATACTGTACAAGTATATCAAATCACCACATTCTGCTGGTGTGTCCTAGTTGCGACTTAGACACATTTTCTGCAAAAAAAGACGGAAGGACACATCTGTATGTAAATAACTTAATTATCATTGTTTGAAAAAAAAAATAAAACCTTTGAAGCATTGGATGTTATTCATAAATTACTAGTTAATTGACTTATATCTAAGGGGACGATGCAATTCAACGGGAGTCGAATAGCGCCAGGAGGGAGCTCCTGGAGTTATCCAATTCACCGCAATGTTTACTTCGATGGAAAGTAGTTAAGTCGGAGAATGACTGTTCTCGCTTCCTTCCAGCGCTATTCAATTCACGCCGAATTGAATCGCCACCCTTTACTGACACTGGTATCATTATCAATACTTTATTTGTATAAGTGCCACAAAACTCTGCAGGACCAGACAGTCAGACTTACAAATATAAAATACTGATTACACATAAAAACAGAACAGTAAGAAAGGAAGCTCAGACGTGAGCCAGAGGGTACACAGGGTCATCCTCATGAGAGTTTAAAGTCTAGAGCAGTGGTTCTCAATGTGAGTTTTCAAGTACCCGCAGGGGGTCATGTTTTCAGGATTTCTATCTGTGGAAACAAATGGGATAATTACTGACTCAGTAAAATAGATGAACTCACCTGTGCATGATTAAATAAATACAGAAAACTACTCACAGCTTACTGACTGGCACATGTGCCTCTGTTAGTGACTGGGACTGATGTACATAATTACATTGCTATAATTGTACAGCTCTATGGAATATGCTGGTGCTCTGTAATAAAGGATAACTATGGCATCTCAGACAGTCACTCAGTACCCAGATGCCAGGCTTCTATACTAGTGATGCCATTATATGGTTCACACACTTTTATGGAAATCTCATGCATAAATCACAATGTGATAACACTTTCTTTTTCATAAGAAAAGCACCTTCACAAATTATATTTTCCTATAGGTAGCTCAGACTTTCCCTTTTTATTTAAAAAAAACAAATTGTCAGAATCTTATGTCTATTTTATTTGTAAAATTATTTTGTGAGTTTATGTAAACCTGACAATCTACTGATCAGGTTAAGAGCAGGCTGACCTTGAAGAGTCTCTGCATGGATGTTCATTTATGTTAATCTCTTTCCTTCATATGGGTTGAAGTAGATGACATTTATTATTGATGTTCTGCCTATTGTATAGTGAGGCAACCAGAGCTCCTTCATACCCTCTCGCCACTGATAAAAGGTATGGCTGTCTATAAGAAATGCTGGAGGGGTCACCTTGCGGATACATCTACCGCATGGTGTGCTATTAAAATACATTGATTTTTTTTCCCTATTGACAGCCTGCCTCATAATAATTATCGTTTTTGGTATTGTTGCTGTCAAGGAAGTGATTTCTTTACACAGTGTGGACTATATATCTACTTTATACTACAGTAATGATGCAGCCTGTTATGTATTGGACTTATTAATAGTAAGATGAGATAAATTCCCTTACAATGGAAAAAATACGGAGTCCATTGGGAAGATTTCTGAACAGCAAGATTATTATAGACAGCAGAGTCAACTTAGTGTTGTACACAGAAATATTTAAGCACTGTGCTTTTACATGGTCTCCAGTGACTGTCTAGGAGGTGACCTGATTACATCTTTCTCTAAAATAAAACCTTGTAATGCTGCTGTGTTTTTTTTCTTTTTTAATGGACCGTTAAACCCCAGAAATAACTTTTTCAGATCAGGACCATGGAAGTAAAATCTATTGATTGTTATAGTTTCCACTGCAGCTTGGTTTACAACGTAATGCACTTCCTCTTCACTCTACTACAGACAGACAAAGCTTCTCCCACATATTTAGCTCAGTGTCCTATTGAGATATTTTACAGGTAAAATGCAGTTATTTAAGTTAATGTGAAATCACTGGCTTCACAGTGGTGTATCAATCCATGCAGTGTTTTTCTGCTAAGCAAGGCTGCAAAGATGTCACTCTAACTCTGCATGCTCAGTTTGGGAAGCACCTCCCTGCCAGAATGGGTATGTAATACCGACAGTCGGGACGCCTCCTGTCAAATACCGACAGCAGCATCCTGATGGTCTGTCTCCTGACAGGAATCGGGTAAGTATACTTCCCCTCCCCCTTAACCCACCCTCTTTCGGTAGCCTAACCCTCCTCGTTAGTGCCTAAACCTAACCCTCCCCCCATAGTGCCTCACCCTAACCCCCCCACAAAAAAACCCCTAACTCTGCTACGCTGTCGTGCTTCCCCCGTTGGGATTTAGACCGGCGGCATCCCGGCCGCCGGTCTGCTAACTACATCCCCTCCCTTCCTATCATGGTGATCTGCTGCAGAAGATTGAAAGATAATGTATATTATTCAGCTCCATTTTAAATAGGCTCTGGAGATATTGTAGTTCAAAGGGGGAAATTCAATTGCTTTGGGCACCACGATAAGTAATGGGCACCCGTTGGAGCAATTCAAATGTTTTGGGCGCCCATTATTGCTCTAGCCACGTCCATATAAACAGCGTTTAGTTGCGTATATTTGCTAAACCTGTCTTGGTTAGGGCACTTAAACCATGGAATTTTCGTACATTTCTGCTCGCCAATTCTAGAGGGTGCGAGCAGAAATGCCAGCACCTACGGCTATCGAACCCACCAACAAATGAATGACTCCGTCGGGCACCCATCACTTATTGCCGCCGACGCAAACTTGGCAACTGGTTACAAAGTATGACCACGTTCAAATTTCTAAAAAGGTGTGATGTTAGTTAGGGTTGGGTACCGAATCCCAGGTATGTGGACTAGATCTACATGAAAAGGTAGACAATGTCTAGATAGATAACAGATGTTAGACAGACAATAGGTCGACAGGGACAAAAAGTCAACACGCTGAAGGTCGACAGGTACAAATTGTCGACCGAGTCAAAATGTCAACACGAAAACGGTCTGCACTTCCTCCGATGGTTAGGGTTAGGCACCAGGAGGGAGGGATAGGATTAAGTACTTACTGGAGGGTTAGGGTTAGGCACTAGAAGGGATGGTTAGGATCAGACACCTACCCCGACACCAGGAGAGAGGGTTAGGGTTAGGCACCAAGGGGAGGGTTAGGGTGAAGATTAGGATTAGAAAAACGGAGAATAAATGCATTTCGACCATTTTCGCATCGACTATTTGTACCTGTGAACCTTCTATGACGACCGTTAGAGAGTCAACCTTTTGTCTCTGTCGACTTATTGTTTGTCTAACATCTGGAGCCAAATGTAATAGGGTGAGAGTTTCAAAAATTTGGGAGTTTAGCAGTAAATCTCTCACACTAATACAATGATCGAGTTGTATTTTCAAAACCGGAAACACCTGGATGAGACTTTAAATCTTGAGAGTTTTTTGAGTCTGAAAAACATGCGAGTTTGCTTGTTCTGTGACTTTATTACATTGGCTAAGTTTAAAAATGTGAGCTTTCACTCACATTTTCAAAACTCTCACCCTATTACATTTGGCCCCGGGTGTCTATCTAGACATTGTCAACCTTTTTTCATGTAGATCTATTATATCACACCCGAATCCCGACAGATTTAGGTAAGTATCCTAACCCCTAACCCACCTTTCCCACAGCCTAACCCTAATCCTCCCACTAGAGCCTAACACTTATTGCCGGGATGCCGATTACATTCCGTTAGCCACATATGTTGTATTTACTTTAATGCATGCTGGACAGATCTGGGGCTATGTAGTCCATACATCAGCAATTGCAAAAAAAAAAAAAAACTATTCACCCAATTTAACGATTCTCCAATCCACCAATATGCGCCCATATATTGCCAATATTTTTCAGGGATTTGCAGGTGATTTTCACCAAAGAGTTGATCTGCCAATCGTGAAAGGCTCATAATTTTTACTAGTAATGGTCTGCAAAATGGCTGATCGGTACCATACACTAGCGATTTATAGCTCTAAATGGTCGATGAAATACAACATGTTGGACAACCTGATTCAACGATTCTGATCACTTTTTCTGGTCGGGATCGGAGAACCCCATACATTTGTCTGCAAAATACTGAATTGCCCCAATTAATAGCAGATGTATGTGCCCCAAGGGCACCAAGTTTTATTCTACTCCCAGTAATTTCACATTTCGGCTGATGGGGTCATAGGCTGTTTGGATCAAATCTGATCACATTGAATTGTGATTATTGAACAATGTTTTTGAGGGTCACATATGCCAATTTAAGCTGGGTACTCACTGACAGATATATCGCCCGTTCCATTGAACCAGAGTGTGTACATCCGATATATCTGTGAACAATGTAATTCACAGACATATCATCTGATCTGCCCTGCAGCACAGCCGATGAGTATATATCTCGCAGATTTATTGTTTCATCTGGTTGTCTGTATGGCCAACCAGTGACGGCCTGATATGTCTGCAGCAGAAGTAAGTTAATATGACGTCACCAGTGGGCGGTCATATTCAAATGACTCTGCTGGCAGATATATCTACACTATATATACACTTACCAATCGCCTGAACGATTGGTAAGTGTATATGCACTTACTAATCATTAGATAGGTCGGCCAGGTGTGTACTCAGCATCAGTCAAAATCCAAGACACTTGATTCCCAACTTGGCAGGAGTGTGGCTATCTCTAGTATGGCGTTCGTTAGTGAATTTCAGAAGGTCTGTTTCTCTGGTTCAAACATTTGATACTCTGTTTAAGCCTGTGTCTTTTCTTCTATTACTCAACCATACTGGTGCTGGTAAGCAAATCTTCATGGCTTCAGTGTGGCAAAACTTTGATCACAAGACTGCCTAATGATGTGATATCTGCTAAGTACATTAAGATTAAGTAGCTTTAAATCTGCAGATAGCCTTATGTATCTGCAAGATAGCCTTTTCCCGCTGTATGTTGCTCTCAAGATAATATAATACAAGCCAAGCGTTCATGATTTACCTGAATCTGTTGCACATTGTTATATTTTATTATGTCATCATATTATATTACATTAAAACACCTCATATATGATCTACTTGTAAAGGTGCCTATACACTAGACGATATTATGCACGATTTGTCCGATTCTGACTCATCGGAACGTCAGATCGTGCATAATATGTGCAAATCGTGAGTGTCCTCTCACGATAACGATTCCGATGCACGTACCCGCAGATCGTCCGTCGTATCTTCAGATCTTACCTACAACAGGTAAGATTTGGCAATCTCGTACACGATCTACGGCATATCGTTCAGTGTTTATACCTAAATGATATGTCATCCCGATCAGTATGATGCTGATGTCACTTTTTGACACCCATGCATGACCGTATCAGTGAGATCCGTCCATGCACCTGTGTAAAAAAAAGAAAAAAAAAAGCCCCGGTATTTTGAGAGTCGATCCTGATTGTGAAAATACAGGGGACAGAAGACATAGGGGGTCCCCTGTATATAGCACAACCAGCACTGGGCCCAGCTGAGCCGATACTGGTTTTGGAAATACAAGGGACAATTAAAGTAGGGGTCCCCTGTATTTTCCATAACCAGCACCGGGCTCTTTTTAACGGGGGAGTAATGCCACAGCCAGGGGAACCCTTTTCACTGGGTCCCCCAGCCAAAGCATTACCCCTGACCGCTAGTCAGCCCAGGCCGGGGATCCCTGGAAAGGTGGGGTCCCCCTCTCCAGGACACCCCAGGTCTGGGCTGATAGCTATCTCCGACACCCCTGGGCGGTGGGTGCTGGGTTGATTATGTAAAGTGTAGTGCAAATGAAAGAAGTAAAAATATTGGGCCTGATTCAGACCCACTCGCGAGCGGCTGTCCGCTCGCAAGTGGGTCGATGTTATGGACTGAGCATGCGCACGACGGAGGGAGCTCCGTCGTGCGCATGCGCCAGACGCGACGAGCGAAGGAAAGTCCTTCGCTCGTTGTGTCCGATCAAAGGGGGCGTGCTGTCAATGTTGATTGACAGCACGCCCCCTTTGGTGGGCGTGCCGGGGGCGTGCCTCCCTGACGGGGGCGTTCCCACGGGAACGCCTCCCGTCAGAAGCCGGCCCACTGACATCACTAGTGATGTCAGTGGGAGTGATTTTGGCTCTGATAGAGCCAAAATCACTCCGGAGCTTGCGGTTGAAAACCTCAACCGCAGGCTCCGGCTCGCAAATTCGATGGTCGCGATGGTCTCGACCATCGCGACCATCACAATGCACGCTCGTATAGCCTGTGGGTGGTGACCCACAGCTATATGAGCGTCCAGGAGGACGCTCCATGAAAATGGAGCCCGGCCCTCATTCAGAGCGTGCGCTCTGCTCAGAGCGTACGGCTCTGAATGAGGGCCATTGTCTTTTGCAGGTGAACTACTGGTCCCAGCAAGCCTCCCCTGCATGCTAGTACTTGGAGAACCCACTGGTACCTGCAGTTCACCTGCAAAAGAAAAATAAAAAAAAGACACACACACACACACACACACCGTTATGACACAATTTTATTAACACACATACACACTCACAATCTCACATACTCGCCTAGTATCCCTGTAGCCAATCACGTTCACTTGACGTAGTAGAAATCCACGGATACCTGGGGGGAAAAAAACCTACTCATCCCGTCCTTTGCGTGGTTCACGTCCTCTTCTATCCATGTAGGCATCCACGGCCTTCAGAAAAAAAAAAAAATTGACGTTCTTTTGAAGGTGAACTACAGATATCAGCGGGCCTGTAATGCCCTGCATGCATTTGCCCGGGGTGTCGGTGATAGCCCTGGGCTATCAGCCCAGGCCTGGGGTGCCCTGGTGAGGGTGACTCCTTTATTGGGGGGATCCCCAGGCCTGGGCTGACTAGCTGTCAGGGGTAATACTTTGGCCAGGGGGCCCGGTGAAAGGGTTCCCCTGGCTGTTGCATTATTCCCACCGCTAGAAATAGCCCAGTGCTGATTTAAGATAATAAAGGTGACCCCCTACTGTTTTTGTCCCCTGTATTTCCAAGACCAGGACTGGCTCGCTTAGCAAAGTGCTGGTTGTGCTAAATACAGGGGACCGTTACGTCTTTTGTCCCCTGTATTTTGACAACCAGCACTGGCTCTCAAATCAAAAGCCTGGTTGTGGTTGTGCTTTAGCACTTTTTAATCATTTATTTACACAGATGCATGGACGGATCTCACTGATCCGTGCATGCATATGTGTCAGGACAGCCCATCATATATTGCGCATGATCGAAAGATATGCCAATTGTTAGATTGTGCACGATCGATCGTATGTCGCATTTTACTGTTTAGCACCATATCGTGTCCTGGAGTTCCAGAGGGTGTTCAAGGGAAATCACTAACGACATTGCATTGTTTGCAGGTCGTCTAGTTTGTAGGCACTTTAAGGGTTTCAATTCTGACACTAGTTAGCTATTTAATGGCACATTTTCTATATTCATGCCAGTGTTTTAAACCAATTGTACAGCACTTTGGGACATACAACTTTATGAATAAATAATTTCTTCTTTCCCCCCAGGTTTTATGCTGTGTGAGAAGAAACTGAACAACGATTGGCTGCTGAAAGCAATAGACACTTAAAAAGGTAACTGCACTGTTTAATGACAATACATATTAATAAATAACACTTTTATATTTGATAAATTGGGAATAAACCAGCAGGAAGAAAAATGATTTTGCATGTGGTCACGAGGCAAGTCTGTGCTACAAAGTTTCATAGTCATCTGATTTTCCTTGCATGCTCAAAATTGGAGAGAACTTTTTAAAAAAGTATTATGTTTTAATCTAGAAATGCCAGGATTTATGGTAGGATACCAGGTTAACTCCTCAAATGTAAAATGTTGCAAAAGAATTGTTTAGAGGAAGGGCAGTCAACCTGTGGCACTCCAGCTGCTCTGGAAGGGTTCCGGACTATAGATAGACAGACAGTTAAAAGTTCGACAATGTCTAGATAGACGCCAGATGTTAGAGAGACAATAGGTTGACAAGGACAAAAGGTTGACACTAAAATGGTCAACATATGTTTTTTGTTTTGTTAGGTTTAGGCACTTACCAGAGGGTTAAGGCTAGGCACTTACCCGACCGTTAGGGTTAGGCACCAGGAGGGAGATTTAGGTTTAGGCACTTACCCCAACGGTTAGCGTTAGGCAAAGGAGAGAGGGTTATGCACTTACCAGAATGTTAGGACAGGCACCTACCGGGAGGGTTAGGGTTAGGCACCAAGGGGAGGGGTAGGGTGAAGATTAGTGTTAGAAATAAAAATAAAATAAAAAAATGTAATAAAACAGCCATTTCTGTGTCGAACTTCTGATTGTCGACCATTTGTACCTGTTGACCTGCTTTCATGTCGGCCTTCTACCTTTTTGTCCCTTTTGATTTATTGTCTAACATCTGTTGTCTATCTAGACTTTGTCGACCTTTTAACTGTCTATCTTTTATACCACACCTGCTCTGGAACTACTCATCCCCAACATGCCCTGATATAGATTAGCATGCTCTAACAGCAAAACTGTGTCAGGACATGCTGGGAAGTGTAGTTCCATATCAACTGGAGTGCCACGTGTTGCCTGCCCCTGGTTTAGAGTAAAACTGGGCATACATGGTCAGATAAAATGTCTGTCAGACATCTGACAAGCTGAAACCCATCCGATATCGTTGCCATATACTGTGAGATATATCACAGTGTATGGCCATGATATCTGCATTTCTCACCTAGGGAGAAAATCTTTCTCCGTTCCTCCCCTGTGAAGGAGCAAGGGAAATGTCAGGCTGTCAACATACACTGCCACATGTGGCTGACCAATGATCGGATTTGTCGGGCTTGCTGGGCGATTTTGCTTGTCTGACAGACCGATAATTATTGAACGGTCGTGGCAATACACTGGTCAGTTATTGGCCTGAGCAGATGATTATCAGCTGATCGGACTGATAATTGGATGCCCAGTATTAGTTGAAGGAATTAAAGAAAATGTTTTTCTACTTTAGGGTCCATAGGGTATCCACAGGATACCTTGGCGGTATAGGCGATGCGGCAGCAGCATTGGGTACCACAGAGTTAAAACTTTAGCCTCCCAGGATGTACTGGTGTCCCTCCTCTATACCCCGCCCCCCAGCCAAGGCCATCAGTTTTTGTCGGTGCCCGGCCAGGAGTCGGAGCACATGTAGCAGGGTGGGGCGTTTACAGCCCCTGAAGACTTTCCAAAAGCAGCTGTGGCTGCATATCTAGAGCAGTACAGCATGGACAGTGTGTTCAGAAGTCCATGCTGTCGCTCCTTCACCCCGCCGGTACCAGAACGCCAGTACCGATCCGGGGATGCTGGTGGGGGTCTGGAGTCACGGCTAGCAGTGACCCCGGACCACCCGGACTGTGGCCGGATCTAAGGGGACCAGGTAAGCGGAGGGTCCCGCGGAGGGTACCCGCCGGAAGACACAGTCCTCAGTCCCCAGGCAGGGGGCTCCCTGGGGACTGGCTTGCGAGTGGAGCCAGGTATTAACCTGCGCTTCCACAAGCCCCAGGGACAGCGGGCCGCGACTGAGCGGAAAACGTCCGGCGTCCCTGGGGTTAAATGCATGCCAGGGGAGCGCGCCTTCCCTGTTTACAGCCGGCGCCTCCCCCGCTGCACAGTGCCTCTCCACAGCGGTCTGGCGGGCTGTGTTCAGCATTCCTCTCCCGGGGCTCGCCTCCTCTCTGCTCCTCGGCGGCCATTTTATGAATAATGTGCAAGCGCTGCTGGACGCTGATGCTGGTGGCTGTATGGTCCGGGTCCCCCTGCATACCTCTCCTTCGAACAACCTTAAGGTCAGTGTATGCTGCGCTGTTTCCTACCAGGCTCTGTGTAGTTGAGCTCAGCGCTGGTAGTGCAGGAAGTTATTTCTGCATTGTATGTGACTTAATGCTAGCACTGTCTGCCTGTACTTTCACTTCTGACTGTCAGCCATATTTTCTATCCCTGTTTTTCCTCTGCTAAAGCCCTTCCGGTGCGGTGCTGCAGGGTCGTCATTGCCTCACTATAAAAGTATTTATTTGTGAGGAAAGTCACATACACTCCGTTACACTCATCATGTCTGGGAGTGAACGTGATTTTCCCCTACTGCTAAAGTTTACCAATTGTAATGTACTAATAGGAGGGTATTGTAATCTCATGCCCAGTTACTGTGTCTGCACCTGTACAGGAACACCCTGGCCTTGTTGGGCTTCGGTTAGCTGGCCACACCCCCTGTGTTGCCCCATAGGGGTTATCACGGCATTCGGTTGGGGCCTCACCCATATAGGGGTTCCCCAGGACGCTGAGTGGCCCCCAGTCTCTCCTGCTCTCGCCCACCTATGTCTCGCATGAGCCTGCGTGTGTGGGTTCACGGTCCAATTCGGTACAGAGCCTATCGGCCGTGTTACAGGGGGACCCATCATTGCAGTCTGCTAAGCGCTCTGTAGTGTCTCAGAATGTTCTGCATGATGGTGATGTCATGACATGTGATGACGGTGACAATTTTTGACCTTTCAGACCAGAACTCTATGTCAAAAACATATATACCAAACCTTATACGGGCAGTCCGTGCGGTCTTGGTAATTGAGGATGGCAACCACCCCGTGGCCAAAACTAAATAGACTCCTCCGCAGGTGGATTCTCATGTTACACGCCTAGTGTGGAGTACTACGTTACCATGCCCTCCATGCCTCCTTCAAGCATGCCACGGATCATTAGGTGGAAATATGCCTAAAATCTAGTTATTCCCTTGCTGGAGGGGCGTCCAGACGGCTATGGCCGTGGGCTAGGTGTCCACAGCCATGGAGCGCTGGGCTGATAATTTGTAATTGTCTCAGAACTCTGACTCGTCGCCTGAACTGGCGAAGTTGGTAGGCAATCCCAGAGACTCAGCCACGTATATTAATGAGGCAGCCGTTTCCAGAATCTCCTCGCCAGCCGTGGCAGTTCGCCGCACCCTAGGGTTGCGTTCTTGGAAAGCAGATGCGGATTCTGAAAGAGGTTTGGAATGCTTGCCCTTTAATGGACAGCTCCTTTTTGGCTCTGATTTGGACAACATTGTGGAGACTCTGGCAGCAGCTAAGTCTGCGTGTCTGCCATCGGCTCCGATCCCATCCGGGTCTGGTGCTTCATCCTTTCGGGCCTCTGGGGCCCAGGGTAATCCACAGTGCAGTCCTTTCCTCAGCAGTCAACAACCAGAAAATCTGCCAAGCCAAACAAGCAGGCTTAGAGCACAAGACGTCCTACTCCCAGGTCGGATGGTAAACCTTCAGCCTAAGGCCTCCCCTTGGGGGACCCCAAAGTGGGATGCCGGCTTCTTCAGTTTGCCCAGTGCTGGTATCTGACTACCATGGACACTTGGGTCAGAGAAGTGGTCTCTCTGGGGTACGCCCTCTCATTTCGGCGTAGGCCTCCCAGCTGGTTTTTCACTAAAGGTCTTCCATCCGTTAAGGCCATGGAACTCCAGAAGAGCTGCACTCTATGCTCCGGGCTGGAGTTATAGTACCTGTTCCGTTATCCCAACAGGGAACGGGATATTACTCGATTCTCTGGTAAACAAACCCAATGGGTTTTACCGGCCAAAACCTCAGGTGCCTAAACAAGTCTTTGAGGTTCTTCGGTTCAGGATACAGACCCTCTGTTCCATTATATTGGCAATGGGACCTAGGGATTTCATGGTGTCTCTGGACACTTATGAAGCCTACCTTCATATACCTATTATCTTGGCGCAACAGCAATTCCTCGGGTTTGCGATGTTAAGCCGCCATTTTCTGTTTCAGACACTGCCCTTTACTCTGGCCACTGCGCCTCGAGTATTTACCATACTCATGGCGGTTATGGCAGCCCACCTTCGAATGCAGGGGGTCCGCCTGTTGTCCTATCTGGGCTACCTCATGTTGTTAGCAGGGTCTCCAGAAATCCTTCAGCGCCATCTGCACCTAACAATATCTGTGCTGAACAATTATGGCTAGCTGATAAACTGAGAGAAGTCCTCCCTGGTTCCCTCAATGAGGATGCTCCATTTCGGAGCCCTGCCATGGGATCTTTTTGACAAAGGCAATATCTCTTTATTACAGACGTTGCCTTCGCAGCCGACAAGTGTCTGTGCACTCAACAATGCGGTTACTGGGTTCCATGGTGTTGATGTTCGACATGGTGGAATATGCCCAGTTCCACTCCAGACCTCTGCTGCAGCTAATCCTCAACGGATAGAATGGGTTGCCCAATTGGTTAAAAACACAGATGACTGTGCTTTCCCCAGTGGTCCGTCTGTCTCTAGCCTGGTGGCTACTAACTACTCCCCAAACAGGGTGCGCCCCTTTTCAATTGCGGACTGGGTCCTTCTAATGATGGACGCCAGTCTCCAGGGCTGGGAAGCAGTGATGGGTCCACACTTCGTTCAGGGACGGTGGACGCCAACAGAATCTGCATTTCCCATAAATTCCTTGGAACTTCCGCCAGTATTCAAAATTCTCCAGCAGATAATACATGTCCTCCACGGGCGGTCCGTGCAGGTACAGTCAGACGACGCCATCACGGTGGCTTACATAGACCGCCCAGGGGGAAACTGAAGTTGGGCAGTTCTGACAGAAGTGTCCCGCATTCTGGCTTGGGCAGAGGCCAATCTCCCTGCCATAATTCGGCAAGGTTCATGCCAGGAGGCCTCAACTGGGATGCAGACTTTCTCAGCCGTCAAGACGTGCATCCAGGGGAATGGTCTCTTCACCAGGAAGTATTTCACCAACTGGTGAACAAATGGGGCTTTTTCAGAAAAAGACCTCATGTCCTCCCGACACAACAACAAGCTGCCTGTGTACGGTTCAATCACAGAAGATGAAGGGGCTCTTCTGGTGGACGCTCTGTGGGTCAGGTGGACCTTCAGGTTTGCGTATCTGTTCCCTCCGTTTTCCCTTCTTCCAGCTCTGTTAACACCATGCTCATAGCTCGGAAACCTACTTCTGCAGGGATTTACCACCAGGTGAGGCATACTTTCTTTGAATGGTGTCATCCTAGAGGTTCTGATCCTCAGGTCCTTAGGATATCCAGGGTTTTGGCTTTCCTACAAACGGGCTTAGATCACGGTCTTCGCCTTGCTCCACTGAAGGTGCAACTTTCTGCCCTGTCAGTCTAGTTTTCAGCGTAGGATCGCTACACTTCCTAATGTCCACACCTTTATGCAAGGTGGACTCAGCCTCCCTTCGTCCCGCCAGTGGCTCCTTGGGATTTGGCTGTGGTCCTGGGGGCTCTCCAAGGACTGCCATTGAAACCTCTGGGCTCAGTGGCTTTCAAATGGCTTACAGCTAAGACTGTGTTTCTTCTGTCCATTACTTCGGCCAGAAGGGTGTCAGATTTGGGGGTTCTCTCAAGTCCTCCCTTTCTGATTTTTTATAAAGACAGGGCGGGGCTTCGCACTCACCCTGGTTTTCTACCTAAGTTGGTATTTAGTTTCCACGTTTAATTAGGAAATCCTAGTAACGGCCTTTAATTTCCCAGTCCTCTCTGCTGGTGAGGCCTCTTTGGATGTGGTACGTGCTCTAAGGATTTATGTTGACCGTACCAGTTCCTTTAGGAAATCGGACTCCCTTTTTGTCCTCTATAGTTTCCATAAGAAAAGTTGACCTGCCACTAAACTACTTTTGGCAGGATTGATTCGCATGGCCATTTCTCAGGCTTACATTCATAAGGGCCTTCATAGACCAACCTCTCTTAATCCTCACTCTACTTGGTCCGTGGGTCCTTCGTGGGCAGTTCGCCATGGTGCCTCAGCTGTTCAGCTTTGCAAGGCAGCCACGTGGTCTTCTGTCCATACCTTAGTCAGGTATTATGCATTTCCTGCCTTCGCCTCTCAGGATGCTTCCTTTGGGCGGCAGATTCTCCTTCCAGCACAGGAGCGTCCCCTCCCTTAAAAGGATACTGCTTTGGGACATCCCCAAGGTATCCTGTGGATACCCTATGGACCCTAAAGTAGAAAATAAGAGATATGGTAAGAACTTACCCTTGTTATCTCTATTTCTACGAAGTCCATAGGGTTCCACAGGACTGTCGCACCTGTACTGCAGATGGGCTTTAATCTGGTCATCGGTTTTTCAGTCTCCTACTAGTGAGAATGTGTTTCTTCTGTGTTCCAGACTTTCTTCTCTCTCTGTTCTCCTCCTCCGGCCTATGACTTGTTACAAAACTGATGGCCTTGGCTGGGGGGCGGGGTATAGAGGAGGGACCCCAGTGCATCCTGGGAGGCTAAAGTTTTAACTCTGTGGTGGCCGATGCTGCTGCCGCATCGCCTATACCTCCAAGGTATCCTGTGGAACCCTATGGACTTCGTAGAAATAGAGATAACAAGGGTAAGTTCTTACCATATCTCTTATTTTTTTCCAGTCATGTTAATTATTTAATTGAGAGGCTTTGTTAGTGTGATAAAGAGGTGTATCGCGTGTATGATATATTCAGAGTGAACGAGCCTGCATAAGTTGTAGCCTTGTCTAAATCACAGCATTAATGTCCAGCGTTTAAGAAAACAGGAGAGAGCTCATCATAATGCTCAGAAAGGCTATGCTCATTTTAGAACCAGGTACGAAATAATGCAACATCCCACAATGAAGTGCAAAATTCTATTGTCCGTTTCCTGCACACTACCCTTAAATGTCACTCTTCTGCATGAGGCAGAGCTATAATTGTGTGCCACATGCTGACATTCCACATTGCTGTGCAAACATTGAAAGAGACAATATAAATAGGTTAATATAGAACATAAAACCTTCTAAAAACAATTTGTTTCCTGCAGGACAAATGTAAGTTATAAGTGAACATTAATTACCATAAACATTACAAGCTTATCAGCAATAGTAATTAGACGACATAAATTGAGGTGTTTCTAAAATGACTTACCGGTAACGGTGATGGAAGTGATTTTGGCCATAGTAACCAATCGGGTGCATTCTTTACTTCTAAACCTGTACAAGACATAATACAGTAAATTAGGCTGTTACTCCCCATTTAGCCAGACTTGTCTAGTCTTAACTTTCCACTATAGTGACTGAAAATAAACTTATCATATTTGCAATAAGTCCTCTTCCTCTGTATTTCATTCATCTCCAGTCATTGCATATTTAGTTGAAGTTGTGATTTATTATTATTTTTTTTTTAATAAAACCCGTCTTGTATTATATGTAATTTCATATTATATATTTAAATGTTCCAGTTTTGCCTTACTAGAAATAGTTTACTGTGTTATACTGTTAATATGTTAGTGGTCTGTTTCCGTGTAGCAGACTTGATCTGTTCCCATAGAAACAGACCTCAGTGAAAAATAATTGCAATATGAACACATTATTTGGATTGGCATAAAGCTAGAGTTCACCTCATATTGGATACAGAAAGGCTACTTTAATTGTACAATATTTAGGATTACCTTTAGAGTGGGGTCTTGGTGCTTCACCTAGATGTCAGAAAAGGGTCATTCGTTCTATTTGCTTCCTTTTACTTGATTGATGTTTGTAGCATACTCTGTGATGTTCTTTATACTAAATTGCTGTGATTTAAAAGTGACTACACCATAGTCCAAACTCTCATCCACTGTACACGTTCGATAATTCATTAATAAAAATTTAAATTTTCCAGTTCTTTTAGATTACTTAAGATATTGAAAGTACTATGCAGCTGAGTACAATCTCTTTTTCAGTAGCAGCCATTTTGGACTCTGAGAGACTTTGGTCAGTGAGCTTCCATGGGGTCATTGGCTGACCTCAGATGTTTTAGGAGCCCCAGGTAATTTGGTAGACCTGAAAAATGGCATGTGTGTGTGACCATGACACTCGGGCTCAGGTGTAGATTGTGCTTTAAACAGGAAATCTAATATAATAAGAAAAGTTTTCTGCTGCAATTACTTAAAATACCCTTATAAATATATTTGTGAATATTCATGATCATTATTTTGTAGAAGCTCATGTGTTTCTAGGAGTGGTCCTACATACAATGTGTGTGTTTGTGTTGACCCCCCCAAAATATTACAACCTTATTACAGTAAACATTTCTCTTACTGCCCCCTTCTAATCAGCCCAGTCCATGTGGCGCACTGTGTATAGTGACTATAGTGTGTCCTTATCTCGTGGTGGAGGGGTTAGGAGTCAATTTTTAAATACATTCTTCTTGTGTTTAGAACCTATATAGTAAAATTTTCATATTGACCTGTATGAAGATGATGAATTGTGACTTAAGTTTGCATTCTAGTTCATCAATGAGTCTCAAAAACGTATTATTAAAAGCAAATATTGAGTTATGATCACTCCTGGCTGTAGCTCAGCTGGGTTACTCCACTTTGTACAGAAGTGCACCCACCCACTTTCTGAAGAAGAACTAGGCTGCTTTCAAAGTCTTGATACAGGTAATATCACATCACAGGGTGAGGAGCAGAATACCTCCTCAGTAAGGTGACAAGCATTCTACTTGTTTGAATTCATTTCTGGCACAGATGTTACTGAAAGCTTAGCAATATTTTACGGTTTTCTTTTATGAAACAAAATGTGTTCCTGTGTAGAACTAGTGGTTCTCCATTTAACAATTTTTAATTCTTGAAACGTGAGGTGAATTCAGTTTATCCATAGAAATATCTACCTCATGTTTTCTGTGGCAATCGCCACATAACATAATATAGGGTCATTAAGCCTAAAATACAAGTTTATTAAAAATAGTCTTGGCTCATTTTAATATGTATAAAGTATATGTTTTTGCCTATTTTTGTTTTCAGATCATAGACTATTATCTTATAACTTCAGTCATTTTACGGCTCATGATAAACTCAACAGGAAGTCAACAGGGAAATATGCCTTCCTCAGGCTCTAATCCATATTGCACATTTGTTTCATTCAGATAAGCCCCTGACTTTTTTTTCAATTATTAGTAAATATTGCTAGCATCTATTTTTATTTAAAGCAATTTTTGTATTTTAAGAATTAGTCAATAAATGTCTACTTAAATTACGTACAGGCTGGTTTTCACAGATGTTTGTTTGGCCAAGCTGTGGCTATATTGATAATACTCGTATATATTTTTACGCTTAAACAAACAAAGGGAGGCTGAACTTTTGAAAAGCTAAGTGACCTGCTTCCCAAGGTTGCTTTTTTTATTACAATTTCTTGTGGGATTAAATGAAAACGAAAAACCCTTTAGAATATATTGCTCAAGGTAGGATTTTTTTTTTTTATTTATATATGTTAAAGTTCAGTTCAGCTGGGCGTACATAGTAAATGTGTAGCTGACCTGCTAGCTGTTCAATTCTTTTTGTTTTTGTTTTTATTTTTGAATCCTGTTTAAAATGTGTGCAGTCTACAAAAACACGTTTTACAATTTTGCTTCAAGACATAATTTTCTTAATGTGAGAAAATAATTTTTCAGGGCATTCACTATGACGGTACATATTTACAATCTCACAGTTAAATACTGTTGTGGGAATTAATTATGTTTGTTTGTGAACAGCTTGTCCAATGGAGTTTTTGTAAAATGCATTTCGATTTCCCATAGGCTCTGTCAGAGTAGTTTGTACAAAAGTAGATTTACCCAAAGTCAGTGTAAACACAAGATTGTGGCTACCAACGCTTGTCTGCACCTATTTTAGAGAAGGCTGACTGATCATAGAAAAACTGTTTCACACATTGTGCAGACATCATGATCATTTGTCAAGATTAAGATGAAGTAATCTACATGAATATTTTTATGATTCCAGATTTCTATCATTTACTATTTAATTTGATGAAAGACTTTCTAAGAATCAGCTTGTTATGCATTTTAGAATTGATTATCCAGGCAAAATACTCTTCTATAATGAATGCATAATACAAATAATTATAAGCTGTTATGAAGAAAAAGTTTAAATGATAACTTTAGTTCTATCTATATCAGAAATACAGGGAAAGAAAACTTCTGTTTACCTACTTGGGCTTGAAATAAATTCTTCTTTCATCATCATTTCCGCAGAATGATGCTGATGTATTTTGCATAACATTTGCATATAGCAGCATGATATGCATGACACCGACCCTTAGGCTTGTTACCTACTGGCGTTACTTGATTGTGTTTTGATATGCTGTAGTACCTAGCACTTGTTTCCAGTAGAAAACTTGCACAGAGTTAATTAGCATATGTAGGGTCCTCGACTACGGGATGTAGTTCTGAGAGCCTCTGGTCTCTATCCCGGCAGCGAAATCCCAGCAAGGGATTTAACATAGGCGTCGAAATACCAATGCATGTGTTAATCCCTACGCCAGTCCGAACGAAGGCAAGACCAGGACGCCCATAGCGCTAGCGGGGGAGGATTAGGGAGTCTAGCGGGGCTAGTATTAGGTTTGGGGGGGGGATTGTCTAGGCACTCCTGGGGAGGAGGATTAGGGTTAGGCACCCCCAGGAAGAGATTAGGGCTAGGCACCCCCTGGGGCAGTTACGTTTAGGGAGCGGTAAGGGGAGGTTAGACATGACTATGGGGGGGGGGGATGGTTAGGGTACTTACCTGCCCCAGTCGGGATCTTCATCTGTCGGGCATCCGCTGTCGGGATTTGAACCGGGTTATTCTGTCCCTTTCCCTCGGCTACTGATTGCAAGTGGCTATAGGGTCATTGGAACCAATAGGTGCCATTACTCTACTAGATTACATGCTTTTACTAGTGTTAAACATGTGCAAGTAAGAAAGTTAATTTTTAACATCGCTTTATAAATGCTGAGCATGACGATACCTGATACAGTCCTGATTTTAGCTCCATAGTTTAAGTCCAAGAATTTTTTAATTTATGTCTAAAAGTGTTCTTCTCTGTCCAAGCTAATTTATTTATTTATAGAGATCCGCAGCAAAACATTGAAAACAACTAGCACGTTAATTGGCACATAGTAACACATGGTAATTGGACCACTATCTAAAAATTGTTATAGGCTCTTTGATAACTAGGTAGTATATGATGGTGATGTATTTAATTAGATTAACAGCTTGAGTTTATAGCTGTCTAGGAACATGTTTTATACATATTTCTTAGTATTAGTAACATATTTGCACTTTCGGACCTGTTTCAGAGGTGGACATAGTGGTGATGTCACACACAAATGGCGATGTAAGTCTGTGCATGTGTCTGAGACACACTGTACATGCCATCCCATTGTTACTCCTCAGTGGCGCGGTACAGATTCAGACGCAGAGTCTGTGGATATTAGTGGGCGTACCTGGGACATAACTGGGGTGGCTAAGCAGACATGGGAGTGTCACTTATATAAAAATGCTGATCCGCTCACTCAGAAGGCCATACTCAGATGGAGAAACTGCACCTGCCACAGGGCTGGTTCAAGTGTCTATGGTGCGTCAAGTGGAGCACTGATGGTGCGTCCAAGACGCTCCGAGATGGAAATGCGCTACCTAAAGGCAAAACACAAGGGCATCTCAGTTTGTAGAAAATCGGCAGTGTCATCTGTATAAGATGCAGCAAAAGATGCAGCTGCGTTCGACTCAGAATCAACTTGTTGTTGTGCCTGATATATCCAAAATACGCCATAACAAATAATTGCAGATTACTGTAAAGATTTTTCATCTTCAGTTATAAACTATGTTACTGTTGAGTCCTCTTTTATCTGTGCAGGAACACGGGGCCAGCTGTTTTCACTTAAAACTCCTCTGTTGAATTTGATAGCCAGGATATTACTTTTCTACCATAGAGATGCCCACGCACAGTATGATGTTTGGTAGGTCAGGCAGACCAATGATTGTACTGCGTGTTGGCCCATTGACCCATTTGGATCAGAATTGATCTAACATGGTGGAAATCATTGAACAGAACGCAGACCTATATGTGTGACATTGCTGCTCAACTCTCAATGGAGACAGTAGCAGATATCAATGCAGGAACTGATGTAGGGTTGTGGAGTGTATCTTGCCTGAATTTGCACTGTGCATGCTCTGGAAATGAGTGCACGCCACAAGGCAGAGTTGTACATATTTGGATTGTATCTACACTTATAATTCAAGTAGTGGAATTGGGTTGCAACACTGAGTCCTCGCGTAGGCAATGGTGAGTTACGGTGTGTTCATTCAAATGGGGGCTATGCAAACTCCGGGATTATGGCGAGTATAGTTTGTTTTTCTTTCTTGCAGTATGACTTCCATTTCTGGAAATATTTGCAAACAAGAACATAATGTTCTCAATTTAAAAACTATTTCTACTTCAGGGTCCATAGGGTATCCACAGGATACCTTGGGGTATAGGTGTGACGTCAGTCGCAGGGCACCAAAGAGTTAAGCTTTCAGCCTCCCAAGATGCACTAGGTCCCCCTCCTATACCCCGCCCCCGGGCCAAGGCACCTCAGTTTAGTTTGGTGCCCGGCCGGCGTCTGGTGCACCTGTCGGAGTGGGGGCTAGAAGAGCCCCTGAAGCTTTCTTCAGTGCAGCTGTGGCTGCACATCTGGATGTACAGCATGGACAGTCAGTCCTGACGTCCATGCTGTCTTCCCTACACCCCCGCCGGTACCAGAACGCCGGTACCGATCCGGGGATGTTGGTGAGCATCTGGGGTCACAGCTAGCGGTGACCCCAGATGTTCCGGACCATGGCCGGATCCAAGGGGGACAAAGGTAAGCAGCGGGGTCCCGCGGTGGGTCCCCGCTGGTCACATGGTCCTAAGTCCCCAGGCAGGGGGCTCCCTGGGGACTGGCTGCAGCGTGGAGCCAGGTACTGAACCTGCGCTTTCCACTACCCCCTGGGACAGCGGACCGCAGCAGAGCGGTAGCGCTGCGGCGTCCCAGGGGTTAAATGCATGCCAGGGGAGCGCGCCTTCCCTGTCTCACAGGCGGCGCCTCCCCCGCTGCACACAGCCCTCTCTGCACTGTGCTGACTGGTCCTGTGTCAGCGCTCCTCCCCCAGGCCAGCTTCTCTCTGCTCCTCGGCGGCCATCTTCTCTGCAACGCATGGTGAACGCTGCTGGAAGCCTGGAAGGAAGCATCATGGTCTGGGTCCCCCCGCATACCTCTCCTCCGCTGTGGCTCAGGTCTGTGTATGCAGCGCTGTGTCCTACCAGGCCCTGTGTCTGTGTAGTTGAGTGATCAGCGCTGTTAGTGCAGGAATTGTTATTTCTCTGCATTGTATGTGACTGTGCTAGCGCTGCTGCCTGTAACTTTATCTTCTCAAAACTGTCAGCTTTATTACTGTCCCTGTTCTTTCTGCTAAAGCCCTTGCGGTGCGGTGCTGCAGGGTGGTCTCTCGCCTATTTAATACTTAATTGGTGAGAGAGGTCACATACGTGGTGCCATCATGTCTGAAAGTGATTTTCCCCTCCGGCTACAGTGTACCACATGCAAAGTACCGTTAGCGGAGGGGGAGGGTAGCGCGGAGGGCCTTTGCTGGCAGTGTTTGTCCATGGCGCGGCCTATTACGGTTACAGCACCGGTACAGGAGCCGCCCTGGGCTTATTTCGCTCAGGCGTTAACAGCTTTAGTGGGCCAGTTAGCTCCGCAGCCCGCGTTTACTCCGATGGGTTTGTCCCAGCAGTCTGTGGTGTCGTCACCCATGCAGGGGTTCCCACGACAATTGGTGGTACCCCACAGTCTCCCTATTTCCCCGCTCCCGGGTTCTCAGGAGCCAGCGTGGGTTAACTCCCTGACGAGTTCTGTACAGCACTTGTCGCATGTGTTGCAAGGGGAGTCTGTGATGCGGCCTCATAAAAGGCCGGTGGCGTCTCTGTCCGCTCCTTATGAGGATGACGAAGGGACGTCTGATGATGGGGAGATTCTGGATCCTTACGATCAGGAACCTCTCCATACTAAGGACGCTGATGCTAAGTCCAAAGTATATATTCCTGGACTTATTCGGGCGGTCCGCACAGCCTTGGTGATTGAGGACGAAGTTCCCCCAGCGGCTAAGTCTAAATATGCCTTTTTCAAAGATGTGAAGGGCGATGCCACAGTCTTTCCTCTTTCGGGTCAGTTGGTGGACCATTTAGAGGAGGCGTGGAAACAACCTGGCAAAAGATACCAGCCGCAGAGACGCCTGGCGGTGGCTTATCCGTTCGCGGATAATTATTTTGCTAAGTGGGAATCCCCTCCACAGGTGGATTCTCACGTGACCCGTCTTGTCCGTAGTGCCACATTGCCGATGCCATCCATGTCCTCCCTTAAGGATGCTACGGACCGCAAGGTAGAAATCTGCCTGAAGTCCGCTTATTCCCTTGCAGGGGGGGCAGCACGGCCGGCTATGGCCATTTGCTGGGTTGCCAGAGCGATGGAGCGCTGGGCGGATTCATTAGAGGCTTCTTTTGAATCCGACTGTCCGGCCGAACAGGCGGAGTTGATTGGCAATCTCCGTGATTCGGCCACCTACATCAACGAGGCGGCTCTAGACATTAGTACTCTGGTGTCTAGAATTTCTTCAGCAGCGGTAGCTGCTCGTCGCACCTTGTGGCTGCGATCCTGGAAGGCGGACGCAGATTCCAAGAAAGGTCTGGAAGCGTTGCCGTTTACCGGAGAAGATCTCTTCGGTCCGGATCTGGATAAGATTGTGGCCACGCTGGCGGCAGCCAAATCTGCTTGTCTCCCGTCGGCCGCTGCTCCTTCTGGTTCTGGACCATCGTCCTTTCGGTCATCTAGGGCCCAGGGCAGGCCCAAACCACAGTCGTTTCCTCGACAGGCTGGCCCTAAGAAATCGGTCAAGCCCCGGAAACAGGCATGGAGTACCAGACGTCCGGCCCCCAAGCCAGATGACAAGCCTGCGGCCTGACGGTCCGGGCCTCCCTTTGGGGGATCCCAAAGTGGGAGGCCGCCTGCTGCAGTTCTCCCGGTGTTGGTCGTTCACTACGACAGACACTTGGGTTCTGGAGGTGGTCTCCCACGGGTACGCCCTCTCCTTCTGGCACAGACCCCCGGCTCGATTCTTCACCACGGGTCTACCATCAGACCGGAACAAGGCTACGGAGCTGCGGAAGGTATTGCACACTATGCTCCAGGCTGGAGTTATAGTGCCTGTTCCATTCTCCCAGAGGGGCCAGGGTTTCTATTCAAATCTATTTTTGGTACAGAAACCCAATGGGTCATATCGTCCGATTCTCAACCTCAAAGCACTCAACAAGTCTTTGCGGGTCCCGAAGTTTCGGATGGAGACCCTACGGTCCATCATTCTGGCGCTGGAACCTGGGGACTACATGGTGTCATTGGACATACAGGACGCTTACCTGCATGTCCCTATTCTTTTGCGCCATCAAGAGTTCCTTCGGTTTGCAATCCGCAGCGACCACTTCCAGTTTCGGGCGTTACCTTTTGGCCTGGCGACAGCACCACGTGTTTTCACCAAGGTGATGGCGGTCATGGCGGCTTCTCTGCGGCTGCAGGGAGTCCGCATGTTGCCGTACTTGGACGACCTGTTATTGGTGGCAGGATCTCCAGAGCTCCTGTTACACCACTTGGACCTGACCATTGCACTGCTGCAACGGCACGGCTGCCTAATCAACTGGCAGAAGTCCACTCTAATCCCGTCTCGGAGGATTCTGCATCTTGGAGCCTTATTGGACTCGGGACAGCAAAGGATCTTCGTGACGGAGGACAAGATCTCTGCTTTACAGTCAAGGGTGCGCAGTTGTCTGCACAGCCGCCGGGTGTCCTTACACTCGGCGATGAGGTTACTGGGCTCCATGGTGTCGGTGTTCGACATGGTGGAATACGCCCAGTTTCACTCCAGACCTCTGCAGCACCTGATCCTGTCCATGTGGAACGGGCTGCCTCAGTCTCTGAAGTTCCAGACGATTGTGCTCACCCCGGAGGTTCGCCTGTCCTTTGCGTGGTGGTTAAAGACGACCCACCTCAACAAGGGACGTCCGTTCTGGGTTCCAAATTGGGTCCTGTTGACAACGGACGCCAGTCTTCGGGGCTGGGGAGCAGTTTCGGGTCCACACTTGTTCCAGGGCAGGTGGACGCCGACAGAAGCGGAGCTTCCAATAAATATCTTGGAACTCCGTGCGGTCTTCAATGCTCTCCTGCAGGCACAGCGGTTTCTCCAGGGTCACCCGGTGCAGGTCCAGTCAGACAACGCTACCACCGTGGCCTACATAAACAGGCAAGGAGGAACTCGCAGTCGGGCGGCTCTCGTAGAGGTCTCTCGGATCCTGGTTTGGGCGGAGCGCAATCTTCCGGCCATATCAGCGGTCTTCATCCCGGGAGGCGGACTTTCTAAGTCGCCAGGACGTTCATCCAGGGGAATGGTCCCTGCACCCGGACGTTTTTCAACTACTGGTGGACAGGTGGGGTCTTCCAGAAATCGACCTCATGGCGTCCCGGCACAACAACAAGTTGCCGGTGTACGGGTCTCGCACAAGAGACGAAGGGGCGTCTCTGGTGGATGCTCTGTCCGTCCGGTGGACGTTCCGGTTCGCATACCTGTTCCCTCCGGTCTCCCTTCTTCCACGGGTAATCCGGAAATTCAAACAGGAAGGAGGGACGCTCCTGTTGATAGCTCCCGCGTGGCCCAGACGGCACTGGTTCTCAGACCTTCAGGGTCTGTCCGTGGACAGTCCTCTGCGGTTGCCGCTACGACCGGACCTTCTGTCTCAGGGTCCTTGCCTTCACCCGGACCTGACTCGGCTGTTTTTGACGGCGTGGCTGTTGAGACGGCCATGCTGAGGTCCCGGGGGTTTTCCAGCTCTGTGGTGCGTACCATGTTACGAGCTCGGAAACCGTCTTCCGCGAGGATATACCATCGCGTGTGGCATACGTTCTTCCAGTGGTGTCGACCGAGAGGTTATGCACCGCGGGAGTTTCGTCTGTCTCGGACTCTCGCCTTCCTACAAGCGGGACTAGATCATGGGTTTCGCCTTGCTTCTTTGAAGGTACTAGTTTCGGCCCTATCTGTCTGGTTTCACCGTAGGATTGCTACAATCCCGGATGTGCGCACCTTTATGCAAGGTGTTCTCCGTATTCAGCCGCCCTTTGTTCCACCTGTGGCGCCTTGGGATTTGGCTGTGGTCCTGAGGGCTCTCCAAGGACCGCCGTTTGAACCACTGGGCTCAGTGGATATTAAATGGCTAACAGCTAAGACTGTTTTCCTTCTGGCCATTGCTTCGGCCAGACGTGTTTCTGAGTTAGGGGCTCTTTCTTGTAGACCCCCTTTCTTGGTTTTTCATGGGAACAGGGCAGTGCTCCGCACTCGGCCCGAGTTTCTTCCCAAAGTTGTTTCCCAGTTTCATGTTAACGAGGAAATCGTTGTTCCGGCCTTTAACTCACCGGGTCTTTCCGTGGGTGAGGCCTCTTTGGATGTTGGGCCTTAAGGACTTATGTTGACCGCACTTCTTCGTTTAGGAAGTCGGACGCTATGTTTGTCCATTATGGCTTCCGTAAAAACGGTTGGCCTGCTTCAAAGCAAACTTTGGCAGCCTGGATCCGTATGGCTATTTCTGAAGCTTATCTTCATGAAGGCCTACCGGTCCCTCCTTCTCTGAAGGCTCATTCCACTAGGTCTGTGGGTCCTTCGTGGGCAGCTCGACGTGGTGCCTCGGCAGTTCAGATCTGCAAGGCTGCTACGTGGTCTTCTGTCCATACCTTCGTGAGGTATTACAGGTTTGACACCTTCGCCTCTCAGGATGCTTCCTTCGGGCGGCGGATTCTCCTTTCTGCACAGGAGCGTCCCCACCCTTAAAGGATACTGCTTTGGGACATCCCCAAGGTATCCTGTGGATACCCTATGGACCCTGAAGTAGAAAATATGAGATATGGTAAGAACTTACCCTTGTTATCTCTATTTCTACGAAGTCCATAGGGTTCCACAGGACTCCCGCCCTGTCGCACCTGTGCTGCAGATGGGCTTTGCTCTGGTCACCGGTTTTCCGTCTCCCTCTGGTGAGAATGTGATTCTTGTATGTGTCCAGATCTTTGTTCTCTCTCTTCCTTCTCCTCCGGCCTATGGCTTGGTAACTAACTGAGGTGCCTTGGCCCGGGGGCGGGGTATAGGAGGGGGACCTAGTGCATCCTGGGAGGCTGAAAGCTTAACTCTTTGGTGCCCTGCGACTGACGTCACACCTATACCCCAAGGTATCCTGTGGAACCCTATGGACTTCGTAGAAATAGAGATAACAAGGGTAAGTTCTTACCATATCTCATATTTTTTTCCATTTATTTTGACAAAATATAATTTACTAATATATTAAAGTTGATATACTTAAATAACTCTAAAAACCACACACAATAATTTTGTACACTCTAATAGTTTTGAATATGTTAAACACATTAACATTTTGAAGTTTTGTGCCTTTTATTGGTTGTTAAAGTAATCACTTATCTAAGTATTTTCATTGAAGTATTGTATTTTTAAGTTTAGTCTTTGTTCTCATAAATTATGTCATCCCATCAGTATAAAATGCCAGTGGGGCTTATTACGATGGTCTAATTAGCTTTTTTTAGCTCTTTTCGTTAAAATATCTTGCAACAGCAGCTTTACTTGCAGTCTCCTTGCTTTGTAGTGCTGCTGATTCATGTTATTCCCCGAAGACCATTCATCTGAGATGAAACATTTCTTCTAAAACGTTGCCACTTTGTAGCAAGCTGGACTTTGAGTGGTAGAAAGGGGAAATGGATGAACCTGTCAGGAGGAATTGTCAGTTGGACTACAGCCATCTTGTTCTCATTCTTCACAATAGAACAATTCTGGGTAGAAGTGAATCTATAAGTCAAAGTAATCTGAATTTGTGTGGCAGAGTTGGCCTAGGATGCCTTCTGTGACGTTCTCTTCCAAATAATACATCAGTATCAGGGAGATGTAGAAAACTGCTTGTTTCCTCATCAAAATACATTAGATTAGTAAATAAAGAAGGTCTCCAGCTCCATATGAGTTTTTGGTGGCAGCTAGTATAAGTTTTGCCTGTTTTATGCCATCTAAAGCCGCATATCCACTACACGATTCGCTCCATGAGCGATATAGTCAAGTGTGTGCTCAATATCTTTAACGACATTGCGCACCCACACTGAACGATATCAATCACGATATCGTCTATTCATGTCACCCTCCCTCATTCCCATACTTGCAGAACCTGACAATATTGTTAGGTTGCCCTGCAAGTACGGGCGATGATAGATGTCGGCAACAACCAGCGGGAGCGTGCATCGCTGGTCGTTGGTGGCATGTCCACTGGCTGATATGATGAACGATAACAATATCGTAATCGTTCATTTTATCAGCTAGTGGATGCGCTGCTTAAGTCTCATGTGCTGGTGTATTCTAACGATAAAGTACAAATCCCTTCCCTACTAATATCTAAAAATTAAACATATGTTTGTTTGCTCAATCACGGCCAAATATTTGAGTCAATTGACATGACAATTTGCATAAAAATAGTTTACAGCCCAGGTTAGAACATAGGCTATGTCTTTTGCCATACTTCCTACTCGCATTCATGTGTTTTAGGTACTGGCTTACCAACTCCAACGCCACAACTTTAGATACTGATGTACCAACGCCACGCAGAGCACATAATCAGAAGATCTGTAGTGCTGCCGACAAAATATAATGCACATTTCATTCTACACATACAATTAAAGACCTTTACATACCAAATATGTCTCATT
This sequence comes from Taudactylus pleione, assembly GCA_031769625.1. Lineage (NCBI taxonomy): Eukaryota > Metazoa > Chordata > Amphibia > Anura > Myobatrachidae > Taudactylus > Taudactylus pleione. The sequence continues at coordinate 14,908,716 of JAUIMM010000005.1, read as the reverse complement.
CCAATGACTAATTCCTTCCAAAAAAAAATTTGCATAATCAAATACAGTTAGTTTGTATCAGAGAAGATATTAAACTCCAATAAAAAATATATACCAATGCACAGGTTTCAGGCAATGTGCTGCACGGACAACAGTAAGTCCAAAATTGCTTACCACAGAATTTCAGAATAGAGTAGCTGCACGTAGTAAAATCCGCAATGTTTTTAGCTTCTAGTATGTCAGCGGCTTCGCTCACAATGTGTATGTGTGTGCTACAAAATCCCCTTTCAATCTCAGTTACGAGCAGTAACATTATCGACAAGTAACTTGGTGAATTTTTATTGCTGTGTTATTGAGAATGTTTTTACTTATTGTATCCCAGTTTGGGATGGGAGCAGCTCTAAAGCTGATCGCAAGCTGTTAGAAAGGGATGTCAGATCAGCAGAATGTTATTGATGTTACTTTTCCTTCTGTTGAGGAAATTTATGTTAAAAGTAGTTTTGAGGAAAGGACAGAGCATTGAGTGTAACCATCCAAACCACAATCTGTTTTCTCTGCTGCCGAAAAAAACTATTTAGACGTATTAAATCTCTGACATCAAGGATAAAAAAATATTTTTTTTTTCCATCAATTATTGTTCAAATGAACTTGGAAAAGTGTATATAAACCTATTGTGATTTTTACACACTGTATTGGGGCTGTGGGAATTTTGGAAATGTATTTCGTTGTCTGAATGCTTTACATAATCTGAGTGTGCACATGTGTTTTGGCACACTGTTAGTCACACCCTTGCATTTATACGTTATTGAATCTGATCCATTATAAGATTTTGAGCTGTTGCATTGACCATTTTGGAGATCACCAATCAAATTTAGGTTAGCACAATAGAAATGATGCACTATCTTGGCTGTGCAATTAAGGAAACAATCCTGTTACAGAATATACTTGCAGTCTGAATAATGTTAGCTAAAATGGTTTGCTCCTAAACAGACACCTAGGACACCAGAAATGCCAAATATAAAATGTTGTAAACCCTATGTATTATTTTTTTAAAGTTAATAGTATATTGTGTGCATTAGTTGTTTATCCTATGTAAGTAATAGAAAAGCCTACTATCAATATGTTTTTCTATTTTAATACAGGGGAAAGCATATACAAGACATGGTTTAGACTATGCTGAAACTTCAGGAATAGTTTCTGCTGTTTTTTTTTTTTTTTGGCGTTGATCTGTCTAATTTTGGTGATCTCGTGTCATATCCACACCATAACAGTGGACCGCACTCCCAAGCTAGTCAGTAATGATTGACATTCTATACACCATAAACAAACAAAAATGGCAGCTGCTCAATCAATCCAGCAGTACTAATCAGGTGCATGAAAGGGAGGGGTCACACTAAGTAGAAAAAGGAGGGGGATTTAACCCCCTATTGTACCTCAGCACACTGAATAATACCTGCAACAATATATGAAGACTATATGGTCATAGAAATTCAGAGATATTAGTTGCATGCATTTGCAAATACATGGGAGGCTGCTGGGCCACGTCACGGCTTCTCTGTTACCAGCAGTCCCTAACACTAAAGGGTTCACGTCCGGGGCGCAGTGCACCCCAAAAAACGTCCAGCCCAGGACCCCCCCAGGGCATCACACGAAAATGGAAAAAGAGTGACAGTGCAGTGTAAAGTATAGCTGTGTGTGAGTAATCATTAAGTGTGGAATGAGAGGTTAAAATATATGTGAAAAAATACATGAATAATAAACAAACATAAAAGGTGATGTGAAAAGCAACTATGTGTATTAAGTGGTGATGCCCTGAGGAGGCCCAGCGTAGGGCCCCCGAGACTGGTCTGGCTGGGCCTCCTCAGGGCATCACCACTTAATACACATAGTTGCTTTTCACATCACCTTTTATGTTTGTTTATTATTCATGTATTTTTTCACATATATTTTAACCTCTCATTCCACACTTAATGATTACTCACACACAGCTATACTTTACACTGCACTGTCACTCTTTTTCCATTTTCGTGTGATGCCCTGGGGGGGTCCTGGGCTGGACGTTTTTTGGGGTGCACTGCGCCCCGGACGTGAACCCTTTAGTGTTAGGGACTGCTGGTAACAGAGAAGCCGTGACGTGGCCCAGCAGCCTCCCATGTATTTGCAAATGCATGCAACTAATATCTCTGAATTTCTATGACCATATAGTCTTCATATATTGTTGCAGGTATTATTCAGTGTGCTGAGGTACAATAGGGGGTTAAATCCCCCTCCTTTTTCTATTCTATACACCATAGCTGATAAGATATCTGTAGGTCATTAAAAGCACCCTCCGTGTGATTCACAACATAAACTCAGAAAATGAGGGTTCATTGAACTACTTGGCACATGTTCCCTTTTTATGCTTGGATGCCTGCATGTAGAAGACCTTTAATCACACATGAATAAGATTGACAGCCGGGCTGTGGTAGGGGATACGGAGAATAGGAGAAAAGAATGACCCTCTGAGAAGAGTGCTATGGGAGTCTGCTTTGGAACGCCTTCATAGAAAATAAGAAGTACATTTTCCATTAGAGCGTAACAAAGGGACATGTAAAAAGTAATGCTTCAGCATTTTGATAATTTGCTATTTCATGTGTACTGCAGTTTTATTTATTAAACAAAAAAAACAGATCACTATTAGTTAAAGAATTCCAGTCCTGTTTGATAATGCACATTGTGCTCTCAGATCATGACTGTACAACTACTTGTGCATTTTATGTACTTTCTAAGTAGTTTGTCATGTTTGTACGCATTATTGGTTTGTTTTGTCTTGCAATGTAAAGCCCACAGCTCTCCTTTCACTGAGCTGAAACATTTTAATTGGTAAAGACAGGTACTCTTATTGTGCTCTCGGCAAGATGATAGCGCTGGGAAGCTCTTAGAGAAGCCATACTTCATGTCAGTTATTGCCTTACTAATCCATACTTCCAGATGTGTTTGTGGAAATTTTTATGGAAGACATACTGAGATGTTCTGTGCAACCACAGAATGGGAACGGCAGATGTGACGCCATGCTTAATGAGTACACATGTCTTTTCTCATGTGTATCTAAATACGCTGGCTTAACGACTCCATAAACATTGTTTGAATACTGGCAAAAACATTACTGTTATAAAATCAACATGACTGTTGCAAACCATTTACATATAACAGTGGCTGATAGTTTATCTCTCCCATCTGCACCAGTTTTGTGACACTGCATTACTAAATACCCTACCTTATTATCCAAAAATAGATCAGCGAGTCTTCCGATAGTGGAAAAAAAAATGATTACATTAAACTTAATCAAGTTACTGTGCCAGCTCTGGACGTTAATTATACTGCTGGCATTGTGTAAAATTCATGTGATGTTGGACGTCTACATTTCCTCAGGGTTTAATTATGATAGATACCTGTATCAATTATTAATACTGTACCTCAAGTAAAAGGGAAACCATTTCACCATGAAATTTTAATAATGATACATATATATCGTAGTCATTTTGGCAAGTTGTGGAGATTCATTTTCTCTTTATAGTTTTTAAAAAAGTAGCTTTTTATTACTGTTTTCAAAGCACTGGTGATCGTTGATCCTAATATGGCAATAATTAACCGTATTAAAGTCCGTTATTTGAATGTTTTTGCATTAGCCACATTCAGAGCCCTCACATTATTATAATTGTATAGTAGTTCAGTGGCATTTTCAGTATGGAGCTTTTGAGTAAAACAACTTTCAGACCTAAGCGGACAGAAGAAAAACACAGGGCCATATCCAATTAACCGCGGTAAATTACCGCTGCTAATTAGCTCGCTCGGGGTTATACAATGAGCCCCGTAGTCGGCCTGACGACGGCACTTATTGTTTTTTTTTTTTTCGGGACCTGATGTGTCCCGGAATATCCACGATAAGTGCAGTTTTTTCACCCAAAAAGGGCGAGAACACTTAGGGCCGCGAGGTTATCGCGGCTCCTATGTGTTAACGGGTGAACTATCCTATTAATTCACCCGAATTAATAGGATGGGAGAAAAAAAATATCGGGGATCAATTAGCACCCGAACAGTGGGCCTGATTCAGACCCGCTCGCGAGCGCAGGACGCTCGCAAGCGGGTCGATGGTGCCCTACTGCGCATGCACAGGACGGAGGGAGCTGCGTCGTGCGCATGCACGAGACCCATCTAGCGACGGGGTAGCCGTCGCTCCGGGTCTTGCACCAAAGGGGGCGTGCTGTCGATGTTTATTGACAGCACGCCCCCTTTGGTGGGCGTGCTGGGGGCGTTGCTGCCAGACGGAGGCGTTCCCATGGGAACTCCTACCGTCTGAATCCGGCCCCACTGACATCAGTAGTGATGTCAGTGGGAGTGATTTTGGCTCTGATAGAACCAAAATCACTCCAGGGCTTGCGGCAGCGAGACCCTACCGCAGGGTCTCGTCGCAAGCCCGATGGTCGCGATGGTCTTGACCATAGCGACCATCATCATGGACGCTTGCTATAGCTGTGGGTGGTCACCCACAGCTATGCGAGCGTCCAAGAGGCCGCTCCATTTTCATGTAGGAGGGCCCTGATTCAGAGCGAGCGCTCTGGTCAGAGCGTCCGGCTCTGAATCAGGCCCAGTGTTCGGGGCTAATTAGATATGGCCCACAATGTACTAAAATAAATTGTATTGTGTTGTATAATCCTGCTGAATGTTAATACACACAGTATGTACTTACTATAAAACCTAATCTGAATGGTTGACTGATTCACCTATGCGAAATAGAGGAAGTAATCTGTTGTGCTGAACCAATATGCATGAGCCTGCAGTTTATCAATGTCAATAGGACATCACTTAGGTATGGGCCACTTTGTGTGAATTAACATGAATATATGTTCATCCCTCAACTTGTTGTTCTCACTCTGTGTAGGTAACTGGTACAGTTACCTATTTTGTGGGTTTCAACTCCCTCCAGAAGATCTTGTGGGTTGATGGTGGTGGGGGTAACTGCAGGGTTGGTGCTGTGAATAGTGGAATATTTAACAGAATGCAGGAGTATTGTCTACTCTACATTTATCCCGGAAGAGCTACCTAAAAGCTGCCTAAAATTTGGGAATCTCCCGGACATTCCAGAAAAGTAGGCAAGTATGGCTTAAGGATTGGAGCGGTTTGTCTCTGCAGCACAGTAACCTTATTAATGAATCTATTTTATCATGATAGCTCAGACAGCAGAGGTACAAATATTTTATGTGTCAGACAGTTGACATGATCGCAATGAAGTGTTAAGAACACTTCCTGTGAATCTGAGCATTGCTTCTTATTATTGAATGACTTGGGGCAAGCCATCTTAGCAGGGATCAAAGCACACTTCCTGCATGAAACATAGATTTAGTGATGCTGGAAACTGAAGTCAATAGCAGGAAAGGTACCATCCAGGGTATTCTGCTTTGATGATCCCTTTCTTTTATCTCCATGTGCCTCAGACACGCACAATTTTATGATTCTGCCGCCAAAGGTATTCTTCCTCTGCCAAATTCAGTGAACATGTTTTACTTTGTAAAATGTGACAATATTGTATTGTAGCTACAAGAAGTAAAGAAGTACTTGAGAAACATGGTGTGTTAATCATCATGTGAGTGAGTTTGTGCAATAATATGTCACATTTAAAATTCAAACAGATTGACTTTTGAACCTAGATAAATATTGAAGCCAGTGCACTAATGAGTTAAATTATATACCTGAAATAATTATGGGGCTGTGAAAAAATGTCAGGTTTACAGCATGTTATTTACCTGTACCACAAGGGACATGCTGGAGGGGGAACGGCCCAGGCCCATGGGAGGTGTGAGGCACAGTGTATTGCGTCATCACAAGTCAAATGACAAAGTTGAAAATGTAAAAGCTGTAAGAAGTATCAGTCTATGTAATGTATAAGAGACTTGGCAGAAGGGTGGTGGGGGATGGGAGTCTGGATATCTAGAGGAAAACACCTGCTGCTTGTCCTGCTATCTGGCTTTATTGTAATTTTATACAGCAGCTATTGAGGAATGAAATGTATGCTAGCTCAAACAACTGTATCCTATTTGTACATTGTGTGTTGCTGTGTTGGGTGATCCTATGATGGAATATGTGTTGGTGGTTAGTTGTGACATTGGCTAGATGTAGCTAGGAATTAGTTTGGAATGGTAACTATTATAACAATTCTTCTATAGTTGTGGGTCCATTATACATGGATTTGTTAGTAGTGGTAGACTTGATTCAATGTTTCTACCTTGTAAGGAAATCCCTGTGACATCACCAATGCAGAGCACCTCAGCATTTTAGCACCAAGTACTGTAAGACAATTACATAATGTTTTCTATGAGTATTTCCATAAGTATTAGAAGTTAAAGTGGATGTCCATCCACCAAAACCACTCATACATCCGAAACATTCATCTGGTCACTGAGAATCAAAAAATCTCCAGCGACAGAGCTCAGAGACGTGTATTCTTGTCCTGATTCGGTGTTGCACACAAGTCATCCGCAAGTGGCGCTGCAATGCGTGCTCGGAAATAAATTCAGATCTACGCCCACATGCAGATTGCCCACATCTGTTTGTTCATCATTGCTATCTGTGCGCCTCTCCATCAGCCTGAAACCTGGTGCAAGAGATGTTCTGAAATCAAACTGATCTCTGCATAGTTACGCCTACACAACACACTTTCAGATCAGGTAGACTATGTGCATGCACCCTGTCACTAGCGAGTTTCTCTCTATTCAGCAGAAAGTGGAGATGTGACTGAGATGCATGCAGATATGTCCTCATACATCTAGCCTCAATATGCCACGCGGGGCATGATGCCTGGCGCAAGTGAGCCGTCAGGTCCCGTGCAACTCTGCTAGCACAGGGCGTCTTTTTGACGAAAATGCGTCTTAGTCACAATGCGATTCAACTAGGAAGCACCAGGAGACTGCCCTGATTAATTTGATATGCGACACACTGAGTCTGTATATGAAGCACAATGGAACTTGGAAAAAGCAGCGGCCGCTGCATTGTAGCACTTTGTATATAGATTCAGAGACTCTGACACACACAGATATACGAGTGTCGCATATGTAAATAAGGCGCCCAGCGGTAACAGAGTTGCATGGGACCTAGTGCACCGAGATGGGCTGTGTGGCATGACCACAGCAATGATGTACTGTATGAGGACACATCTGTATGACTTGGAATTACCTTTAGTTGCTTATGCTTAGACGTACGCTCAGTGTGAAAATCACAAGATCCTTCTGCAAAATGGACTTGCATGTATCTGAGTCAGGTCTGATTAAAGGCCTGACTGTTTATTATCATGTTATATTATACTAACATACTAGGCAGTGTTGTACAAATAATGTTTATTCATTCAGACAATATTTTTATATTTCTAAAGATTGTTTGCAGACCCTCTCCGTTGTACAGTTCTGCTGTTGTAGTTAAATTTATCCATGAGTACTGAAAATACTAGATTTAAAAAGTCTCAATGCACCTTCCGTAAATGCTGTGTATGCTTTTTTTTTTTTCCGGATTGGTTTATTCCCTACGGAATGTGAAGTTTGACACATTGTTTAAGTAAATCTTATGTTCGGTTTGCTATTGTTTGGAAAGGATTTGTGAGAAATAGGTCAGTCAACTGAAAGTAATAAAGTTAGCAGCAAGATGTCTTCCACATATCCCATCTGGAAAAGTTCTTCCAATCCTTTCTCTGACATCTGCTTAGTGCCAGAAAATTAAATCTCCCATGTGAGTAATTAGACTATATAGTGTCTAGCTGAATGATTTCCCCTCCCCCTGGTTGTATTATAAAATCCTGTATGGAGAAAATCCATGGCAGACAAATGATGATCCCAGAAGAGAGTAAAATATGTTTAATGTGAACAGAGAGTATCTAGAACAATTGCATCTGCCTGGTATTATGAACTACCGGAGCATAGCTCTTTAATGGGTAATCTTTTATCTACCATTTTAAGCATCAAATAAGAAAAAGACACATCAATTTAAGCTCTGTCAGAAGCCTCATCTAATTTTCAAAATATGTCTCTACCTAAATGCAGGTTCACGCTGTGCAGTAATACACTTTTCCATTTCTACAGCAAATTTCTGGGTGCAATTACCTATGTTAAAGAGATACCATGAATTATTAACTACAGTGATGCCTGTGTTATGTGAATATCTTTCATACCAAGTAGATGTGATTGAGAAAAAAAATGACCCCCACATTTCATCTACTGATTAAAAAAGCTTATTAATAACTGAAAGTACTTTCAAAATAAGTCTTGCCATAGGTGGCTCAGTTTGCAGTAAATGCTGAAAACATATTAAATATGTCAGATGAATGAGACTTATTACTTTACTACATGCATTTACAGATGTGTCCTCATAGCTTTGCCACTGAAGCGGCAAATCGCACCATGTGTGATGTGAGTCACACACCCACGATCGGGTATGCACGCGAAGTTTGCACCCATGATCTATAGGATTGCATGTTGCGAACGCTGTTGCTTGCCATACATGCGGCTGTAGCGCCCGCATGTATGGCAAGCCTCCTGGCACGATATGTGTGCACTTTTGCCGCCAAAGCGGCAAAGAGGACACATCTGTAACTTGTGCAGCTACAATGCTAATAAGATGCACAAGCAGACTATGTTGAATAATATGACATGCGTCATGTGTATGTGCTGTGTGCAGCTGAGTCTGTAAAATCATCACAAATGGAACGTGATGTGGAAAACCGCCGCTGACACGGTCTGTTCATATACAGCTGCAATCGCACGCAGAACATACACATGCCACATATCATATTAATCAGCAAAGTCTGCTTGTGTGTCTCATTCACATCACATTGTGACACATTTATGGCTAAATAGATGGTCAGCATGAATAAACTCGCACAGGACTAGGCGTGACTAGAAGGGCTGTTTTAAATATGTTTTGACTAGAACAAGGTAACAAAATTCTGCTAAGTCAGACACGTGATTAGAACACATCTGTAAACATGTATCACAAACTTATTGTGTATGCAGCGTTTCAGATAAATGCATCTATGCATTGTGGTACAGTGTGTAAGTATGGTCCTATTTGAGGGTTAGTTTATTCCTGTAAAGCCCACTATATCAACATGGACATTTAGTTGGTTATTATTACCAGTCAGTCAGTCCACATTCTCAGTGCTGGCAAGTGAGACATGAAAATGACCTCAGCATTGTGGCATATTTTGTGTGTAGTCTATATCTGTGTGTGTACGTGCGCACCACACTGGACTCCAGTACATGCCCTCTGGCACATGCCATCTGGGAGAAGATAGATATATCTCTCTTGGGTTGTTCACAAAGGACACAGATTTATGGCAACCTACTCATAGGGAAACCATAAAAAGAGAGTAAAATATTAATACAAATTGGGTGTTACTCACATACACATTATATAAACACGAGGAGCCTGTATATCCGTTCTGTTTTCTTTCTGCAATTGATTAATGCAGGGAATAGTTTTAAGTCCTATTTCTATGAAGTAAATAAAGTGTTTAGGGATGCTGTGAGAATGGTGAATGCTGTGGTGCATTGTAGCACAGGTGTCTGAGTGCTCTTGGCTAATGCCTGGGTTTCCATCATCCTTTCCTCTTTCAGCAGAGACATATAGCTGCTTTTTCCTTTTCCAGGCTCTTTATGCATTGGAGCAGACTTTGCTAACAGCATGTTCAGAAAAGTGGATGTAATCATTGCCTTTGGCATCTTTGCTTTTTACTGTTGTAACTCCAGCAGAATGGCTGCTGGGGACAAATCACAAGCTTTCAATGTTCCTTTTTTTTCTTTACTTTTAGTGGAAAAACAAACACTAGGCAAAGTATAGTGCTTAAAGGTTGCATTAGGAAACAACCTTACCTTTATTGCACTGGCAGTAGAACAGAATTCTGTCACATTACGGCCACAGTGCCTTCCAGTCACTGGTCTTTTATATAACTCATGCTCATTTTGGCTGTGTCTGCTATGGCAACCAAACCCCAGCGCTCTAGAGTGGTAAGAGAAAACAGAAGAGCTGATCATGTGAGAATCCTGCAGCCCTGTCCTCTTTAAATACAATGGCTTAGTGTTACTAACTGGCCTTCAACAAGTCTTCACAAGCACCATTGTGAAATATATGTATTGTCAAAGGGAATACAGTATATATTTGTGTTTAATGCGAGTATAAACACAAAAATTAAACCCTCTGGGTACACACTAGACAATAGTTTGAATGATTTTGCCGATTCCGATGCATTGGAATGACAAATCGTTGAAACCGTCCAGTGTGTATGCACTATCACAATGCCGATGCTCGCTCCTGTGGGTCGTCCTCCGATCTTTTGTACATACAGAAAGAGCTGAGGATGTCGCTAGCGATTGCATGTTGCCGAATGCAGCATGGCCCCCTACGCCGTTGCTCTGTCGCTACCGATCACCCCCACCGGGTCAGTCGCGAACGATGTCGTGCTGGTAGGTACACATTGTCTAATGTGTACCTACTTCCTTTGTGACCGAGAACGTTCACTTATATGGTCTTATATCATCAGGTTTACAGTCTCTGCTTTTGAAGAGCAGAGATTCTCTCAATGTATCGATAACATGAATAGAAATATTTCCTTTAGTTGTTTTGCTTATAAATACTGTTCTGCGAACTCACAAGGAGTTTTGGCCCACATAATTTATTTAGGATGTGGGACAGACTTTGCCTTATGATGAGGAATGCTGTAGTTCATTGTCCCTGTAATGGAGAGCTATAAGACCAGCCTCTGCTTCTAAATCATGTCGCAATCTAATGAAACATGAGGTCTGTATAGCACCTTTTAATATAAAGTCCAAGGGGCATATGTATCAAAGCTTGATGTGAGATAAAATTCTGAGATATATATCACCAACCAATTAGCTTCCAACTTACATTTTCCAGGCTGTGTTTAAGAAATTATAGTTTGGAGCTGATTGGTCGGCGATTATATATTTCACAATTTTATTTCATCAAGCTTTGATACATATGCCCCCAAATGTATTATTAAAGTAGAGAACATAAGGGAGATGTGTGAAAATTGCTTTGCAGAAATGAGGTTCTGTAATATTTGGTTAACGTGGGTCACCGCACCTGTTTCATTAATGTTTGACAGCAGTTTGTGTGGTGTTTTGGTTCTTTGCGGCTCTCTTTCACACTTAAGTTTTCTCTCAAATACTTTCTCTATTTCACACTTTTTCACCCTCGCTGACTTTCTCTTTCTAAATTAGCGAGAAAAAAAAATACTGGTATTTCTTCTTCAGGGTCCATAGGGGGTCCATAGGGTTGGCCTTGGGGTATAGGTTGGGAACCAAATCCGGGCACCACGCAGTTAAAGCTTTTAACTCCCAGGATGCACTGAGTCCACTCTCCCTATAACCCTGCCCCCAAGCCAGAGGCACCTCAGTTTGAGTAGGTGCCCGGCCGGAGTCGGGTCACCGTTATCGCAGGGGGGCTGATTAGCAGCCCCATAGCTTTATTTTATGAGTTTAAGGTTTTTTTATTTCCTTTTGTACTCTTCAGAGCGGCAGCGTTGGACTGTCAATTGGACGTCCAAGCTGCCGCTCCTCCACCCCACCGGCGCCGAGACGCCAGTACAGAGTCTGTACTAGTCGGACTCTGCGGGCGCCCAGAACTGCTGCCGGATCGACTGGGACAGGTAAGGTCGCGGGTCACCGCTTGCAGTGATCTGCGCATTTATGCAGACCGGAGGTGCTGGCAGTGCCGGCGGGCCCCCCCATACCCCACGTGTCCACTAGACCACCAGACACTTAAAGATCGGCAGCGGGAGCCGGCGTCCCGGGGGTTAATAGCCTGCCTGGGGAGGCAGCCTTCCCTGTTTAGTGGCTCCTCCCCTCAGCTCAGCGCGATTTTCCAGCGCAAGGTATAGCGTCCCTTAGCTGCTTCTTCCGTGGGCCACACTTCCTCTGATGTCTCCAGGCGGCCATTTTATTTCTATAGTGCAGCACAGAACTCCTAAGACAGCAGTCCAGTCCCCCTGCGTACCTCACCATTTGGGTATGTGTACACAGTGCTATAGTCTTCCCAGACACTGAATCTGGGCAGTTGAATGTAGTGCCATTTGCAGTATATTATATGTCATGTTTATGTATATATATATTTCTGCATTGTATGTGACTTATGCTAGTGCTGACTGTCTGATTTTTCTCTCACCTGTCAGTGTATATCCCTTTTCTTTACAATCTGCCCTTATACAGGTGTACTTAGGGTGGTTCTGAGACCTCACATATATATACTTGCGTGCTGCATGTTGCTATATTTTAGGTGGAACTGTGTTGCATACGCTGACAATGGGTCCCTGCAGCTAATCTTAGCGTCAGTCAGGACCAGTATAGCGCTGCTTGATATTTCCATGAGGATGGTTAGTCAGATAGGTCTGACCAGGAAATAGAGCACGATACTGCACCCATATTTGCTATCCTGCAAGTCATGGATTGCAGGTATGAGTACGGAGGATTTGACTCAGAAAGGGTTATGTATACGGCGCCATAAGGTGCCGGGCCCCTTACAGGACCCCCTTGGGAGGTTTGTTTCTCAAGATCCTGGCCTCCATTGCGGATTGCCTGGCGGCCCCCATTGTTGTAACTCACTTGGGGTTACTTCAGCATGCTGCCCTTTAATCTCAGGGTATCTCGCAGTTTCTTGCGGTTTACTCCTGTGACACAGACTATCGCTCCCTACCGGGGTTTTTCACAGTACATGCAATTCCCTCAGGTACCACAACAGTCTGTCATTTCCCTTGCAGGAATTGCCACAACAGCCACCCTGGGTGGATGTAGTTTCTACCACAAAATGGCGTAATAAACACACTGTGGTTACTTCCCAGTCTGCACTGCTGTGTAACATAGACAGACAGCCAAGGGTGAACTGGATGATGTATCGGACTCCTTTCTCACACGAGGGGGAGCCTGAATCAAGTATTATTATCCCTGCTTTGGTGCTGGTGGTCAGGTCCATCCTAGTTATAGAGGATGTCGAACCTGCACCTAAATCAAATCGCCCTCAGTTTAAGCACTAAAGTGTCTTCGACTGTGTTCCCCTTCTCTGACCAGCGGGTGGATCACGTGGCGGGAGTCTGGCTATCGCCAGATAAGAGGTATCACAAAAGCGTTGGGCCTCATGTTTCCCATTCTCTGAGGGTCATTACAAGTAATAGAAATCACCTCCTGGGGTGGATTTTCATGTTACTCGTCTGATTCCTGCCCGGACGAATTTCTACGGATCCGTAGGTGGCAACTTTGCCTGAAATCAATGTACTCGCTTTCAGGGGCTGTTGCCCGTCCAACCATGGCTATCGCATGGTTGGCTAATGCTATTGAGTACTGGGCTGATGCATTTGTAAAGCTTTTTCCCTCAAAAACTTCTGGGGATCAGATGTCTTTTGTTGCTCACATAAAAAATGCAGTTTCATACGTTGGATTAACTACATTGGTTCCCAGTCTCCTAACCTTCAGAGTTTCAGCTGTGACTGTATCCGCCGCCATACCCTATGGCTGTGTTCATGGAAGGCATTGGTGGACTCCAAGATAGGCCTTAAAATGGATACCATATATTGGGGAGATCTTGTTTGGTCTTGACCTTGACAAGATTGTAGCAACATTGGCAGTATCACTAACGGCAAAATTTCCGCCTTCAGCTACTGTAATCCTTACAACGGACTCCAGTCTCTGGGGCGCAGTGACCTGTCCACACTCCTTTCGGGGCAGTTGGACATCTGTCGATTCCGCCCTGCCAATCAACTTATTGGAACTTAAAGCTGTCTTGGGCACTCGCTCTGGCCTAACACATACTTCACAGTAAGCCTGTAAAGGTTTTGTCTGACAATGTCACAACAGTTACATCTAGGAGACACTTGTAGTTGGGCAGCAATGACATTAATGTTACACATTCTGACCTAGTCCAAGGGTCTCCTCCCGGCCATCTCTGCAGTGTTCATTCCGGGAGTTCTCCATTGGAAAGCGGACTTCCTCAGCCGTCGCGACGTACAGTCAGGTCCATAAATATTGGGAGATTGACAGAATTTTCATATTTTGGCCTCTATTCACCACCACAATCGCTTTGAAATGAAACAAACAAGATGTGATTTAACTGCAGACTTTCAGATTTAATTCGAAGGTAATTACATCCAAATCAGGTGATCGGTGTAGGAATTACAACGGTTTCTGTATGTGCCTCCCACTTTTTAAGGGGCCAAAAGTAATGGGACAAACTAAACAATCCTAAATCTAACTTTCACTTTTTACTACTTTGTTGCAAAACCTTTGCAGGCAATTACAGCCTGAAGTCTGGAACGCATTGACATCACCAGACGCTGGGTTTCATACCTGGTGATGCTCTGCCAGGCCTCTACTGCAATGTCTTCACTTCCTGCTTGTTCTTGGGGCATTTTTCACTTCAGTTTTGTCTTCATCAAGTGAAATGCATGCTCAATCGGATTCAGGTCCAGGGGATTGACCTGGCCATTGCATAACATTCCACTTTTTAGCCTTAAAAAACTCTTTGGTTGCTTTTGCAGTATGCTTCGGGTCATTGTCCATCTGCACTGTGAAGCGCCGTCCAATGAGTTCTGAAGCATTTGACTGAATAGGAGCATATAATATTGCCCGAAACACTTCCGAATTCATTCTGCTGCTTTTGTCAGTAGTCACATCATCAATAAATACAAGGGAACTAGTTCCATTGGCGGCCATACATGCCCACGCCATGACACTACCACCACCATGCTTCACTGATGAGGTGGTATGTTTTGGATCACGAGCAGTTCCTTTCCTTCTCCATACTCTTCTCTTCCCATCACTCTGGTACAAGTTGATCTTTGTCTCATCTGTCCATAGGATGTTGTTCCAGAACTGTAATGGCTTTTTTAGATGTTGTTTGGCAAACTATAATCTGGTCTTCCTTTTTTTGTGGCTCATCAATGGTTTTCATCTTGTGGTGAACCCTCTATATTCACTCTTGTGAAGTTTTCTCTTGATTGTTGACTTTGACACATATACACCTACCTCCTGGAGAGTGTTCTTTATTTGGCCAACTGTTGTGAAGGGGTTTTCTTCACCAGGGAAATAATTCTTCTGTCATCCACCACAGTTGTTTTCCGTGGTCTTCCGGGTCTTTTGGTGTTGCTGAGCTCTCCGGTGCGTTCTTTCTTTTTAAGAATGTTCCAAACAGTTTATTTGGCCACACCTAATGTTTTTGCTATCTCTCTGATGGGTTTGTTTTGATTTTTCAGCCTGGCTTGCTTCACTGATAGTGACAGCTCTTTGGATCTCATATTGAGAGTCGAGAGCAACTGATTCCAAATGCAAATGTCACACCTAGAATCAACTCCAGACCTTTTACCTACTTAATTGATAATGAAATAACGAGGGAATAGCCCACACCTGTCCATCAAATAGCTTTTGAGTTGATAGTCCCATTACTTTTGGCCCCTTAAAAAGTGGGAGGCACATATAGAAACCGTTGTAATTCCTACACCGTTCACCTGATTTGGATGTAATTACCCTCAAATTAAACCTGAAAGTCTGCAGTTAAAGCACATCTTGTTTGTTTCATTTCAAAGCCATTGTGGTGGTGAATAGAGGCCAAAATATGAAAATTCTGTCAATGTCCCAATATTTATGGACCTGACTATACATCCCGGAGACTGGTCTCTTCTCCAAGAGAGGTTTCAACTCCTAGTGAGCAGAGGGGGCCTCCCAGAGGTGGTCCTCATGGCCTCCTGACTCTATCACACACTGCCGGTGTTAGAGTCCAGAACTAGAGGTACCGAAGCAACCTTCGGTGACGCATTGTCAGTGAAGTGGACCTTTCACTTTGTGTACCTGTTTCCACCGGTCTCCCTACTTCCTCGAGGTCTTCGGAAGTTCAATCGAGATGGAGCTACAGTCCTGCTGGTGGCTCCAGATTGCCCCAGACATCACTGGTACTTAGATTTTCGGAGTCTCTCCATCGACACTCCGTTCCTGCTGCCTCAATATCCGGACCTGTTGTCTCAGGGTCTTTGCCTTTCCCTGGACCTGGATCGTTTTTACTGCGTCCCTACTGTGGTCCTTAGGCTTCTCTGGCTCTGTCATCATCGGGATGTTTAGAGCGCGTAGGCCAGCTTTTGCTGGGATCTACCACAAAATGTGGAATACATAATTCTTATGGTATCGTACCTGTAGCTACGATCCTCAGGTGTATAGGATTTCCAGAAGTTCTGGCATTCCTTCCAGCTGACTTGGGTCTCGCCCTCCTCCTGGCCTTCCTGAAAGTGTGGGTCTCTGCACTGTCAGTATGGTTCGGATGTGGAATTGCTCCACTCTCAGGTATCAGGGTGTTTTCTGAATTCTACCTCCCTTAATCCCCCCTAGGGGCTCCTTTTGGATTAGACAGTGGTTCTTCGTGCCCTTCTGTGGCCTCCATTTGAACCACTAGTCCTTACGTGGTTTATGGTTTAGACTTGCTTTCTTATGGCGTTTGCATCTGCCAGGAGAGTGTCGGAATTGGGAGAGTTCTCATGTGGCTCCCTCTTCTATATATTTCACCAAGACAGGGTTGTGAGTCGCACTTGCCCTGTGTTTCTTCCTAAAGTGGTTTTTAAGTTCCATATTATTCAGGAACTTATTGTACCGACATTTCAGTCTCCGGTCCTCTCGGCTGGGGTGGCCTCATTAACTGTGGTCTGGCCTCTCCGGATTTTCGTGGTCCGGCCTCTCCGGATTTTCGTGGTCCGTTCAAGTTCCTTCAGGAAATCAGACTCCTTATTTGTGGTCTTTGGATTTCACAGGAAAGGATGGCTGGCTGATAAACAGACTTTGGCTAGATGGCTTCGTATATGTCTATCTCAGGGGCCTACACATAGGAAGGCCTTTCTGTTTCTGTTAATTCTTATTCTACTCGGGCTGTGGGCCCCTTGTGGGCGACTCGCTATGGCACCTCAGCTGTTCTGCCTTGCAAGGTGGCCACGTGGTCTTCTGTCCACACCTTTCTATGATTCCATGCATTGGATTCCTTTGCCCCTCAGGATGCTTCCTTTGGGCGACGGATTCTCCTCTCATCACAGGAGCGTCCCCACCCTTATAAGGACTGCTTGGACCCCCTATGGACTCTGATGAAGAAAATTAGAGATATGGTAAGAACCTACCGTTCTCTCTTTCTTCGCAATCTATAGGGTCCATCTCTGTGAGTATGGTTCTTGAGTGTTCCAGTCTTCTCTCTCTCTCTTTTCTCCCCTGGCCTTTGGCTACTTACAAATTGAGGTGCCTCTGGCTTGGGGGCGGGGTTATAGGGAGAGTGGACCCAGTGCATCCTGGGAGCTAAAAGCTTTAACTGCGTGGTGCCCGGATTTGGTTCCCAACCTATACCCCAAGGTCAACCCTGTGGACCCTATGGACTTTGAAGAAAGAGAGATAACAAGGGTAAGTCGACACTAGCTTGTGGCATGTTCTGCATGCCCAAGAGGTAAAGCATTGAGGAGGGTCACCATGTAAATAGCATGCCCAATATACAGTGCTTCAGAAACGGAGTACATTTGTGCCCCAGTGTGCATACTGTTTTACAGTTGTGGGACACGTATATAATAGCCTGTGTATTGCAGGTCTGTGCGTGATTCTAGCGAATTAGCCCGTATTTTTATAGCAGAATTAAAATTTAAATGCGAAATCATGTTGGTTTTGGCTTATAAATTATTGCTGCTTTAAAGATATTGCGCTTGTGCCTACAACTCGCATTCCCAGATTGTGCTCTGCCAAATTCTTCCTGTGCATGTGTATTTTTCATACCTTAAATTGAATTAAAATTTTAGTTATTAGCGCTGCAGATTGGTAACATATTATTGTTTAATGCAGTGGTTCCCAAACTTCCTTTAATCAGGGTGCCCTAGTTACAGCATTTTTTTTTTACAGTGTCCCTAGGACAAAAGTTTCTTAGTGAGAAATTCAGCAAACATTATTAAGTGAAGTAATTGTTCTTATATGTAATAAAGACACACCCCCTTTACATTGTCCATGCCCCCTTTTTGGACGTCTGCCCTTTTTCTAGGTCCGGCACCCTGCCTGGCGCAGGACCTAGAGTGAACACTATAGATATGTGACACTTGTATATCTGTGTGTGTCTGAGCACAACGGAACTTGACGTAAAAGCAAGCAGCGGCTGCTGCATTGTAGCACTTCTTATACAGATTCAGACTCAGTCGCGCACAGATATCAAATTAATCAGTGCAGTCTCCTGGTGCGTACTAATACACCTCATTGCGACCTAAGACACATTTTCAGCAGAATAGAAGCCCAGCGCTAGCAGAGTCGCACACCACCTGGCGCACGGAGAGGGACTGTTTGGCGCGACTGTAGCAGTGCTGCATAACGGCACATCTGTATTATTCTCTTACATATCCTGTGGTTAGCTAGTTGGCACATTTTGATTGGCTCATTGCAATGATCATGAATATATAGCGATCTCACATATATGGATGAGAAACAACATTTATTTAATGTACTGTACCTCCTCTACAATAAATATTATAAGGCTCTGAAAAGACCATGTGAGTCTCTGTAGGCACAGCATGAACAAGTGAGAAAAGAGCTTCCTGTGATCTGCTGGGCCTAAACCTGTGAGATTGACTGAAACCTCTCTAACCAACACACAAATATCTATAATTGTATTTCACTGGTATCCCACCTGGTAGTGTATTTCATATCTTACTAGAAGTAATATCTTTCTTTTAGAATCTCTAATGGTACAGTGTATGTTGGTTTAGGTCTCCTTGTGCCACAGGTCCACAAAGAATCCATATTCTTAGAGCAGCCAGGTGTCTCTTCCCCATCGCATATGGACTTTATACTAAAGATAAAGGACATTCGTCTAATACAGTATCATGTATGTGCATATGGACTTTATACTAAAGATAAAGGACATTCGTCTAATACAGTATCATGTATGTGCATATGGACTTTATACTAAAGATAAAGGACATTCGTCTAATACAGTATCATGTATGTGCATATGGACTTTATACTAAAGATAAAGGACATTTGTCTAATACAGTATCATGTATGTTTGAACAACACTGGAGAAATTTAGCCATAATATAGTCCCTACCCCTATGTGTCATCTTTGAATTACTGACTGTGTTAATGTTCTTGCTTTATGTAGTAGGAGAGACCCTGGAAGGTGATGTTTCCTTATGCTCTCCTGTTCATCTGTTTCTTTTCCTTAAGGCCCCCATACACGGTGCGATATAGCAGCCGATCCGACGGATTGGTACGATATCGCTGCTAAATCGTACCGTGTGTGCGCATGATATCGTCTAGTGCGCGCTCCCGTGGGATTATACATCCACCTCCAGATCTTACATGCTGCACATAAGATCTGGTGATGCGATGTACAATCCCATGCAGCGCTACTTAGGAAAGGGGGGGGGGGGGGGGGAGTGCCGGCATGTCGGGCAGCGGATCGCTTCTGGTAAGTCGTCCGTCGCATCGCATATTGCACGGTGTATGGGGGCCTTTACTGTTCGAACAGTGTTGTTGGTACATCAAAAGGAAGGCTTTGGATGTTGTGTTTGGTAGTAATGATTATTTATTGTAAAGCTTTATGTTAACAGTTTCTAAAAAGCACTAAAAACACAACAAATGTATCTTTCTCTTTTTTTTTTTAAACTTCATTTTTATTCTCTCATACTCCTATTGCCTCTTTCAAAAATAAACAGGAGTATAACTTAAATGTCAAATGTATCTTTTAAAAAACAAACAAACACTATTCTTTCGTAAGTATGAGAGAAATCTTTGAAGTTCTGTATACTATATTTTAATTCAGCATTGTGCCTGATTCAGGAATGTGATGCAAAAACTGTGGTTTAATTAATATATAAGTGCTTGGGTCTTGACCACTACAACCTGGCTTTGCTTGGGTGCTACAGTATGTGGTGTGTGTGAAAGTTTGTTTCAAAAGTCATAGATAATTTTCAAACTAATCAGATTTTGTAACTCTCAGACTGTGTTCACTGTGAGGGATGAGGGCCATACTCATAAGGGTTTATAATCTAAGGGGGAGGGGAATAATTAGGAGGGTAAGTATGGAAAGAGAGTAGGTGGGTGGTCAGAAGTGCTGAGAAGAGAGTCAGGGCGGCTGATAGGCTTATGTGAAAATTGAAAGGGCTCGTTTGCCAGTGGAGGCTGGCAGTCTGAGAACGGCAGTGAGTTCCAGAGTAGAAGGGCAGCACTGGTAAAATCCTGGTGTTGGAATGAGAGAAGGTGATTAGCTGGACATTGAGGTAGCACTCATTGGAGGAGCTGAGAGGGTGTGAGGACATAAATGAGGAAGGGTGAGGGAAAGACCAAAGAGGAGGAGATTTCAGTGGGGAGAGACAGGTGAGAGGAAGGCCAGAGAGTAGGAGATGGCAGTGGGGATAGGAAGGCCAGAGAGGAGGATATAGCAGTGAGGAGAGACAGGTGAGAGGAAGGCCAGAGAGGAGGAGATTGCAGTGGGGAGAGGAAGGCCAGAGAGGAGGAGATTGCATGGGGGAGAGACCAGTGAAAGGAAGGACAGAGAGGAGGAGATTCCAGTGGGTAGAGGAAGGCCAGAGTGACAGAGATTGCAGCAGTTTATCTGAACTGGAAATGACAAGTGTATCTATTAGTTGTTAGGGTAATATTACATTAACTCTCTTTGCAGCACAGTGGTTAGCATTAATGCCTTATAATACTATAAGGTCATGGGTTTGATTCTCACCAATGTTCTTTATGTGTGGAGTTTGTATGTTCTCCAAGTGTTGGCGTGAAAAGCTTCCAAGGACTCTGCTTTTTCCCCAAAATACAAAAACATATTGGTAGGTTTATTAACTTCTGACAAAAAAAAATAACTTAGTGTGTCCATGTGATAGGCAATATAGATTGTAAGCTCCACAGGGGCAAGGACTGATAGGAATGACTAAATATCCTTTATAAAGAGGAATGTAACGTGCGTGCACTATATATAAATAAATACCTTTCCGTAATCATAATGAATATAATATTGTAGAAGAATTATCCAATTACAGCAATTTCTAAATACAGTTAGCATCACCTTTTGACGTTTTGTTTTACCTACAATACTGTGTAAAAGTTTTAGGCAGGTATGGAAAAAATGCTGCAAAGTTAGAATGCTTTCAGAAATAGAAGTGTTAATAGTTTATTTTTATCAGTTAACAAAATGCAAAGTGAATGAACAGAAGAGAAATCTAAATTAAATAAATATTTGATGTTACCATCCTTTGCCTTCAAATCAGTATCAATTCTTCTAGGTACACTTGCACACAGTTTTTGAAGGAACTCAGCAGGGAGGTTGTTCCAAACATCTTGGAGAACTGACCACAGATCTTCTGTGGATGTAGGCTTGCTCAAATCCTTCTATCTCTTCATGTAGTCCCAGACAGACTCAATGATGTTGAGATCAGAGCTCTGTGGGAGCCATATCATCACTTCCAGGGCTCTTTGTTCTTCTTTACGCTGAAGATAGTTCTTAATGACATTGGCTGTATGTTTGGGATTGTTGTCCTGCTACAGAATAAATTTGGAGCCAATCAGATGCCTCCCTGATGGTATTGCATGATGGATAAGTACCTGCCTGTATTTTTCAGCACTGAGTACACCATTAATACTGACCAAATCCCCAACTCCATTTGCTGAAATGCAGCCCCAAACTTGCAAAGAACCTCCACCATGCTTCACTGTTGCCTGCAGAGATTCATTATTGTACTGCTCTCTAGCCCTTCGGTGAACAAACTTCCTTCTGTTACAGCCAGATATTTTAAAATTTTGACTCATCAGTCCAGAGCACCTGCTGCCATTTATCTGCACCGTAGTTCCTGTGTTTTCGTGCATAGTTGAGTAGCTTGGCCTTGTTTCCACATCGAAGGTATGGCTTTTGGCCGCAATTCTTCCATGAAGACCACTTTTGGACAGACTACTCCGAACAGTAGATGGGTGTACCTGCAGTGGCGGGCTGGGCCGGGGGGCAGGGTGCCATGTGCCCCCCGGTCCGCAGCGTCATGCGGGCCGCGGGCAGTCTGTGTCACTGTGACACAGACTGCACCGCGTGTGTAGCGCTGACCGGACTGAGTTCGGTCAGCGCTACACAAGTGACAAACACACAGCCGCCGGCTCCGGCAGCTGTGTGTTTGTTGTGATCAGCAGCCAATGAGAGTCTGACAGACTCTCATCGGCTGCTGCTCCCACTGCCAGAGCCGGACATCTTCCGGCTCCCGCAGTGGGTAATGGGAGTGACGCGTCACTCCCATAAGCAAAGCGGCGGACGGAGGAGCTGATCTCGGCGGCGGGACCAGGAGCAGGAGCGGGTGTCAGGTGTTTTTTTTTTTTATATTATGTGTGTCTACTGCGAGGGGTCTGGCACTATAAGGAGGAGACCACTACTGGGGGCACTACAAAGGGGGGGACTACTACTACTGGGTGCGCTACAAGGGGGGGGAATACTACTACTGGGGGCACTACAAGGGGGGGACTACTACTACTGGGGGCACTACAAAGGGGTACTACTACTGGGGGGAACTACTACTAGGGGCACTACAAGGGGACTACTACTAGGGGCATTGCATAGGGGGAGGGGACTACTGCTAGGGGCACTACATAGGGGGGAGGGGATTACCACTGGGGGCACTGCATCGAGGGACCACTGCTGGGGGCTCTATATAAAGGGCAATAGTGGGGGTACTGCATAGGGGGAAGACTACAACTGGGGCCACGATTTAAGGGGCACTGCATAAGGGTTACCACTATTGGGGGCACTATATAAGGGGCTTACTACTGGGGGCACAAGGGGCACTGCATAGGGGGAACCACTACTGGGGGCACTACTCGAGGCCTGCATAAGGGTGCCCTCTCTTGAGGGGGGGGGGGGGCGTCGTAGCACGCACGTTCTTTTGGGCACCCTGGCTACACGCTACTCCTCTGCCAGGGCCGCCTGCATGCATTTGCCCCCCCAGGCTAAAAGTTGCCAGCCAGCCCCTGTGTACCTGGGTCACACTGGTTTCTGCCAGTTCTGAGCCTAAGGGCTGGAGAGCGGTACATTAATGAGTGTGATGCGAATAGAACTCACCAGAAGACTGTGTTGATTAATTTGATATGGGACACTTGTATATATATCTATGTGCGACTGAGTCTCTACTATGCGGTAACGGTCGCAGCTTTTTTTCCACACCAAGTTCTATTTATTGATTCGGGTGCACACAGATCTTCAAGTGTTGCATATCAAATTAATCAGCACAGTCTCTTGGTGCGTACTAGTATCTTCAGATTGAGACCAAAGATCCCCATACATCTGCGACAGATTGTTGCGATGGGATCAGAAATGCCGATTCACCGGTCAGAAATGCCGACCAGTGGCCATCGATGTTCCGCGATCCATCGAGGATCTGTGAAATTCTACATTTTAACTTTCACCGATTTACCAATCACGATCATTTTTTGATCATGATCGGCATATCTGTGAAATCCAACATATTGGATTTCAGCGATCCTGCAGTGCCGGGTTGCAGAATCGCTACATTGCGCCAATCCGTCACTGATGTATGGGGGCCTTTAGACTAATTTTCAGCAAAAAAAGACGGCCGACTTTGGGAGAGTAGCATTTTACTTGTCGGCTCACTTTCGCCAGGGATGTCCACATACATCTATCCTCCATGCGCTACAAGTTGCGCCACACAACGAGGGAGCTCTGTGTGCGACTTTTTACCCTCAAATGCATCTTATTCACACAGTGATGCGAATAGCTAGCACAAGCCGCTTCTGCTAACTGAAATTATATGCAGCATGCCTATATTCTTTGTGTATCTGCGTATGAAATGCTACGTTAGTGTCAGCGGCTGTAACACTGTATCATAGCGTTTTGCTTGCAGATACACCCGCAGACGCACAGAGAACATAGGCATGCTGCATATTTTAATCAGCAGAAGCTGCTTGTGCTAGCTGTTCGCATCACTGTGTAAATAAGCTGTTTGTGCTAACTATTCGCATCGCTGTGCTAATAAGACGCCTTTGAAGGTAAAAAGTCGCACAAAAAGACACTCTGCGCTACCAAGTCACGCCATGGCATGGCGTGATTAGAAGGCCTGTTTAATGCGCAAGGAAGCTAGATGCATGAGGACACATTTGTACTTTCTCATTCATTTTATCAACCTACAAGTAACAGAAACCAATTGTTGTTGTGTTCCAGAATAAATATATTTTAATGTTTTACAAAGTATAATTAATACAGGCACTGCGGAACCCTTGTGGCACCATATAAATAAAGTATAATTCTAATAATATTGTAAAGTCAGAGTTCTCACATATCTTTTATTTTTGGTTCCCATTATAATTTTATGTATCTGTTTCAGTGGTTCTCAAACTCTGTCCACAGGACCCCACACATTTCACATTTTCCAGGTCACCTAGCTGGGAACAGGTGTCCCTAACACATTTTAAAAGATTCACAGGTGGAGCTAATATTTCACTTGTGATTTTGTAAGGAGACCTGCAAACCGTGCACTGTTCTGAAGACCGAGTTTGAGAACCTGTGATCTATTTGTTTCACTTAATATCTTATTGTGATAACCAAAATTATATATTATTAAAAGTAGGACTGGTCAAGCAACAGGTGCTGATTGTAAGCATGTTTTTTCATCGGTAGTAACAAGTGTTTAATTAGAGTATCAGTTTTTACAAATTATACATAATTTGGATTTTGTTTGTAATGTAAATGATGTTTGAAGAATCTGATGTTACAGAAGATTCTGTTGTATAGTCTTAAGGTGCGTATCCACTTGCAGATAGTGGAACGACAGTACTATTACAACATTGTTAATCGTACAGCCGTTCCTCTTCCCCTGCAGTGCCTACACTGAACGATATGTCGTTCAGTGTAGGCACCCTCCCACATCCCTGAACATGGTCAATCTGTTGTTATCGACAGATTGATCAGCACGTTCAGGCGATAATTGATGTCAGAAACGACCAGCGGGAGCGCGCATTGCTGGTCGTTCCGACATTTTCATGCCCGATTTGTGCACGATTTAATGAGCGATTGAACAATAATGATATCGTTCAAACGCTCATTTTAATCGGCAAGTGGATACCCGCCTTTAGATTCCGTAGTGAGGTCATTAGCCATGAAGTCATAGTTATTTTTAACTCTGAATGCATGAGCTCATCTTACATGTGTCACAATGACATAAGGCAGTCTGTATGTCTATGTACAATGCTGAACTAGTGCAGTGCTGCCACGAGTTACTGTAGTAATCAATCTGGTAAGAGAGGAGCAGTAGTCTGTAATCATCACTTAATAGAGGTTTCAGTAAGAACAGGAGTACTCAGGCTGCCGATCTGTTCTAGTTACACTGATTATCAGTCCACTCATCGATGTCACTGCCATCCGCTGACAGGGAATTTTCACTTCTTACTCCTTGTACCTGTAATATGTTTGAGAATAATATTTTGAATTATAAGTTATTTTATTATGAATTCCTTTAAGTTATCTTCTCCGTGTTTTCAGACAAATTCTACATTCATAATGTGGGTCATGTATGCAGCAGATTTTTTTTTTTTTTATGTTTTCCCTTCACATGATATTGTGTGAATATATAAAAATAACAAGCCTGGGATGACAGAACGACCATTATAACCGCCCTTTTTCACACACACACACATATAATATGAACCATAATTATAGTGTACATCACCGTATACTGTGCAAGAAATACCCTGTGTAAGCAATATCCTGTAATTTGGTGTATAAAGTCAATATAACTACTTGGGTAGTATTAGTATGGCACCTTCCTCAGACTGGTTCTTTTTGCACCAAGATTCCCTTCAGGTTTGCTGCTTTATTTTATTACCTGTCCCAATCCATTTTCTCCTCCAACCTCAATTTTTAATGCATTGTGGAAAACCCAAAGTCAACGATAACTATATTTTGTAACTCTGGCAAACCATAAAGTGACCATGTGTTTCAAATGGCAATGTTCCAAAATTAAAAAAGTGTACTTAATCCAAAGTAATGTAAGGTCCAGATCAAAAAACCTGAAATAATATTAGCCTGAATGCTTTAATAGAAGAGTTAATATAAGAATTTAGCATTTAAACAGTGTGTAAAAAGGATCCATGTATGTCACATAATACCTCCAGAAATAGGAGCATATTAAAGATTACATTACACTTCTAACTCTGTACTCCTAGGTTAGCTGATTGTTTAATCGCATCCACAGACCCATTTGCTATTTAAACCATGCCTATTCCATTTATTAAATTACATTGAAAAAGCCTAATAAACCTACTGTATTAAGTCTGTACATATTACAAAAAGCCACAATCACAACTTGTGTGAACTGGGATGCACCAGCAGAGTCTGCTGAATAATTAGATATTAGCTTTCCCGCTAGGCTGTTTCAGCAGGGCGCCGCGCCCTGCCCTATCTCTAAAGGGCAGAAAGCACCCTGCCCTCCGGCCGTAGTGCCCTGCTGAAGCAGCCTTCGGGTTCTGTCCCCTCCCGCGTGCTGCAGTGTCCCGCGGATGGGGAAAACGGCGGTGCAGCGGTCCCTGCAGGTGAATGGATGCCGGGCGCATGTGCCCGGGATCCATTCACAGTGACTGCAGCTCTTGGGGGCTGGCCGGCATGTCTAAGTGCCAGGCATGCCCCCAAGAGTGATGAAAGGGGAACGCGTCATAAAGACACACCCCCTTTACATTGTCCTTGCCCCCTTTTTGGACGCGTGCCCTTTTTCTAGGTCCGGTACCCTGCCTGGCGCAGGACCTAGAGTGAACACTATAGATATGTGACACTTGTATATCTGTGTGTGTCTGAGCACAACGGAACTTGACGTAAAAGCAAGCAGCGGCTGCTGCATTGTAGCACTTCTTATACAGATTCAGACTCAGTCGCGCACAGATATCAAATTAATCAGTGCAGTCTCCTGGTGCGTACTAATACACCTCATTGCGACTAAGACACATTTTCAGCAGAATAGAAGCCCAGCGCTAGCAGAGTCGCACACCACCTGGCGCACGGAGAGGGACTGTTTGGCGCGACTGTAGCAGTGCTGCATGACGGCACATCTGTATTATTCTCTGTTACATATCCTGTGGTTAGCTAGTTGGCACATTTTGATTGGCTCATTGCAATGATCATGAATATATAGCGATCTCCTCACATATATGGATGAGAAACAACATTTATTTAATGTACTGTACCTCCTCTACAATAAATATTATAAGGCTTTGAAAAGACCATGTGAGTCTCTGTAGGCACAGCATGAACAAGTGAGAAAAGAGCTTCCTGTGATCTGCTGGGCCTAAACCTTTGAGATTGACTGAGACCTCTCTAACCAACACACCAATATCTATAATTGTATTTCACTGGTATTCCACCTGGTAGTGTATTTCATATCTTACAAGAAGTAATATCTTTCTTTTAGAATCTCTAATGGTACAGTGTATGTTGGTTTAGGTCTCCTTGTGCCACAGGTCCACAAAGAATCCATATTCTTAGAGCAGCCAGGTGTCTCTTCCCCATCGCATATGGACTTTATACTAAAGATAAAGGACATTCGTCTAATACAGTATCATGTATGTGCATATGGACTTTATACTAAAGATAAAGGAAATTCGTCGAATACAGTATCATGTATGTGCATATGGACTTTGTACTAAAGATAAAGGATATTTGTCTAATACAGTATCATGTATGTTTGAACAACACTGGAGAAATTTAGCCATAATATAGTCCCTACCCCTATGTGTCATCTTTGAATTACTGACTGTGTTAATGTTCTTGCTTTATGTAGTAGGAGAGACCCTTGAAGGTGATGTTTCCTTATGCTCTCCTGCTCATCTGTTTCTTTTCCTTAAGGCCCCCATACACGGTGCGATATAGCAGCCGATCCGACGGATTGGTACGATATCGCTGCTAAATCGTACCGTGTGTGCGCATGATATCGTCTAGTGCGCGCTCCCGTGGGATTATACATCCACCTCCAGATCTTACATGCTGCACATAAGATCTGGTGATGCGATGTACAATCCCATGCAGCGCTACTTAGGAAAGGGGGGGGGGGGGAGTGCCGGCATGTCGGGCAGCGGATCGCTCCTGATAAGTCGTCCGTCGCATCGCATATTGCACGGTGTATGGGGGCCTTTACTGTTCGAACAGTGTTGTTGGTACATGAAAAGGAAGGCTTTGGATGTTGTGTTTGGTAGTAATGATTATTTATTGTAAAGCTTTATGTTAACAGTTTCTAAAAAGCACTAAAAACACAACAAATGTATCTTTCTCTTTTTTTTTTAACTTTATTTTTGAAAGAGGCAATAGGAGTGTGAGAGAATAAAAATGAACAGGAGTATAACTTAAATGTCAAATGTATCTTTTAAAAAACAAACAAACACTATTCTTTCGTAAGTATGAGAGAAATCTTTGAAGTTCTGTATACTGTATTTTAATTCAGCATTGTGCCTGATTCAGGAATGTGATGCAAAAACTGTGGTTTAATTAATATATAAGTGCTTGGGTCTTGACCACTACAACCTGGCTTTGCTTGGGTGCTACAGTATGTGGTGTGTGTGAAAGTTTGTTTCACAAGTCATAGATAATTTTCAAACTAATCAGATTTTGTAACTCTCAGACTGTGTTCACTTAGCGAGCGGAGGGACTGAGTCACTGGTGGGAAAAATGCATGCAGGGGAACAAATATGCACTGGTGACAGGGATAGTGCTAGGAGGAGAAAGTGAGGGATGAGGGCCATACTCATAAGGGTTTATAATCTAAGGGGGAGGGGAATAATTAGGAGGGTAAGTAGGGAAAGAGAGTAGGTGGGTGGTCAGAAGTGCTGAGAAGAGAGTCAGGGCGGCTGATAGGCTTATGTGAAAATTGAAAGGGCTCGTTTGCCAGTGGAGGCTGGCAGTCTGAGAACGGCAGTGAGTTCCAGAGTAGAAGGGCAGCACTGGTAAAATCCTGGTGTTGGAATGAGAGAAGGTGATTAGCTGGACATTGAGGTAGCACTCATTGGAGGAGCTGAGAGGGTGTGAGGACATAAATGAGGAAGGGTGAGGGAAAGACCAGAGAGGAGGAGATTTCAGTGGGGAGAGGGACCAGAGAGGAGGAGATTGCTGTGGGGAGAGACAGGTGAGAGGAAGGCCAGAGAGGAGAGACCAGTGAGAGGAAGGCCAGAGAGTAGGAGATGGCAGTGAGGAGAGACAGGTAAGAGGAAGGCCAGAGAGGAGGAGATTGCATGGGGGAGAGACCAGTGAGAGGAAGGACAGAGAGGAGGAGATTGCATGGGGGAGAGACCAGTGAGAGGGACAGAGAGGAGGAGATGGCAGTGAGGAGAGACAGGTAAGAGGAAGGCCAGAGAGGAGGAGATTGCATGGGGGAGAGACCAGTGAGAGGAAGGACAGAGAGGAGGAGATTGCATGGGGGAGAGACCAGTGAGAGGGACAGAGAGGAGGAGATGGCAGTGAGGAGAGACAGGTAAGAGGAAGGCCAGAGAGGAGGAGATTGCATGGGGGAGAGACCAGTGAGAGGAAGGACAGAGAGGAGGAGTTTCCAGTGGGGAGAGGAAGGCCAGAGTGATAGAGATTGCAGCAGTTTATCTGAACTGGAAATGACAAGTGTATCTATTAGTTGTTAGGGTAATATTACATTAACTCTCTTTGCAGCACAGTGGTTAGCATTAATGCCTTATAATACTATAAGGTCATGGGTTTGATTCTCACCAATGTTCTTTATGTGTGGAGTTTGTATGTTCTCCAAGTGTTGGCGTGAAAAGCTTCCAAGGACTCTGCTTTTTCCCCACAATCCAAAAACATATTGGTAGGTTTATTAACTTCTGACAAAAAAAAATAACTTAGTGTGTCCATGTGATAGGCAATATAGATTGTAAGCTCCACAGGGGCAAGGACTGATAGGAATGACTAAATTTCCTTTATAAAGAGGAATGTAACGTGCATGCACTATATATAAATAAATACCTTTCCGTAATCATAATGAATTTAATATTGTAGAAGAATTATCCAATTACAGCAATTTCTAAATACAGTTAGCATCACCTTTTGACGTTTTGTTTTACCTACAATACTATGTAAAAGTTTTAGGCAGGTGTGGAAAAAATGCTGCAAAGTTAGAATGCTTTCAGAAATAGAAGTGTTAATAGTTTGCATTTTGTTAACTGATAAAAATAAAGTGAATGGACAGAAGAGAAATCTAAATCAAATAAATATTTGATGTTACCATCCTTTGCCTTCAAAACAGTATCAATTCTTCTAGGTACACTTGCACACAGTTTTTGAAGGAACTCAGCAGGGAGGTTGTTCCAAACATCTTGAAGAACTGACCACAGATCTTCTGTGGATGTAGGCTTGCTCAAATCCTTCTATCTCTTCATGTAGTCCCAGACAGACTCAATGATGTTGAGAATCAGGGCTCTGTGGGAGCAATATCATCACTTCCAGGGCTCTTTGTTCTTCTTTACGCTGAAGATAGTTCTTAATGACATTGGCTGTATGTTTGGGATTGTTGTCCTGCTACAGAATAAATTTGGAGCCAATCAGATGCCTCCCTGATGGTATTGCATGATGGATAAGTACCTGCCTGTATTTTTCAGCATTGAGGACACCATTAATACTGACCAAATCCCCAACTCCATTTGCTGAAATGCAGCCCCAAACTTGCAAAGAACCTCCACCATGCTTCACTGTTGCCTGCAGAGATTCATTATTGTACTGCTCTCTAGCCCTTCGGCGAACAAACTTCCTTCTGTTACAGCCAGATATTTCAAATTTTGACTCATCAGTCCAGAGCACCTGCTGCCATTTATCTGCACCGTAGTTCCTGTGTCTTCGTGCATAGTTGAGTAGCTTGGCCTTGTTTCCACATCGAAGGTATGGCTTTTGGCCACAATTCTTCCATGAAGACCACTTTTGGACAGACTACTCCGAACAGTAGATGGGTGTACCCGGGTCCCACTGGTTTCTGCCAGTTCTGAGCATAAGGGCTGGAGAGCGGTACATTAATGAGTGTCTGCAGGCACGAATGCTCACTCCCAAAAAATGCTCAATCCAATTAGAAATGCCAAATTACACTACTCGCGGCGTGGGTGTGCAAATTTTCTACAGCATGCGACTTGGGAGAAGGGCATGAAAAAGTGGACAAACCATCCTGGACGGCAAAAAGTGACAACTTTGTTAGTAGAAGCATGGAGTAGGCTGTTAGTGGGCATAAAGAAAGGTTTTTAAATGGTATTAAATGGCTGATTTGTGCTTCTAAAAAAAAAAAAAAAAAAAAAAAAGTAACAAAGGCAAACCTGTTTTTTGTTTTTTTTTTGTTAAATCTCAAACGAATTAAATTAAAAATACAAAAAAAGTAGAATTTTTTTTATTTTAGTTAATTTGTGGCCACTTTAACTTTAAAAAAAAAAAAAGTCAAACAATGATAAAAATCAATTGTTTTTAATTTTTTTTAAATTACTGTGCCTAAACTAAAGAAAAAGTTTATTTAGGGGTAATTTGAGGCAATTTTTTAATTTGTTTTTTAAAACACCCAAAAATGACATGCAATTATTGGGCCAATTAAGCTAATTAAAAACTTCTAAATGCCTAATTAATAATAATGAGTTGTAATAAGCGGTTCTGCACTGAGTACTGAAATTTTTACCTTAAGAGATTTCCCTTACCATCTCACACAAAAAACATGATTTTCCTCTGAAAAAAGAAATGCGAGTTTGCTATGAGAACAGCTCGCACAAGCCAACTCGCACCTAATTGGATTGACCCCATGGAGTTAATTTTAAGTTTACATGTTATTTTGGGATGGAATTAAATGAGACATAATTATATCTAGTGTGCATTACTTTAAGTTGTTAGTTCTTGTGGGATCCTGCCTATTAATAGACATGTTTATGTATTGTTAGTAGGTGAGTTGTTCACACTATGGGACTTTACAAAACACTCAACATTGTTTTCTGTTTTGCAATTTAATCCTGACATTGATAACAAGTCCTTGTAAAGCAGCAATTCATCTATTCATTGTCATATTGGACTTCTTACCACAGGTCAGTCTAGCTGCTTAGAGCAATGCAGTATTCCATTTATCCATAGAAACCAATAAAATAGCAACGGATTAAATTTAATTTTGAAATCTCGTCTTTAGGCAATGCCAAGATGATTGCTTAACTGTGGCATGTTCTGATTACTTTGTCTGCTGGTTTCAGTATTTCTGTAACTTAATAATTGGGTAAATATTCTTACATCTGGAGGAGTAGAGATATTTGAGGAAAGCTGACCCTTGTTGCAATTGGGTCTTAAAATACATACAGTAATGGCAGCTGCCCACTAATTATGAGAACAGCGGTAAAATATGGAACAGAGCTTGTCCCTTTCCAATTAGCTGGGGTGATATTAATGAAGTGGCTCACACCCCAAATGCTTTAGGCAGCATGACTTCTGTAGAAAGGTATCCTTCACTGCACCTAAGGTGTCATTTCACTTGCTCCAGCAGAAACTTAACCAGGATGCCTTTTATAGGGGCAGTGGCCCTTAAGCAGAGATGCTTATTCAGATAAATTTTTCAAGCATTCCATAAAGGGAGAGGTCACGCAGATAAGAGAGAACAGTCTGAAGTGGTGACATTCAATGAGTCCTTGTCACTTGCAGCCATTAGCATACTCTGCCTGCTGTTATGTTTTATTGCCTTTGGTGCTTACCTTGACCAGACAAGGGAGTATTGGAAGCTGAGAAGCAGTTAATTCCGTACAAGTTATTGTTTCCTGCTTCAGTGCTTTGTATTAGCGCCTTTGAAATGCTTCTCCATCCTAAGGTGCACCTAAAAATTTAGAAATGAATCATGGTATGCATAATTTAGGTTTCCCAGTTGTAATGGAATAAGGATACGATTGTAACTTGTGAAAGAGATGATTCTCGCACACATTATTCAGAAATTGTTATTTTTAAATGGAAACTGTAAGCGATTCTCAATAATGACATAACTACTACAAACCTGAGGTATACTTTGAAAGGGATTTATAGAAGATAATGTGTGTAATAGCATATATTAAGTTAGTTTATAAAAGAATTAAAATGTTAACACTTTAAAAGCTTTTTGATTTCCTGTCTCTCATTTCCATACAGTCTTAATACTGAGTTAATGTGCCCAGTGAGCCTCAACACTATGCTCCCTGCTCTGACTTATATTCTGCTTTATGTCATAAATGAGAGAATCGCACTGTACATGAGGGGAACATCCAACTTCCGTGTCACATGACCTCCTCTGCGCAACAGGGAGGTCACACCCAATCAGAGGGGGAAGAGAGTGCAGTGCTGTCTGTACTATGTGGTCTCCCTTCTTCCTCCGCAGGATATAACCAAGCTTCCTTGACAAGAAAAGTAATGTTCTTAGTCAGGTTGGCATAAATAAAACAAATAGTGCTTATTAGATTACTAGTGTCTAATCACTAGTACTGCCAATGTGTGGTGGTATGTGGATAGCCATGAGTAGCATATAGTGATGGCTGAGGGGAGTTGTGAGGTAATTGTGGCATCTCGGGTATGTGGGGCATATTGGGATTGGAACATTATTTAGTGGGAGGTCTGAGTGGCATTTGGAAAGTTTTTGTGTCTTGTGTGTAGCTGAGGAGCAAGTGGGGGGCATTTGGGATGATTGATGTGGGGGTGTAGAGGTAATTTATGTACTGCATATTTATTACAGGTTGGATTTCAAGTGAAGAAAGTTGAAATATTATCGGCTTACCCATCACTACTTAACTGTGTGAAACTTGATTTGGTTTATACTTTTTTTTTTACATTTTTTTACTGAATAAATTTTTATTAAAGAGAACGGCAGTACATGTTACATACTATAATCCAAGTTGGTTTATATACTTTTAGTTTACTAGTTGCCAGTTATGAAGTTTTTCATATAATGATAGTTGTTTATCAGATCCTGTAATAAAATGTTTCACATAAAGAGAGCTGTAATTCGCTTTAAAGTCTCCAACCTACCAAATATTACAAGAAGAAAAAACTATGCAAAATAAGGCATTCATCAGTTGTATTGTAGCCTTATATCAGTTTGCATTAAGAGGCTTTAGTATTTATGTGACAGTTGTGTATTTGTATTCCATGAACTGCATGCATTGCTCTCATTTTTTGGTATCTTTAGAAAACATAAAACAGCTTTAATGAATATTTAGGGAACTTTAGTTTCTTACAAATTCCTTGTTCACTTTTTTTTTCCAGAAGATGCAAATGCAAGAGCTTTTATTACTATACGTGGTTCACATTCCAGCTCTTCTGTGCAAATAACATAGGCCACTAGGGGATCATCAGACTGTAGATGCAGCATTGCAGGGTTATTGCTGTTGTATGGAAGCTACTTGCATATTGGCTGTGGACTACTGAATGCTTGCAGGCTATGTGCAAGCTAATTTAAAGGTGCATGAAACATTGGGTGCTTGGAAGGTGTTGATTTTGGTTACTATTATTATCCCAGAATATGATTGTGATTGGTTATCATGGTGTTCTCGTGTGACATCATTCTAGCAAGATATCAGGATTTTCTTCATTATTTTAGTCTCTACCCAATAATCCCCTTATTTAACTTAAAACATGGTGACTTCTAATACATATCATTTACAGTTAGGTGGTTAATTATCTTATATATTATATTATATGCACTGCATGTGGACAAACAATGAGCAGAGATAATAAACGTTAATCACAATAGTAACCTGACAGTAATGCAGATGGTGTAACCTGCCAACTAGTGTTCAACTACCTTGAATGTCAAGTCTTTTATATGGAAAAATATATTGTTTTGTCTATCATCATTTCTGTCAATTTCTTTATAAAACACGTTTTATACTTCAATCGGATATGGGGAAATAATTTTACAAAAAATGCATATAAAATTGTATCCCTTGTTCAATACATAGTCCTAAGAATAATCACTTGGATACATTTTCTAGAACTGATGCAGTTTGATTAAACCCATATTTCCACCAAAGGATTTTCACTGGTTGTACCTATAACAAATATGAAATGCATTATATAAATGCAGGCATTTATAGAGCGATACAAGAGCAAATGGCAGTAAAAGTAGAAAGTGTTGATCCTATTGTATCATATGTATGGGTGCCTACGTTGTGGTAATGAGGCACTTCCGCTGATGCAGCCTGCTGAATTTTCAGCAATTTAAAGATGTGTTTGAATAAACATAGTTAAAAAAGGAATTGGTGTGTTCCAGGTCGATTAGGACGCATTATGTTTGGTTATCCATGGTTACATATTCTCCTTGTATGGTAACCAGCATGTATTGCTGAACATACAGGGGAAAAAGTTTCCACATTTTATTCCACTTTAGCATTTAGCTTTATTAACCGGTTGAACAAGTGGCCAAACCTGACTAATTATGCAACAGAAAATTCAGTTCTAATTTTCATGCAAATGTAATTATTTATTGCTTTGTATTGAAGCTTGTTTATTGTGTCTGGGTAGAATCTTGGCTTTATATTGCTTCCCCTGCTCAGTCCTTTTGAGCTGGCCTGTAATGGTTCTCTACGGTATGTTTGTCAGTTCACACACCAGCTTGGAAGTCAGGCAAACAGAAAATGTGGTGTCTATGTGAAAAGCGTTATAAAGCCACAAGGAATTTTGCAGAAGTTTTTCCTCATTAGTAATAATAAATTGGAAACATTTGCACCGATAAATGAGAAAGTTGGTCACAGCACTTTTTTATTGTCTTCATATGCTGCACAGTCTCTGCCAGGGACTTAATTCAGTTATTATATTACTGGATTAATGGATTCCATGTAATATGCTATGGTACATGCATGACTGAGAGTTATGTTGAATACCACCCTATCATATTTTTGAGATGTTGACCAGGGATGTTTTTTTTTTTTAATTTTTTTTACCGGAACAAGATGGTCAGTGCATGCGCGATAGGGGAATCTGAAGATGAATATTAGTTGTTTCCAGAGGGTGATATCTGAGTAAATGGATTGGAGCTCTGATTTGACCTGTTAGGAGATAGGCATGGTGCACAAAGCACACTGAACTGGCACGTGCCGCTGGCATTGCTCATAACCATTTGATATTCAGCTGTGTGCTTATTCTGAAACAAACTGCATTTCTTAGACAGAATAGGTCATTTTTATCTGAATCAATTTTTGTTGTTGTTGTTCTCCAAATTCCATCTCTTGGTCATTAAAGTAATTAATTTCTTCCAAATCGTTATATGTTGCTTCATTCTGAAGTAAATCTTGCCCATAAAGCTGGGTGCACAGTTCTATAAGGGAGGTGGCTTGTGATCATGATGGGACATGGTGCTACTGCAATTCAGAACTTTCACAAGGAAAGCTGATCAAGAATGTCTGACATTCTCAGCAATACTCATTCATCTATTGCCCGGTATGTGGAAGGTGTGCATTTTACAGTCTTGCAAATCCCTGATGCATTTTATGGATGACAGATCGGACAATTTAGTAGGCTAGGCCACATATTTTAATAAATCTTACTACTTTTCCTTCAATTTTAAAGCATGCAATGAATCTGTTAAATCTTTTAGTATCACTATTACACTGTATAATGGAACATGGACAATGCTGCAGAGAAAATGTCATCATTAGAATATTAGTTAAGTGGTTTTTGGCAAGGTAATGGAAACATTACACAAATTTATACAACCATCTCCAAAATTAGCTCTCCGTTCCTGACAGTGATTACCTTTTGTCAATTTCACAAATAACATGACAAATGGTTATTTAACCTGAATAAATATTAACATGATTCGTGTAGGAATGACGTTAAATATTGTAGGACAGGTCAAGGAAATCCTGACTGTTTTGAGTAATATGAATCTTGTGTCACCAATAAGAAGTTGCAAAGCGTTAACTATAATCTTCTCAGCCCATATCTTTGTAAGCTATGCATTAATTGCTAGTGGATGTGGACTGCCTGATTTTGAGACCCTACCTTACAAGTTGTTGTCACACGATAACATGCTCCGTGATTTGTGGTATTTTGTTTGATGCAAAAAAATAACTATTGACAACATATACGAATCTCTTGAGTAGGTAGCTGACTTTGCTGTTTCTGCTCACATTGCAAGTCTTATAAAATCAATACAGAGATGTGTAGCACAGAGCAATTACTATACCAGTTTTGTAATTGTTCTCAAGAGAACTGGGCAAATCCCAACTGGACTAAAGAATAGACAGTGAGAGAATTCGGGTCTTCAATAAATTTACTATGTTCAAGAATATTATTTAGATGGTCACCATGAATTCTGTATTTTACAGAACAGCAGGAATTTTCTTTTTTTTGAGGCAAACAAGGTAATAGCAGATAATCTTAATTTTTGCTCAGCATTCACTACAAAGGCGTGGAATGATTGAATGGATAAGGTCTTGTTTGCATGATAGAAGACAGAGTTTTAGTAAATTATGTGCTTTCACAGGAAGGAAAGGTTACCTGTAGACTACCCCGGGGATCTGTACTTGGACCAGTGCATTTTAATATTTTTGTTGGTGACGTTGCAAATGATATTGAAGAGAAAGTATGTCTTTTTGCAGATGACACATGGTATACAACAGGGTAGACAACACCAGAAGGAGCTGGGTATGGATGCCGGTGCACACACGACTGGCGGTCAGAATGTCAACACCGGAATCCCAACTGGTCTGCAATACCAACACCTCCCCTCCCGCAGCCCAACCTTAAAGCCCCCCCTGCCTTATCCCAAAACCCAACCCTCCTTACCCTAATACTTACCGTTGAGAGGGCAGCGGTTGGGATGGTGGTGACGGGATTCTGACCCATGTCGCGATTCCAGCATTCTGAGCGACCGTTGGGGTGCCATCTTCATCCCCACCAGAAGGGCTAAAACAAATGAGTGATGATCTAGGTAGAGTAGAGGAATGGTAAAGAACATGGCAATTACAGTTTAATGTCAAAAAATGCACAATTATGCATTTGGGTCTTAAAAAATCCAAAGGCTAAAATAGTACTAATGGCACTACAATGGACACTACTGAGGAGGAAATGGATCTAAGAGTCACTATTTCAGGTGACTTAAAGGTAAGTAAAAAATGTATCAAAGCAACGAGAAAGGCAAGTCAGATGTTTGGTTGCATAGGAAGAGGAATCAGTAGCTGGAAACAAGAAATAATAATGCCACTGCATAGGTCATTACTCTGGCCTCATCTAGAATACTGTGTTCAGTTCTGGAAGCCATCTCCAGAAGGGTTATAAGTACATCAGAGAGTATACAAAGAAGGGCAACTAAAATGGTGCATGGCCTACATCATAAAACTTCCAGGAAAGACTAAAAGATCTTAATATGTATAGTTTGGAGCAGAGAAGGGAAAGGTTTTAATAAGGTGCAGGAGGGAGACATTCTTCAAAAGAAGAGAAGTACTAGAACACGAGTACATGCACTGAGACTGGAGGGAAGTAGATTCAGGGAAAATTCTGAGGAAAAATCACTTCACAGAAAGGGTAGTGGATAAGTGGAATAACCTCCCATCAGAGGTGGTAGAGGCTAATATGGTAGAGCAATTTAAACCTGCTTGGGATAGACATAAGTATAGCCTTACACAGGATCACAAAGGATTACCAGAAGATTAAAAAAGGCACAGACTAGAATGACGAAGTGGTTATTTTCTGTAATCAAATTCTATGTTTCTGTTAAAGCATGAAAAATAGACACTTTTCCCATAATGACCCATAGTTTTTTTTTTTTTAAGATTTAGTATCCATGTGTCAGACCTGAAGAAGTAGTAACACCAGTTTATGAAAATGTGAAAGCTCTCCTAAAGCTATACTCTCCCAATTATGTTGGTCACACTCCAATTGGGCATGGCGCCAACCTGAAATCAGTAGTCTTCATCTGTTATTGGAGGAAATAGAGACATTCTCATGAAACAAAATACAAGTAAGCTGAGGTGAATACAGCTCTTACTTAATAAAGCTGGTGTTTCTACTCTTCAAATCTGACTATTGTAAGCAGCCTGGGTTCAGTCTGTAGCCTAACCCTAAACATCGTCTCATTTATGTGCTTCAGGAGACCTGTTGAACCTCTTTCCACAGTAACATGATTATTACAAGAGTTGTGCTCATTAGCGATGTCTAAAAATATTGTTTTTGTATAGCTATATAAACATTTGATCCTAGTATTCATTTTCAGGCAATGTCCTGACCAGTGTTTCCTATTGGAGCGAGTGTCTCTGACCGGGATTATACTATAAATTGTTCATAGGCTCCTCTTGCACTCTCTAAATGTTGACTACTTATTTAAATGGTTCACGACATATACACTAGAAATAAGAGTGGGCTAAGCACAGTAGGGGTAACACTCCTGTCGCCTGTATGTGTTTCTTAGTTGCCATGGCGATGTAGATGTTATACACAAACAGTGTACTTCAATTCACAATTTTGACTTCTACGCAAGCTAAAATTGTGGTTGGTTGCATGCATTGCAGAATAGTGTACGAGGCTATATTACATTTCTCGGTCTGCCAAATACAGACAGAAATGGAAATCAACAGAATAGCTTAAATTGCCTTTACCGTATTTTAGTATTTGTGCTCATCCATTGTACTGTTATAACCATCAGGGTTACAGAGGTCAGTTCTGCATCAAAAAGTTAGTTTGAATCCTAAGAACAAAGTTTGTTTTATTGAATGTTTGTTGCCATACAGATGCACCCAGTTACATTGTGGCCATTTGCACCACAAATGTGCGCACACATCGGCCATGTGATTCCCCATGACTGCATACGCCACGCTACGCTATAGCACGCACTGCAAATGCACCATGCATTCCTGTGGAGGCGCGGTCGCGTATGCAG
Source organism: Taudactylus pleione (assembly GCA_031769625.1). Classification (NCBI taxonomy): domain Eukaryota; kingdom Metazoa; phylum Chordata; class Amphibia; order Anura; family Myobatrachidae; genus Taudactylus; species Taudactylus pleione. The sequence continues at coordinate 14,868,845 of JAUIMM010000005.1, read as the reverse complement.
TACGCAATCCGCTCGCGTAAGCGCATCTCACGCTATGCATGGCGCAAATCGTCACACCATTGGCAACAATATAGCTGGGCATATCTGTATATAATTTATAAAGACAACATGTTATGGTCGCCTTTTACAAAGGCGATGAAAAATACTTTGAGAAGTTCTAGATGTGCAGGAAATATCTATCCATTTGGAAAAGATGTAGGCTACATTTATTCTGAATTTAGAATGGCTGTTTACTTTTTGGACACATACACTATTAAGAGTGCATTTATATTGTAGCTGACAACAATTGAGTATAGAAATGTTCTATTGAATCATGGAAAGTTTAATTCATTATCACTTCTTCCAGTTTTCGAGATTGACATGTAATACCAAGTGTACAGCGTGTTATATGATAAATATGCTACAAATTGTTTACTCAAAAATGACACAGAATGTTGCTGTGCTAGTAGCTTTAGGAAGCCATGTGACATGAGAGAAAAAAAAAGATTACTTGAGTGCATGTAAATCCCACATACAGATGTATCCTTACTTTGCTCTCAGCACAACACATTCAGTAGAATGGCGCCAGATCTATGGGGTCAATTCAGACCTGGACGCTAAGCCGCGATCACACGCATCCAAATGGGGCCAGGTATGCAAATTCCACGATCGAACTGATTGGTGTAAGGACGCCCTCTGTCTTAAAGAGCGACGGCAGAGTGAGCATACGCCGTTATAAAGACACCCACTTTTCTTTCTTAGCGCACATCATCTCCAGGAAGTGTATGAATCATCAGAACCATCGGAGCTGCACACAGCGCTTGAGGTAGACTCTACTCCACCACAAGCACTGCGATCACTGCAGGCTGAAATACAACCAAGTGACGTGTACAATGACGCTTCCGTGCTAATTATGCACACCCATAAAACTCAGTTTGCAGCACCACTCCCCCGTTTACAAGCACCTTCCCCTGTTACCACCTACAAACGTCACTATCTGTCACTCAAAGTAGTGTCCAGTCTGTGGCGAATATTAGCAAATGCAAATCTTTGTTCTTGTTGGGTTCATTGTGCCATAATGCCGCGTATCCACTATGCGATATTACTGAGCGATTACGACATCGTAAACGTGCAATCGCTCAGTAATCGGGCACAAATCGTGCAAATTAATGTCGGAAACGACCAGCGATGTGCGCACCCGCTGGTCATTTCTGACATCAATCATCGCCCGAACATGCTGGTCAATCTGCCGATAATGACAGCTTGCCCATGATTGGGGATGATTGATGTGCCTACAACGATCGACTGAATGTTCAGTGTAGGCACAGCACAGACTGTGAAACGATTACAATTTTGTAATCGTGCAGTCGTTTCACAGTCTGCTAGTGGATACGCACCGTTGGGGAGAATTATATTGTCTCACGCTCACAGCTGCCATCTAAAGAGACGAGCGATATTCAATTGTTGGTTCAGCTGGAGGCGAGTGTGCCCATTACTTATCATACATGTCGCAGCCAAATGCATCGGGTTTAGCCACGTAAAGCGGCTAAAGCCATGAAAACTACTTGTAGTGTTATTTTGCTCGCCACCTCAGGAGGGTGCAAGCAGAAATAATGGGTGCCCGGTGTGTGTATGTGTGTCATGCGTTTTGTTAAATTTTTTTTTTTTTTTACAGGTGCCACAGGCAGGCCCTTGATGTCGGGGCATGCTGGCACTTGTTCTACAAATCCATCATGTTGAGGCAGGCTTGCTGGAGCCTGTAGTCCGCTTGAAAAAAATATTATTTACTATTTACTCACTATTACCCCTGCGAGGTGGCGACCGAGGGATTCCAACCCTGGGCTGACCAGTTTGGGGCTGGTTAACGTTATGGCAGGGGGATCCAAAGCTGTGTCTCTCTCTCTCTACTATAGCATTACCTTTCCCCAATCCCCATCTGGTTTATCCTGGTGTTGGTTATTGGGAAATAGGGAGAAAACCCGGCATGGGGTTCCCCCTATTTCCCAATGCCAGACCAGTCTCAGAGGTCCTGGGCTGGTTACTGATTTAGGGAGAGACCCAAAACATATTTTTTTATTAATTAACCATTTTTTCCATTTTTAACTCCTAATGAAGCCAAAAAGGCGAGGCTGGTTCAGGGAGGAATCCAAAGTAGGAGGAATATGACAGGGAGTGACCTGCATGCAAGCCAAAACATGCGAGATCCAACATTTCTGGAAAATGTACCTTTTGTCTCATTTTGAGAACCGAATTTGCTGGGAGGAACCAAGGCATACCTCTATTCAACTTGGTACCCCAAAATCAGTTTCTGTCTGATTCCTCCAAACTGCTCATCTCTAATAAGCATATGCCATCAAAGAGAAGCTGTACATAGGTGTAGTCAGTGCTTAAAGTGGTCCTAGAGAATTGGTGGAACTCATCCAGCCCCCCCCCCCCCCCCTCGGCGTGTTTAAAAAAAAAAAAAAAAGGGACAGCAAGCGTCTTTAAAAAAAGGGGTGTGGTCTTAATAGAAAGGGCGTGGTCACACTATAGTGTTCACAATTCAAATTACGCCACACAGTAGCACAAGCTTGAGTCACCCCTGATCCACATTACACCACATATTATTCATGTATGACACACACTTGTGCCCCTTATACACAATGCCCACATTTGTGCCCCTTATACACAATGCCCATAGTAGTAGTGCCCCTTACACATAATGCTCATTGTAGTGGTGCCCCATATGCTATGCCCATTGTAGTGGTGCCCCTTATGCAATGCCCATTGTAGTGGTGCCCCTTATGCAATGCCCCCAGTATTGGTAGTGCCCCTTATGCAGTGCCCCCAGTATTGGTGGTGCCCCTTATGCAATGCCCCCAGTATTGGTAGTGCCCCTTATGCAGTGCCCCCAGTATTGGTAGTGCCCCTTATGCAGTGCCCCCAGTATTGGTAGTGCCCCTTATGCAGTGCCCCCAGTAGTGGTAATGCCCCTTATGCAGTGCCCCCAGTAGTGGTAATGCCCCTTATGCAGTGCCCCCAGTAGTGGTAGTGCCCCTTGTGCAGTGCCCCCAGTAGTGGTAGTGCCCCTTGTGCAGTGCCCCCAGTAGTGGTAGTACCCCTTATGCAGTGACCCCAGTAGTGGTAGTACCCCTTCTGCAGTGCCCAAAGTGGTAATGCTGCTTATGTAGTGCCCCCAGTAATGGTAGTGCCCCAAGAAGTGGTGCCTCTTATGCAGTGCCCCAGGAGTGGTGCCCCCTGTAGAAGTGCCCTCAGTAGTAATGCCCCCTGTAGTAGTGCCAATAGTAATGCCCCCAATAGGAATGCCTCCAAGTAGTAGTGCACCCAATAGTAATGCCCCCAGAGGTTATGCCCCCAATACGAAGCCGCTTACCCCCAAAAACAATACTTACCTTAAGCCCCGCTCCTGCATCCGCTGCCTCCGGTCCACCTGGCTGCTCCGCTGAGCTATGGGAGAGATGTCATGACGTCTCTCCCATAGTGCCCGTGGGGGGAGCCGGAAGCCGGAGCTCTAGAGTGAGCTCCAGCCCCCGACTGGCACTGTGGGGAGGGAGCTGGGCGCCCGCTGGTAACGAAATCTCAGCGGGCACCCGGCAAATGGAGCCGGGCTAAGGTGGGTCGGAGAAGGCGGAACTGTTCCGTCTCCAAATTGAAGTGACGGAACGCAGTTTCGCCTTGTTCCGGCCCACTTTAACCACCTGGTTGTAGTATATACTCACAACTGTGATATATAGGTCCAAATATAATAGAGCGCGAGATTTGCAATGTGCTGAGATTTCAGTGATTTAGCGCTAGAATTTAAGGCAGCAATTATTTACAATACAAAAGCAAAGCCAGGTTCTTGGCTTTCACCTCAACGAGGCCTTTTGTGAGAGAAAAAATGTTCTGTGTGCGCCTCTTCTTAACCGGGAATGAATTGCATTTAAATAATATCATCTCACTAAATACAATCTATTCTTTTCATGTGACTATATAACACAATGCATTCAGGCTCCTAGTCTGCACTCCACAAGGACAATTTAAGCTGTCATTTTCACATGTAAAAGGTTTACGTGTCTCATAAAATCAGAAGCTTTTGTTCAAAATCTGACACACATGGCGATCATACTGCACCTTTATAAATGACCTTTTGTAAATAACCCTGAGTGAATATTGAGATTAAGTTAAGTTATGAATGAATCCTTGAAAATGAACAACTACAAAGAATTTTGCTAACTTTTGGTATAAACACTTGTAATTGTCATTTTATAGCTACAAAAGACAGAAATGTACTGTATAGATACAGAAGGTACATCACATGCGGCAATATACAAACATAATGTACATGGAATAGGTTACATTTGACCCTCTAAAATAGTCTCTAGGACTGAATTTAACACATTAACATTTGTTAATTAATGCTTCTCCCCTGCTTCTGGAGAGGAAGTCTTGGCCCTCATCCGGTCCTCCCCTCCTTCCACCTCCCCTCTTGACCCTATCCCTTCCCGTCTCCTCTTCCACCTGTCTCCTTCTGCCTGTTCACATCTGGCTCACCTCCTTAATCTCTCCCTATCATCTGGCACTGTCCCTTCTGCATTCAAACATGCTCTGGTCTCCCCCATTCTTAAAAAACCTACCCTTGATCCTAACATACTTTCCAACTATCGACCCATCTCTCTTCTCCCTTTTACTTCCAAACTCCTTGAGCGTATTGTCTACAACCGCCTTACCACCTTTCTTTTCTCCCACTCCCTCCTTGACTCATTTCAATCTGGCTTCCGATCTCTCCACTCCACTGAAACTGCCCTCACAAAAGTCAGCAACTACCTCCTTGCTGCCAAATCCAAGGGCCACTACTCTCTGCTCATTCTCCTTGACCTCTCTGCTGCATTTGACACTCTAGACCACCCTCTCCTCCTGCAAATCCTTTACTCTCTCCTGGATTTCCTCCTACCTATCTGATCGTTCCTTCGCTGTGTCCTCTCATGACTCCTCTTCTCCTCCACTTCCACTAACAGTAGGAGTTCCCCAAGGTTCTGTTCTTGGACCTCTTATTTTCTCCCTATATACATCCTCTTTGGGGGAACTCATTAACTCCTTTGACCTCCAATATCATCTCTATGCAGATGATACTCAAATTTACCTTTCCACCCCTGAGCTCTCCCCCTCGCTCCTTACCCGTATCTCCAACTGTCTCTCTGCTGTCTCTTCGTGGATGTCCCAGTGCTTTCTTAAACTTAACATGTCTAAGACTGAGCTGATCATCTTCCCACCCTCTTCCACTACATCACTTCCCACAATTTCATTATCTATTGATGGCACAACTATCTCCTCTAGCCCCAAAGTGCGCTGTCTTGGAGTTATCCTAGACTCCTCCCTCTCCTTTAAACCGCACATTCAGCACCTCTCGCAGTCCTGCCGTTTTCACCTAAAAAATATCTCCAGGATTAGACCCTTCCTCACCCAGGATGCCACTAAAACCCTCATCCACTCACTGGTCATATCCAGATTGGACTACTCTAACTTTCTCCTAGCTGGCCTCCCAGTCTCTCACCTCTTTCCACTACAATCGGTTCTCAATGCTGCTGCTCGGCTCATCTTCCTCTCCAGACGTTCTACATCTGCTTCCCCTCTCCTTCAAGCCCTACACTGGCTCCTCTTCTCCTTCAGATGCCAATTCAAGGTTCTTACATTTGCCTACAAAGCCCTCACCAAATCCTCTCCCGCATACATTTCTGACTTTCTCTCCCTCCACACTCCCGCCCGTCCACTTCGCTCAACTAATGCATGCCGCCTCTCTTGCCAACTGATTACTTCCTCCCACTCCCGCATCCGAGATTTTGCCCGTGCTGCTCCCTACCTTTGGAATGCTCTCCCTCTCCCTATCAGACTCTCCACCTCTCTACAAATCTTCAAACGGGCTTTCAAGACGCACTACTTCATCAAGGCCTTCCAGCACTCATCCTAACCCACCTCATGCTCTTTCCTTCCTATCTTCCCCTTCTGTGTCACGCCTGTCTGTCTCCCCTTAGAATGTAAGCTCTCACGAGCAGGGACCTCTTCCCTCATGTGCTTCTCTTTACATTTTCTTCTACTCTCCATTAGGGCACCTAAGACGGGACTGCCAACTCCTGGCAGCTTATTATGAGTGCTTTAATCACTATCTCAGCAATGTATATAAGTTGTGTCCTTGTCCTGCACTGTAATGTACTGTAAGTTACTTGTTTCTTGTTCACCTATTAGTTCTATGTACTATGTAAGGTGCTGCGGAACACTTGTGGCGCCATATAATGGAGCGTACACACGGTCAGATTTGTCAGACTTGTCAGATTTGTCAGTTGAACGATCTGAACGATTTGAACGATTTTACCAAAGTTTTGAACGATTTGAACGATTGAACGATTTTTGACTGCATTAAAATGAATGGAATCGTCCAAGTCTGACTGCAAACACATCAGATGTCAGAAATCGTTATCTGACCATCGGGAACGCGCATCGTTGATCGTCCATCGTTCAGGCATGTCAGATATGAACGATTTTCCTTCAGATATGAACGACTGAACGATTTTTAAATCGTTATCGTTCATATCTGAAGGAAAAATCTGACCGTGTGTATGCACCATTAAGGATAATAATAATTTGTAAAATCTTAGAAAGGTGAGAGATTAGCTATAACAGAACTGACTTAAATTTATCTTTAAAAATGTTATGATAATTGTCTTTAGGTATAGATGTGTCCTCATACACTATTGCCACAGTCGTGCCAAACTACCTTTCGGAGTGTGCCAGGTCCTGTGAGGACGGGCTTGCGCTGAGCAACTTTTATGCTCGAATGTGCGTCTTAATCCCAATGCGATGTGACAAATCCGCTTAACCAGACTGCACTCAATTCATTTGAAATGTGACACTTTTACGTCTGTGTGCGGATGAGTCTGAATCTTTATAGTGCTATGATGCAGCGGCCAATACTTTTTCTTCTCGCCAAGTTCTAGGACTTTGTACATATTTTATCTAATTCCTGTGTGGTTAAGATCACAACCCAGCTTCTCTGGTACAGATTGAGTAGAGTTTTGCTGTGTCTGCGGTGTGAATAAGATGCAGATTTAAAGAAAAAGTCACTACGCTACACAACTCTGCTCAGTTGGGCCAGGCATATTGGTCCACATGGAGGAAACTGCTGTACCTAAGTTTCTCAAGCGCTAATGTGTGTAGTATAATTGTCCACCCCATTATAAACTCAAGATGTCCGTAGTACAAGGCCTCCATCTTTGCATGACTTATTCTGGATTCTATTGCAGATAGCAACTGGGTCTCGAGAGTGGGAATATAGCCAGAACAGAGGTGCCTGGTGTCTAGTTTAATTCTGCCTGCAACAGTTCTGACACGCATTCTGTCTGCATTTTACCTTGTACTGGTAGTAGAGAGCCAGGCAGTAGTCATGCAAAACAGAACACATCAATATTCAGCCAAAAAGCTAAGCATGACCTTTAAATGTGTATAATGCAAGTGCTAGTACATATAAATAATCATGCACTTTGCCCTTTACTTTGGCTGCATACATTTTACTTAAAGTAGGGAACCTTAACAGATTCATATGCATGCATCTTGCTAGTGTTCGTATTGATTTTCATCCCACATTCATTTTGAGAGTGAAGAGGGAAAATCTATTCTATAGTGAACTACACACATAGCCATACAACTTCCAGGGAGGATTACAGGTTGTTTTTACTTCACATCTCTCCATGTGCTTTTGAAATACAGCTTGTAAGGACATTTTTCAGCTTTAATGGGACAAGCACACACCGCTGTTTTACCAAATGCATTACGCATAGTTCATGCGAAACATTGGAGGCTTAAGGCAAAATGAAAGCCCGTTACACTGATAGAACATTGATTTATAAAGGGAGGACTTGGAACTGGAAATATTTATTTTCCCTGTGTACATCAGAAAACGATCATGATGATGTTGATCAACCCACTACTCTGAGCAGCTGTAATAGTTATTTTCTGGAAAACAAGCAGATCCCATCCCATCCTATCTGGTGCTCAGTTTAACAACAGGAGCAATGAGACAAACTCTTCCTCTTAGGCTCTGTCATGTCATGGGTGATGTCAGAGGGCCCCCATATACACCAGTGCTCAGCACATACAGATATGCCCTTGCTCATCTAGCCTCAATACGCCATGCAGCGCGATATGCCTGGCGTGAGTGAGCCGCCAGGTCTCTTGCAACTCTGCTAGCGCCAGGCATCTTTTTTTGTCAAAAATGCGTCAGACTGTGTTGATTAATTTGATATGTGACACTTGTGTATCTGTGCAACCGAAAATGTAAACGGAACTTGGCGTAAAAAAAAGCGGCAGCTTCTGCATCGTGGCACTTCGCATGCTGACTGAGAGACTCATTTGTAAAAGTGTCACACATCAAATTAATCAGCACATTATCCTGCTGCGTCCCAGTCGCATCACATTGCGACTTAGGTGCATTTTTGTTTAAAAAAAAGACGTAAACAAGATGCTTGGCACTAAGACTCATGGGACCAGGCGTGCAGAGAGGGGCCATTTGGCGCAACTGCAGCAAAGATGAGTGAGGACACATCTATGTTTATTTACATGTTTTGTCTCCTCTAGCACAGAAATCTTGATGGTTGCATAACATAAGTTATTTACAGTTTCAGTGCCAATCTCCCCCTGCATAAATCATAATGGTTGCACACATCTCGTAAGCATCTTCACTTCTCCAGCACAATACTTTAGCAGATGTTACACATTAATAAACCACAGTTTTCTCTTTCCAGGGGCGCTCTCTCCATCTCGACTAGGGCTGCCGTCCCTCCCGAGAAAACATGCTGCCTTACGCAACGTCCCTCCCGCCTGGTATGTGGGTGGTTTTCAAAGGGGGCTCTCATCTGGTGGGACCTCCTCCCCATCTTCAGACACTTCTTCGTTCACCATCTTGCCTTGATGCAACTACAACCCCCTTTACAATATGAGGGCTATTTTCAGGGAGCTCTTAACTGCTATGTATACTGGCAATTGCCCTTTTCTTCCTTTGCCCTCCTTACTGTGTCCCACTGCCTTTCTCCAGCGACCCCTCTAACTGCCTGCTGTGGTCTTTGACAGGGATTTCTTCCCTCTAGGTATGGTACAACTTCCTCTCTTCTCAAATACTGTCTCTGCAGCCTGAAGCAATGTTCCTTCCTTCTCTAGGGGAGGAACATTGCTTCAGCTTTTCTCAGCTAAAATTTGAGCATGGGCTGAAGTCAATGGAGGACATTATTGTATTTTTGCAGGAATCCATCATCCCTTGTCACAGCTGTCATATACACTACACCACCTTCATAAATCCTTAATCCATACATTCATTTGTCAGATGTATTTCCTAACAAAATATACATTAAAGACAAAAAATCTTTGTTGCCATCTTTATAATGTTGGTAATATCTATGTTCCAACCTGGAGCAGTATAAAATGGTATTACAAGGAGCTTTCTGTTTTATCATGTGCACATTTTTTTGGGGTTGGATACGATTGGTCAACCGTTATCATGTTGACTATCATAATGTGAGAATGTTGACGTAGTTGAACTGTTGACATGCTCAGCATGTCTACATTGATGATATGTCGACATAATGAACTGTCGAGAAATGGTTCCAGGTGGTCTAGTGGTGCCTTACCTAGTCCCGGCGGCTCCAGTGTTGTCCCCCGCGTCCCGACAGTCACGTGAGGATCAGTTACAGCAGCGATGTCTCAGCAGCAGTGTTCTGGTGAGTATTTTCCCCATTAATCCTAATCCCTAACACTTAGTGCCTAACTTCTCCACGTAACCTAATCCTTCCGATGGCACCTCACCATAACTGTCTGCATCCTCAGACTGTCAACATTTCCAATGGCAATAGTTCAGATACCGACATTGTGATCATGTTGACATTCTGAGGGTGTAGACCTTGTGCATGTCAACAATTTGAACCATGTTGACATTCTAATGTTGGCATTGCGGTATCGACCTTATGAATGCCAACATGGTTACTGTCAACCTTCCGACCGGATACTGTTCATTTACTTGAATTTTTTTTAAGAATAGTTTTCATGATAGCACATTTTTCACTTGTTGTGTTTTTTACAATTCATTTCAGTTGATAAATTCTCTCGTGTTTCCACAAATTACCAAATGAATTTCAATGTAAACAAAAAAATAGCCGGAGCCTGAGGACAACCCATTGTTAGAAATAAAGTGCCTTCAATTTAAGCAGATGGGCTTGCAGCATGGCTAAAAAGTAGTGTTAGGCTGGGTACTCATTGGAGTGATCAGAGACCAGAACACGCGATATTGAGCGTACACACATTGCAATCTTGTGAACGACCAAACGATATATTGTATCGATTGGTCGCTAGCGATTTATCGTTCCTCCTGTACACACTAGAACAGGGGTCTTCAAACTTGGCCCTCCAGATGCTGTGGAACTACACATCCCAGCATGCACTGCACATAGTTTTAGCATGCTGTTATATCAAAAAGGTGGCAGTGCATGCTGGGATGTGTAGTTCCACAGCAGCTGGAGTGCCAAGTTTGAAGATCCCTGCACTAGAACAACCATCATTAAGATGAAGGCATGAAGGTGATGTCAAATCGGTCCGACACATTGTGTGTCGTCCAGTTTGCTGTATACACTGCACGATCGGCACTAAATTGCTAGCGATATCGCTAGGTTTGATGTTCAGCACAAAAAATCTGGCGACCGTTGCTTGCAATCGTGTGAGTGCGCAATCATGCGTACACTCTAAGTGATGTAGGCTATATGTCATTACGAAATGGAAAATCATCCCAGAATCGCTCCAGTGTGTACCTAGCCTTAAACTTGAGTTGCTAATTACAGACCATGAACATTGGATGCTTGCTATCCAGTGTTGCAGGTTTGCTTTCCATGGTGTGACTGAAGGTCCAATACAGGACAACAGTCGCACCAGGTGACCCGTTTCTTAAATCTCTTCTAAATCAGGGCTCGACAAATCCCAGGGGCCAGGTCACCATGGCTACCAGATTTTGCTGTCTACCAGATTTTGCAGTGAGGGAGGAAGCAGATCCACATCAGCCCCGGCAGAGATTCTTGCCTATAGTATTCGGCATTTGTTTCATGCACAGGAGTGCATGTGCTGAGTGTTGCCTACGGTGACTGCTGTGACTATGTCCGTTGTGGCCTGCGCTGACTCCTCTCCATCCTGGCCTGCTAATAGGGTCTATGCGTTGCCAGATATTGCGGAGTGGCTTCGGAGGGATAGTGGTGTGACCACGAGGGAAGGGGGGTTTTGTTGTACTTTCTAGCACCATTGTTTTAGGTGAAGTGTGGTCTGTTATTACTGGGAGGTGGAGCAGGGGAGCTGTGCAGAGTAGTGAGGGGGGCCTCCATTTTACTGTATCCATTCAACTGTGACCATTCTGTGGACTAGTATAGTGTGTATAACAGTTGCATAACACACAGAGCTGTGCTCCTCACTCACGTCATTTTTTTGGGGTGGGCGGTGGTCTGGCTCCTACACTTACATCCTGGCTCCTAGATTTTATAAAAATTTGTCAAGCCCTGTTCTAAATAATATCACAACATTCCTTCTACCTCCAACATGTCCTTCTTTTGCATCTGTACAAAATCTGCTTATATAACACTTCCATTGCTTTTATCTCTTCCATTGTTTTGCACTTCTAACGTGTATTAAGTACACAAATATAAGCCATCTTTTTGTTTTACTATGGAGCAGCACCCAATGTTAGAGAATATGTATCCAACCTGTAGGAGCTGTGCAGAATGATTTGCCAGTTGGTGGATAGCACTTTACAAAGGATTATATTTTGTTGTTGGAGCAGATCTATACCCATTTTCTACCTTCATATTTCTATTTGTTATTCTGGATACGTATGAAGCAGCTTATCATTCTTTCCATAAACCAGTTGAGAGCTGGCTAAAAATAATTTGACTATTCAATGAGGCATTGACTGTAAAGTGGGCATTGTCCTGCTATGGCATAGTGACAGCTGGAACATGCAGATCTGAATTCTAGCAAAATGATCATTCAATTTAAATGCATCTCTAATCTCAAAACTCTACACTTGATTGTGGAGTGTATATGATAGACATGGCCACCTTCCACAGTTGCATTTCACCTGCACATGTACTGAATGGTGAACTATGCCAGCAGACTTAGGGACCTACTTATTATTATTTCCTGATAATAAATATTTTCTGTTGACTCGTGTTAATAGAATATATTTTACTGCCCAATTTCTGTTTAAAAAAAGTGCTGGGGAATCAGAGCGATGCCCCACTCACCAGTGTTACTGGCTCTTACCGCATGCCTGGCTGGTTCTGGGAGCCGCTGAGCATGCATGCATGACCTGTCATTGCCACTGGATGCTAGGGTTCTTTTTAAAAAAAATAAAATAATAATTTTTCACTGCTTAAATTTCTTTCCATTCTGAGATGACAATCATGATCAGAGGACAAGTACTGTTGCTGTCCTTGTAAAATTGACAAGGCAAGCGAAAGCTGTTGCCAGAGATGGCCAAAGTCAGCAATACTCTTCGATAGCCATTGCCAACTGTAGCTTTTGATAAATAGCAAACAGCCCATTTTGATGTAGATGAGGCTTTTCGGATTTTTATAAATAGACCTACTGCCACCAGATAATAGGTAAAATATTGTACATTACTCTGTTAAGATTTCTTTTTTTTTCTTCTTCTTCAATATTTGGAAAATTAGGAAATGATGGTAATTTTCTATGAACACAAGGAAGCTTGTCACCAAAACGGTATGGAAGAGTGGCTTAGTGCCTCTGAAATGCTTTCTATGCTCTTTCAGTTCAGTTTACTTAATGCAGTGGTTCCCAAACTGTGTGCCTAGGCATCCTGGGATGCCTCGGGAAACTTGCAGGGGTGCCTCAGGTTGGTGGTCTAGTACAAAATAAAATAATTTATGGTCAATATAATGTAAATATGTGGACAAACAGAAGCGCAAACCTGTCCCCCCACCACATAACTGACCCTAGGGATGACAGGTAAGCAGAATTTACTACATTTTTTTCTGAATTTCTCAATAACAAACATTTGGCTTAGAGGTGCCCTGAAAACGATGCTGATACTCTAGGGCGCCGTGGTTCAAAAAGCTTTGGGAACCACTGACTTCAAGGAACTTTAGTAATACAAGTTCAGTAACTGAGACGCATGTGTAGGCTTGATTTACTCTGGAGCTTACAGCAAACCGACAAATCTTTTACACGACAGAATCCTCAAGGCCACGAGTGACTCTGCAGAATTATCAAGAAAACCGATTGAAATAATGATGAAAATTGAGGAAATCATTTAAGTGGCAAAATCCATAGAGCAGTGAGAGCTTACTGATGAAAGCATTATATTTAAATAGTTGATTCAAGTTTCTACTGTTCTTCATCCAAGGAACAGCAATGCTATGACCTAGTATTGTGGAGATAAAGGCTTGAAATCCCTCTGTAATGAGGTTTATCTTAGACACCATTTATATTATATATATTATTTATTATTGTTGTTGTTATTATCATCAATAATAAATAACTAATTATCTACTGTTAAAGTTGTCCGTTTACCTGGTAATGCCATCATGTTATTTACTGTTTAGTTTGAAGTTACCAGCTAACCAGTAATTTGTACAATGAGGTACAATGTGTACACATGAACAGGTGCCATATTTTACTGTATTGTACAGTCAAAACTGACACAAAAGGGACCTAAAATAAAAAAATACAAATTCAAATATAACATTACAATTAATGTTTCAAGCCCATTCAGGCACAGATTTGCTTCCCATTTTCCCAAAAATAGCGCTTCTTCAGGATGGCCATGTTGCTGGTCTTGTGACTCTTATGTGGTCTATTATTATTATTATCCTTTATTTATATGGCGCCACAAGTGTTCCGCAGCGCCTTACATAGTACATAGAACATAGAACTAATAGGTGAACAAGAAACAAGTAACATACAGTACATTACAGTACAGGACAAGGACACAACTTATATACATTGCTGAAATAGTGATTAAAGCACTCACAATAAGCTGCCGGGAATTGGCGATCCCATGTTAGGTGCCCTAATGGAGAGTAGAGAGTAGAAGAAAATGTAAAGAGAAGCACATGAAGGAAGAGGTCCCTGCTCGTGAGAGCTTACATTCTAAGGGGAGGGGCAGACAGACAGGCGTGACACAGAAGGGGAAGATGGGAAGGAAAGAGCATGAGGTGGGTTAGGATGAGTGCTGGAAGGCCTTGATGAAGTAGTGGGTCTTGAGAGCCCGTTTGAAGATTTGTGGAGAGTCTGATGGGGAGAGGGAGAGCATTCCAAAGGTAGGGAGCAGCACGGGCAAAATCTCGGATGCGGGAGTGGGAGGAAGTAATCAGTTGGCAAGAGAGGCGGCATGCATTAGTTGAGCGAAGTGGGCGGGCGGGAGTGTGGAGGGAGAGAAGGTCAGAAATGTATGCGGGAGAGGATTTGGTGAGGGCTTTGTAGGCGAATGTAACAACCTTGAATTGGCATCTGAAGGGGAAGGGGAGCCAGTGTAGGGCTTGAAGGAGAGGGGAAGCAGATGTAGAACGTCTGGAGAGGAAGATGAGCCGAGCAGCAGCATTAAGAACCGATTGTAGTGGAGAGAGGTGAGAGACTGGGAGGCCAGCTAGGAGAAGGTTACAGTAGTCCAATCTGGATATGACCAGTGAGTGGATGAGGGTTTTAGTGGCATCCTGGGTGAGGAAGGGTCTAATCCTGGAGATATTTTTTAGGTGAAAACGGCAGGACTGCGAGAGGTGCTGAATGTGCGGTTTAAAGGAGAGGGAGGAGTCTAGGATAACTCCAAGACAGCGCACTTTGGGGCTAGAGGAGATAGTTGTGCCATCAATAGAAAATGAAATTGTGGAAAGTGATGTAGTGGAAGAGGATGGGAAGATGATCAGCTCAGTCTTAGACATGTTAAGTTTAAGAAAGCGCTGGGACATCCACAAAGAGACAGCAGAGAGACAGTTGGAGATACGGTTAAGGAGCTCAGGGGTGGAAAGGTAAATTTGAGTATCATCTGCATAGAGATGATATTGGAGGTCAAAGGAGTTAATGAGTTCACCCAAAGAGGATGTATATAGGGAGAAAAGGAGAGGTCCAAGAACAGAACCTTGGGGAACTCCTACCTTTAGTGGAAGTGGAGGGGAAGAGGAGTCATGAGAGGACACAGTGAAGGAACGATCAGAGAGGTAGGAGTAAAGCCAGGAGAGGGCAGTGTCACGTAGACCGAGAGAGTAAAGGATTTGCAGGAGGAGAGGGTGGTCTACAGTGTCAAATGCAGCAGAGAGGTCAAGGAGAATGAGCTGAGAGTAGTGGCCCTTGGATTTGGCAGCAAGGAGGTCGTTGCTGACTTTCGTGAGGGCAGTTTCAGTGGAGTGGAGAGATCGGAAGCCAGATTGAAATGAGTCAAGGGGGGAGTGGGAAGAAAGAAAGGTGGTAAGGCGGTTGTAGACAATACGCTCAAGGAGTTTGGAAGCAAATATTTGCTGTGTGTTATGATGAGTATAGAGTTTTTACAAGAGAGGATGATTTTGCAGCATCATTTGTAAAGCGAGAACCGCTGGAATAGGTCCTTTATCAGCCAGTTACTATAACTTAATTCACATGTCCACATATTAAAGAAATGTTTAGAGTGTGGCCTTTTCTATGTAATTGGGAACCAGGCGGTGGTGGTTGTCTTTGTAACATTTATTCTCTTTATTAACATTTATTTATGTAACACCAACATATTCCGTCGTGCTTTACAATTGGGACCAAAACCATAATAAAATGAGACTCTTTAATAATTGAGAGAGAAAACAGCTCCCGCTGCCTGGGACTGCCTGCCTGGTGTTTGATTAGCATGGAGCACTTCAAATGGGAAGCTAATGCCACTGTCAGTGTGACACCCAGTGTACAGACGCACTGGTTAACTTCACTGGAGTGGCGGATGTTACTGGGGCTGCAGCCCCCTAGGTAAAATCTGCCACTTGGGAGGTATGCTATGTGTAAGCAGAAGTATTTTGTAGCCACTGACAAAGGTTACTTTCAAGAAGCTGGTTACAATTCTAGTCCCTGGTTTCTCTAGTTGCTATTCTCTTAAAATGCCCTATACTATACTTGTCTACTTTGTACTCCAGGATTTTCCATATGGAAGGTCTAAGTGTGGAAGCATGAATATTACATGTGTATTCATATGGGGTGGGAGGGCGGTGGTGTAATTGCATAAAATTTACCTCTAGGCCCACCAACTTGTCGCGCCGTCTCCTAGAAGTACAGGATAACTCCCTGATATTGAGGAGTATCTTAGATATTTTGAGAGTGTAGGCAAGTATGCCTTATATCAGTGGTTCCCAAAATGTGCGCCGTGGCACCCTGAGGTGCCTCAGGAGACTGGCAGGGTGCCTCAGGTTGGTGGTCCAGTACCAAATCAAATTATTTATGGTCAAAATAATGTAAATATGTGGACAAACAGAAGCACAAACCTGTCCACAACCACATAACCGAACCTAAGGATGACAGATTAGCACAATTTATTTAATATTTTTTTTTTCTGAATTTCTCAATAACAAACTTCTGGCTTAGGGGTGCCGTGAAAACAATGCTGATACACTAGGGTGCCGTGATTCTAAAAAGTTTGGGAACCACTGCCTTATACGTTATACTAAAGAGGGGACTTGACACTACTATTATTCACTAACACTTATTTTCCTGTGTTTACACAAGTGTTTACGGTTTTGTTCTTCTCTTTGTTTTCCACTCCATGCCTCCATACAGATGTGTCCTTATACATATTGGCTGCAGTCCTCTCTGCACGCCAGGTCCTGTGAGACTCTGCTAGTGCCGGGCTCCTTCTTGTGTCTTTTCGATGAAAAATGCGTCTAATGGTGCATACACACGGTCAGATCTGTCAGATGAACGATTGAAATCGTTCAATCGTTGGTAAAATCGTTCAGACAGTATTAAAATGAATGAAATCGTCAAAATCTGACTGCAAACACAGATGTCAGATATCGTTATCTGACATGCGGGAACGAGCATCGTCCATTGTTGCAGGCCCAAATGTCAGATTTTCTTTCAGATATGAACGATTTTTATAATCGTTATCGTTCATATCTGACAACAAATCTGACCATGTGCATGCACCATTAGTCGCAATGGAATGTAACTAGAACGCACCAGCAAACTACTCCGCAGAGTCCGCTGGTGCTTCCTAGTTGCATCACAGTTTTCGGCAAAAAAAAGACAGCCGGCACTAGCAGAGTAGCATGGCTTACTCATGCCGGACAAGTCGCGCTGTGTGGCGTATTGAGGCTAAAGGAACGAGGACACCTGCATTTGTGCATCTTAATGTGATAGTTAATTGACATGTCTGCAGTAGTATGTGATGCATGGGGCGTGTGGTATTCTGAAACTACTTGTTATTAACGCAACATGAAGTTAAACATTTTAAAACAATTTCTCATTTGTAGAAATTCAAACATAAAATCCTTTTGTTGATAAGTGAAGTTAGGTAAATGTTCACTGTGAAAAGTTACTGTATGCAAATTGCCCCTTCCTGCTTTTCTTTTATTCTTGTGTAATGAAAGTCCAGCCCCCTTTCTTAGAGTTGTGGGAACTAATATTGTAGCTGCAGAACATCTGTAGAGCAAGAGGTTTCCTAATGGTTAAACAGTAGTGTTTACACTTCAATCTGTGGGTTGCAACAAAAGCTGTTTACTTGTTCCACATATAAAAGCTACTTCTAGAGCTGTCAGTGTTCCAAACAAAATCATTGTGTTGATATCAGGAGGAATGTGACTTTAGTTTATCTAAGAAACGATCATCACATAAAATTCAGCAGGAAATATGCATCAACAGAATTGGAAAAGGATTCCTAAAATACTTGATGTTTATGCAAATTACACGTTGCCAAATATGATGATAATGGAAAGCAAAATGTACGAAAACAAAAAATAATAGAATTTTATGGTATGGCTGCATTTTAAATAAAAAAAATATTCATTATTTCTGTCGAGAAGTTTATGTAGTTGGCATCTTTAATAAAAACACATACAGGAGTATTTCATTAAAGTTTTAGGTCCAGCTAAAACTGCCTGTGACTAGAGTGAATGAATCGGTCAATGTGGTTTTCCTGATTCGTCATCCAGGGAAATCAGGGGGGCATCCACTACACGATTTTAGCAGGCGACTGGACGATAACGACGTCATCGTTCAATCGTTTAAAAATTGTTTATAAATCGTGCAGTGTTTGGTCGTTAATGATCAACGATACGCGCTCCCGCTGGTCGTTTGATCGTCTCGTCAGTCGACCGAACATGAAGGTCAGTTTCACTTGATCTATTAAAGATCATTTGCAAATCGTTCAGACTGAAAGATAACATTTCAAGGGAAAAAATCAAGGGAAAATCGTTTAGAGATTGGACAGGGAGTAGATCGTCTAGTGGATGTGCCCCTTTAGAGGTTTTTTTTTTTTTTTTTTTACTGTCAGCTGTTATTGACCCACCCCTACTAGTGTTACTTGGCAAGGCGACCCTACTTGGCAAGTGCCTACTGTTCACCATACAGTATGTAGGAGAGTATTCCCTGCTACCACCAATCTCCACTGTTTCCTCATTCACAGAGTTTGCTCAGGGTGCTGGGTTCCACACAGTACAGCCGGGAAATGGATTAGATCAGTGGTTCCCAAACTGATTGCAGTGGCAACCTGGGGTGCTGCAGGGCACTTGCAGGGGGTGCCACGAGTATGTGGTCCAGTTCCAAATCAAATGATTTTTGGTCAATGTGATAGGCAATACCAGTGCTGGTTGATACCAAAACTAAAATTCGCATAAACGGAAGCTCAATCATGTCCACCATCACATAACAGAACCTAAAACTGGGTACACATCTGACCCAACAGCCGACCGTCTGTCGTGCCAACTGAGCTGTCGATTTGGTAAGCTATATAGACTCACCAATTGGCTTCTCAATATGTCTGGCGAGACATCAAAACTGGGTGATCCTGCCTCCTGCTCCTTATCAATCACCTTTGATCCATATATCTTGCATGCTGATTGAGCCTGGGTGTTTTTCACATATTATTAAGTCTGGGCAGACTTAAGGCCCCCATACACTGCGCGATTTGCTTAAGATGCAATCTTGTATACGATTTCCCTTAAATTCTTCCCTTTAAATTCTATATGCCTTGTGCCAAAAAATGGTACGATTGTGCAAACAATCATATGATTAGATGTATCTTAAGCGTTTGCAAATCGTTTAAGATATATCATATGTGAGCAAACAGCCTCACAATGCATCTGCTAGAATCTCAATAGGGGAGGAATTAACTAGGGGGTATAAAAAGCAGCATCTATTGGGCACACGCTGGGCCTGATTCAGACCCGGTCGCAAAAGCTGAGCGCTCGCAACTGGGTCGATGGTGGCCCAGAGCGCATGCGCACGACGGAGCCGGCTCCATCGTGAGCATGCGCAAGACCCGGATAGCGACGGGCACTCCGTCGCTCCAGGTCTCGCAACAAAGGGGACGAGCTGTCGATGTTGAGTGACAGCTCGCCCCCTTTGGTGGGCGTGCTGGGGGGTGGCTGCCCAAACGGAGGCATTCCCATGTGAACGCCTGCCGTTTGGGGGCGGACCCACTGACATCACGAGTGATGTCAGTGGAGAGAATCCGGCTCTGGTAGAGCCGAAATCTCTCTGGGGCTTGCGGCAACGAGACCCTACCACAAGGGTCTCATCGCAAGCCCGATGGTCTCGATGGTCTTGACCATTGCGACCATCATCATGGCCGCTCGCTATAGCTGTGGGTGGTCACCCACAGCTATGCGATGGTCCAGGAGGCCGCTCCAAAAATAAATAAAAAACGCCCTGATTCTGAGCGAGCGCTCTTTCAGAGCTTACGGCTCTGAATCAGGGCCTCTGCTCTATAGTGAGGCTTGGTTTTATACCCTGCTGAACGCTGTCCATTGCTATTGTGCTTTGCTTTGGGCTTGCCTTTAACAAAAGTGTGTTCTATACTAAATAAATGTTGTGGTCATGGATTCCTATTGCTATAAGCTTCTGCTAGCATATGGCTATCTGAAGCTGAAAGGTGATGGAGCTGAGGAGAAGAGATGGATGAGGTCTAGCTGGACCAAGGAGTGGCTGATGAGGAGGGAGACTCGCTCCCATATGCCCATTGATGGAGATTAGGGAGAACAACCCGGACGAATTCCGCATTTACCTGCGTATGGATGATGCCACCTTCCAGGAGTTGCTACGTCTGGTGACCCCCTATATCCAGAGGCAGGACACCGGCATGAGGAGGGCCATCCCGGCTGACGAGAGACTCATTGCTACCCTTAGGTACATGGCTACAGGAAGATCCTTTTGAAGACCTGAAGTTTGGGACCCTCATTTCCACCCAGGCTTTGGTGCGCATCATACCGGACACCTGTCAAACCATTGTGAATGTCCTGAAGTTCCACTACTTTGAAGTGAGTAAAAACACTACACATTTGTTTCTGGTGAAAGAAAATTATTTTATTTTTTTTCTTTCAAACTGGAAAAATCTCAGCCAATATGGCTGTAACTATCACTAAACATAGTTTTACTTAAAAACAAAACCAAAATGGCTGCTTTTTAATGGTTACCAAAACCAACTTGGTTTTAAATGTATAAACACTGGTATATCAAACAGTTTTCTCTCTCCCAATGGCTAGGCAGCTGCATGATATACAGTGTGTCAGATGACGGATTGAATAGGCCAAGAAGCACATAGCGCAAGTCCAGATTGAGGCCCCGGCATTCCCCAATCTGTCCTTGTGCCGTGCGTTTAGTGACCCTGGCCAATCCGCATCATCCACACAGTGTACCACGCAGTAGCTATTGGGAGAGAGCAAACTTGTTGATATTTTAAATTTACTATAATTTAATAAAAAAAATGGGGTGGCTCCTCTTCCTCCACCAACATGGCTTTGTAAAGAACCTCAGAAGAGGATATGGAGGGGTTGGTGGGTTCGGGAGTAATGTAAGTGGGATGGGGTGTAGGGTGGGATGTGGTTGGCCTCAGATGTGTGGCATGGTTGCTTGGTGGCGGGTATGACTGTGTTGAGCCTCTGCCCTTGACAATGATGCAGCCCCGCAATGGGTGATCCTCATCTGTCAATCTAGTTGTTGTGCCCAGCTGCTTCATACGCCCCCGGATCACTGTCTCGTATATGACCCTCTGGGCATGGATTTGCTGACCTTCGTCCATTTCAAGTAGACTACTGGCTATGTGAGTGCCCAGGTGGTCGAACATGTCCGGGGGCTTTTGTAGGGCCTGCTCGACATGTTTAAGCAGGGTATACTTCTGCCCCTAGGTCTTGTGCTGGTAACAACGCCGTCTTGCAGCAGGCTGGGGTAATTCTGCCTCACACTCGCTATGGGTGGCCATATGCGGACTACTGATGAGGGGGCAAGGTCTGGTGTTGTAGACTGTTGGAGGAGAGAGAGAAAAGATTAAGATGTTAATAACATGTAAAGTTTTAATGTTTTAACCGTTGAATTATTTTAATGAGTTGATATGTTTTAAATGTGTTTGAAATAAATATTTAAACGTGACCGTTTTTTTTTTTTTCCATAGTATTTTTTTTTTTAAACAATTGGACAACTGGTATTGTCCTACACTGTCATAGCATAGTCTAGGGGAGTGGGTGCAGTGGATATTGACCATTTATGGTCGCATAGGGTACATTGGGGGTGCAGATGCTACTAATTAAAATACACATTGGGGGTGCAGTGGTTACTATGCATTGTTGGGACAGGGGAAAATACACATTGGGGGTGCAGTGGTTACTATGCATTGTTGGGACAGGGGAAAATACACATTGGGGGTGCAGTGGTTACTATTCATTGGTGGAGCATGGGTTAATACGCATTGGATGTGCAGGGGTACATTGGTGGTTCAGGGTGTACATAGAGTACAGACAATTACTCACCTTTTTATACTGTATACTTCCGTAAGATAGACAATGCTGCTGCTTCTCTTCACTTCTCCCGTCGTCTGTCAGAAAATGGAGGATGGGAGTGCCAGGGACATCGTAACTCGTACATAAAGCAAAACAGTGTACAACGTGTGTCAAATCCTACACGATAGGTCAAAATCTTACTGTAGGTTCAGTTGATCTGCAATGCCAATACACGACGCCGGGTACGCGCATCGTAATCTTAGTGGAATACGCCACTTTTTACATGATTGGTCGTTATGATTGATCAAAAACTGACTAATTGTGTAAAAAAAATCGCACTGTTTATGGGCACCTTTAAAGCTGGGTACATACACACTGACAGATATATTGGCCGATCAATTGTTCGACCAATATAACTTGTGTGCGTAGGCAAGTGTGTACCAGCGATATGTCTGTGAACGATGATGTTCACAGACATATCACGTCGGCTGTGCAGCACAGCCGACGGACAGATATATCTGCAGATATTTCTATCCATTTGCAAGTGTGTACATCCGATCGCCCGCACACATGCAGCTACGGGGAGGGGTGCGGCCTGCGAGACCCAGGGCTGCCTGGAAGATGGTGGTCGTTCAGTGTATATGAACAGCCATCATCTACAGATATATCTGCAGATCACTCGATCTGCAAATATATCTGCTAGGTGTGTACCCACTTTAAATCGTCTGCCCAAAGTACCTCCAGCAGACCTTCTCTGGAGTCTAGCTGTCCCATCCAAATCAGATGGCTGGCCAGATTCCAGGACCGCAGTTTCCCTGTGAAAATGGTTTTGGTGGTTGTGTCCCAATTCTCAAACATAGGGGTCTATCAAGCAGTGAAAAGTGTAGAGAAGTGAACCGGTGGAGAAGTTGCCCATAGCAACCAATCTGCTTTCAAGTAGCATTTATCAAGTACAGTCTATAAAATAATAGGTAGGAGCTCATTGGTTGCTATGAGCAACTTCTCCACTGGTTTACTTCTCCACACTTTTGACTGCTTGATAAATAGACTCCATAGAAATTTAGGTTATATGCCATAGAGGAAAACAAAGAGGAACTTTTCTGGGAGTTTTTGTAGTAGGGAAGGTGCATTTCTAACATGTTAGGATACCTGGAAATATTCATACCACTAATCTTCCTCCTGGTGAATATTTGCTTTAAGTAAAATAAGTTGGCCATCCTACAATAAAAGCCCATCAGCATACAGAAAATTGTAAAGAATAAGATCTAGCAGAGCTTCAGTGCTGGTAACTGTGCCAGAGTTTTCAATATCTCCTGAACAATAGAAATTTGCTTCAATTGAAGGGAACTGCAATTTGAGTTTGGAATTTTATTACATACTAGCTGTTAACTGCGACTTCGGCCAACATTTTTATTTTTATTTTGAGGTATTGTAGTTGTATTGCTTTGCATAGGGGCCCTGTCGCGGGAGTGGCCCGTGTGACCAGCAGTGCTATAAAGAGTGGTGGCAGCTGTGCCTTCACCCAGCGCTCACACCAATGTCACTGTGTGCCCTGTGCACAGACTGTTATGTAGCCTATCCTATTCACCTACCACTCACACCAATGTCACTGTGTGCCCTGTGCACAGACTGCTATGTATCCTATCCTATTCACTCACCACTCACACCTATGTCACTGTGTGCCCTGTGCACAGACTGCTATGTATCCTATCCACCCAAAACTCACACCAATGTCACTGTGTGCCCTGTGCACAGACTGCTATGTATCCTATCCTATACACCCACCACTCACACCAATGTCACTGTGTGCCCTGTGCACAGACTATGTAGCCTATCCTATTCACCCACCACTCACACCAATGTCAGTGTGCCCTGTATCCTATCCTATACACCCACCACTCACACCAATGTCACTGTGTGCCCTGTGCACAGATTGCTATGTAGCCAATCCTATTCACCTACCACTCCCACCAATGTCACTGTGTGCCCTGTGCACAGACTGCTATGTAGCCTATCCGGCCCAAAGCGCCTCTCCCCCACCCCTTACCGGCTGCGTGCATGGTGCCACACCTACCTCTTGCATTGATTATCTCTGTACATTTTGTTTTTGTTATTGCTCAGCTTTAACTTGATGGATTGAAGTGAAACAAAGTGCAGGTTATTTGTAGGAGTATCCACTACAAAATGGTGATACAAATTTCCTGAAAATCGGTTCAGTAGTTTTTGCACCAACTTGGAACAAACAGACTGACACAACAGTTTTATTATATTAATATAGATGACATTTGTGGTGCAAATTCACTCTAAAAAATTCTTGAAGGACCAGTGGTATCAATGGAAGGGCACCAGAGCTAGAGAGGGCACTTCCAAAAGGGGGCGTGGTCATTGAAAGGGGGCATGTCTATAAGACGCGTCCTCTTTTTGTCACTCTTGGGGGTGTGTCCGGCACTTACGGACACGCTGGCCAGCCCCCAAGCGCTGCTGACTGGTAGAATAGATACCGGCGGTGACTGGGTCACTGCACATTTCCCCACCCGCGTGACACTGCGACCCGCGGATGAAGACTGCACCCGCAGGCTGTCTTAGCGGGGTGCTGCACGGTGAGGGCAGGGTGCTTTTTGCCCTCCAGAAGGAGGGCAGGGCGCAGCGCCCCGCTAAAACAGCCTAGCAGGAACGCTAGTATCTCCATGGCCACATGTGCAGCGGATAACAGAATTCCTGGAGTGTCAGAGTGACTCCTCCATTTCAAGTTTGTTGTCTGTATAATTACCAGTGCCGCAAAATTCCCAGCTGGGCTCGTCTTTATTTCTGCCCTCAACCATGCAGTCGTTCTTTGCGCAGTTATTTGGAGACTTCGCCAAATAGTGTGCATGTCTTTTTTGGGGGGGGAGAAGGGATGGGTGGGTTTGCACAGGCTTATCTTTGCATATAGTCTTTTTTTTTTTTTTTCTCTTTACTCTATGTAGACGGTTGTCATTGACAAAGCTGCCTAATGCCGTTTTTTTATATCTTTTTCCTTATGCTTACAAATCCCTTATCAAGTGTTTGAGCAATCCATCATAATTTCCTCCATGAATCATGACTCCATCATTGTTTACCAGCAGAAGTGAGATGACTCGTAGGATGAATAGTATAATGGCATGTCACATGAATTGATGGTGCTGTAAGAACAAGCTTGAAACACCTTTTCTGTTCATTTTGTGTGTTAATTTTATTGCCTTAAGAAGACTTCATACTAACCCAGCTTCATCCTGCTATCAATCTACTCATATTGATAGCTCCCTGCATCTCAATTCTTAACTAGAAATCTCTATTATGTTAAAGTAACGATCTGTAGCCATATTCTGATTTAAGATCATCATAAATAAGAACCACAACATTCAGACTGCTTTCACTTAGGCCACTGGTATTTGTATATGTTCCTGATGTATTATTATAGCGCTGTATTAAACAGATTTGACATAAAAATAAAAACCTATTTTGAATGTGTAGAGAACAAATTACAAAGCCAAAAAAATAAATGATCACTGTTAGTTGCGCTTAAAACATATACATGTATTAATTATATATAAATAAAACCTACATGTATAAATAGCCCAGATCTCCATCATTTTTTTTTTTTATTGGCATCAATAAACAAAAGGGTCCCCTAATTTAATGCATTAGATTTGTCAATTACGCAAACTGGATTGCTTCGTTGAGCACCATATTATTCCTGCACATTTTATGCATTTTAGTCAAACACCTTAAAAAAAAAAAGAAGCGTGATCATTTTCTAGTGCAGTTTGGGATGTTGGAGCTGTTCTAAAGCCACAGTCCCACCCTGGCAAAGGAGTTAAGTGCTTGTCAGTCAGCAGTTTCAAATCGTCTCTCTTTAAAAGATAAAGTGAACAACCTTAAAAAGCCAAGAAGCACTGTTATGTGATCAGCAAAGCTGCTTTCAAATCTCACATGTGTGGCTGATGTGAAAATTGGTTTGTTAAGCTAGTCAGTGGACGATAATAGACGGAGAGTCCTTGCAGCGCTGGTGAGAAACCGTGGTGGCAACTTGTATCATTAACCAGTTGTGATTTTCATGTGACTTATATTGTGTTAGAATTAATTTTTTCTGTCAGTGTTTTGTGAACATTTACTGATAGTAGGTTTACCATTCTGGGTATTTTTAATTATAGACCTACAATCAACTTACTCTTTCCAGATGTCCTTCCTTTTTATCTGATGAAAAGACCAACGGTACACCTGCCCCATTTGTACCCCTGCGGAATCTACATTATCCATAGTAATCTGAGAGTCTGCTATATTGTTGTACCTGTAAATGCAAAGTGTATGTATGTGTGTGTGTATGTATATGTGTGTGTGTATGTGTGTGTGTGTGTATATATATATATATATATATATAACAGTTCACTTCCTAATGGATACAATGAGGTGACCTAAAATGTAAGCACATTTTGTGCATGTTCAGTTGTTCAGTCTGTGCTGAAAGTCGTAGTTTAGCTTAGTGTTGGCAGTAGTAACCAGGACGAACAGATATATATGCTGCACATGATAAATCCAAGCAGGTCTATTTGCATCAAGACATCAATATGTGGAAATTGTGTTTCACTGGGGATACACGTCTTGCTGCAAAATCTGTCTCTGCGCATTTATCTGAGCCTGAAAACTAAGTGTATTGAGAGTTTTGGAGTGAAATCTTACATTCATTTTCACTATGGTTCAAGTTTTGTTTTTTTTTAATGTGCCTTTGCATATTACTTCCAAAGGGACATGATGGAAATAGTTCCAGCAGAAGTTTTTTTTCTTGTTCTATTAGCCCCAGCCCAGCCTGATAATGATTTTAAACAGTTTAATGCTGAGTACACGGCGAACAGTATCTTGTAATTCCTCTTTGTACATTGATTAGGCTTTCCTAATTTAAATATTGGTTTTCCCACTGATATGGCGACTTTGCCTGGTTAGCTGGGATATTCTCATTTGGCATTAGTGCTGTAATATCATGATTTATTAAGGTGGTGAAAGAAATATTGATCTGCCTAATAGCTTTAGCCTTGGCATATAATGCTTTACATTTTACTTTGCTTAAAGGGACAAATGCTCTATGTGTCTTTACATGCAGCTGGATATCAATATTTAGATTCCTATGAAGCTTTAGCATTTTCAGCAGCACTGGAGATACAGTAAGTCATGCACTGATTACTAAGTACAGTAGTGTTTTACTACAGCACTTTCTTTTGTAATATATTAAGGTTAATGCTGTCAGTTATTCCTGTCAGATATTAATGCCCATTTCTTAGTGGATATTTACAAACCAAGATAAGGTTGTTTTACATAGAATGATGGGAGCTGGACTAAAGAACTGTTCTGTGTGTGTGTTGGGTTATGTTGCTCTTTTAATATTTATCCTTATGCTGTTGATTCAGTGCATACAGTGCTGCATCATTGTGATTAACTATCTGCAGTAGCTATTACATAAGTGAAATATGTGAATTTTTATCTAGGAATCCTGACATTTTAGGAGTCACCACTAGGGTCATTTAGATCTTTCCTATTGTTATTTCTTAAGGCCCCTTACACAATTTTTTTTAACAATATGGCAGTTTCCGATGCATCGGAACATGTAATCGTTCAAATCGTCAAGTGTGTATTCTCTATACGCGCTCCCACGTCGTCGTCCGTCCCATCTTCAGATCTTCTCTACATGCAGCTCAGTCTGTCAATCTTGTTAATGATTCCCCGCAAATTGTGCAGTTTATACGCTCTACCGGACGACCAGGCAATATGATAACATTATATGGTTAATGATCTAACCCCAAACGATGCACAATATCGTTTGGTTGTTTGTTAGACTGCACAATGTGTATGCACTAGATCTTTTTCCCGGGAGATCAACGGAAATCGTTGAGAACATCACATCGTTTGGCGTTCGTCTAGCTTAAGCTTAAAGTTGCTGTGCATTTATTATAGCACTGTAACTAATATAGCAGTTACCATTTTACTCCTTGACAGAATGGAACTATTTCATAAATGTCAGCGATACCACATGTCAAACAGGTGCTTGTTTTGACATAAGGCAGAACCAGCATTTGTGGCTGAAGAGGAAGGGTAGATTTCAAACTTACCCCGTTGCAGAGAATGCAATTAGAGTAGACTGCATCCAAAATATGATGCTGCACTTCCTCCAGTCCTGGCCACAAGCACAAGTGGACACGGGCAAATGCAGGATTTCTAGAAGAGGGTTTTCAAATGCTTGATTTTAGAGTGAATGTGACCAGACCATGAAGGGGGATATAACTAGCACTTATAAAGCTATATTCTGCCTCACACAAAGTGCAGTGTTTGTGTATTACAAGTCCGAGAGTCTTAGGGAGCAGTAGAAGAAACTTGCACCAGCCCTGGACATATACACCAATCAGCTATAACATTAAAATCACTGAGAGGTAAAGTGAAAAACATTGATTATCTCATTACAATAGCACTTGCCAAGGGATGGAATATATTTGACAGCAAGTGAACACTCAGTTCTTGATGTTGATATGCTAGAAGCAGGATAAATAGGCAAGCATACTTTGACAAGGGCCAAATGGGTCAGAGCATCTCCAAAATGGTAGTTCTTGTGGAGTGTTCCTGGTATGAGGTGATTACTACCTACCAATAGTGGTCCACGGAATGACAAAGGGTGAATGGCGACAAGGTTATAGGCGCCCAAGTCTCATTGATGAGCTACTGTAGCACAAATTGCTGAAAAGGTTAATGCTGGCTATGATAGAAAGGTGTCGGAACACACTGTGCAGCAGCTTGCAGAAAAAGAGAAAGTGGGGTTTCACTCAGATGTCCCCAGGCACATTAGATTGTACCTGCAACAATACTTGATACCTATATGGTAATAGAAATTCAGAGATAATTGTTGCATGCATTTGCAAATACATGGTAAGCCACCAGGCTAACTTCACGGCTTCTCTGATACTGGTGGTTCCTACACTGCATGGGGCTGCATAGCCACAGACCGGTCAGAGTGCCCATGCTAACCCCTGTTCACCGCCGAAAGTGTGTACAATGGACATGTGAGCTTCAGAACTGGACCATGGAACAATGGAAGAAGGTGGCCTTGTCTGATGACTCACATTTTCTTTTACATCATGTGTATGGCTCGGTGTGTGTGCATCATTTACCTGGGAAAAGATGGCACCAGGATGCAGTATGGGAAGAAGGCAAGCTGGTGGAGGCATTGTGATGCTCTGGGCAGTGTTCTGCTGGGAAACCTTGTGTCCTGCCATTCATGTGGATGTTACTTTGACATGTACCATCTACCTAAACATTGTTGCAAACCAAGTAAACCCCTTCATGGCAATGGTATTTCTTGATGGCAGTGGCCATCAGCAGAATCTTTCAGCAGTGGCCTTTCAGCAGAATAATGCAGCCTGCCACACCGCCATAAAAATGGTTTGAGGAACATAACAAAGTGTTCAAGGTATTGACTTGGTCTCCAAATTCCCCAGATCTAAATCCGACAGAACATCTCTGGGATTTGTTGGAAAAACAAGTTTGAGTCATGGAGGCACCAGCTCACAACTTACAGAACATAAAGGATCTGCTGCCAACATCTTGGTTCCAGATACAACATGATACTTTCAGTCGTCTTGTAGAGTCCATGCCTCGACAGGTCAGAACTGTTTTGGCGACATGAGGGGTCCTACACAATATTAGGCAGGTAGTTTTAATGTTATGGCTGATCAGTGTATATACACATGGGTCGCGTTATATATTGTATAGTGTATTAAATACAGTATCAATAATTAACACTATAAATGGTCTAAATAGAAAAAGGAGGGGGATTTAACCCCCTATTGTTACTCAGCACACTGAATAGTACTTGCAACAATATATGAAGACTATATGGTCATAGAAATTTAGAGATATTAGTTGCATGCATTTGCAAATACATGGAAAGCTGCTAGGCCTCGTCACGGCTTCTCTGTCACTAGCAGTCCCTAACATTAGGAGGTTCACGTGCGCCCCGAAAAACGTCCAGCCCAGGACCCCCCCAGGGGCATCACACGAAAAATGGAAAAAGAGTGACAGTGCAGTGTAAAGTATAGATGTGTAAGACTAATTAATGAGTGTTGGAAAAAGGGGTTAAAATATATGTGAAATATTACATGAAAAAAATACAAACATAATATGTGATGTAAAAAGCAACTGTGTGTATTATGTCGTTATGCCATGAGGGGTCCCAGCCAGACCAGCCCCAGGGGCCTTACGCCCGATCTCTCACCCCAAATGTAAAATATGCCAATTATAAGGCCTCATGATAAAGGCACATATAAATTTTGTCAAATGTAAGGCCTCCTGATAAAGGCACATAAATAAATGCAACCACATTGAGAGCCAGCTTACCTGGGAGTCACCCCTGGGAACTCCAACTAGCACTACTAGAACCAGCATGGCCTACTAATGCTGGCTCCTTCATGCCACTCATACGAAACAAACAAAAAATGGCAGCTGCTCAATCAATCTAGCAGCACTAATCAGGTGCTTGAAAGGGAGGGGTCATACTAAGTAGAAAAAGGAGGGGGATTTAACCCCCTATTGTTCCTCTGCACACTGAATAGTACTTGCAACAATATATGAAGACTATATGGTCATAGAAATTCAGAGATATTAGTTGCATGCATTTGCAAATACATGGAAAGCTGCTAGGCCTCGTCATGGCTTCTCTGTCACTAACACTATAAATGGTCTATAAACTCAGGGCCTGATTCAGACCTGCTCGCAAGCGGGTCGATGGTGTGCCAGTGCGCATGCGTGAGCCCCGGAGCGAGTGCAAAAAGCACGCTCATCCAAAAGAGGCGGCTGTCGATGTCGATCGACAGTTCGCCCCGTTTGGACGGCGGGGAGGGGGAGTGGCTGGGCAAACGGAGGCGTTCCTGCAGGAATGCCTGCCGTTTGTGGGCGGCCCTACTGACATTACTCGTGATGTCAGTAGGTGGACAGGAAGTCCACTGGGACTTGCGGCCACGAGACCCTACCGCAAGGGTCTCGTCACAAGCCCGATGGTCGCGGACAGCTATGCGAGCGGCCAAGAGGCCGCAACTAAAAAAAACAAGCGCCCTCCCTGATTCAGAGCCAGTGCTCGCTTTTTGCGAGCGCCTCTGAATCAGGGCCTTAGTACTCAATGATTTCCTATAGTGCACAGGTGTATTCCTTCCTGGCTGACCCATTTTAAATGATCCACAGGTGATGCTAATTATTTCAATTGTGATACTTCATGTGATCTGTAAAGTATGCATTGTAGGGTTGCCTGGCTTCTCTGTCACTAGCACTATAAATGGTCTATAAACTCAGGGCCTGATTCAGATTTCAATTTTGGGAAACACTGGTTGATGGTATAGGCCGTAGGGGGGACAGTCTAAAAAAACCAATCTTTCTGTATAATACATATTTAGTGTTCACTCTAGCTACGGCGGCAGGGCGCCGGAGCTAGAGAGGGCAACCTTGTGCGCGCGTCCGAAAAGGGGGCGTGGTCATGAAAAGAGGGCGTGTATAAGACGCGTTCCCTTTTTGTCATACTTGGGGGCGTGCCCGGCACTTACGGACACGCCGGGTAGCCCCCAAGCGCTGCAGAAAGGTAGAATAGATGCCGGGCATATGCGCCCGGCGTCTATTCTCCGGCGTTGACCAGGTCACCGCACGTTTCTCCACCCGCGGGACACTGCGTCCCGCGGGTGAGGATGGCACCCGCAGGCTGTGAGGGCAGGGCGCTTTTTGCCCTCCAGAAGGAGGGCAGGGCGCCACGCCCCGCTACAACAGTCTAACTGGAACGCTACATATTTATCTCCTATAAATAGCATAGAGGGTTAGGAAAAGGTTTAATATCTACAGTATATAACATTGTCGAAGGTCTGTCCCATCTCTAACATACATGTGCACTGGAGAGGGGGAGGCAGACTGGGATGACCTGGTATATGGGGGACCCATTTACTAGTTCCATAATCTCCCTCTCTGGGGTATATTTACTAAAGTGTGGGTTTTAGAAGTGCAGATTTTTCCCTTAGCAACCAACCAGATTCTACTTATCATTTCTCTAGCACATTCCAGAAGATAATAGCTAGAATCTTATCAGTTGCTATGGGCAACATCTCCATTTCTAAAAACCCGCACTTTAGTAACTAACTCTCTCTCTCTCTCTCTCTCTCTCTCTCTCTCTCTCTCTCTCCCTCTCTCCCTCTCTCCCTCTCTCCATAAATATATATAAAACAAAGTCCCCAATTTTGGGGTCTGCCTGTTCGTTATCTCTTGAACCACTAGCTAATCTCTTGAACCACTAGACAGATTTTGATGGAGTTTTCACTATTCTATACAGCATTGGTTGAGGAAGGTTTATGTGTATCTGACAAAAGGGAGCCGATCAGTGCCGATTTTAGTTAAGCAAATCACAGGAAAAATTTTTTGCACCAAGTTGGTATATAGGAGCTGGCCAGGGTGCTGAAATAGGAAGAGAGCATCTGAAACTGAGGCTCGAATGAGTGACAGAGGCAATGTGCCCTATTGCTTAACAGCAGCCAAAAGAGGGGAGGGAGTCAGGGCAGAGGCGTAGCGTGTAGCCATGGCGCTTGAAGCATGTGTCTGCTACTGTGCCCCCCTCCCCCCAGTGTGCCAGATGTCCAACATGTAGGGGCAAATTAAAGGGAGATAAAAAAAACAGTGCCCTTTCATGGCATGTGGAGTCAGAGCAGTCAGGCGTGACCTCACCAGGCTCACCACTCATTGCTCTTCCCAGTCACTGTGCCGCGACCCAGGCTCTCAACAGCACCCGGCTCAGTCTTTACCACAGCAGCATGGACACAGCTGCCATATTCTCTTCTCCGTGCAAACCAGGCAGACTGACGTAAGGGCCAGTGTGTTTGGTGGGACCTACTATAGAGGTGGAAAAGAGGAGATGCTGGGGGTGATGATGGGAGGGGACCGCCTCCTCCTCCCTCTTTGTTATTGCCCATGGCCCCACCCCCTGCTCCCTTCTACTGCCAGAGTCCGATTAAGACCCCACAGGGTCCTACGCAAAATACCGCCTTGTGGCTCCATATTAATATAACTAGATATTATATACATTCCTCACACAGCTCTTCCCCTCACTCAGATCTCCCCCCTCACACACACACAGCTTTACCCCCTCAATCAAATCTCCCCCCTCACACACATCCCCCACACACAGCTCTTCACCCATCACTCAGATCTCCTCACTGGGAACCCACCCCCCACATCTCTCCCCCCTACCCTCACACATCTCTCTCCCCTCAGTCAGCCTCCCCTCACACACACACAGCTTCCCCACTAACTCAGCCACCCACTCACGCACACACACAGCTTTCCCCATTTACTGAGATCCCCACGTACAGCGCTCTCCCTCCTCACTCAGATACCCCCCTTCACACACACACACACACACACACACACACACACGCAGATTTCACCCTCAACATACCAGCCCCCACACACACTCATACATACACAGCTCTTCCCCTTTATATAGCTCTCCTCTCTTCACATACACAGATATCCCACCTTACCTTTCTCCTTCCCCCTCTTGATTGTTGCAGAGTGCCATAAAGCAGCCATTTGACCGGGTAAGAGGAGATGAGGGGAGGGGGGAGGGAGAAATCAACTGCTGCCGAGCTTAGCCTGAAGCACATAAAGAAATCAGTGCCTACACACTGGGGGGCATGGAGTAGGCGGAGCAACCAGTATTGCTCCGCCCACACCATGCCCCCTGTCTGGAGGCACTGATCTCTTTTATGTGCTTTATGGCGGCTTAGCTCAGTAGCAGATGATCCATACCCCAGTCGGATGGCTGCTCTCCAGTGCCCTGACCAGAACAAGCGTCTGGAGCAGGAACTCGACTGGAACCACTCTTGCTATGTCCCTGAGTCAGGGACTTAGCAGGATCATGTCTGAGGCAGACAGAGTGTGAGAGAGAGCCTCCAATGAACCCATGAAGATGCCCTGATGCAGACACGGTAGCCAGGAAGGAGCCAGGGGAGGCATAGCTATCAGGAACTAAAGAAAAAGAACAAACAGCCATCGGAACACCATTAAATGCTTTCCATTTGATAGTGGCAAACAAGGGACCATCACCATCAAGTTGTCAAAACACTACCATCCAAACGAAAACATCGATGGTTAGTAACCATCGGATTCCGCTGTACATCCCTACACTGATCCTGCAGGTGGACTCTGGCAGCCTCTCCTCCACAGTAATGTGCTCACTCTACAGTGTGATGTTCCCACTCAGCCACACGCCCTCGGAATTCAGTGCTGTTCTCTGACAGGAAATATAGGGTACATTGCTCATCGCCATGTTCGGCAGCTCGGGTGAGGTGCGCATGGAAAATCCAGAAGTATGCACAGGTGCCCCAGCCCCTGGGACATGCTGCTGATAATGCTTACTGTAGCTTCAATACAATCTTTTATTCATGATCCTCTGCCCTTCCCAGCACGTCCCAGTGGCCAGGCCCCAACCAGCTGCAGGGCAGCAGCAGTAGGGGTTGTGGTGACACTGGTGAGATGCAGGAGTCAGGAGTGAGAAGCAGGGGGTTGTGATGAGATGCAGGGGACTGTGGTGACATAGTGTAGGTTAGAATGTAAGCTCTCACGAGCAGGGCCCTCGTTCCTCACATGCTTCTCCTCCCCCTACTTATAGTATAATTTACTCCTAACTCCCCACAACAGCACCTAACAGCTGGTTGCTCATGTCCTGCTGCTTGTGTTATGCAGCTATGTTTATAAATCATGTCCTTGTCCTGTATTGTTTTATATTACTATTAACTAGAGATGAGCGTGTTCGGATTTACTCGGATCTCAAAACAGCATTTTATTGGCTATCGGCTATCACGTGTTTTGGATAGCCAATAAAATAAATCCAAACTAATTAGAATTTGCAGTAAAGAGGCGAAAAGAACCGAGTAAATCCGAACCCGCTCATCTCTACTATTAACTGTTTTTCTTGTGTGCTCATTTATGTACTGTGGAAGGCGCTGCGGAACCTTTGTGGCACCATATAAAGGATAATAATAATAATGTGATGCATGGGGTGGTGGCGAGATTAAATTGCTCACGTACAAAGCTGGACTGTATCGCTAGTAAAGATATATATATATATATATATATATATATAATGTATATATTATGACCAGTAGGGAGTTTAAGACAGACATGAGCTGTTTAAGCACACATTCTCCCATGTCATAGCCCCATGTCATAGCCAGGCTATCACGTCATTAAGCCCTGTCCCATTGCGACTAAATGGCACGATTTGTTGGTCCATGGGCAGTAGGCGGGACTAAAATGATGCAATTTGCTTAATTTAGCCTTACCCCATCCATACAGTCGGTAATTCCCAGTATTATCTCCCAATCATGCCCACTTCACTAGGAAGTGGGCGGGAGATGGGAGACCCACCCACGTGGGACTACCCGAAAAATCAGTTGTCTCCCTCAACTTCTAGGAGAGTAGGTAGGTTTGACCCGAAGCCAGTCCCTAGCACTATCCATCTTCATGCGGAAACACACTGATGCATCTGATTTTTCTGCATTGTACAAACAGTGGGTTACGGTTCTCATTTACACTCTATTTGTACAGATTGTGGAGATGAGAACTAAACATAAATATTCTTAAACCCATTGCTGGATCCGCCAGATGTCATTGAAAGTAACAGTCCAAAGATGGTGTTTCATGCAATCATTTCAATCTTAATTTCTGTAAATGTTAGTATGTAGTTTAGTGAAAGCATAAGACGTTTATAAACATCACATTGCCTGAAAAAGTTAAAGGGATATTCGAGTACATAACACAAACTTGTTCAGTGATAAGCAGAGGGGATTATTGCGGGGCTCACCAACAGAACCAGTTTGCAAAATGCTGTGACCAATATACAGGTGGTCATGTTTATGTAGTGACTGGGTACATTTTATATCTGAAATTCACACCTGAGTGTAGTGTACTAGTATAGATGCTGTGTTTTGAAGTATCTTTGTGGGGAAATATTAGTCGCTGCATATTTTCAGCGGGATGTAGTTATGAGACCAGCAGCCTTAAGATAGGCGTCGAAATACCGACGCCTATCTTAATCCCGACGCCGGAAACCTGAAGGATGGCTGCCCGAATGAGGTAAGACCGGGGCACCCTTAGCATTAGCTGCGGGGAGGAGGGGGGGAGGGTTAGGTTTAGGTAGCATAGTGGGCTTAGCGTTAGTTTTTTTTGGGGGGAGATTAGGGTTAGGTACCCCTAGAGGGGAGGGATATGGTTAGGCACCACAGGGGGATGTTAGGGTTAGGCACAAAGGGAGGAGGGTTAGGTTTAGGCACAAAGGGGGAAGACTTAGGTTTAGGCACTAACTGGGAGGGTTAGGGTGCGGGGTGGGGAGGGTTAGGCTACAAGAAGGGAGAGTTAGGGAGTGAAGGGGGAGGGTAAGTATATTTACCCGACCCCTGTCGGGATACCAACCATCGGGATGGCGCTGTTGCTATTTTGACAGTAGGCATCCCTACAGCCGACATTACATACCCATTCCTTTTCAGCAAATGTGTTGCCCACTGGGTTTGCTAAACCCTGCTGAGAAGAATTAAGTTGCACCATTCATTTCACCTTGAAGGCTAAAGGCCCCATATATGGGGCGATAAAGCAGGCGATCTGACTGATTGCTGCGTTTTGCTAGCTATATCGCACCGTGTATGGCCCTGATGGCAGGCCGAGCGCACTCCCATGGGGTCGTACATCATACACCCTGATCTTTCTGCAGGACCAATTGATCAGGGGATGCGATGTGCGATCCCATGGATTGCTATGCGAGTGAGGGAGGGGGGAGCCGGCATATCGGGCGGTCGGCCACCCGTGTGTGCGGGCCGCCCGATATGTGGGACGACTGATCCCCCGTCGCCTCGCACGGTGCCATTGCACAGTGTATGGGGGCCTTTATTCTATGTTCTTTGTTGAAATAAACAGTATCTGATGTTTTTATTTAATTTCACTGTTTTGTTTAATATTCAAAATGGAAGTGTAAAGCAGTCAGAGCCTGCAGTCTTTCTCCAGAGCTGTAATCATTTTATGGAATGTTGCAAAATCCTCTCCTTTGGGATTAGCAGGCCAGGGAAGGTCATGTGGCTTATTTTCCTTTTTTTCCCTATAGAAATGACATTACAAAACACAGTATTGGATTGTGTTCTTCATTGTTTTACATTTATGCAGTGCTCTTACAGAGTTTATCTCATTGTGGTTTACTTTTATTTCTGCTTCAGTAAACTTTTTTTCTTTTTGTAGCAGTTTCTTGAAAACATAAATATTAAAAGATAAGAAATCGATTTGTTTTTTACTGTAGAGCTTGTAGCATTAATGCATTTAATTTAGGCCCTTGTTGTTTTTGCTTTACTTTTACTATTTTACCTGACATTCAATGAGTACTCTGTTCTCTTACCTCACCAGGTCAGTGATTTTAATATAAAAACATAACACATTTGGATGAGATGGTAAATCTTAAATTACAACTATTTAAAGAAAATGTGCACTTATAATTAATATTTACAGTGTACTCCATGGTATACATGACTACATATCCAACTAATTCAGTATATGTACAAGAAATGTCTGTTTTTTGCTTCATTATTGTGACCCCAGAAACTTTGTGTTGGTGCTTATGTATTTATTGGTAGCAGTTTTACATCTGTGTAACTTTAAGAAAGAGTGTTTTAGTTGGGGGAAAGGCAGTTTGCAGTGGTAAAGGAAAACCTGCAAGTTTCGGGCATCAGTGAGATTTCTGCAAAGTAGCCGCTAGATTTAAAGTAGCAAATTTGTTTTTAAAGGCAAAACCAGGACAGGAACTGAGGCGATGTAACAAATATTCTCTCTGTTCAACACTGTATAATATGGTAGTGCTATATAAACTATAGTAAAACAAAATGCACCATCAGATGTTCCTGAGCTTATAAAATGAATGTATGGTTCCCATTTGTTGTTTTGTATCATTACTGCTGTTATACAGCACTACAGAATGTATTGTTTTTAATTATTTTCTATTTCCTTTAAAATACATGAACAAAACACCTAATGTATTTCTTCCTAAAAGGTCTACATTTTCCAATCAACAACCTGGAATGTTCTTGTTTGAATCCTACTCATTAATCACATGCTCTAGTTAAAACTAATTTAACCAGTGCAGATCTATTATCCTCAAATAAATAATTCTCTTGTAGTTAGACCCAGATTATATCTAGCATTTACAATTATCTCCCACACTCCATGAGAAAAGCAATGTGTCCTAACAGCGCAGCACAGATTGAGCAATAACCACATTCTTCACAGATGATTAAAAATCACATTTCTGAAATGGGATTGCTTCATAAAAGTGTGTGCTCTGGGAATCATTGCAATAAGTCCTCCAGCACAACTGGGCTTTATAGAATATTCCCAAAGTGAAGCAAATATCACAAATATGTCTATGTGGTCTATGTACTAATAATCGTGGACCAGCCGTGATTATTATTTATCCATGTCACTGATGAAAATATACCCACTATGTACAAAGGGGAACTTTCAGGGACAGTGGTTATGGTAACAGCTGTCCCTGCGAGTTATATCCCCAGCAAATTGTAGAAGTCTTTCACAGAAGTGGAAGTACTCTCCGGGGGAAGCTGACACTGCGCATGCGCACAGTGGGGGTCATTCAGACCCGTTCGCGAGCAAAGGACGCTCGCAAACGGGTCGATGTTGCCCCGTCGTGCGCATGCGCAAGATCCGGATAGCGATGGGCTCTCCGTCGCTCCGGGTCTCGCACCAAAGGGGTCGTGCTGTCGATGTTGATTGACAGCACGCCCCCTTTGGTGGGCGTGCCGGGGGCGTGACTGCCAGATGGAGGCGTTCCCGTGGGAACGCCTACCATCTGAGTCCGGCCCCACTGACATCAGTAATGATGTCAGTGGGAGTGATTTTAGCTCTGATAGAGCCAAAATCACTCCTGGGCTTGCGGAAGCGAGACCCTAACGCAGGGTCTCGTCGCAAGCCCGATGGTCGCGATGGTCTTTGACCATTGCGACCATCTTTTTGGCGCCGCTCGCATAAGCTGTGGGTGGTCACCCACAGCTATGCGAGCGGCCAGGAGGCCGCTCCAAATTTAGCTGGGACGTCCCTGATTCAGAGCGAGCACTCTGGTCAGAGCGTTCAGCTCTGAATCAGGCCCAGTGTCTGCTTCCGGAGCCGGCCAGAGGCTGCAGGGGAGAGATCGAAAGTCTCTCCTGCACCTGGAGCCTCCATAGGCTCCATGGGAACGCCTACCGTCTGAGTCCGGCCCCACTGACATCAGTAATGATGTCAGTGGGAGTGATTTTGGCTCTGATAGAGCCAAAATCACTCCTGGGCTTGCGGAAGCGAGACCCTACCGCAGGGTCTCGTCGCAAGCCCGATGGTCGCGATGGTCTTTGACCATTGCGACCATCTTTTTGGCCGCTCGCATAAGCTGTGGGTGGTCACCCACAGCTATGCGAGCGGCCAGGATGCCGCTCCAAATTTAGCTGGGACGTCTCTCCTGCACCTGGAGCCTCCATAGGCTTACAGTAGTTTACACCATCTGAAGACTGGAGCTAAACTCTGAAAAGATTACAGTTTGGAGTGTAGTACATAGGGGGTCAGATCGTAGTCTCCATTTATAATCATGGGGACTGCGATCCGAAGTGCTAAGTAGCACTTTGCTGGAGATTTCTCTGAAATCTCCTGTATTGTGCTTTTAGTACATAACAATATATGAATTTATAATTCAAGACCAAATATTTCAGTTTTTCGAGTCTACAGATTGACTGAGCAGACATTTCCAATGTAAAAACCAGAGTTGATCTTTCAACAGCTTATCCTTGTGCTTAGTGGTTTATCTTATTACAGTGATATCACAATGGATTCTTGATTCTGAGTGTATTGCATACATCAATGGAACTTTTACCTGTGTACTTTACATATTATGTTCACTCTCACTTCTCATTTATTAAAAAAGCACTGCTCACATAATGACAAATCAGAATAGAAAGGAAAAAAGTGAGCACTTTTTTCTAACACAAAAAGGTTCCATAATTTAAATAACATTTATTATAAAATTGTGTATATAAGAGAAATTATATCATAACAATTTTAACCAAAGATATGCATTACAAAATAATTACACACACACACACACACACACTCACACTCTCTCTCTCTCGTTCCAAAGTCATGGGATAGATGCCTAGTATCTTGTGACCCCCTCTAACCTGGCGAAGTGCTGCAAAGTGACGTGGCATCGATTTCACAAGTAGACGGATCTCTAGAGATTGTCTACTCATGCCATCTGGATAGCTTCCCACGGCTCC
This sequence comes from Taudactylus pleione, assembly GCA_031769625.1. Taxonomy (NCBI): domain Eukaryota; kingdom Metazoa; phylum Chordata; class Amphibia; order Anura; family Myobatrachidae; genus Taudactylus; species Taudactylus pleione. Next base: position 14,828,539 of record JAUIMM010000005.1, on the reverse strand, counting down.
ATGAAATCTGTAGGTGCAGGATCTTGGGTGCGAATGGACCTCTCTGCCACATCCCACCAATGCCCGATTGGGTTCATGTCGGTCAAACGTGGTGACCACACTATTCGATGGAACTCTCCAAAATGCTCCATGAACCAATTGTGGACAACTGGGGGCTTATGACACGGTGCATTATCCTGCTGGAATATTCCATGGTTGTGGGGGTACATGATGCCCATGAAGGCCTGCAAATGATCACCAAGCAATGTAATGGTGTGGTTACCGGTTAATGACGTTCAAGCGGACCCAACCCATTCCATGTGAATACACCCCACACCATTATGGAACACCCCCAGCCTGCACAGTGCCCTGTCAACAACTTGGATCCATGGCCTCATGGGGTTTGTGCTACAACTGAACCCCACCATCAGACTGGAACCATGACTCATAGGACTATGCCACATGTTGCCAGTCATCCAGGATCCAATATGTGAAGACACAAGTCAAGGTAAGGTGCTGTTTCAGTGTCGTAGTGTTAATAGGAGCACTCTGATGGTTCTTCCATATCCCATGGAAGCTAAAGAACGCTGCACTGACCTGCTGGATATGCGTCTGCATTGAATGTGAATGTGGATGTTGCATGTCTGTTACCTCGCACAACTCTGGCCAGATGCCGCTGGTCACGGTCATTAAGCACTTGTGGACGGCAACTGCGCTGTCCACGGTGGGTGGTAGCGCCTTCAATGAGGTATTTCTGGTAAACATGTGACACCGTAGATCGAAGAATGTTGAATGTCCGCACAACTTCGGAAATGGAATATCTCATCCTTCGGGTGCCCACTATCATGCCCTGTTCGGACTCTGATAATTCACTTCGCCTTGCCCCATGAGCAACCTAGCCAGTCTTCAGACTGACTCAGAAGATGTCATATAACAACTGATGCAAGTCTGGGCATTTCCACCGACCATTACCTTTACATACTGCTGTCCCATGACTTTTGGCACTTCAGTATATGTGTATTATGTGTGTGTGTGTGTGTGTGTGTGTGTGTGTGTGTGTGTGTGTGTAAAGCATTAACGCAAATAACTCTTCAATCTTCAATGTCTTACGTCTTTTCTCATTTCAAGTGTGTCTATAATCCTTCAAAGGTATGACCATGTGTATTAATGTAGCATGCCTTATTGAAACAAAGGTATATATAAGTCAGTAACAATCACAAGTATATTACGATTATGGTCCCTCCAAGGATGAAGCACTGACTGTTATTTAAGATGTATTTAAAAGTTGGATATTACCTTATCATACCAGCTAGTAAGAGTGTGATCACATCATATTAGGATTCCTTTATCACGGCAATGTCCTTAGCTGTGAATGATCCTTCTACTTTAGGTGTATCTAGGCTTAGGTCTATCTATCTATCTATCTATCTATCTATCTATCTATCTATCTATCTATCTATCTATCATTTTGTCAGTAAACAATTAAATCCCAGGCAATGCTGTTGAGTATTTATCCAATAACTTACAATAGTAAAGAAGTAATCTGGAACATGGCATGGGCGCCATATTTGTATACACAATATACTCTGGAAAATGAAGCCTACACATCATGGGACACCTCTTTTCATAAACCGCCCCTGGGGGGCACATAATTGAATGGCTCGCAAGCTCATCTACCTGTAAATTAACAAAAACAAACACTCTTCCAGTGTGACAAGAATATGCATGTGTACATGTGCCATCTTGTTTCTTCATAGAGAACATTACCAATTTTTTTCCGTCAGTTTTAAATATCTTCAATTACTAGCAACATTTACAGATGTGTTATGCTAGAGACTGTAGACCTGTTTTTAACAACTGGAATGTGCTCAGTACAGTAGTTCAGCAGATTAACAAATACAAATAGTCTCCAGGATCATGCATACACTGATCCTGTCATTTTAAATGTGACACTGTCAATTCAGTATTTTTTTTCTCTTTATATTTAGCATCCGCCAAATGTTCGTTTATCTAATTAGTAATTACATTGTCAAATATGGAAATGCAGCTAATTGTATCCTGACATTGCCTATTTTGCATTCAAACCTCCATAATCATAATTCTGAAGTATGCAGAGCAATCATGTTATTAAGAACACAGTACAAGCTGAAGAGAGACACTAAAGGTGACCTCATCTGACAAAATGTACTGTACTTTTATTAATGTGTTGAGACAAAAGTGCTTCTGGTAAGGTGTCATTTGGGTCCCTTGGTGAATCTGGTTTGTGCATTGTCTCTGTGGATCAGATTGTGCAGGACAAGTTCATTGCACACAGCTGCAGCCACTTGACAGTATTTTCAGAACTTTAATTATGATTACCTAGCAACAAAAGCTCCTGTTTACACAATTAGGCAATTTATTTCACGCAGGCAAAGAGCAGTTAGGAAACCAAGGACGTGGTGCACAAGTGTGTGATCACCTGTCCCTACTGAATATGTATGGGGATAGAAAACACTTTTGTCTAATAATGCAAGAACTTATGGGCACTTTTACCATAGTGCAAAGTAATCTTATCTGTGAAGTGTCACGCTTCTCACCAGGATATGGAGATATATATATATATATATATATATATATATATATAATAAACATATAATGGCTCTTCATCAGAGACTTCCACAAGGGAGTTCGGGTTTTGCTGTGACCGACACACAGCTCGCGGCCCTCTGGCTGGGTTCCCTGTGTACCTGCTGGTGGTCATCGGAGAATGTAGTGACAGACTGAGTAGCTGAGCTGGTCAGCGAACTGGAACGTGGTTGTCAGGTATAGGTCTGTAACCAGGCAGGCAACACGGTATCAGAGTGCGCAGGAGGCAGACTGGATTAGATCAGGAAAAAGCCAGAGTTGTAACCAGGTAGACGCAGGATGCAGTACCAGTAGAGTACGCAAAAGGTTATTCAACAGTTGGATCGGGATCGTCAACAAGTCTGATCTTGCTGTAGGCACAGGTGTCTGCATCTACAGCAAGGCTGAGAAGCCCCACAGGTATGGCACTTACAGAGGTGGGTCCTGGAAGGGCTGAGATAGTCACCCACCCATGACGGGGTCCAGTGCCGCCTGACTCTGTAAGGGGCGTCATGGCAGGAAATCTATAAAAGTTATTAGCAAATGAGGTTCATATTTTTTTTTTATTTTAAGCTACTTAATTATTTCTGAACAATTGTCATTGAGGTCACAAACCTGTATCTGCGTGTATGTATCTGTGTATATAGTATTGGACCCGTCTGCCGCTGGGTTGCAAATGCATGAGCACCTGTAGCTGTTGTGCCTAACATTGCCTGGTATTTTTGCTATGCCCCTTCTCTCTCTTGCCCTTTTCATCCCTGTCTCTGTCTGTCTGTGTTTCTCATTCCATTTTCCCCTCTTCCCTCTCCCCCCCCCCCCCCCCCCCTCTTTCACCAAAGCCCCTTCTCCCTGTCTCTCTCCCCTCTTCCCCCAACTGTCTCCCCATCTCTCTTTTCCTCTTCTTCCCTCCCCCCTTCTTATCTTTTCTCTCTCTTATATTTATAAATCTGAGGTGTTAATAGTAAGATTTGCGTGTTTCCTTGTTAACCTAGGAAAAAACTATGCTTGCTTCTCAGATGGGGATTTCAGCATTCCTTTTCACCATACTAATCATATTTTATATACTATACAAATGTCAAGTATATTGCGCCTGTAAAACCTCTCCGCAAGCAGCCCTCCAAATGATTTGTTGTGCATCTATATTATTTAGAGGCTAAAGCTTTTTCTTTGCATATGTTACTGTTCAGTTGTTTGTTCCTTCATGAGCTTTCCCTTACTTTACTTCATTAATCAAGCCGGTTTTGTTGGACCTTTTGAAGCAAACAGACTAAAATAAGTGATGCTCTGAGACGCTGACGTGTGATCCATGTCACTATAGTATATGCCTATAATAACTCATTCTAAAACTTTTCTGTCAAGCTGGCATGCAGGAGGTAAAATGCAAAAGTAAACATTATTTTGAAACATTGAGTTGTCCAAAAAAATGCAGTGTAAGCATCCTTTCATCATAAACGTCCCCATCACACAGGATCTTTCTGCTGCAAGTGTTCTGTTTTATACTCGTATATATCTCAAACACTTGTTTGTCACATTACTACAGAATGGAACAGAGTAGTGAATCACGGAAATGCCATAGTCAACGAAATATCACCAGCTGCATCGTGGCGATGTCCTTACATTTCTTTAATGGGCACTTATTAACACACAAAGGAGAAATGATTTTTATAGAGACCTTTCCTCAATCTCTTCAAATAAGCTGTTAAGTGCAAGCATTTACTTATTTAAAATTAGTCACAGAAAGTAGGAAAACAAATGTGTACTACAAATGATTTGTAGCCTTTTATATGGCTTTCTCAGTGGTCACACCCTGTGTTATACCATGAGGCTAAGGTGTCTGGACAGTATGACATTCTTATACATCTACCACAGCCATTACTTTGGTTGGGTGCTGCATTCTACTATCTACGGGCTGCTGCCTGCATGTGTTCTCGGCTATCAACAGGAGCAGCTAAGCTCTGATTAGCCGCCTTGTATCAGTGGGGAAATCCTGAGGCAGACGCGATCACCAGAAGAGGTCATACTGTCCAGACATCTGTGCCGCCCCCCACCTCCAGATGAGCAGCTAAGTTCCAAAAGGCTGCCCTGTGAGAGTGCGGAATTCATGTACCAGCTGTGATCACTGGAGGTGCCACATTTCCAAGACTATCGTGCCGCCAACACTTATCAGACGGACATCGGCGTTATCTGTATACTCAGCCCACATCCAGTGAAGCTCCGGGAACTACACTACAGCCGAGAGGAAACATTCAGCATTACCTGTGGCATCCAAATTTACAGCTGTACGGAAAACACACTCCTGGTATTTCAAACCATAACCACCTACAGAACAGGACACTAATCTGCAATAAGCCTACAGTATATAATATGCACTTTATTCAAAACAATCATTGGTTAAAATACGTTTGTGGTTTTCAACATATCTTAAAGTGTGGATCTGATATAAATTGCTACTTTCACACCTCATTCTGGGCAACTACTGTTACAAGTACAGATGTGCCCACATACATCTATCCTCCGTGCTCTACAAGTCGCGATACACAATGCGGGAGCTCTGTGTGACTCAGTAGCGCCGAGCATTTTTCTTGCAACCTTTTACCTTCAAATGCTTCTTATTCGCACAGTGATGCGAATATTCAGCACAAGCAGCTTCTGCTGATTAAAATGATATGCAGCATGCCTATATTTCTGTGCACGACTGCGGGTGTATCTGCATACGAAACGCTACGGTAGTGTCACAGCCGCTGGCACTGTAAAATAGCGTTTTGCATGCAGATACACCCGCAGTCGCCCATAGCATGGCACAACTAGAACGGCTCTTTAGATGTATCTTTAGATGTATGAGGACACATCTGTAATTGTCACATTCTATTTCTTCCCAGTGTACCATTAGATGTGTTTTTTTTACAGATCATATAATCTTCAATAACCATAGAGATATTTATGTATATGTGCAGTATTTAATGTGCTTTTGTCATTTTGATAATGATATGAAAATATGTCTCTTTAATGAGTAAAATTAATTTAAATTGAATTTAATTTTTTTTGGCGTATGATTTGAATGCGCAGCCACTTCTTGTTGTTTCTAACTTTCACTTACTTTGCATCCTTGCATTTACTTTAGCAGGTGGAGTTAGAAAATATAATTTAGGTTGTTAGAAAATATAATGTTAGCAGTTAAGTAAACAATTACTCAGTTCTGCAACATTATGTGTATTTATATGCAATATCTGTTCTTTTTTTTGCATCTGCCATAATAGTTTAGAAAGCACCTATCTGTCGGTGACCAGACAGTAATGGTGCATACACACTGGCAGATATGTGAGATGAACGATTTGCATACGATTGAACGATTTTTGACTCTATTATGGTGCATACACACGGTCAGGTTTTTCTTCAGATCTGAATAACGATTTTAAAAATCGTTCAAGGAAAATCTGACGTGTGCAACGATAAACGATGCGCTTTCCCGATTGTCAGATAACGATATCTGACATCTGATGTGTTTGCAGTCAATTTTGGACGATTTCCATTCATTTTAATACAATCAAAACTTGTTCAAAAGTTTGCAAATCGTTCATCTGACATATCTGACCGTGTGTATGCACCATTGAAATGAATGGGAATTGTCCAAAGCTGACTGCAAACATATCAGATGTCAGATATCGTTATCTGACAATCGGGAACATTCATCGTTGCACACATGTCAGATTTTCCAACAGATATGAACGATTTTTAAAATCGTTATTGTTCAGATCTGAAGAAAAATCTGACCGTGTGTATGCACCATAACCTGTGCTTTTCATTGTACTCAAATTACCTTTTAAACTGTAGTGAATTTTCAGAATTTTGTACTAATAGTCCAAATAAATTCTGAACTTTCCAGTCATTTTACTTGGGGTTAACGTAGTTTAGAGGCATTAAGTACTTTATAATTATCCAGTGCTATAACTGTTTTCTGTAGCAAAAGCAATTTTAACACTTCTAGATTTCACCATGTAATTTGTATTTCAATAGCAATGACTTTCTTAAGATAAAGTCTTCTTAAGAGTTTCTAAGCATTTATGTGACCCTCATCAGCTTGAACAAGCCTACTGATGTCATAGCTGAATATTTTTGCTTTGGTTTGTGCAAAATGTTGCTGATTCTAATAAAATATTTGACTCGGGCCGCCCAACTGACATCCATATGGTTTCTCTATGGGAATGTTCATCTTTACATTAATGGGAATAAAATCAGGATCCATGTAGTGATCAGTGTACCATGGAGCTCAAGCAAGCTTGTGTGATGCTTGAAATAGTTGTAGCCACTTAATATTTTAATAACACCTGCCACCTGCAGGCAATAAATCACATAGCTTACTATCTTCTGCTAATCCCATTAGCATGAAAAATAGTATGATCAGTACAGCTCCTTCATTCTTCAGTAATGCCCAAGGTGATTATTTCTTATCTTGATGTGTTTGTTAAATAATGGATTTTTTGTCATTATTCTTATTTGTGTTTAAGTGGTCGGTTTATAAATTAATTTTGAAATCTAAATGCATTCTATATATCCCATCCTCCCACATAACCTCACTTCCCACAATTTTATTATCTATTGAAGGCACAACCATCTCCTCTAGCCCCCATGTGCACTCTCTTGGAGTTATCCTGGACTCTTTCCTCTCCTTCAAACCACGCATTCAGTACCTTTTGCAGTCCTGCTATTTCCATCTCAAAAACATTTTCGGGATCAGAAACTCTCACCTAGGATGCTACTAAGACCCTCATTCACTCACTGGTCATCTCCAACTTAGACCTTTTTTTACCTCTCTTATCTGGCCTCCCTGACTCACACTTCTCTTCACTCCAATCTGTCCTCAATGCTGCTGCTTGGCTCAACTTCCTCCCCAAACGCTCTACATATGCCTTCCCTCTCCTACAGACCCTACACTGGCTCCCGATACCTTCAGAACCCAATTCAAGCTACTCGCACTCACTTACAAAGCCCTCACCCATTCCTCTCCCATTGACATCTCTGACCTCATCTCCCTGTACACACCTGCTGGCCCACTTTGCTCCAAAAATGCACACACCGCCTCTTCAGCCAACTGAATACTTCCTCTCACTCCTTTCCAGTGTTAATTCTGTTGTGTAACGGAAAAACTAATTTAGAAATATAATATAAACATTTTAATAATGAAAATTACGACGAAATCTGTGTTCAGTTTTAAATAATTGACTAAGATTAAAACTACATTTAAAATCCTTGTCAAAAATAACACTGGTTACTACATACACTACTTTCTATTTTTGAAGTAGGGTTATTTTACATTTTTAAAAACCAAGTATGTGTTTTAGATATTTGAAGAAAATAAATATTACCTGTAACGGAAATATGATTGTTTATTGCACTTGTTCTAACAAACGTAAGGCATTAATTTGTATATGATATATGGGAGGAGTACTACAGTAAGTCAGTATGTAACCCATTCTCACTCAGCCTTCTGAGAGTAGATTACATAGTTATAATATGCTGACTTCAAGTTCTCAAGGGAATTTTAGAGAAAAATTCTTCAGTAAATCCATTACAGTATCATTAAACTGTTTTGCAAAAATTATGACTGAAACATTGACTATAATTAGATTAAATTGAAAACTGAGGTCCACTGATTAAATATTGACTAACCAAAGTAAACCAACTACAAATATAAATAAGTGACTAAAACTGAATTTAAGATCCTTTGTCAAAATTAACATTGTTTCTGTCTCCAAGATTTTGCCTGTGCTCCTACCCACCTTTAGAATTCCCTACCCCTCTCTATCAGACATTCCACTTCTCTACTAATCTTCAAATAAATTATCGAGACCCAGTTCTACATCAAAGCTTTCCAGCTCTCATCCTAAGCCACTGCTCCATGCTCCTTCCTCACACCATCTGTGTCAACCCTTTCTGTTTGCGCCTGCTCTTTAGAATGTAAGCTCTCACGAGCAGGGCCTCTTCCCTCCCTCTCCCTCGTGCTTCTCCTCCCCATACTTATGCCCTGCTGCTTATTTAAGTGTTATGATAGCTTATGCAGCAAAGTTTATAAACCCTGTCCTTGTTCTGCTTTGTTTTCTACTCGGGGCCAGATTAAGGGGAGGGGTGGGCAACAGGTGGTCCTCCTGGGTCCCCCACCACTAGCGCACGCAGGAGGGGGGGGGTTCTGATTGCTTAGACAAATACCCGATAGACAAATACCCCCCCTACAGCGGCCGAAGTGGGGGCGGAGCCAATACGACAAGCCCCGGCCCTATAGTACCCGCAAATCGCTGCATTACGGTGTGAGGGGGTGGGGCCTAATGATGTCAGGTGCCCGCCAGCAACCTGCAGCCGTTGCATAAAAATGTAAGTGTATGTGTACTGTTTTGTCGTGTGTGTGTGTGTGTGTGTGTGTATGTGTATATATATATATATATATATATAACCATACAGAGTGTCCGCACTTGCAGCACCAGAATCAACTTGGGGGTGCTCAATTAAGGACAAAACAGCCCATGAAATATAAAAAATGAGAAGAATTGGCACTCACCAGGTAGCTGACAAGAAAATTGGTTTTTAATTACCCATCTTGAGGGAGAAAGTGCATAGAGCCATAAAGTGCAATAGTCATAGTCTACGTTTCGGTCCTATGTAGGACCTTCTTCAGGACATCACAGCAGACATGTTTCAGCTTTGGTTTTCAAGCTGAAACATGTCTGCTGTGATGTCCTGAAGAAGGTCCTACATAGGACCGAAACGTAGACTATGACTATTGCACTTTATGGCTCTATGCACTTTCTCCCTCAAGATGGGTAATTAAAAACCAATTTTCTTGTCAGCTACCTGGTGAGTGCCAATTCTTCTCATTTTTTATATATATATATATGTGTGTGTGTATGTATGTGTTAAAAAATACTTTTATTCAATTATTTAACACTGATGTGTAGACGGATCTCACTGATCCATCCATGCATCTGTGTCTTATTGATTTTTTTTTTTTTTATCAGATGCAAGACACACAGATCACACTGATTGTGCATGCATCTCTGAATCATTTATTTTACACAGATGCCTGCATATCAGATCTCAAAAGCACCATATCGTGTCCTGGAGTACCGGGGAGTGTTTAAGGGAAATCGTTCACGCATCGAGAGCACATCGCTTCGTGAGTAGGGGCCTTAAGAAGCAGTTCAGGGCTGGGACTGTCAGCGCCAGTGAGCCTTTTTGTCCCCCGCTGCTGAGCCTGTGCACTGCCCTGATGCTGCCACTGCTCTGCACCCCCGCTGCTGCCCCTGTGCACTGCCCCCCATGTCTGCAGCCTGCCACCTCAGCCGTCTCTTCCTCTGCACCCCCGAAACACCACCTGTGTACTGTCCCCTCCTTCACCAGCGCTTGTGTACCATTTTGTTGCCCTTCTCCCCTGCAGGTGGCTCAATTTGCTGCCCCTGTCCCTGATGGTTAATACATTTTAAAAAAGCAGTGAAATTCCATAGACAAAAAAACTTACGGTTTCACATGTGCCATTAGACTACAGGTGTGTATTCCAATGAGTACACAATTCTGTAAATTAGCAGCTCCACCATTTTGTGAGTGACAGCAATCTCACTCTGTGAGAGTGCTGAATATGCAGTTAACCACAGGGTGTGATGGCATACCATATATGTATTGCGAAGGAACGTGTCCATTAAGACGTCAGCCTTAATGATTGGAGTTTCATTGCTTTTTCAAGTTTCAGTGGCAGAAATTCAGTAGGTTTTGTGAAATTTCAGATCATGTCTAAGAAGCCTTAATGGACATGTGAAACCGTAAGGATTTTTGTCTATGGTGTGTGTGTGTATATATATATATATATATATATATATATATGTGTGTGTGTGTGTGTGTATATATATATATATATATATATATATATATATATATATATATATAATTAGGGGTGAGCGAGTTCTGTTCTACTCGGTTCCATTCGGTTTTAAAAACCGAATCTTATTGGCTATCCAAAACTTGTGATAGCTGATAGCCAATAAGATTCGGTTTTTAAATCCGAACGGAACCGAGTAGAACCGAACTTGCTCACCCCTAATATATATATATATAATGTGTGTGTGTATATGCCCACATAGGGTGACCCTGCTGAGGCTCCGTGTGGCTGGTGGGGGCCCCCACACCTTAGTTGCCCCATGGCCCACAGAAGCCTTAATACAGCTCCGTTTGTACTGTTAATAACAGATTCCTTGTGTGCTCATTTGTTTATGTACTTTGTAAGGCACTGTTTATCTCTGGTGGTGCCATATAAATAAAGGATAATAATATTACTGGTTGTCCTGATAATCTGCATAAATTAAGAGCCATAGCAATAAACAAAGGTTAATGCAATTGTCCATTTTAGTTATTTGTGCAACCTTTCTATTTTTAAATAAAAATGTATTTCTTTCGAAACTCTGTATGAAAGTGATGTAGTAAGAGGTAAAATTTGGGTTCAATATTTGTGACTAATATGTTTAGCATATAAAGGAATAACCAGAAAGAGTAAAACTGTAAAGGTGCCCATCCACTAGGTGATTAAATTCAACGATAACTTAATCGTTCATTAATCGTTTGCAAATCGCTTAGAAAGATGTCTAAAACAACCAGCGATGCGTGTTCCTGCTGGTCGTTTTAGACATCTATCATCGGGCAAACATGCTGGACAACCTGACGATAACATCTGGTTCAGCATGTTTGCAGATGATTGATGTGCCTACACTGAACGACTGCTCGTTCAGTGAAGGCACATCACAGAATTTGAAACGACTGCACGATTACAATTTCGTAATCGTGCAGTCGTTTTGAGGTCTGCTAGTGGATGGGTTGCGTTAGAGCCAACTGTTGCTTATGTTTTTACTTTTTAAAATATGGACAATGATTTTACATTTTAATATATAATATTGCAACACATATACAGGGATCGCAAAATACGCTGGGTCCCACAGGATGCGCAGTGTGCAGCCAATCATCGCCGGCAGCGTCCTCACAACCAATAGTTTCCTCATCTAGTCCCGGCCCCTCACCCAATCTCCGGGCATCTCCGACCAGCCAGACACCGGGACTGCCAGACTCTGCCCACTGTCCGGAAGAAGCATCAGCAGCGCCTCCAGCCAATCACTCACTACCTGTTTCCGCAGCCAATCACTTGCTTAGTCTCTTCAGCCAATCGCAGCCTTCAGTGTCTTCCTCCCCCTCTCTGAGCCCACCAGCGCAGCTCATGGATCTGCTGAGGGCTCTTTCCTCCAGCTCAGGTCAGTCTCCAGCGGTGCCTCTGCATCCTCTAGAGTAGCGGTGGGGAACCTTTTTATTGCCGAGGGCCATTTTGATATATATAATATTATTTACGGGCCTGATGCAGGCCATGCCCCCTCCATGTGATGTCACACAGGGGCGGGGCCATAATCGCCAGGGATTACAGCAATGCCCGGAGCATACTGAGGATGCTCCGGGGAGCTGTAAGGGCAGCAGTGTGGTTGTCTGAAGCATCCAAAGATTGCGCCAGGCAGCACTGCTGCATAGATTCTGCCTGCAGAGTGCCAGTCTAGGCACCCTGCTATCCAGATGAGGCTAGCAGAAAAAAGCTCAGAGGGCCAAACCAAATGATTCCGGGGCCTTATACGGTCCCCGGGCCTGAGGTTCCCCATCCCTTCTCTACAGGGTGCACTGACCTCGGTAGCCGCTGCCAGCACCATGTATCTATGCTGCAGAGACTGGACCGACTCACCCAGTGCAGTGCAGCCATCCTCCTCCTCCTCGGCAAAGGTAAGCGCTGTTCTCTGTCACTGCCTCATGATGTGTGCTCTGTGTATGGACAGCGAACCACCGTGATACCCCATGCCTGCCTACACTCCCCTGCCTTGCATCTGTGCCTGAAGAGGTGGTTAAGCTTATGGTTGTGACCCTGTATGCTAGGGATGTGTGTCTCCCCTGCAGTAGTGTGTGTCCCCTGAGCCTACACCCAGTACTGCCTGTCCATAAGCACCTGCTTGCCCCAACTACGATACAGCCTTACCCCCTCCCCCCAGTACTGCCCCAGCTGCTATCTACCCTTACCCCTTCCTTCTAACCTAACCCCATCCTTGCCCCCCAGTCCTGCCCAGCTGCTATCTACACTTGCCCCCTCTCTACCCCCAATACTGCCTGCCCCTAACGCTATCCTTGCCCCCCAGTAATATCCTAGCTGCTATATACCTCGTCAGCACTGTCCCCAGTACTGCCTGCCTTTAACCCCCTCCTTGCTCCAATGCTGCCCCAGCTGATTTCTACCCTTACCCCCCTACCCCTAGCACTGTCTGCCCCTAGCTCCATCCTTGCCCCCCAGCACTTTCCCAACTGCTGTCTGCACTTACCCCCTACCTGCCCCCAGCACTGCCTGCCCTTACTCCCACTTCTCCCTGCCTCTATCTCCAGCTCTACCTCAACTACTGCTGATCTTTAACCCCCTCTACCCCAACTGCTACCAGCCCCCAGCATTGTACCATAATATGTGATGGGACCCAGAAAAAGAGGAATAGGACCCCAATCTTTTAAAGTGAGGGGTACCTGGGGCCCACTAATTTTGTAGCTCAGTGCGATCACTGATCTATATGTATCCCAGAATGCCTTATGCCTTTGCTTTTGTCCTTTATGTCTTGGCTTAGTCATTTTCAGGAGCTATGAAATACTCCACGTAAAGCCATGATAACGCGATCAGGTTTTTACAGTGTGGTTCCAGGTCCCTGCATCAGAGATAATTGATATGTATATGATATGTATTGCTGTAAGACAACCACACTATATATGTCCTCCAGTACAAGTGAAAGTGTTGTCTGGATCACTAGCCACTGAATTGACTCCAACTTTACCTTTATTCTCTTTAAACTCTAATATTTTTATATTCTAAAAATAACTTGTGTATTTCTTAAACATATTTTCCTGTCTAATACAGATTTTAAATTCCTGGCATAGTGTTATTGCCATCTGCTTAATATGTGGCTCCTAATAACTTCTTATAGGGAGAACTGGGGAACTTAAGTATTCTAAAACTCTGTGAGTCTTGCCTTTGGGTTTTTTTTTATTTCTGTGTGATGAAATATTAAGTATAATGTAATTAGACAGAAACTAAGGCATAACCATGATTAGCTGGCAGCAAGTCGCATCTCACCTAGCTATTTCTTATTTGTAGATGAGAACGAATAGTCTCCTAAAACATTGATTGGGTACTTTTTTGGAAGTTCCTTAGGGCTGCAGTGTTGAGTGCAAGATTTTTTGGTTATTTTTTAAAATGCCTTCATAGACACCTGGGTATTAATTTACTTATTGTTTAGGAAATTTATGTAATATTTTATTTTGAATATATTATTAATACATATTTCTGACTGTACAACCAAAAATCACATTGGAAGACTAAACAGAATGCCTGATTCTCTCTCACAAAATACTAGAACATTCCTTTAACTTCCTCTCTAGGTATTCTTAAAACACTTATTTAATGTTTTTGGTGTGATTGTACTTGCATTGTCAGTTAGTCATGCACTTTAGTGCTCACTTGTACTCATACACATGTATTCATGCATTGTTTTATTTTTTTTAGTGATTTATTTACAGTGCTGGAATAAAAAGAATTAGAATATTACTGTTTGAGTTATTTAACAAATGATAAAGGAACTTCTCCACCTTGTAAACAACCTCTGTATAGTGCACTACACTCTTAAATAAAGTTGTCATATTGTACTAACATTAAATTAATGCTAGTTTGTAACTTCATCAGGTCCTTCATACATTTCTGTCTGTTAAAACCCAGTCTTGGTTTATTACTGCATTCCCAATTGTATAGTGTAACATGATATAAGTATTGTTAATAAATTCCCAAAACCATATCGCTAAACTTTCCTGATCTTAGTTGACAAATGGATATTTGCAGGGGGGGAGGTTAGGGGCCACTCTTTTTTGATTCTGGTTGATATAAAGTTGGCCCCAGAGTCTGCTGCACCACAGAGAGGAGGGTGCAATAGAGTATACTAACCAAGTATATCTATGCACAGGTGACTTAATTAGTACCTCAATTTAATTTAACTATCTGGACTCATGCATGGACATCCCTAAATCTGGACTGTAATGGCGAAGTTTGGGAAACTGCACTAAGAATTACAAAATACACTGACAATAAAAGTGAACAAAGCATCTACATTTAAATACACCAGTTGTTTGTGTCATAGTTATTCTGTATTACTGGATCTCATCAGCACACCAGGGTTGAATCCCCATTCGACGAGACTTAACACAGTTGGCTATGAGTAATCATTTTCCATATACCAACATTTTAGCTGTTTACATAACCAATAACACACAGCATTTGGTTGGTGGTGCTCCCAAATAATGAGTATTCAAACTTTAAACAAGATTTTTGCTACAGCGCAAAACAAGACCTAAATAGTTTTTTTGTGGCACACTTTGAATAGTATAAACTAAATTTTGACGTAAATCTAATAAATCTAATAAAACTTAACTTTTAATGTATTATACCCCTAAAATAAACTCTCATACGTATAATTAAGGTATATTTGTATGTAGATCAATAAAATCGTATTAAATCACAAATTTATGTAATATAAAAGTGAAAATATAAAGGGTTCCCTTTACCATTGCTCCCAAATAAATCATGCAATAGGTTTGGGCATGGTAACTGTTTGAAACGCACAGTTAATTTAGTAATCCAGGTAATGTTGTAGTTCAGTCAACCTACAGAGGCGGTATTACATCCAAGTACTAACCAGACCCAGCAGGTGTACCAATATATACACACATAGGTTATAAAAAGAAATTATCTACAACATCTGTTTTCATTTTATTGACTCTTAGGTACTTGGCAGATACAATTTATTAGATGGTACCTGTTGGACAATTACCATTCCATAATTAATTATCACCATACTGTATCAGGTAAAGATTAGAATAGAATATTAATAATAAAATAATAATTAGAATATTGGAAGAAAATCTGAGTGTGCAAATGAAGTTCACGCATGAGCAGTAATATTTTCCGGCAGTCTAAACTTTAGCTGCTACTAGTTAGCTGCGAAAGTAGAAGAGGTCGGGCTCATGGGTCAGCGGATTTCTCTGCAGTACTGAATTGATTCTGTCAGTGTATGGTTACTCTGACCCTTTATCTCTTCCCATAGCAACTTCATTGGGGCTATAACCACATCAGTTTTGCCGGTCTATGCAAGAATGTAAGTGCGCAGAGCTTCCGTATGCTGTTTTATTTTGAATATTGTAATATAAAAGATTTATATTGTTTTTCAAGTTTTATGACAAGTGCTTTGCAGCAAGCTGGAGCTAATCACATTTTATGGACAGCGATACCCTCCTCCTTCCCCTTTTCAATTAAAGACAATAAATAAAGACAACGTGTTGTGGGTAGTTCAAAACCACTATACTAGACTATTCAAAATCTACAATACAACAGGTGTCCTATAGAGCAGTGGAATTGCATTTGGTATATAATAGATATAAGTGACTTTACTGCATCTGTACTAACCTGAAATATTACCCCAAAATGTAACCTTGTTCAGTAATACACCTTGTAATAGTTGACTAAGGAATGATTGTGAAATTGTTCTGATTGATTGCTTCTAAAATTATTTTGAAATGCAGTCTATTCCAATATAAAATATAATATTTGGTCTGTTAGTTTAAAAAAAAATTCAGAATGTCGACTTTTAATTATTCTTTAAGATTTCTACAGCTGTGATGAATGCATTCCTGAGTGACCAGTTTTAAAAGTAAACATTAATGGAAAGTTCTTGTAAAATCGTTGAGGGAGATATAATCACAAATTGTTCCCCAGACTAGCATATGTGCTATATAAGTAACCGTTAATAAGTCTTTATTTTCTTAGTGTTGTACAAGTAATAGGAGATGTTTCTAAAGCATTAATACTCTGTATTTCCCTGTTTTATTTCATAAGGCCTATTGAATAATCTACATGAATATGTTGTAAAATATGTTATAGGAATTGGAAAACTGCTTAATAGAAGTCTCTTAAACTATTGGGTCAATTTTGTGTGAACCCCCCCTGAGGGTGTGAAAAGGTCAGGAAAATCTTCATTGAAGGGTAAAAATGTCTCGACACAGTGCAGAACCCCTTAGACACCCCCCTAATGACTAATTAGGCTTTTCAAAGTTTTCGATTAGCTTCATTGACCCAATAAGTACATGTAAAAATGGCCTTAAATTACCCCAAAATCAACTTTTTTGTTAGTTTAGGCACCCACAATTTTATTAAAGTATTTTTAAATGAAAACTAATTGCTTTTTTTATAATTTTATTTTTACATTTTTTTTAAACATTTGAAGTGGCCTTAAATTACCATAAAATCACCTTGTTTTCTACTCTTTTTTTTGCAATTTTCACTTCATTTGTTTGTAATGTAAACGAAAAAGTTTTTTTTTTTTTTTTTTTTGTTTCTTTTAAAAAAGGCTGTACACATCAGCCATTTGACACCATTTAAAACCCCCCAGTACTTTCCTTATGTCCACTAACAGCCTTCTATATGATTCTGCTAACATTTGTTACTTTTCTTTTGGGTCCAGGATGGTTACCCATTTTTTTTCATGCCATTCTTCCAAGTCGCATGTTATATAGACAATTCACACACCCTGTGTTGTAGTGCCACAGCCCTCTCTGCTCATGCTAAATTTTCTAAGAGCTTGCAAATCCTTGCTAAAAATAAGCTGCTAAATCCCTTATATGCATAGATTTTATGGAAAATCCAATAAAGCTGACACCTTACTAGCCCGCATATTACGTGTTCTCGTAACCATATCCATGTTTTTAAGTGCCTACGCGGGTTCAATACTTATGATCCCAAAGCGGTGGCTAAACAATTCCAAAGTTTTTATGAAGTGCTAGACAACCTGCCCTCTCCTAAATCGACTACTTCCCGCTTTCCAGAAGCTGTTCGTCAATAGCTTATGCCCTGCCTAAACTCGCAACTGCCCAATTAACTACCCTCAATGCCATAATTACTAAATAGAACATTAAAGAGGCAATTAAACAGGTTCACCACTCTGCGGCACTGGGCCCTGATGGGTTTACAGCACATAACTATATTAAGCTTGTCGAACCCCTTCTCCCCAAGCTCTGATTACTATTTAATTCTCCATTTGAACAATATTATACTTATTCCTAAACCTGGGCGTGACCCCATCGATATGAGGAACTATAGACCAATATCACTTTTTAATGTAGAAATTAAACTCTCCTCAACCTTCCGGTGACTATCTCTCCCCTATCTATTTGAAGAAATAAATAGCTATGGGCGCATCTCTCATTAAAAAATTAACACGGATACTTCCGAGATTCTAGATTTAAACGTTCTACCAACTGACCTTGCCTATCTTCTGGCTTTCTACCTGTTCAGATGGCAACCCCATAAACTTAAATACTTAGGAATTTATCTTACTAAATCATATTCTCATCTCTATGCTGCCAAGTTTCAAAGACTGTTCCCCTCGATTACATCAGACCTGTTAACTTGGAATGAAGTCTTCATTTGCTGGTTCGACAGAATAGCCACTGTGAAGATGAATGTTCTGCCCTGACTACATTATCTTTGGCAGGCACTTGCCTATACATATTCCCACAAACATATTAATACTGCTTCAAGGTAATTTACAAGACTTCATATGGGCAGGAAGGACAAATAGGGTTGGAAATGTGATTACTCCGAAAGCACTATACTGGAGGTACAGGAGTACCAGATATGGACTCTCCATAATATTTATTTTCTTTTCGATATTGCTGCACTACACACTTTCCCTGAATTTACCAATCTACAGACCTGTTACCCTCTCCCACATAGTATTTTTGCCAATTCCTGCAAATCTGCCACTTTTGTCTGTCATTATCTAAATCGCCTAACATTGCACCTAGTTCTCCCATAGAATCGCTATGCCATCATTCACAGACTACCAAAGGGCTGATCTCTTCCATCTACCAGTTGTTGCTTTCTTTTCATCAGTCCCAAAGAGAGACACATGAGTTGGCATGGGAGCAAGAGATGGGTGAGACTCTGTCCCCTGAGGAATGGTCTAAAGAGATGGCTAAAGTTCTATCTCTTTGCTTGTTAAAGAAAACTCTTATAAGCTCTACTTTCCCCGGTATTAGGTCCCTACTCGACTTCATTCAATTTATCCGTCACTACTGACCTTTGCTGGCGTAAATGTGGTCAGTGGGGAACCATGTTACAAATTTGGTGGTCTTGTCCATATATACAGCCCTACTAGATGGAAGTCCATGACTTAATAAGATCAATAACAGGGGTTCAAATACCTAATACTCCATTGTATTATTATCCCAACCTATCCCCCATTTCCTTTGCTCAACGCAAAAATAATCCTATATTAAACTTCACAAAATGTCACATAGCCACCCATTGGAAATCGACCATACCTCCATCCATTTCAGCTACCACCAATGCAATATGGACTACATATCATATGGCGAGAATTACCGTGATCTTGCATGATACCTAAGCCAATCTCATAAAAGTTTGGATGCCATGGACAGACTACTTGAGGCCGAACCCTCTTTGACTTCTATATAATTTCACTCCTTTGTTTTATTAATTTGGCAGTACAGCCATGGCCAAAATTTTTGAGAATGACACAAGTATTGGTTCTCACAAAGTTTGCTGCTTCAGTGTTTTTAGACCTTTTTGTCAGATGTTACTATGGCATACTGAAGTAAAATTACAAGCATTTCATAAGTGTCAAAGGATTTTATTGACAATTACATTAAGTTTATGCAAAGTGTGAATATTTGCAGTGTTGACCCTTCTTTTTCAAGACCTCTGCACTGCGAACTGGCATGCTGTCAATCAACTTCTGGGCCACATACTGACTGATGGCCACCCATTCTTGCCTAATCAATGCTTGGAGTTTGTCAGAATTTGTGGGTTTTTGTTTGTCCACCCGCCTCTTGAGGATTGACCACAAGTTCCCAATGGGATTAAGGTCTGGGAATTTTATGGCCATGGACCCAAAATTTCGATATTTTGTTCCCCGAGTCACTTAGTTATCACTTTTGCCTTATGACAAGGTGCTCCATCATGCTGGAAAAGGCATTGTTCATCACCAATATGTTCTTGGATGGTTGGGAGAAATTGCTCTTGGAGGATGTTTTCGTACCATTCTTTATTCATGGCTGTGTTTTTAGGCATAGTTGTGAGTGTGCCCACTCCCTTGGCTGAGAAGCAACCCCACACATGAATGGTCTCAGGATGCGTTACTGTTAGCATGACACAGGACTAAGACTTTTGGAGGATGGCCTGGTGTCAAGAAGGGCAGCAAAGAAACCACTTATCTCCAGGAAAAACCTCATATATATTTAGGGCCAGATCTGAATGAGGACTAAACAAATAAAACCTCTGCAGTCTTTTAACCCAGTGTGAAATCCCCTGTTATTTACCAGTGTTTGAAGCTATCATTGCTTACTGTACATTTCTGCAAAGCAAGTCTACAAACCTGTTAATCGCTGCACGCCTCTTCTGTATTGTACGATATATAGTTCTAACGCGGATATTGTGTGTACGTCCGATACGTCGTTAACGACAGTCGTTCATCACATCGTCCTATCTGCTGTTCTGCACAGCAGATGGGACGATGTAATGAATGATTCGTTGCCGTTATCATGCCATCATACACCGTATCGTGCAGTGTTTACAGCGCACACAATTTATTGATACGCATTGCACCGTCGCTAGGTACACGCATCATATTATGTCTGGTGTGGATGATGGCGCTATTATCCAAGTCACCTGACGCTAGGTGTTTATAATATAATAATGTTTGTGTGTATGTGTGTATATATATATATATATATATATATATATGTATATGTCAGGTCCATAAATATTGGGACATTGACAGAATTTTCATATTTTGTCCTCTTCACCACCACAATGGCTTTGAAATGAAACAAACAAGATGTGATTTAACTGTAGACTTTCAGATTTAATTTGAGGGTAATTACATCCAAATCAGGTGAACGGTGTAGGATTTACAACGGTTTCTATATGTGCCTCCCACTTTTTAAGGGGCCAAAAGTAATGGGACAAACTAAACAATCCTAAATCTAACTTTCACTTTTTAATACTTTGTTGCAAATCCTTTGCAGACAATTACAGCCTGAAGTCTGGAACGCATAGACATCACCAGACACTGGGTTTCATCCCTGGTGATGCTCTGCCAGGCCTCTACTGCAAATGTCTTCAGTTCCTGCTTGTTCTTGGGGCATTTTCCCTTCAGTTTTGTCTTCATCAAGTGAAATGCATGCTCAATCGGATTTAGGTCAGGGGATTGACTTGGCCATTGCATAACATTCCACTTTTTAGCCTTAAAAAACTCTTTGGTTGCTTTTGCAGTATGCTTCGGGTCATTGTCCAGCTGCACTGTGAAGCACTGTCCAATGAGTTCTGAAGCATTTGACTGAATATGAGCATATAATATTGCCCTAAACACTTCAGAATTCATTCTGCTGCTTTTGTCAGCAGTCACATCATCAATAAATACAAGGGAACCAGTTCCACTGGCAGCCATACATGCCCACGCCATGACACTACCACCACCATGCTTCACTGCTGAGGTGGTTGGAAGTTTTTGGATCATGGGCAGTTCCTTTCCTTTTCTTCTCTTCCCATCACTCTGGTACAAGTTGATCTTTGTCTCATCTGTCAATAGGATGTTGTTCCAGAACTGTAATGGCTTTTTTAGATGTTGTTTGGCAAACTCTAATCTGGTCTTCCTGTTTTTGTGGCTCACCGATGGTTTGCATCTTGTGGTGAACCCTCTATATTCACTCTTGTGAAGTCTTCTCTTGATTGTTGACTTTGACACATATACATCTACCTCCTGGAGAGTGTTCTTGATTTGGCCAACTGTAGTGAAGGGGTTTTTCTTCACCATGGAAATAATTCTTTTGTCATCCACCACAGTTGTTTTCCGTGGTCTTCCGGGTCTTTTGGTGTTGCTGAGCTCTCCGGTGCGTTCTTTCTTTTTAAGAATGTTCCAAACAGTTTATTTGGCCACACTAATGTTTTTGATATCTCTCTGATGGGTTTGTTTTGATTTTTCAGCCTAATGATGGCTTGCTTCACTGATAGTGACACCTCTTTGGATCTCATATTGAGAGTTGACAGCAACTGATTCCAAATGCAAATGTCACACCTAGAATCAACTCCAGACCTTTTACCTGCTTAATTGATAATGAAATAATGAGGGAATAGCCCACACCTGTCCATGAAATAGCTTTTGAGTTGATAGTCCCATTACTTTTGGCCCCTTAAAAAGTGGGAGGCACATATTGAAACTGTTGTAATTACTACACCCGATTTGGATGTAATTACCCTCAAATTAAATCTGAAAGCCTGCAGTTAAAACACATCTTGTTTGTTTCGTTTCAAAACTATTGTGATAGTGAATAGAGGCCAAAATCTGAAAATTCTGTCAATGTCCCAATATTTATGGACCTGACTGTATGTGTGTGTGTATATATGTATATATATATATATACAAAAAATATATACTTAGCTTTAAAAATTAACAGAGGTAGTTCTGACTTCTTTAAATTGTGTTGTAGGTATCCTCAATTGTGGCATATATCATCATTAGACATAATAACAAATGGAATAACATTGTATAAACAAATGGGAATAAAAAATGAGGCTTCAAGATTATACCAATATATAGCAATGAAGTAAGGAATCTGCACATACTCCTTTATCAATTTGATAAAAATAAGGCCCTGATTCAGACCCACTCGCGAGCGGCTGTCCGCTCGCAAGTGGGTCGATGTTCTGCACTGAGGGAGCTCCGTCGTGCGCATCCGCCAGACGCGACGAGCGAAGGACTTTCCTTCGCTCGTTGTGTCTGATCCAAGGGGGCGTGCTGTCGATGTTGATTGACAGCACGCCCCCTTTGGTAGGCGTGCCGGGGGCATGCCTCCCTGACGGGGGCGTTCCTAAGGGAACGCCTCCCGTCAGAAGCCGGCCCACTGACATCACTAGTGATGTCAGTGGGAGTGATTTTGGCTCTGATAGAGCCAAAATCACTCCGGGCCTTGCGGTTGAAAACCTCAACCGCAGGCTCCGGCACGCAGTTTCGATGGTCGCAATGGTCAAGACCATCGCGGCCATCAAACTGCACGCTCGTATAGGCTGTGGGTGGTGACCCACAGCTATACGAGCGTCCAGGAGGACGCTCCATAGTTATGGAGGCCGGCCCTCATTCAGAGCGTGCGCTCTGCTCAGAGCGTACGGCTCTGAATGAGGGCCTAAGTTCATTTATTTAGCTGAAAGATAAACAATAATCCAATGGTTTGAATACAAAGGTTTTGGTATTGAATGTCTATTTAGCCAAAGGTAAAATAAACAATAATCCATTGGTTTGAATACAAAGGTTTTGGTATTGATTATCCCTGATGTTTTTTCTGGAGAGAAGTGGCTGCCCTTCTTGACACCAGGCCATTCTCCAAAAGTCTTCGTCTCACTATGTGTGAAGATGCACTCATACCTACCTGTTGCCATTCCTGAGCAAGCTCTGCACTGGTGGTGCCCCGATTCTGCAACTGAATCAACTTTAGGAGACGGTCCTGGCGCTTGCTGGACGTTCTTGGGTGCACTGAAGCCTTCTTCACAACTATTGAACCTCTCTCCTTGAAGTTCTTGATCCTATAAATGGTTGATTTAGGTGCAATGTTACTAGCAGCAATATCCTTGGCTGTGAAGCACTTTGTGTTCAAAACAATGATGACTGCATGTGTTTCTCTGCAGGTAACCATGGTTAACAGGAAGAACAATGATTTCAAGCTCCACCCTCCTTTTAAAGCTACCAATCTGTTATTCTAAAGGTGGCTATACACAGCACGATATACGTGCCGATCCAATGGATCGTACCTGATGTCGTGCTGCGTCCTCCCGCGGGATCGTAAATCGCATCCCCAGATCTTCCCGCAGGTTCATATGATCTGGGATGCTATGTACGATCCTATTCAGATGGTGGAGGGGGGAGCCGGCATATTGTGCGGTCAGCGGGGACCACGCGATTGTCAGCGGGGACAGCACGATCCGTCTGGAGACGGATCGGCGGCCACCATTACTCAATCAGCATGACAGAGTGATCTCAAGCCTTGTCCTCGTCAACACTCTCACTTGTGTTAACGAGAGAATCACTGCCATGATGTCAGCTGGTCATTTTGTGGCAGGGCTGAAATGCAGTGGAAATGTTGTTTTTGGGATTAAGTTCATTGGTAAAGAGGAACTTTGTAATTATTTGCAATTCATCTGATCACTCTTCTTGACAGTCTGGAGTATATGCAATTTGCCATGAGAAAAACTGAATCAGCAGACTTTGTGAACTGAAAACCAATACTTGTGTCATTCTCAAAACTTTTAGCCATGGCTGTATATTTTAATTAGTGCACATTTTTACATGCTTAAATTATTATGGAATTTAGAGTAAAATTATATTTATGGCATTATTTTTTCTATTTTAATCTATCTTGAAATAATGATAGTCGCTGGTTAAAATTGTCCTGTCTCATTGGCTATACTCCAGCAATTGGGACCCCTTCCACCAGAAAAAAATAGACAATGTCTAGATAGACCACAAATGGTAGTCAATCAATAGCTAGACAGGGACAAAAATTCGACATAGATCAAGATAGACAGGTACAAAAGGTCGTCATTGAAATGGTCGACACATAAATGGTCAACACATTTTTTGTTTGATTTCTAACCCTAATCTTCACCCTAACCCTCCCCTTTTAGTGCCTAACCCTTAGGTAAGTGCTTAACTGTTGGGGTAAGTTACGTAACCGTACTTCTTAGAGCCTAACCCTAAAAAGTAAAGTCAACCATTTTAATGTTGACCTATTGTACATGTCTATCTTCACCCGTGTCAACCTATTTTGTGTCGCCCTTTGGCCCCTTTCTGCCCATTGACTGTCTACCATTTGGTGTCTATCTAGACATTGTTGAACTTTTTAGTGTAGATCTATTGACTGGAGCCCCCACCAATTGCCAGGTTATTATTCTCCGGACCTGAACAAAAGCTGCATCTAGATGTGCCCGAATTACACAGGGATAAGACAGAAGATGCAGTGGAGACATACAAAATTGTTGCATCCATATTAACCACAATATGGACAATATATCAATCCGTTATGTCAATCAGATATACACTACAGTTTAGAGCCTTCTACAACCACCCCAATAACCCTTTCTAATTCTCTACTCAACACTAATAAAAGTGCATAGAATAGTGTATGTGATGGTAACTTGAGTCATTCTGTCTAAAGGAACCTTATCACCAGGCATAAACACAAGGCTTGTTAGCATCAGTTCTTTTCCTGTAAACTGTATTGAATCTGATTTGTAAATGGGATTTTTAAGGCAAAATAATCTTTCATTTATGTAAGTGTTGTTTGATGAAACATCATTGACAATGCTATGAATAACCTTCAAACAACACATCCTTGCTGTAATAAACTGCAGTCCTAATGTTGATTAGAGCCATCTTATAACCGCGGGGTGCAATTTAATAAACAGCACTCAGTGGGGCACATTATAAATTAAGATTCATGCAGCAGAGCAACAGTGCTGGATTGTGGTTCAGTAAATGAAAGTCAATAACCTGTAACAAACTTTCCAAGTCCTTTTGATGTGTGTTTTGCATCTCAGTTAATAAGCTTGGCGTTAAAACAAATGTCACGTTACCTGATCTGTACTTACGTGGTTGTCTGGCTTGAAGGAACTAAAAGAAATTATATTATATGCACAGCTGTGCTAAAGGGATTCTAATCAACTCCTTTATAAACCATTTTAATCATTCTTACTGTAATCGTGAGGCAGGAATATTGGTTTGTGCATGTAATAAGTGGTTGTGAATCTTTGAAGAACAATAAATAATTCTCATGTGTTTCTTGAAACAGTCAAACAACCTTTCAGCAGACATGGATATAAATAATGTAAAGAAATGTAAACAAAATAGGGAGAAACACAAGTCTGTCCTAGCAACAGTAATTGAAAGTTGGCCAAATTCTCTCCATGAGAATACATTTGTTAGTATAATCTTTCTTGACTGCCTTTGTTGAGGTGGGTTTTTTTATGATCCCCATTCCTTGTAGTATTGGGATCATTAGAAATGCGAGGACAGAGCAGGTCAAATTTTGCAGATTTTGGGCATCCCACATAGGGAATTTGTATGATATCCCGACAGTTGGGATGCCGGCTGTCAATAGACTGACAGTGGCATCCCGATGCCTACAATCCCAACAAGGGAATGGTGCGTAGTGTTCCCCTGCCCTATTCACTCCCTAACCCTCTTTTACTGTACCCTAACACTAATCCTCCCTACCCCGCACCCTAACCCTCCAGGTAAGTGCCTAAACCCACCCCCTCCCCCCCTTAGTGCCGAACCCTAACCTCTCCCCGGTGGTGCCTAACACCCCTGTCTGGAGCATAACCGTAACCTTCTCCCTCCCGCAGCCTAACCCTAACACTCCCCGGGTTGTCTAAACCTAACCCCTTCTCCTCCCCGCTGCTGACAGCTACCCGGCCCTGATATACTTACGATAAGGATGTCCGGCGCCTGTCTTCTAATGCTGATCGGTATTCCGGTGCCGGCATTTTGGCAGCCGGCATCCCGGCCGTAGGTATATTAACAGCATTCCCCACATAGGTATTTTGCTGCACACCCTGTGTTATATTTGGCGGGGAATATAACCTCTTCCTATGCATAACACTAAGTACTAAAGTGAGGACAGCTTAGTGTGACGGTCAGGTCAAATTTTGCAGATTTTAGGCAATCCCACATAGGTATCTTGCTGGGCACCCTGTGTTATATATGGCTGGGAATATACCCTCTTCCTGTGCATAGCACTAATTACTATAGTGTTACCTCTGAATGGTCTTTTTCATGTGCCTATTATATACTGCTGAACATTTTATTTGGCTGTGTATGGTGGGAATGGGTTTGTTGAATTGTATCCATTCATCTAAAATAAAGTCGCCTCTTACATAGCCATGATTTTTTACATTTTGCTGCTTTTTAAGCCGTTGCTATCCTGTATTTTATTTTTTCATACAATTTTTTTTATTTTGGATATGAAAGCAAAACCTAATACAAGTATGAAACATTATTTACGGTGGTATATGACATATGAAAAGCAAATGAATTGCAAAAGCGTAAATGGTACATCACTACTGTATGTGGAATTTTTCTCTTCTTTCTGATTGAACACCTTATGAAATTCCATTATTCAGTGTGGGGAGAGTGAGAAAACCAGAGGGTGATCACGTTTACATGGAGAAAAGTAAAGCGTTGCAATGAACACTGTTCAGCCCTAAAGGGAGACCAAAAGACACTATGTACTACAGTTTGAGTATCCCATATCTAAATATTCCGAAATATGGAATTTTCTTAGCATGACTGAGATAGACACCTTTTGCTTTCTGATGGCTCAATGTATACAAACTTTGTTTAAGGCACAACATTATTAAAAATTTTGTATAAAATCACCTTCAGGCTATGTGTATAAGGTGTATATGAAACATGAATGAATCTCATGCATCTGCACAAACTTTGTTTGAGCCAAAAAAATATTGAAAATATTGTATAAAATGACCTGCAGGCTGTGTGTATAAGGTGTATATAACACATAAATGCATTATGTGTTTAGATTTGGGTCCGATTCCCAAGATATCTCATTATGGTATGTAAATATTCCAAAATACGGAATACTCCGATATCCAAAATATTCAACCTGTACTGTACTAAGGACTACATGAAATAACCTTCTGGAAATTACCTTTGGATAATATCCTTTACATGTGTTGGTTGTTAGATTATACCTGTGTATCCTAATTTTAGAAGCGCTAGACCACATATTTATATTTTTTTTATTTTTGGATTAATATTGATTCACTGTTGTGCCATTTGGTACCCAGTCTTCCAAAATAACACCCTTGAGATCAAAGAAAAAAAATTAACATGGCTTTGAATTTGGATTTGCTTTCTTCATTCTTGGTGATAATGGCCTTTTCAACTACATGGACTGGCGTTTTGTCTCAGGATCGTACTGGAAGATTCATGTTTCATCACTGAAATCCGCTTGAATTTGTTAAAAATGTCTGTACAATTTTGCTTTTGATTTTCTTTCTACTCGGCAGTGATGTATGTTTATGCGAAATGCTGCGTCACGGTTTCAGCGTCTGTGACACTGTAACGTAGCATTTTGCATGCAGATACACCCGCATTTGCACACAGAACATAGGCATGCTGCATACCATTTTAATCAGCAGAAGCTGTGCAATGAGATGCATTTGAAGTTAAAAAGTCACACGAAATACCAAATCACGCTACAGCATGGCGTAAATAGAAGGGTTATTTAACGCGCAAGGAGGCTAGATGTATGTGGACACATCTGTACAAACTGCCTCGTAAGATTTAGTTAGCATACAGAAAGATCTTGTGGGCATCTTCTTCATTTTAACTAAAAACTTTGTTAACACGTTGCACTACTTCTGAATGAAACATTTTTACGACGCATGAGAAAAACTCAACTTCATCGAATGCTGTGTGACAGTAAATTATATGAGTGAAACTTGCAGAAATGTTTTGGGATAGTCCAAGGACAATGTTCCCCCACTCCCTTTTAACTGATGCAGTATTGTTTATTTTATACAAGTACAGTCTTGTTATTTAATAGCAACACCTTGTATGCCTCTGATCATAAAGGAGATCAATACAATGCAGAATGGTAAAGCTACTTTAGAGTATTAAATTAAGTTTCGCAATAAGGACCATGTAGTATTCTCAAAAACCTTCATAATTGGCTCAGAAGTGGTAATAGGTAAATAGTTGAAGTACAGATGTAATTTTTAAAAATAAAATCTGGTGACACTTTTTTTTTATAGTAATCATCGCTTTGCGTCTATCAAAATATAATATGGAGAGAACAGGAGCTCTGCTTTCACCATTTCCAGTGAGGGAGGATTTGGAAAGATCAATTTCTGCAGTAGCAGCTTTTTGGCTAAAGTAATCAATATTGTATGAAAGGGAATAGTAGCGGTAGGGATAAGTGAAGGTGACCAGGAGTCAGCTAACAGGAAGGCTTCCCAGCATAATTGTATCATCACTCCCGTAATTTCTGTAATTAAATATCTGGGCTTATACCAAAATTTCTTAATATTTCGACATTGCCAGACATTATAGATAGGGGCATACCATGAAAAAGTGGTTATATGAAAAAAAGAGAAAGTACAGGATGTTGGTGCAGCATGTCAGGTAGTGTTAGAAGAAGAGCCTCTGAATTTTACAGCTTAATCTTGTATCCAGCAAAGGAGCTGAAGCAGATCATTTCCTCCAATATAGCGGGTATGGGCATACCAAGCAAGAGATAAACAAAAGCATTCCATCCACAAGTAACGAAAGAATATTTTTATATTATCTACCTAAATGTTACAGAGGAAGGTTTTGGTCCAAAGGAAATTGCCAAAGGTTCCAATACGAAGGCATATAATAATGGTAATAAAGGACAGCCTTGGCGAGTACCTCGCTAAATAAGAAAAGCGGCAGATATAAAGATATTAGCTATAATTTGAGATAAAGAAGCAGAGTTCAGCAGTTGAGTGAGGGTGATAATTTTGGAAGGAAAGCCAAATCTGCGCAAAAATTCATAAAGATCGCATACTATCAGATCAAACACTTGTTCGACATCAAGCAATAAAATTATATTGCGGTCATCTATATGAATATCTCCCAAATGTTGTAAACCTACCAGGACTTTGAGTATGTTAGAAACTGAGCATCAGTCCCAAACAAAGCCAATCTGATCTCTGTGTGAAGGAAGGGATCACTAGTTTAAATCTTTCAGCTATGATTTTGGTGAATAGTTTATAATCCACGTTTAATAATGTTATCGGACGGTATGAGGCCAGTAATGTGGGTCCCTGCCAGATTTAGGTAATACCGTGATGATGGCATCATTGAAATGAGCAGGAAGAGGATTGCCAGAAAAAATTTGGTTGTAAAAATCAGTTACAGGAGTAACTAATGAGGATCTAAAAATGTAGTAATGATTCCAGGAAGATGCAACATGTCTTTAAATTTAGTGGAAGAGGCCAGAAAAGTGGGGAAGTGTCCGTTATATAGACTAACAGAGCCTCACGGATCACTCTTTGATCCAGATAAAGCTCTAAGAGTTTCAATAGCTGAGGATGGTGCCCTGGTCATTAATAAGTCAGAAACTAAACTATAATCTATCCTAGAAAATGTTTTAAGTTGGTGCTGTGTAAAATATAAATAATTTGTCTAGGGGGTGATGTAGGCATCAAACATTTGTAAAGCTGCATACACACAATGATTTTGTTACCAACGATTTTCTGTCAGATTATCTGTCAGATTTTTTTAAAGTGTAATGAACGATTTTTTTGAACTACAAACGATTTTTGCATATTCCCTTAATGAAAATCGTTCAGTTGGTCAGTCTGACTGAACTACAAACTACAAATTACAAACGTGAACACGCATGAACGATAATCGTTCATCGTTTTAACTCAGAAAGTGAAAGATTTTTTTAACGATTGAACGATAAACAATATCATTAAAAAAATTGTTGTGTGTGTGTGTATGCACCTTCAGATGTAGGCGTTCCAAGAGGTATTGAATTTCCCCAATGAGATCAAAATCACCCTCCAGTACAGAGAAGTATGACGATAATGGTAAAGCAGAAAGGCAAGTGAAATGATAAAAGACTTATCATAAACACAAGGAGCATAAACATTGCAAAAAGTATGAAAAACACTGGATAGTTCACCTTGAAGTAATATATAACTGCCCCCGGAATTTGATATCTGCTGAATAATATTGATAGGAAGGCCTTTTAATTTTAAAATAGTTACATCACGATATTTGGATATGAAGAAAAGGCAACAACTTGTTGTTGAGCATAGATAATTTAAGGTGTTCAGAGTCTTAGATGTGTTTCTTGTAAAAAAAAAAACCATATGCAAGTTTTAGAATTAAGTAAGATAACTTTATAATGTTTCGTACGGGAATTTCCATTCAACAGCAAGGTCCAGCTTCCATATTGTATTCAGCTATCCATATTAATCAGCAACACTAAAATTTGAGGTAAATCCACATGGAGGAATTTGTCCATATTAGAACCCTTCAAGCTCTCAGCTGTCTGACGATCCGCAATTAATTACTGCGGGAATGGTTTTCTAGGTCGTCCACCTAGTTGAGTAGTTGCTAGTTAGTCTTTTGCAATGATATCACTTGTTGTAAATCAAAAATATCCTCTTCGTGTTCCATAGTGTTTTTTTAATTTTGTAATGACCTGAAAGTCCGTGGAGGCCAACTTATCATTGTTATTTTTAATGGCCTCTGCAAACTTGGTAGCTTGCTGTGACATAATAGGGGCCCTCGTGTCTTTTATGGCTAGTACCATGTCTTCATACATTAATGGGGACGTAGCCGAGACACTGATGAGGATTGTTTAGCAGAAAGAGATGATAAATCCGCTGCAGTTGAAGCAGTAAGAGTTGACAACGTGGAATCAATAATGGAGAATTCAATGATCAGAGAAACTTACCCTTTCTCACCAGGTTTGAGACGCTGGGATTTTGTTGGGGCAGATGGCATAATAAATGTATCCATGCCCCTCTTATGTAGCATGTAAAAGAGAAAAATCAATCCTGTGACGAATATAAAAGTCAAAGTACTTGTAGTAAAGGAAACAGAGAAATATTGGAGGATAATACTGTATAAAAAAAAACAGCCTTCCTTGCAGGAATATATGAGAGTGAGGGGGGGGGGAGCACTGACTGTGATCAATTAATTTCTTATAATATATTGTATATGTAAAATAATATCAAGAAAAGTAATGTTATCGGTACCAGGGGTAAGGTGATGCCCCAGGGTGAATTAAACTGTGACTCCTGTAAAGGAATAAGCAGGTTTTGTAGATATTGTAGACACTGGGAGCTCCTGCATTCAAGATGGGTGCTGGTGTCTCTCACGGCAGCACTGAGGTTGGGGAGAGATCCATTCGTCACCCCAGGGGCGAGCAACCTCCAGGCAATGCTGCGGTGAAGAGGCAGAGAGTTAATCATCAGCGGTACTACGTGGGAAAGCAAGCCAGTGTTCGCTGCTGTTGGCTGGACTCAAGCGTGGTGGTGCTGCATTATTCGTCAGGGAGTAGGCAGAGGGCCAAGGTAAGCAGGCCGCGGCATGGCTCAACGTGGCTCAAAATTCGGTCCCTGGCAAAACACAGCATCCAGGGGGTAGTAGGTGTTATCGGAGAGCAGGATCATCAACGGACAGGAAATATTTGTGTGCAAACAGTGGGCCAAAGCACGGAGCTGTCGCTGTTGCCCATCAGCTCAGTGTCCAAGCCACGCCCCTACTTTGTTTTAATTACTAGCCAAAATGGTGTGTCCTTCTCAACCTTTTGACTTTTATAAGTCAGTACTTCACCTAGAGAATACAATGCCTATGCTTGGTATCCTCCAAGCCAGTCATGGCCCCCACTGTCTGTCTCAGTGGTTCTCAAACTCTTCAATTCATGTTTTTCAGATCACCGAGCAGGTGCACAGATATATTTATTACTCACTGACACATTTTAGAAGACCCACAGGTGTAACTAATTATTTAACTTGCAATTATGTGAAGAGACTTGGAAAACTTGCACTGTTTGGGGTCCTGAGGACTGAGGGTCTGATTCAGCTTTGGGAATAGAGTGAGAAAGAGCACTTAACTGTGAACCAGGACAAACCATGTTGCAATGCATTTTAGGGTAAATACTGGCTGCTCTTGCATGTAGTCCACAAATACTTCACAGCTTTATTTTTACACTGCAATTTAGATGTCAGTTTGGACACATCCCTACCAAATCTAAATCTCTCTGCACATTTAACATCTGCCCCACCTGCAGTGCAGCATATGGTTTCACCAAGATGATCAGTTACATGCTGTTTCTCACTCTATTCCCAAAGCTGAATCAGGCCCTGAGTTTGAGAACCTGTGGTCTATCTGATGGCTGCATTTTATACTACAGCTCTTTTTCTATTATTTACTAACCTATACTAACTGAATAATGGTACCTTTATACCCTGCGGTAAAAAATGTAGAGCTGTTTTTGCTCATTGTCTCTAAGAACAATCTGTGTCTCAGTGCTAATAATTGTGGTGCTCTTTGTGTCTTTTGTATAATGTTATACTTGGCAACATATTGTCATTTTTTTGCCACTTGTTTTAAACAGTTTTATCATTCAGATTATTTGGTTTTGTTCTTCATTTTAATGGGTCATTTGGTGTGGATTGTGTTGTGCTCCATATGGGGATACAGGACCAGATTAAAGTGGGGGCAACAGGGGTGGTCTTCTGAACCAGTTCCGCCTCCTCCGGCCTACCTAACCCTGGTGTCGCAAGGAGGCTCCATTAGCCGGGCGCCCGCTGAGATAGTGTTACCAGCAGGTGCCCGGCTCCCTCCCCGCAGTGCTAGCTGGAGGCTGGAGCTCAAACCTGAGCTCCGGCTTCCACTCCCGCAGTGCACTATGGGAGAGATGTCATGACGTCTCTCCCATAGTTCAGAGGAGTGGCCAGCCAGACTGACGCGGGAGCGAGGCTTAAGGTAAGTATTTGTGTGGTTTTTTTTCGTATAAGCGGCTTCAATTCAGGGGGGCATTACTGTTGGGGGCGCTACTTCTATGGGCTCTACTACAGGGGGCATTACTATTGGGGGCACTACTACAGGGGGTACTACTACTACAGGGGGCACTACCACAGGGGGCATGACTACTTGGGGTATTGGATAAGGGGCACTGCATAAGGGATACCACTCCTAGGGGCACTGAATAAGGGGCACCACTCTTGGGGGCACTGAATAAGGGGCACTGCCAGTAGGGGCACTGCATAAGGAGCACCACTACTGGGGGCACTGCATAAGGGCCACCACTACTGGGGGGCATTGCATAAGGGGCACTGCTGCTGGGGGCATTATGTGTATTAGGGGCACTACTACTGTGGGCATTGTGTATAAGGGACACTATTGTGGACATTGTGTAAAAGGGGTACTGCTGTGTGTCATAACATGAATAAGGGACACTACTATGCGGTGTAATGTGAATCAGGGGCAGTATGTGAGATGTAATGTGGATAAGATTGCGCAACTGGTGTGTAATATTTAATGTGGGTGCCTATGTGTTTTTCTTCCCTGTGGGTGTATATTGTTTGTTTTATTTTTTCATGTGGAGCCCATGGGCCCCATTTCACATTGAGACATAACCTCTTTAGTGAGTGCTAAAGGGGTTAAGTCCTCCTTTCAGAATTTAACAAACAGCGCTGAGCTTAGCTTATCGCTGTTTGTCAATGTACCGCTTATGAGCGTTACGGTCCCCATTGCGCATACCCCCATTTCGTCCATATTTAATAGGGGCCCCCACAGACCTTAATCTGGCCCTGTGGGGATAGTTATCATTCACTCTTAAAATAGCCATCAACAACCTGCCTGGTAATTGTTTTATTTAATAGTACTCTAGAAACAATTAGCAATGTATGTATTGTTAAAATGTGTATTAGTATTTTTATAATAGGTATAACAATATATAATACTTTATAACAATTTTCCACCTGTAGAAAATTTGTGTAAATTTCTCCCGGATTTATTCCTTTTTGTTTGATTTGTGAACATAGCAATAGTTGTACCAGTGTTCTGGCATTTTATGTTTGCCTTGTTATTTGATGATTTTATTTTCCTTAATTTGTATCATGCAGAATATTTAGAGTGACAGAACGCATATGTTATTTTTAAAATGTTTGCGATGTCACCCTATATAGCAGAAATAAAACTATATGAAATAAAAATCACAGTTGTCACCAATCATCACATGCTTGTTTTATTATTCATCCTGAATAATTGTCCTCGTCTGGTCCATTATTGCTCCAGTTGTATTAGAACGATGTGCTGGTTCATCTGTGTTACATTCCCTGCAGAATGCTCCCTGTGAATTCCACAGCACACATCAAGCAAGAAGTAGTTTACTTTAATGAATACCTTCTCTCAGCAGCCTCAATTTCAGGAGTGGGTGGACAGCTCTAGTGAAACATAGCCAGCCATATACAAAGGTTTCCATATCATTCTTTTTCAACTTGTATCCATAGCTTGAAATAACTGCAACTGCAGAATTAAAGAAACCTATTTTTTGTATACTAGTGATTTTTTTCACCTTTTGGATCACTGCCAATTATATCTCCGTGTTGTGTGGTTTTCCTTTATTAGTGTTGCATTCTTTGTGTGCAAAAAGTTAGATAATTCTTGTTCATAATGCTTTTAAAATATTCAGTATGCTTCCACTAAAATACATATTTCGGGAGATTTATCAAATCTTGGAGAGTGAGAAAGTACCAACCAATCAGCTTCTAACTGTCATTTTTCTAGAACAGCCTATACAGTCTCATCTCAGTCCAGGATGTGCAGCTTTCTAGGAGGAGGAAGGCTGAAATTCCATGGGTGAAACTAGTGTAATAGTGTTCATGAACACAGAACAAAAATGCAGGCCAAGTGAGAGACACTCTGTTACTGATGGATATGCAGCAGCAGGGCTGATCCGCACCACCAATCCTCCTCCTCCTGACCTTCCTCCGGCACCACCACTGACAGGGATCATGGGCTGACGGGGGCAGCCCCGGCAGTGATGGCCATGAGGATGCTGAAAAAGTCAGCGGACAGTTGGCCAGTGTCCGCCTACTTATCGTTCAGTTGGGGGGGGTATGTTGGAAACTTTCCCCCTACACTAGAACGATTACTGTGCAACTAGTTGGAAACAATCAAACATGTTTGATTTTCCAAACTAGTTGAATTGACTGGTTTTGGCCATTATTCGGCGTGTGAATAATATCGTTTTCTCCCACACACCACCCGATTATCATTCCAACCAGCCATCTAGTTGGCTGGTTGGAATGATATCACTCTGATTTATGGCCTGCTTTAGAGGTGTAGTTACTTGCCTACCTGATATCTCTCTCTTTATGTTGATAAGGTGACCATAAACTCTACCCCTCAATCATTGAGGTGTCATCCTTGACTCTGGACTGTCCTTTGTCCCCTACATTCAGTCTGTTTCCAAAACCTGTTACATGCGTGTAATGCTGGGCATACACTATGCACTTATCTGTCAGATATCTGTCCAATGTGACTGGTGGGAATGAAAACCTGGTAATGTATGGGAGCAAATGACAATAGAAATTTGCTCCCAAACACTAGAAAACGGACCAGATTTTCCTTCCCACCAGACAGATATGACAGATATCTGATAGATAATTGTAGAGAGTATGCCCAGCATAAGAAACATCCAGAACATGCACATATCTCACACAAGACACTGCAGCCCCCCCCCCATTCAAATTCATGCACTTATTATCTCCTGCATTGATTATTGCATTAGTCTCCTTACTGCTCTTTCCCTAAACAGACTTTTAGCCCTACAATCTACTTTGAATGCAGTTGCTAGGCTGATCATCCTTGCAATAATCTTCTGCTGCTCCGCTCTTTTACCTGTTTTTTACATAATTCAATATATTTCTACTTATACATAAGGTTATTAACTAAACTACACTAACATACAATTCGTAACTTACTTTATCTCAGCCCCCCCCAAGATCTGCATCTCTCATCCACACTCATTAGTTGCTCCCATTCACGATTATAGGTCTTTCTTCCCATCTGCTCCCACTCTGTGGAATTCCCTCTTTTGCACAAGATGACTTTTTTCTAGCCTCCAAACCTTCAACTGTTCCCTAAAAACTCACCTTTTCTAGCAAGCGTATTCAATTCCAGAACTCTAAGCTATTCTACCAATGACTTCCTCTTGTCTGCCTGTTATTACCTAGTCTTGTTTTGTTACTATTATGTAACTGTTTTGTTCCCAATTGTAAAGCGCAACAGAATTTGCTGGCACTATTTAAGTAAATGTATTGTGATCCTCCTAGAAGGAAGAGAACCTCAGTGGTTTATTTTGAGTAATCTTCAAGACATAGTTACAATAAAAAGCTGTTTTAAATTAAATAATAACTTTTAATGTATTACATTTTGGTCAGTACTTTTAGCCGTAATGTAATTGGGGTTTTAGGTTTTAACAGGAAATGCAGCACTGTAAACAAAATGCATTAACCTTTTTGTCGGTTCATCTCTGCTCCTGTTGCTCCATTGCACATTGCTGACCCATTTCACTGCAGATGTTATAAATTGCAGAAAATTGTATAATACTGCCTGATTATCATGAATGAAGATGGCACCTTATTTTTTTGTAAGATTGATGAATATGAATGCTGCAATAAACTGTTTACCACTCTTGTGACACTGTACGCAAATAAGTAGTTTAAATTTGATTGTGCTGTAGACGGAGAATTTCAGAATTCATTTGTCAATATTCCAGATAAAACCAGATGAATGCTGTTGCTTTAAAGCAGGGGTGGGGAACCTTTTTTCTGCTGAGGGCCATTTTGATATATAACATTATTCGCGGGCCTGGTGCAAACCACGCCCCCTCACTGTGATGTCACATGAGGGTGGGGCCACAATCGCCGGTGATTACAGCAATGCCTGGAGCATCCTGAGGATGCTCTGGGGAGCTGTAAGGGCAGCGGTGTGGCCATCTGAAGCGTCCTAAGGACGCCAAAAGTGGCACTGCTGCATAGATTCTGGCTGCAGGGTGCCATTCTAGGCACCATGCTAGCCAGATGAGGCTAGTAGAAAAAAGCTCTGAGGGCCAGACCAAACAATTCCAGGGGCCTTATACAGCCCCAGGGCCTGAGGTTCCCCATCCCTGCTTTAAAGCAATCCTGTGCTGCACCATGATCCAATAAAAGGCCACTTTTTATATACAGATGTGTCCTTGCTCATCTAGCTTCAATACGCCATGCAGCTCGATATGCCTGGCGTGAGTGAGCCATCAGGTCCCGTGCAGCTCAGCTAGTGTCGGGCATCTTTTTGTGCCGAAAATGTGTCTAAGTCGCAATGTGATGCAACTAGGAAGCACCAGGAGATTAATTTGATATGTGACACTTGTATATCTGTGTGCAACTGTCACTTGGCGTGGAAAAAAGCTGTGGCCGCTGCACATCATAGCACATATGTACAAGTGTCACATATCAAATTAATCAGCCTGGTGCATCCCAGTAACATCGTACTATGACTTAGACGCATTTTCGACACAAAAAGTCACAAAAAATACAGAGGCTCACTTGACCAGTCACGCCAATAGGGGCCTATTTGGCACGACTGCAGCATAGATGAGCGAGGACACATCTGTATATAAACAATCCCTTTCCTTATGATCTGATCCAGAAAAAATCTGCAAACACCTCATCATACATGTACTTTTAATGCAGAATTAATCTGCAGTTAACGGTAAATGATGATAAAACCTATGATAATATGGAAATAACACAGGAACATGGTGGAACATTGGGCCTGATTCAGTAATGAACGGAGTTGCAAAGCTGCACGGCATGTAGCTTTGCAGGTCCATCTTTGCAGATATGGTAATGCAGCAGGAGGCATCACACCTCCTTCCACATTACTTATCCGAGCTGCGTTGTACAACGCAGCATCGGATAATCTGCGGGAACGTCAGCCGGCTAAGTGACCCATAGGGTCATGGCAAGCCAGCCGCCACAGTTGCTGCAAAAAGGGTGTGGAAATCTCCATCAGTCAATGGAGATCCTGGCCTCTTCCCCCCCCAACCGTGGTGACATGCCTCGGTTTTGGGAAATTGAGGCCGTTGCCGCCCTCTCCGGTCACTAAACAGCAACAGACCGACAATCACTGACAGTCTGCTGCCGCTCTGCGGGCAATCACGCAGGATCTGTGCTTCACATACATAGTACAAATCGGGCGCCTGCGCAGATTCCCAACCATCGGGAGTCTGCGTTCAGCAATGCACTAGCCATTGTCTGCAGAGAAGCTATTTTTTTGTGGCATTATGTGTTTAAAGAAGCAGCTTATGGTTACTGGTGCTGAAAATTAGGAAATATAGTTTGTATTTCTCCTGGCAACATGCACTATTAACTAGATGGCTCAATCTTCAAACACAACCCACACTGGGTGGAATGGCTATGGTTTTGCATGTTTGGCTGGGTGTGGTTGGTATAGGTCATTCTCCTGTTGCCTGTCTGATATGGTTGTACCTAATATGTATGTACAGTGATCTGGGTATAAATAGTCTAGGGGGTATATGATGATGGCAGAGTGTCTGGAAGGTGATCATGATAGCAGTAGGTAAGGAGATGAAAGAGCACTCACACTTTCATAACTCATTAAATTACTAATTATTCATTCATTATCCAATAATCAGGGCCAGATAAAGGCTTGTGGGGGCCCCCTCCAAGCCACACGGCGCTTGTGCCTACTCCCCCCTGCCCAAGCCACATGGTGCCTGTGCCTACCCCCCAAGCCACACTGTGTCTATGCCTACGTCCCGTCCCCCCTCCAGCCCCATGCAGAGCCTCTTTCACCTGATATATCTCGGCTGACAGAGCTTCTCCTGGCTCCCTCAGCGTTACGGACATCACATGACGCTGATGAGTGGACTCGGGAGCCGCTCTGAGTCTGTGCTGCGTGCAGCAGCACTGATAGTGCTGCTGCATGCTGTAGAACAGCCGTGGCTTCTGAGCCCGGCCCCCATCCGGGAACAGGTGCCGCTGGACACCTGTTCTCAGCAGGGTCACATCAACCCTGTGTGGGCACCCCGGGACAACCGCCCCTGTAGCCCCCCCCCCTTAATCCGGCCCTGCCAATAAGGGGAGACTTAAACCCAAAACTATCAAACAACTATGTGGCCCAGAAATAGATGTGTAACTTTTATTACTAACTTTATATAGCACTGACATATTCTGCATAACTTTAAAGAAAACTGTACTCAAACACCTGCCACAGTAATTTGTTCAATTTAATTACACAACACACATAGCAAGGCCAATAAAGCCAGATTCCAGTTTACCGAAGTCTTTGGGCCATTGCAAGAAACTAGAAGACCTGGAAGAAATCCACAAAGACATTGCAACAAATACTAATTGCGCCATTGTCAGAATCAGTCCTTAGGGCTATAAGGTAGCAGTGCTAACTTCTGTGCCACCATGAAAGGATAAACTACAACATTCTTGTTACCCCAATGTTTATTATACCATACACAAAGTGCTAATTTTCACATCGCTTTGTGGGATATTTGTTATGGTCATAAACTGCTCAGAAATAAAAGTTAATGTAAGTAGGCAGCATAGTTGGCACCTAATGCTAAAAATTGCAACTGTTCTGAGTAGTGTACAAGTTTCACAGTGTACTGGTTAAACATGTCTTTATTGCAGAACCTCAGCACCTAACACCATTCCCTTGTAAGAGGCAGAGTGCACCCAAGCAGAATGCACCTTTCTGTCACTATGCAAATTCCAGCAGCGTTCTTCTTGTGTCACTATGTTTTGCCATCGATTCCTTTTGACTTTAGTTTCACTTACAGATTTCTGAAGGTAAAGGCTGAAACGTGAACCTGTTTACTCTATCGATTGCGTTGCTGCTTCCTAAAATACAAGCTCAATTCTGTACTAGGCGGATCATTGTGTTGTCCCCTTGGAGAAATTAGATCAGTGATCTGTATTGCCCTGCTTTCCAAACAGGTGAAAGCTACATACCCCATGTCTTAGAATATTGAGCAAACACAGTACAGAAATACATCCCGTAATTGTAATCCTACAGTAAGTGCGTGTGAATATTCCCAAACACCCAGTCATCGGTTTACCTTCATTACAATGTTCTCATTCTTTTCCAAAGAGTGAACGAAAAATGACTGTAATTTTGTCAGAAGCTGGAAACTACTGTATATTATAGACCAATCAAATCCTAGTGTGCTAGTCTGCATTTCACTGCAGCTCACCACCGCTGATTAGAACAATGGATCCTCAAATATCAGTGTTTATCTTTAAATGTAATTGTGTTCTGAGCTGTAGGAAGAATATTGTACAATTTGGTGTAATATATCTGTGTTTGTATGTTTCTCTTGTGTTTCTCAGACTAATTGCTATTGCATGTGAGCCATGAATTCCTTGGTAGCAGATATCGTATTAAGTCCTAGATACAGTGGTTATGAAATAATTGATTCCTTTTGGTCTTTCTATAATTTTACATTTTTATTCGATGGTATAATAAAATATTAATATATTTTGTAATTCTTATCAACACTTTCTTAGTGAATTACAAATTATACAAGTAATTTCATCTATTCGTCTTTACAGTATTGGGTAAGTTTCATCCGGTTGGATGTGAATTGTTAGTAAACAACATTTATAAATCATTACCCAGAATAATCCATGGGTAACAGGACATTTTATTTTTTACATTGGAGTCACTAACTTTTACTGTAAACTTTGGGTCATTATCTGCTGGAATATATGAATGAAGTCCTATGTCCCTAGCAGGCTGCAGCAGGTTTTCCTCTGTGATTTTATGTATCTTGTTCCATGTATTTACCTTCTATATTTCCTCTCTTTTTTTTAGTCCCTAAAGCAGAGAAGCATTCTCACAGCCCTATGCTCCTGTCACCTTGCCTCAATGGTAGTGTTCTTGTTATAAATAAAAACATGCTGTACTATGCTTGCACCTAACATGCAGCCTAGCTATAAGGCCAACAAGTTCATTCTTGATTTCAGAACATTAAATCTTCCTCCACTTGGCATGAGGGTCGAGTACCATCTAAGCAGTCTACAGGGCCATAACCCTGGACCAGTCCGAGCCGCACTAACTGGCAACATTGCTGTAAAGTGGTTTGTGTGCAAATCACTCTGGAGAACTGTAGAAGTGTGACTTTACTCACTGCATCATGCTGATAATGGCTGCAGAGACTCTTCCTGAATAACAAGCGGAAAGCAGTGATGCAACATCCTGCCTTCCACATTAAAGCAACACAGCATACATATACATTCTCAATTTCAAACATAAAGAAATAACAAACAGGTGTCTGGGTGCAAGACAGTGTCATAGGTATTGGATGCAGGGACAGTGTGCAACACAAACAAAGACAAACTGAAAAATGGGAGATTAAGTAACCGATCTGGAATTTTGGATTAGGCCTGGAAATTCTTTTCCTTTGGAGCACCCGACCGAGCAATTCAATTGTTGCTCCGCTTGGGCGCAATAGCTGCTGGCGCTGGAATTCCTGCTTACACCCTCAGGAGGGTGCGAGTAAAAATGTGCGATAAACACATGGTTAAGCTGCCCAAACAGCATTTTAGACGGGTTTAGCCGCTTTACAAGGCGTGATGACCACGATAATTAAAGGGTGCCCATAAAAACTGAGTTGCAACACTGGTCGCCCATTAATTATCGCCGCCCACAAAACAATTTCCCCCTGCGAGTCCTGTACAGCAGTATACACGCCATTGCTTATTGAACTTGCGCCAAACGTCTAGCGGTTCTAGGCGCCAGAGACCTTGTGCCATCACAGCCAAACTTCTGACACCATGAAAAGTGGTATTTTTTTAAAGTAATATAATAATAATGTCCAAATTTATTTCCTGAAAAAAGGATTTTTACTTGACTTGTGGTACAGTGCCAATGTTCTAATTATTGAGCAAGATCAATTACACCCTACATTTATAACTTTTTTCCATTTGTATAAATCAAACTTTGTAAGCAACATTTTTGTACAGTGAACTCTTTGCCTTTGATCTTTCCAACCAGCTACCACCACCTCCACCCCACCCCCGCAAAGCATATATAAGAATAGTAGCTGACTTTAAGCACTGGATTGGTGCAGCTGTTGTCTATAGTAGTGACTAATTTTTTTATCATTTAATATGGATTTTTGTGATTATTTGTTTGGTTTGGCTTTAGTGTGTGATATCACAGTCCTCGCGGGCACAGACCTCCTTAATGTTCAACTTGACTTTTATGGTGGGCAGTGATTAGTGGACTTTCTATTCAGTCTCTTGACTGAATGACAAGTGTGACTCTCCTTTCAGTTTTGGAGTACCTGTAGAGCAGGGTTTCCCAAACTATTTTATGTCCCACACCCCTAGGAAATGTTCGATTAATGCTCGCACCACCTACACTTTTGAAGATGAAGTTAAATGTCTTAAGTTTTGAATCACCAACTGAACTAAATGCAGTATGGCGGGTTAACATTTTAAACTCAAAATCAAGAAATAATGTTTTAATTTAATGCATAAGATCTATATATACTTTGAGCATGAGCAATTGCCATCAATTTTAATCCAAAATTGAATTCAAAATCAAAAATTTTACTTTTAATTCAGTGCATAAAAATTCAAACATACAAAGTGAGCAATGACCAAAAATGGTAAACAGTGAAAATCAATCACAATTGTGAACATTAAATTAAATTACTTTTTTGTTCCTGCTTGTTCATGATTGTCAAAACGCAGAACTTTCTTGCTGATTAAGAGCTGCAGATCTGCCTCTGGAGTCAGTCTATTCCTGGATTTTGTCTTGATTGACAAGAGAACTGAATCCTGATTGAGGACACAGAGTGCTTTTCCACCAGGTCTTAGAAACGTATCTAGTGATGAACATCAGAACTCCTCCAAAGTTTTGCTTTCAAATTGCATTTCAAGAGCGCAATTTATCCACAAATCAATAAGATCTTCCTTCAACTCTTCATCTGACATTTTCTCCAAATTGTAGGAATATGGATCCATGATCCAATCTTCTAAAATCGCCAAGTCTCCAGCAGCAAAATAGCCATCAAAGGATTCTTTCCAAATGAGACACAATTACAGTACTTCACTAACCACCTCTTCAAGTGAAAGGAAATTTGATAGATTCTCTTTCCACCCTTCAACGCCAAAGAAGTAACTTTTCTTCAAAGGTGTTCAACCTTTCACAAGCCTTCAATATGTTCATCTCTTGTCCTTGAAGAGAGACATTCAGGTCATTCAAATGGGAGAATGTGTCAGCCAAGTACGCCAGCATTTGGTCAAATTTTTGTGATTCCGATGCCTCAACCAGATCACATTCACGCTCTCACAGAAATACTTTGATTTCTTCATGCAGTTCAAATAAGCATGTTAAAGCTTTTCTTCTTCACAGCCAACGGACTTCTGAGTGGAAAAGTAAATCAAAATGCTCACTTCCAAGATCTTCACAAAATTAGTTTAAGATGCAATAATACAAAGCATGCCTCCTGATCCAGTTGATGATCTTCAAACAAGTATCAAGAACTCCAATTTGGAGGCAATGGTTTTGCTGCCATAGCATGCCATTGAATAAAACAATGTGTAACTTGTACGTCCGGAATCTATCTTTTCAGTGAACAAATACTAGATTTATTTCCAAGCATTGCAGGTGCCCCGTCAGTGCCCACAGAACCAATGACTTTGATCTCTAAATCATCACTAATGTGATGAGCCGACTACAACTGGAGTTATCAGTTGACTCATGCAACTGTATGGAGATCTTCAGTGGACTAATGCTATCTGAGATGACTTCGTCCAAAATATCTTCCCATACAGTAAATCACAGATGCGGTTGTGAATGGCATGATTTGATAGGGGCACTAGTTAAAATGCTTTTCTAGCTTCTTTGGTCAGGATAATTTATATTTGCAGTCCACATGGCTTGATTTAGGTCTTCTGCAATTATTTTGGGCTTCTTTCATTTGTCCACTTTATATGCGACTTGGTATGAAGCAAGAAGTAGTGTTTTTTTCTACAGAAACAACAAATCCATCTTTGTGGGAGTTCCTTGAGAATCAAAATGAGCCCTTTTAATTTTCAATGATCCAAGATTGTCTTTCATCATCTGCTCCGCCATGCTTGTTGTTGAAGTGCTCCTGAGCTTTGAGGGCTTAAGATTTGAGTTGGAAATCACAACGCTACAAAAAATTGGTTTTTGCACGCCATCATTTCTGGTTGTGCACTGAACCCGAAGAGCACATATTAATCATTCCATCTCCTTCTCTTTGACATGATGAAGGCGTGAAATCTGCGAAACAGAAAGAGAAAAATACAAGCTAAGTGGCTTAATCATAAAGCCCATTCGGACAAATTTTATGTTCAAACATTGTTAGCAAAACAATAACGAACATTTAAATGATGACATAACATTTGATGCACAATTTAAAACACTAACTAAATGGCAACACACTGCAAGACACGGATTGCATTACAATAGAGTTGGACAAAGCACCTTACCTCGTTTAAATGCATACTGAAACACAGTGCCGCTGGCAGCAGTGATGTAACTGGAGGCCTTGTCTT
Source organism: Taudactylus pleione (assembly GCA_031769625.1). Classification (NCBI taxonomy): domain Eukaryota; kingdom Metazoa; phylum Chordata; class Amphibia; order Anura; family Myobatrachidae; genus Taudactylus; species Taudactylus pleione. The sequence continues at coordinate 14,783,619 of JAUIMM010000005.1, read as the reverse complement.
GGCTCGCAGGCTGGATGGCTTCGGCCAGCAGAACTTGCAGGCTACTCATGGCCAGCGCCAGCCAGCCAGCCAAGCATTGTCACAGCCCCTGAAATGCCATCTCGCACCTCCTTGGGGTGCAGGCTCCCCAGTTTGGGGACTCCTGGTGTAGAGGGTGGCACTTTGCAGTTAAAGATTTCATATAGTTTCAGATCTGCATAATATGGTTAATGAAATATCAGTGCATGGACCAGCATTTGAAAGTTATAAACCCTAAAAGCTGAAATAGCAGTCTTCACGTATTTTAATTAGTTTAAGCTGCTTTATTTAGTTATTTGTAGTAAACGTTTAACCACTTATGTTGGTTAAGTGTGCCTATTCAGGTGCTTTGTCTGCTTGATTCACTGGTAACAAATGACAGGTCTTAGAACATAAACACACACACACATATCTATAGATTGTAAGCTTGCCTTCCTACCTGCTATGTCTGTCTGTTATTACCAAGTTTGTGCTATTAATGTATCAAATTGTGAGGTGCAACGGAAACCGGGCCGGATTGAGGGCCACATGGGCCTGGAGCTGAAAATTATCAAGGGCCTATTATGAGAAGCCGAGGAAGAGTGGCCATTCCTGTGTAAGTGTGGCCAGTGCCATGTGGGCATATACACCCCCTATACTGTCAACCCCAATGTCCCCCTAAATATGTAATAGAAAAAAAAAAGCTTAATTTTGTGAGGCAACAATTTTACTACTTATGATTTATGGCTGACCTTGTGGACAGCAGAAGGCCAGTCAACATTATGCTGTCATGATGATGGGCCTATATTTATGTGGAGGCCTGGAGCTGTAGCTCCATCCGCCCCATTGTTAATCTGGCCCTGAACGGAAATATGCTGCGCTATATATGGAACTGTTAATAAATATCTGCCTTTGATCATTTCCATTCCATTGAACTACTTTCAACCACATTAAACTGTTAAAATGAATGCCTCCTATGCCTGTACATATGTGTACCTTACATTCAATATTGGTATTGGAGCCATGCTTTTTGCATAGTTAGCATTTCCTATCTGCTGTTGCTGAGAATTGTGCACATAGCCTGTCAGAGATGCTTGTTTTTTTACAAGTCAGACTTTCATAATTACCAGTGTCTGCATGCAGAATTATTTTATCATTTCTCAAGCAGAAATATTTAGACTTTTTACGTTGTTTATGTGTTTTACATAACAATTCAGTGTTTTCTTATAAACAACTCAGGAATACGTAGCTAACAAGCCGCCTTAAATTTTACTTTATAGGTTGCATTAAAGGAAACATAATTTAGATAAATTGTAAATATGTGCTGTATATACAGGTTGAGTCTCCCATATCGGAATATTACGAAATACGGAATAATTTTGGCGTGACTGAGATAATGAAACCTTTGATTTTTGATGGTTCAAAGGACTCAAACTTTGTCTAAGGCACAAATTATTAAAAATATTGTATAAAATTACCTTCAGGCTGTGTATAAGGTGTATATGAAACATAAATGAATGTAATTTCTGTATACAAACTTTGCTTGAGCCACAAAATTATTGAAAATATTGTATAAAATTACCTGCATGCAATGTGTATAAGGTGTATATAACACATACATGCATTCTGTGTGTATATTTGGGCCCCATTCCCAAGATATTTCATTATGAAATGCAAATATTCCAAAATACAGAATATTCCGTTATCCAAAATACCCCTGGTCCCAAGCATTTTGGATATGAGGGACTCAACCTGTAATTGTATTTAGAATGTAACCGGGCAGTTTGTAATGACATTTCTCTTAACGACCACTTTTAGTCATCTGCTAGCATCACGACAGAAAGTTGCATACAAGAAAGAGGTGTTTTTATAAATGTGGGAAAGTTTTATTTTGATTGCTTTAGTAGTTTAGTTCCTGCTAAGTATATGCCAGACTGGATAGAATATACAGCAGAGGTCAGGCACTATAATGTGTTTTGACATCAGATCCTGGTGTGGGGAGCCTAATGCTAGTTTGCAAGCAGTTATGCAAACAACACTTGCAATCTAAATATTCTATTAGCTGTTATTGACAGAGCAATTAACCCAATAAAGATAAGATTCCTGCTTCATAGGGAGAATACATGACTGTACTTACCAAGATGCTGCACCAATGAATATTAAAATGCAGTCTCCCAGCATTGGGATTAGGTATCTTAATTTTTACAACTTTATTTTGTTTTGGCTTTTCCTGTAGTGTAGTTTATTTTCATGTACATGGTCACTTGGAGGTCAGAGGACTATAGTAATAAGATCTTTTATTTGTCAGCATTAGAGGATCTAATGCTGGGCATACACTATATAATTATCTGTCAGATATCTGTCCAATCTGGCTGGTTGGAATGAAAACATGGTAATGTATGGGAGCAAATGACAGTCAATCATATGGGTTTAAACAATTGAAACCGGACAAAAAACAATTGTTCAAATTGGTTAAATTTGTGTGTTTTAACCAATTTGTCTGAATGACCATTTTTGTCTGTTTTCCAGTGTTTGTGAGCAAATGGACGACTGTCATTTGCTCCCATCCATTACCAGGTTTTCATTCCAACCAGCCAGATTGGGCAGATATGTGACAGATAATTGTATAGTATATGCCCAGCATTAGTGTGAGATATTCCACTGTACAATGAGGCGCTTGTCATTAAATGAAAAGCGGTGCCTAGAGCTACCAGGTTTATTTGTTTTACCAGAATAGCCGCTAAGAAGAAAATTGTATAATGTTGGCATTAAAGATTGGATGTTTTCGTTTTCATTTATTTGCAATTACAGTATCTAACCATCATCCTGTTCATTCATGTCAGCGTCTTAGTAAGCTACTTGGAGTGCCAGTCTCTTATGAATAGCACTAGTATATGTGAACAAGCACATGCATTTGATCAGGGTACTTGTGATTTGTTTTTAATTGCATTATGTGAAGCCTTTCATGACAAAAAATTACAGTATTTTGTCTTATATGGGTCTATTCATCATCACTTAATTTCTACAAAAGCAGGTGAAAATGCAAATATTCACCTGCAATTGTAGAAATTTAGTTATCGAGCCATCATCAAGTAGGCAAAGCAGGAGATATCACAGATATCTCCTGCTTACCTTCCTTGTGCGGAATGGCCCGCTGTCCTCATACACTAGTATGGGGACAGAATTAATCAAGCTCCGAAAGTGCAATATTTTCAGAGCTTGAGTGCGAGAGCATTCGCCATCTTCAGATGCGAGTGCTCCCGCTCCGGGCTCGCAGCCTGTTCCTTCCCTATGGGAAGGAGTCCTGGGTTGCGAAGAGGGATCCTTTGGGAACCTTCCGCCCCTGTCCGACTCCTTACATCGGGGGTCTTATTTTGACATGTGACACAATCCTTAACAAAAATGGCAGCATCTGGTAATCACATTAAAAAGGATTCTCTGAGTAAACTACCTGTTCTGACATTTACATAAGTTATTTAAGCCAGTTCAGAATCTCTCTATTATTCAATTTAAATAATCATTTTAACACAACCCCCTCTACCCCACAACCCCCTTTTCACACTCCTCCTGGAGATGACGCAAACCTCAGATCGTTAATGTAGGCAACCACTTAAAATAATTATTTAAAATTTGTAAATGATTAATTGCATCAATCATGTTTACCAATGTATAATATTTACTAAGTAATCAATATTTGGCCACCTGAAAGTAAATGTGTAAGAAAATGCTGTTCATTTTAAGGTATTCATTAAGGTATTCAGGAGCTAAGTAGCCTGTCAGCAGCATAAAATATGTCCTCATTCTTGAAAATGAGCCTTGACATTGCACTGAGCCTGAAACCTATTAGAGATGGAAAGAAAAAGCTATAAGAGAAAGTAACACAGGGCTGTTAACCTTCTGTTCGGGAAAAGTACAAGGTAGTATATCACTATATCTTTTGGCTATTAGGTTGTCTGTCATTTATAGTCACATTAATGCAGCTGGCTATCCCGGATGATATAACTATCTGCTATATTGCTGCACTACTAATATTGCATTGTAGCCTAAGATAGGAGCTAAACAGTAGCTGTAACCACATGTTAGCAGAATATGTTGTTGCATTAGTGGACTCTTCTACTTCTATGTAACATACAAAGAGCACCTTTTGACTTTATCACAAAAGTAGATTTTCACATTTTCTCAAGAGGTCAGTACTACACGCAGGCAGAAACTGCTGTATTTCTCGCCTTCACCAACTGAAAGATCAAAGATTTTACCAAATCGTTTATCGAAGCTACAAAATCCCATCATACTGTACCTCTGCCATTTGTGTTTAGCTTTTATTTTTTTTGTAATGCAGGTTTTTTTTTCCCTTTACTTCCCATAATTCAATAACCCTCAGTGGGTTAAGGGCCACCTTTTATACACACATATTTATCAAGGTAAATAGCATGATTAGTATGGCCTCATACATTGGGACTGGCCACAGGCACTGAATGTTCCCTGAATGGTATTCTTATTAGTAGTCCATAATATGTCCTTCATATAGTATAGCACATAATCAGTGTATTATGATGTCTGTATACTTATTTAAATGATGGCACCAGAGTAAATGCAGTTTTTCCAGATGGGGGTTTCCAAATAGCCTAATTGACAAGTCTAACGGGTGTACTTTTATAACACCAGTTATGTTATCAACATCTCTAGATGGTGACAATGAATTAGTATTATTCTTTGGGGCTGATTTAAATAAATTTAGTATGATGTGCCACCGAACATCACAGCAACGTTTAATTTCTCACATATGTGCATTATATGGTACTCCGAACATTGCAAGTTTTCCTCTACTGTTCCCTCTCCAATTCTGCTTTCAGTTCCAGGCAGCATGCTCAAGATTCCTGATTTATACAGCAGGTGGTTTTTGGGTATGTGCACTTCTGTAGCCATTGCTGAATGTATTGACCAGGAAACAGTTTACTACATTAAAAGGAATGTGCTGATGCTCCCCCAGGTAGTGCTAGTGTGGGGTCTGTGATTATTAATTATAGTGGTATTGTGCGTGTGTGGGGTGAGGGGTGTTCTAGGCAACAGGAAACCCCCTCTTAAGAGCATGCCAAGACACACTTGTTGTTAAGGTTCAGATTTTATACTACACAGAAATACAAGGTGACTGTACTTACATTTTGATTTAACTGTGTTTACTTTTTTTTCAAGGGGTGACTTTATGACTGGAAAGGTACAGGGTCATTTTATGAACTAATACCAATAAACTGGGAATCATCCTGTCCTTTCATCAGCAGAAACTAAGTCATCTGGCATGACCACTAATTATAGTTTTATAATTCTATTAAGTGTTCCATGTACTGTTTATCAGGGAGTGATTCACATAAGTTATGTCATGGTTAGTATGCACAGTTTTCCTCTGTGGTGTACAGAGAAGTAATGCAATGTTACTTGGCTGTGATCACAATGATCAAGCTCTGGGAAAAAGCCCATTTGCCAGTATGCTTTTTATAGTTATTACCATTCTGAAGACCAGAAAGAATGTCTTCCAGTTACTTATTATTTTTCTCTTTTATAGGCTGTAATAAAAAAATAAAATTTTTTTTTTTTAAATTGAATTTAATTTAATACAAGCAATGTAATTGTGAAATGGGATTAGGTAACATTCCCAGATTATGTATAAGGTATATTTAACTTCATGTAAATGCTTCCAGCACGTGACACATGAAATCATGCTACGTATATTCATCTATAGATGTATTTTTATTACAAATATGTGGCATAAACAGGTATCTCCTGTACAAGAAATTACCAAAAAAATTTGAGGTATAGTTCAAGGCACACTATTCACAAAATGATGTATAAACGTTAAGGGATAGCTGCATCTTATTGTGGAGTTCATAGTGAAGCTTCAGATACCTTTCTCACAATGTATTAATGGCTTGTTACCTTTTACTAACCTACAAGAAGTCACAACTGTTCCTCTACCAAGCGCATTTCCAGGAGCACGTCTCTTTCATGTACTAAATGAAAATATGCAGAATGGAAACAATAAAAATATTACATCAAAGACCATCCCAATACTTTTCTGCTCCATTTTGTGGGAGATCTCCTGGATCCCAGGAGCATGGCCAAGCCTCTTGCATTGTATCCACCATTACCGACCAGTGAGCCTTACATCAGTAGATGGGAAATTGATGGAAACACTCTTAAAAGAAAGAGTCATAGATTATCTCAAATACAGCAATTTGCAGGATCCCAAACAGCATGGATTTACTGGGCTTTGTTGACTCTGTGACTAAAGAAATAGATAAAGGGGGGCCATAGATATAGCTTATCTAGACTTTAGTAAGGGTTTTGATACTGTTCCACATCGCAGACTGTTGCATAAACTGGAAAGCATGGGATTAGATACAAAGATAGTTGAATGGATAGATTCATGGCTGCAGGATAGGAAACAAGAGAGTCGTAGTAAACGGAGTGCAGTCTCAAGAGGGAAATGTTACCAGTGGAGTACCTCAGGGATCTGTGCTTGGACCAGTGCTCTTTAATATCTTTATTTGTGACATTGCAAATGATATTGAAGGGAAACTGTGCCTTTTTGCAGATGACCCAAAGATATGCAACAGGGTAGACACACCAGGAGGGGTAAAACAAATGATTGATGATCTAGGTCAGGGATGAGGAACCTCAGGCCCGGGGGCCATATAAGGCCCGCGGAATCATTTGGTCTGGCCCTCTGAGCTTTTTTCTTCTAACCTCATCTGGCTAGCAGGGTGCCTAGAATGGCACCCTGTAGCCAGAATCTATGTAGCAGTGCTGCCTAAAGCGTCCTTAGGACACTTCTGACAGTCACACCGCTTCCCTTACAGCTCCCAGGAGCATCCTTAGGATGCTCTAGGCATTGCTGTAATCACCTGTGATTGTGGCCCCATCCCGTTTGATGTCACATGGAGGGGGCGTGGCCTGTGCCAGGCCCACGAATAACGTGATGTATATCGAAATGGCCCTCGGCAGAAAAAAGGTTCCCCACCCTTGATCTAGGTAGACTAGAGGAATGGTCAAGAACGTGGCAACTACAGTTTAATGCCAAAAAATGCAAGATTATGTACTTGGGTCTCAAAAATCCAAAGGCTAAATATAGTATTAAAGGCACTATACTGGAAACTACTTAATGGTGGGTACACACTGGGCGATATTACTGAGCAACTGCACGATTATGACATCGTAATCGTGCAATCGCTCAGTAATCGTGCACAATTTGTGCACTTTTATGTCGGAAACGACCAGCGATGCGCACTCCCGCTGGTCGTTTCCGACATTGTCCATCGCCTGAACATGCAGCACAATCTGACGACCTCGTCAGGTTGCTGCATGTTGGGGAATGGGGGAGAGAGCCCGGCGCTGAACGATATCGTTAATGATATCGTTCAGCGGCTGTGCTCAATGTCATGAACGACATTGAGCACAGCCTGCCGGGGACACACTACACGATATCGCTCAGGGAGCATATCGTCTAGTGCGTACGCATCTTAAGAGGAAAGGGATCTAGGAGTCACTATTTCAGGTGACTTAAAGGCAAGCAAACATTGTAACAAAGTAATGAAGATGGCAAGTCAGATGCTTGGTTGCATAGGGAGAGAAATCAGTAGCAGAAAGAAAGAACTGATAATACCACTGTATAGGTCATTGGTACGTCCTCATCTCGAATACTGTGTTCAGTTCTGGAGGCCATATCTCCAGAAGGCTATTAATACGTTAGAGACTGTACAAAGAAGGGCAACTAAAATGTTGCAAGGTCTACACCACAAAACATACCAGGAAAAACTAAAAGATCTTAATATGTATAGTTTGGAGCAGAGAAGGGATAGGGGGGACATGATAGAAACATTCAAATCTATAAAGGGTTTTAACAAGGTAAAGGAAGCAGACATTCTTCAAAGAATGGACATGTTCTGAAACTTTAGGGTGGTAGGTTCAGGGAAAAAAGGTTCAGGGAAAAAATTACTTCACAGAAAGGGTAGAGGAAAAGTGGAATAGCCTCCCATTAGAGGTGGTAGAGGCTAAGACAGTAGAGCAATTTAAACATGCATGGGATAGACATAAGGATATCCTTCAGAAGAAGTAAGGATCAAGAAGGGTTGAGGTAACAATATGTTTAAAAATGGGGTAGACTAGATGGGCCAAGTGGTTCTTATCTGCCGTCAAATTCTATGTTTCTATGAGCGAGTGCGAGGTGATATAAAATGCTATGAATCATATAATCAAAGGGGCAGGGTCACAATCAAACGATAATCAGCAACAGGCCCCTCCCCATTGGACCTCCCTCTCCCAGATCCTCCCAGATGGTCAATCCTAAAGAGGCGGATGGACAAACAAAAACCCACAAAATCTGACAAACTCCAAACATTGATTAGGCAAGAATGGGCGGCCATCAGTCAGTAAGTGGCCCAGAAGTTGATTGACAGCATGCCAGGGCGATTTGTAGAAGTCTTGAAAAAGAAGGGACAACACTGCAAATATTGACTCTCTGCATAAACTTAATGTAGTGGTCAATAAAAGCCTTTGACCCTTATGAATTGCTTGTAACTTTACTTTAGTATACCATAGTAACATCTGACAAAAAGGACTAAAAACACTGAAGCAGCAAACTTTGTGAGAACCAATACTTGTTTCATTCTCAAAACCTTTGGCCATGGCTATACTTCTAAAAACAAAGCTGTAAGTTTCTTCCTTGATAGTTTCTCTTAAATTGATTTCTGTTAGAAAGTGTTGTTAGAAACAAGAGTTGAAACATTTAAACATCAGTGCTTTTAAAGTGGCTCTTATTGCATGTGAGCTGCCATGGGTGGTTTTGACTTTTTAAATTTTTGCTTTAAATCTAGCAGCTAAATCGCCAAAATCTTGCTGCTGCCTGCAACTCGCAGGCTATTACATTTACCCCACCGTCATCTTTGTGAAAGTGTGAGAAGATTTAGAACCACTGCAAACGTAATGCTACTATACACCTGTTTTCTGAGTCGTTTGTACCTGAGCGATCGCACTTCCCCAGGTGCAGGGGATGTGGCTAAATTTGGTGTCTCCAATTCATATGCATAATTTAAGAATAGGTAGTACCTGGCTACATGCCCATGACACACCATTGAAACTGTTGTATTGCATGTATTTGCATTATTGCCGTCAATATATCACCCAGAAACACCCATTCAATAACCACAGAGAAACGGCTGCAATGGGAACGACTCTGGATCACTCGTAAGTTCGCAAAGATGTGTATACAGCCTGCGATGCATAATCTGTATGCAAAAATGTGCAAAAAATCACTAAACGTGGCAGCTTTTGGACTTAGAATCAGACCTTAGTTTGCCAAATAGGAGTTCCATGCTTTGGTTTGTCTTGGATATGTTAGTACTGTTGGAAGATGATTGCCCATGTAGACCAGTAGTTATCTTCTGATCACATCTTACAAGAGATCCAATAAAGAAACCATGTGTTTTAATTATTTTTCTGCCTTAATTTGGGCCACCAACATTATAATATGGCTGAATATAGGCTGTGATATTGTCGCATGCACCTGATCAGACATACCAAAAATCCTCTAATACTTTGGAAAATGCAATGTATTGTTTTACTCTACTTTTTAACAGATTATATTTTTGTAGCTTTTTTCTTTAAGCTATTTTACTGTTAAATAATGGGTAGTTTATGTCATCATATCAGCCACCTGACCACAAGTTGGTTTAAACGTTACAAAAGTACATCATTTGTGATTACATTAATTGCAATATAGCTTATAGTTCTCTGTGTATTATTTAAGAGCGTCCCAATCCTCAAAATGTCAGCAACTATAAAGCTGGATACACACTGGCCGCCCAATATGCATTGGCCAGGTATCACAACTGGGCGGGCATTTAGCTGTGCTCGCCCAATAGAGATGTCATTGTCGGCGGTCCCTGCCACCAGTGTAGGGGCATTCGGCGGCTCACCCTTACAACACACATGCAGATGCATCAACATAACTTTCATATATCGGCATCGGCTGTGCTGCAGGCTGACCTGATTTGCCTGTGAACAACGTAGTTCATAGTCTCTCAATATATTGTTAGTAGATATATTGGCAAGTGTGTACCCATCATTCGTTATTTCCAGACTGTGAATAGGGAACAAAAGAGGAGAGATGTTGTAGAGCTTGGACTTTATAAACTAATAGACTAATAAACTATTACGTGACAGATGTTGCTGACATTTCCATGCAGAAATAGTACAGGTATGAAACTTCTTTGGAATTCCATTATCCAGAAAAATACAAAAACTATAAATATAGTAAATACTTGCTGCAATCAATTGATTTTGTCGATCAGATACCATTTCTTCCTACAGAAGTTATGAGCAACAGTTTTTGGGACAATGGTGTCTATTAAAATAGATATATATGGTGCTGCAAATAACAAAAATGTAACCCTACAAAATTATTTTCCATAATAGATCCCAGACCTGTATATGCTTACATGAAGACCGCTGGAAAGTTCACAACTGTTTACAAATCAATCTGGTGATCATGGTATACCTAGTAAGAGTATATGGTGCTTAACTTGACACACATATATAGGCCATACATTAATGTCATCACCATAAAAACAAAACAATACTATGCATAGTATACTGTTAGTTTATACAGCATCATATACTAAATGTTTGGACTCTGTACAGTATAGGCTTTGTTTCCCGGAGACCTGTTAATGTGTTATTGGTTATAATAATTCCCATTGTATAACAGGCATATTGTGTGTAATAAAACAATAACCGTGATGTTTTTGTTGGCATACAAGCGAGATAAGAAGCTTATAGGGACTTTGTTTTCCATATACAAAGAGTTTTGTAACATTTTATTATATCCATTATGTTGGATTTTATTTTATTCTTTCTTTTAGTCATTTTAATCCATTAAAACTTTTGACTTTCACGAAAACCATCACTTAATTTATGGTAATAACATACATATTGTGTTTTCGTTTCAGCTTCCTCAACTTCATTTCAACGCTGAAGAAAAGAATTTAACTTCTAAGTATTTACAAAGGCAAGTGATAAACTGAATTATGACTTTTTTTTAAATGCTGCTGAGAAAATGGATTTTATTATGAATAGTTACAGGATATGGATTTGCATTTCAAAGCATCCATATCACACAGAAACATACCTATATACCTGTGTTTTTTCTATAAGCCTCATATATGATTATTATTAAATAGTAGGTTGGTTGTTTTTGTGTATTATGATTGATGAATTAAGATGGTAACTGCCTGCCTGGTAAAAGCATGCAGTTTATGCTGGATCTATGCAGGACATAGTAAAATGTCAATTTCTAATTCTAAATAGAAAACTGAATGTATTGGCTGTTTGTTAATGAAAGGTCACAGGACCCATCTAACTGGGTAATGTAAGCAGGTGGTGTCTGAGTTCAATTGGTGGGGGGAGGTCACATTTGGGAATAATAGGGAACATAGTGTACAAAAAAGGAATGTATTTTATTCTTTACATAACTAAAAAAACAGTGATGACTTGTATTCATTACAGTATAGCTTTGTTGTTAATATACTTTATACAAATGTTTCCTTACTAAGCTTTTGCTAAAATTATGCAAAGATCACTGTCTCGAACCACTGTATTGGATACAGTGGCAATCCATGTAAAAGGCTGTTCATAATGTGTTCGTTCTCTCAAAACATGCCTGTTCATCTACAGATGTGTCCACATACATCTATCCTCCATGCGCTACAAGTCACGCTACACATAACGTGAGAGCTCCGTATGACTCTGTAGTGACTTTTTACCTTCACATGGCAATGCGAATATGTAGCGCAAGCAGCTTCTGCTGATTAAAAAGCTGCTTGTGCTAACTATTCGGATCATTTGGAGGTAAGACAAATTTGAAGTTAAAAAGTGACACGACAAGAAGCTCGGCGCTACTGAGTCACGCCATGGCATGACATGACTGGAAGGGCTGTATAACGCACAAGGAGGCTAAATGTATCTGTATATGAAATACGCAAGCAAATAGCACTTTCAGTTGTGTAAAATTTACACAAATATTTGTATAAAATAAAAGTAGCATAATGTTAGCAAATTAGTAGCATAATATGAGGGAAAAGTAGCACAGAGTATAAAGACCCATCATACTGTACACTATTGTTTGTCATGTATATCATACATATAATTTGTATAACATGATCTTTCCACTTTTAGCTGCATTGTCAGTCTTCTGTATAGACAGCAATATTGATTAGTACTCTCCTTACAGCGATTCCTTGTCCACGGGCCCTATTCATTTTGCATACGCAAAAAAAGGACCATGGAAAAAACACGAGAAACTCTGGCACGTGCGCAGAAAAATGGCATCGGCTAGGGCTACATCTACTTACTGCCTCAACAAGTCAAATAAAGCTGCCGTAATAAAAGCAGAAGCGGCTTCCCATTGGAAACGCTTTATGCTAATTATTTCCGGACTAGCAGTCCCAGGGAGAGAAAACACCTCCCGCTGGGACTGCTGTGCCTGTCGGACTTGTGATTAGCAGAAAGCGCTTCCAATGGGAAGCCACTGCTAATTCACATACTGGAGGACTAGGGGGTTCACCGGGTAGTGGTAGATTTTACAGGAGGGCTGCATCCCTTAGGTAAAATCCGCTACTGGTCTTCTTGCTCTTTGCTACTTTTCCACTAATATATGCTTATTTTCTTCTAATATCAAGCTACATTTTTGCTAATATTATGCTACTTTTACACAACTAGGAGGAGAAGCGGTCAGTGCTGTCATATTGTGTTTATAGAGCCTGGACACATCACTTCCTGAGTCATCCTCAATAGCCGCTGGCGCTGTTTCTTTCTTCGGCTGAATGGTCGCATGTGTGTAGAGCTTTTTTGTCTTGTCATTACTAGGATTAACATTAAGATATAGGAAGGGCACTATTGGATATTTGAAAGATGCCTGCTATATGAGTATGTGTTAAGGGGCCTATCCATTTGCTGACTTTCTGCACGATACGACCAAAACCAGGAGCTTTTGGTCAGAACTTGCAGAAACTCTGCTAGTGGATAGCCGGCAAGGACCAGCGATGCGCGTGCACGCTGGGTCCTTGCCGACCCAGACTATCTATCGAACATGCCGGTCAACCTGACGATGGTCGTCAGGTTCGGCATGTTAATAGATAGGGAGGTTGGGCTCCTGCACTGAAGACGTTCAGTGAATGTCTTTCAGTGCGGTTCCCGCACCTCAGCGACATGAAAGTCTGAACGCTGGACGTTCAGACTTTCATGTCGTTAAGTAGATAGGCCTCTTTAGAGAATTATTTGATAAGACAAGCGCTGTTATTGTTGGATTGTTTCTTTTGTTGTTGCTACATTTATGTAGTGTAAACAGTCATTTGTAACAGTGTACCGTAGTCCCATTTGAACTTTGTATATTGGTGACTAAATGCTTGTTGTACAGCTGTATGCAAACATGTAAACAGCCCTGATTAAATTTTATTACAAGCATTTTAGTCATGTCTAACTCTAAACACAAATGCCTGGAACTGTAGTTAGACATGGCACATAGGCCAATTAGTTGCAACATGATTTTCTGTCATACTGACTTTAAACACAAGTTCACCCCAGATGACATTTTAAATAGGATTATTTGTGGTTTTTTCTCACACACAGGGGTATACACATTGTGTGTGTCCCTGGTATAGCATCCACTGCCCCAGCTGGTTCAACCTGTTGGAAAATAGGGGAGACCTCATGCCATTTTTCCACCCTATTTTTATTTTATGTTTTTAACTTTTTTTTTTAGAGAGATTATATATATATATATATATATATATATATACACACACAAAAAAAACCTGTACAGATCATAGTGATCTGTCCAGTACTTTACATCCTCTGTAGATTGACAGCAGATTGTCGTAGGTTTGCGGCGGAATAGGGGATTCAGATACAATGGGTATCGACTGCAGAAGGAAAAAAAACACTGATGCTTAGTGAACACTCTTTTTAGACTCTATGCCTGTCTGGTTCCAACTGACAGTAAAACCGACGCTTAGCAAGTTTAGTCCATAGTGTGTGTCTGCACAGTATAGTCGAGATAAGCAATTCAGTTTAGGCTTGGATCTTCCTGCTAAGTTTGGATCTCAGAACGAGGCTAAGCGTCATCTTTCACCGATATCTGTTCCGAGATGTCTGTGAAAGATGACGTTTTGCCTCGTTCCAAGATCTGAACTTGGTGAGTTCCGAGCCAAAACCGTAAAAAGAAAATGGATGTAATTGTTGTCCCTCACCAGCTTATAAATTGATGTGAGCTCTTAAACATAACACCCCTTTACATTTTTTTACTGTACTACATATTATTGAACTTTTTTTAAATAAAAAGATGAACAGTGACAGAAATAACAAGTGGACTTGGCAAAACCTTCATCACACTGTCAATAAGTACCATCCTTACAAATGTCTAATATTCTTGATTTAAACTGGCACAGCCATGCCATAAAGCTAACCCATTAAACCAAAATAGTAGCAGAGAATGAAAGTATTGAAAGGTAGAACATAAAAATCAAATTTATGACATAGTAAAACCGCCAGGGACGGAAGAGCTGATTGGTACTTACTGAAAAATAAAGGTAGACTAGGTGGGATGAAGAGCAACACTACCAAACATACAGTAAATGTGATTGCAAAACTACATAGACATACAAGACTCACCTAAGTGTTGTGGAAAGTGCTAACTTATGGTGGCAACTTAGTAAAAACTGTATTTATGTGAATCATATAGCTGTATGCTTTTTCTGATCTGCCATCATCTCTTTAGACTGTTGTTCGCTAAAGAAAAACAAAATATTTATTTCCAGTTTACAATCCGTTTATCTTTTTGGTGCCTGTGCCATTCCAGTTCACACTAATCTGCTTTATAGCAAAGAATGATTTACTATATTACTACTTGTAAAAGATGGCTATTACCAACATGTGTAACATGTTTCATTACATACTTTAAAATACATTTTCTACTTGTGTAATATTCCTGTTTTCCTTGTGTTGACTATGATATTATAGCCTAGTAGTTTCACTCTTGTGTTTTTGTTTGTCAATACTAAAGCTCTCCAAACAAATAATGTAAAATAAGAAAATTGAGTATTAACAATAAATTCAATAAAAGAGCTGTGGTGTTATTTACTTTTTTTTATAGATCATAATTCAGTAATATTTTAAAAGTAATATAGGATTACAGTGTTGCAAAGTCTAATGGACCGTACACACGGTCAGATCAGACAACGATCAGATATCGTTGTCTGATCGTCCTACATGTGCTGGATGATCGTAGAACATCCAGCACCTGCACCATTCCCCCAACTACTATAACGACCCTCGATCAACGATCGAAGGTCCCTATAGTAACCAGGCTAACCTGGTCGATAAAGACCATCCGTGCCCGCGCATCGTTTGGTTGGGCAAAAAAAGGACTATTTAAGCGAACAACAGATAAACGATGTTTTTTAAATCATCCATTAAATCTGACCGTGTATGCTCCATAAGGAATGATATTGATTTATTTTCTATATTGCTGATTTCTAACTATACTTATAATTGTAATCTCGATCAATTTCAAGTGTGTGTGTATAAAACTGTCTATTAAGTAATTGGTACCTGTAATTTCAAAGTAAGATAAATTGTGCAGCTAAAAAACTCAATAAATGAATCTGCAGCTATAACCGATTTATGATGCTGCTCTTTTGATGTTGATCTGTTGCTAAACATTTCAAAATAATATTTAGCATGCAGAAGTCAGGACTAGGCTATTGCACCGTTGCTATCAGGATGGGGTTTCTGTGAGCTGCTTCTGTACAGATAAAATGGAAAGCTCACTTCTGCCTCTTAGGTTTTAAATCACTGTATTCGCTGTTCCAATTTTGCTTTGCTGTCAGAGTTACAAGAATAATGATTTCAGCTTTGAGGGCCATCATTCTGATAGGCCATCATTTTAATGCTGTTGATAGATTTCTTGACATTTATGCTAAAGCAATATTTGATAGCATTCACATTTCCTAATCTGAAAGTGAGTATATAGTAGATGTGTTCCTTTATATAGAAGGAAAGACAATAATTATACTCACAATAGAGTGCATTTGGAAAGTAATCCAATAAAATGTCACAGAGGTAGGTAAATATTCAGTCTAGAAAGATCTGTACTTAACAGTTGCTAATGTGACAGTTGCTAATTGTTCCATACTGTACATATGGATTCTATTATATGAAATAATTGAAACTTGGAGTTTTATTCTATATAAAAACTATACATAACAATCTCTATTTAAACATTACAGCAGTGGTTCCCAAACTTTTTTTGAATCGCTGCGCCCCAGAGTATCAACATTGTTTTCATGGCACCCCTAAGCCAAGATGTTGTTGTTGCAAAATTCTGGAAAAAAAGGCTTAAGTAAATAGCGCTTACCTGTCATCCTTAGGTTCAGTTATGTGGTGGGGGACAGGTTTGTGCTTCTGTTTGTCCACATATTTACATTACATTGACTATAAATAATTTTATTTGGTGCTGGACCACCAACCTGAGGCACCCCAGGGTGCAACGGCACACAGTTTGGGAGCCACTGCATTACAGCCATCCTTACACATTTTCCCAGGTATTTCCTCGTTATTGAGGATAATCCCATAGCTATTCCCAGAAGGTGACAATGACATGTCTTGTATAGGCCAATCAGACCAGATGAAGTCAGGAAGATTGCAGATAAAACTCTACAAAAAGAGGTTATTTATAGATCTAATGTATGCAGGTAACAGTGGTACAAATAATAATAAATATGCCTCCGTACGGCAACTTTCAACTGACATTTTCCAGGTGTATTGATAATCCCTATTGGTTTGTGTGGTTGTGTTGAGTTTTGTTGGCAGTTTCAGATTAAAGTAGAAACCAGGCACTATATTGTGCATGTAGAATATTTGAAGTATTGAACATTTGGTGACATAATGTGTCCAAGTTATAACGAGCAGTGAAAGATTAGTGAGAGAACATGTTAAGGGGTGTATCCACTTAGCGATTTAGCCAAGCGATTGCACGATAATGATGTCGTTATGCCATCGCTTGCAAATCGCGCATGCATCGGGAATGTTTTGGTCGGAAGCAACCAGTGATGCGCGTGCCCGCTGGTCTCTTTCGACATCCGACATCGCCCTTACATGCTGGTCAACCTGACGATCTCGTCAGGTTCAGCATGTGCGGGGATGAGGGATGTGCCTGGACTGAACGAGTGAACGTTCAGTTTAGGCACATCACTAGATATACAAACGAGAGCACGACTGCAATGTCGTTATCGTGCTCTCGTTTGTATATCTATAAGTGGATACCCGCCTTAATCCTGGCACTCTTCTGTTGCTGTGATTAAGGTCTCAACCTAGAGTAACCTTACATTTTCTCAGTCTGCTCTTTGTCACATTACAAATTAAGGTAGGGTTGCACCCGTTCTGAGGATGGCATAGAGGTGCAGAACACTCAGTTGAGCAAACCGTGTTTTATTACATTTCGTGAGGTGCAAATGCGCACATTGTCAAGAATTATGATAGAGGAACATCTAAGGAAAATCTGTGATCTTTGTGGCTGCTATTTCTCTGGGAAACTGTCAGAATAACGACAACTCATGGCCATCGCCATCAATTGAATCGCCCACACAGAGTAACAGAAAACTTTTAGAGATGGTAAGGGTTACTTCTCCACCAATGAGAAGAAACACATTCAAATACAGTGTACTAGGTAGACTCAGATTCCTCTCTATGAATTCAAATGCTTCTCCTAAAAATAAATTAACCATTGAGCAGCAATAGTACAAGTATTGGTATGTACCATTTACCACATGACACCATATCTAGGCATACCTAGAAAAGTTTAATAAACAAAACTATTATATCACAAGTATAAAGTTATAGTATAATAAGAAGAATTGCAATTAAGGGATCATCTTTTAAGTAGTATATCTTTAAACTCATTTAATTTTTTTTCTTATAAATGGTTGTTTATATGTATGTATGTGTATAAGTAATTTATAGAGACTGGGTTAAATGCAATCTATTCAGTTGGGCACTGGTACAGACTAGACTTTATTATCTCTTTCTGTAACTGCAGTTCGGTGCCAAATAAATACACTGCTAAACAATAATGATTTCACACTTGTTTTCAGCACAATTTTTCCTTCCTGACTCTCAGTAATTAGTGGAGACATCTTAGTTATCTAATTAGGCAGAATTCCCAATTTAACAAAACATTATATGAATCATGATTAAATGTTGTTTGAAAGCTTGGTGATTTGTTTGGAGAAAAGGACACTTCACTTTCCCTTTATATAAAGAAGAAGCATGTATTTGCTGTAATTTCTATAAGAAAAGCACAAATAGTGTTAGCTGTAGTGATGAAAAAAACAAGTGTGGCATGCTCAACCTTCATATACAGAAGATTTGGAAATGTATTCATATTTGCTGAGAAGTTACTGGTGTGTGACAGTACATGCAAATGCAAATAATACAGAACCAATGTACTTTCACCTTGAAAAGGAGCCTGCAAACCTTTTATTCTTTCTGAAATATTCTGCTTTCCCAAAATAACTTGCTTGGTTTATGTAAAGGTTTTTTTTCTTTATGTGGCCAATGCATGTTCTATCTTGTTACCA
Source organism: Taudactylus pleione (assembly GCA_031769625.1). Lineage (NCBI taxonomy): Eukaryota > Metazoa > Chordata > Amphibia > Anura > Myobatrachidae > Taudactylus > Taudactylus pleione. The sequence goes on along the minus strand of JAUIMM010000005.1, from coordinate 14,764,939 downwards.
TGCAGGTTGCTGCTGAGTCTGTATATCTGCTGTTGTGCTTGATTTTAGCTGAACCATATTATACTGCTAAATATAAAAAGATTTGACAGGAAAACCTCCATCTAATTGCCACCTATTTTTATATTTTGGACTAGCAAGCTATGATAAGGTTTGTGTCAAATTAGTAGTGGGAGAAATAGTAAGCCGGTGATGGTTGCATTCTTAAATCTATAGTTCAGGATTCATTTAAAGGCCAACAGGTTTGGATTAAAAACGTTTTGCCCTCCCAGGCCGTTTTTCATGTCCCTTCCTGCCTGTCTCTGCAGAATCCAGTGGCCACCAACCAACCCTCAGTAAGTCCCATCTTTGTTCTATCAGTAATCTGAAATGGTGATGGTCATAGAATTATGTGTAGCCCGAAACACCTGCTCACTTTGGGGCAGATGTATTATAGCGGCACTTATTGTGCCGCTATAACGCTTCCTGCTTCGCCTCTTTACCGAGGCGAAGCAGGAGGCACTAAGGGATCTATGTATTAATAATCACGGTACTGTCTCTATTATTAATGGTCCAACTCGCCAGGGATATTTTCATTATTAATAAACATATTCCGGTTATGTACTACCGGGAACTCGCAGGGACAGCGGTTGCAGTTTAAAATGTAAAATGAATCGTACTGTAGTTACTGGATGCGATAACTTGAATGACTCTAGCATTTGCTTTACTTTTCTTATATATAGTATTAGATTACAGACCTTGTTACAGAACTCTGTATTGTTCCTCATGATACATGAAACATCTTGATCTAAAGCAGTGTTTCACAAACTCACTCCTCCTGGACAGAGGCTGATTTGGAATTTAAAGTGGCCCTGGAAAAAATCCCGAAAGTGGCCCTATGGGTGTGGCCCTGCAGCAAGGGGTATGGCATGCTATGCCTGCAAGCTGCTTCCTTGTTTTCATTATGCTGGGAGCATGCCCACCGCTCCAAAAGCTGATGGATATGCCCCAGTCCCTCTCTCCAGTGAATAAACACAGCATGTGAATAAGTGTTTTCTTATCTATATGATTTCTCTGCAACAAGGAAACTGAAGAAACTGATCCTCCCTGGACAGGCAGTGTCTTCAGTCAGTATTCACTATTAAAGCAGGAGGGGCGATATAGCAGCCAAATCGTACCAATCCGTCGGATCGACTGCTTTATTGCACACTGTATGGCCCGCTTTAGAGTTGGGTATCTCTGAGTGAGGAGTATAGAAACAAATTTGAGCAAATGCATCAATCCATGCAGATCATTTTGTTCATATTGGCTCTTTGAAGGTATGAAAGTAATGCCGCATACACACTAGATGATATGAACGATAACGTTATCGTTCATCGAGTTCAATATCGTGTGTATGCAAGACATCGTTAATGATGCACACTCCCGCGGATCGTTAAGTATGTCTTTCATCGCCCATACTTGCAGGGCAATCTGACTATAACGTCAGGTTCTGCAAGTACGGGGATGAGGGAGGGTTCCTTCACTGAACGATATGGTTCAGTGTGTATGCTCAATGTCGTTAACGAAATTGAGCCCGGCAGTGCAGGGGAAACATTTAACGATATCGCTCATGGAGCATATTGTTAAGTGTGTATGAGCCTTAACAGATGGTTCCAATCTTTCAGTTCATCACCTAGATCTCTCGACACTGTGATATTTGGTTTATATTGTTAGGCTGGATTTTCATGAAGTTGAATCCCCAAATATTGAAGACTAGTTTTGAAACACTGTAGGGGAACAGAACTCAGTACTCACGGATGGTTAAGGGTAGTGTTTAGGACAGTGTTGTCTAACCTTGACACTCCAGCTGTTGTGGAACTATATATCCCAGCATGCCCTGCCACAGTTTTAGCATGCCCTAATAGCAAAACTGTAGCAGTGCATGCTGGGTTATGTAGTTCCATAACAGCTGGAGTGTCAAGGTTAGCCAACACTGGTTTAGGAGCATAGCAGTTGATCTTTGTTTTTTCTTTGATTTTATAGTAAAACCTGATATTGAACTATACAATTACCTCTAAAGACGTCTCAGAGTTGAGTTGCCTATATGAAGAAGGATATCGACAGCAAAAGTAGGCCACTTAAGATCCTTCTGGCAGAGAGTTCTAAAAATGAATAAATCATCTGAGAATGATGTGAACAATTTTGAATTTAATGGATAATTTTAGGCATTGTAGTTATGTGCAAGAGCAGTCACATTTCGACAGTGCTAACAATCTCTTATATAATCTGGTTGTTCTACCCTAACACAGAACGAGCAGATATGTCTAATTTGACCACACAAACATATGGCCAAATAAGAAAACGACCTTGTTTTCTTTTTCAGTATCACATGGCTGCCATACTATGAGTCACTTACCCATTCTCTTAAGATAGAGGCAGGAGAAGATCAGACTGACCACTTCCTTTTTATAGGGCGAGTCCTCCTGTTCCTCTTTTTCCTGTCTCTTCTAGATAGAGATAGGAAGCTGTTTGTTATTATTCTCAAGGCGGGCTTAACTTATTACACAGGCCGGCAAGGCGCCTCCGAAAGCTGCAAGGTAAGGCAGTGTGGAGTGGCTCCACAGACATCGCTAGTTGCACAATCCAGTGAAAATGTGGTAGTAGAGATCTGAGTAGGTTCTGTGCAGTGCCAGTCTCAAGCTAGTCTGGATTTAGAAATGGTGCAGTTTTTTCAGAGCCTGGTTTAGGTGAAGAATTTAATGATCTGTCTAGTGAAGACTGATGAAATTTCAGGAAGAATTAAGATCCTTACTTTTAGTTCTGGGTAATATTATAAGTCATAATTATATAATAATTTTTTTAATAAGAATGAATCAGAACAGGATCTCCTGAGGATCCCTCTAGCAAGAGGAGGGGTTTTCCAGTTCATAAAGTAAAGATAGAAATAGTGTTCAGAGCGGCAGAATCTGGACAAATGCTAAAGTAGTCTGTCTAGGATAAGAGTGCACCCTGTTAAAGATGATGGAGGAGATTAAATTGTTGTTTGGGCGCCCCTTAGTTGTGAGCACCCGACAGATATTCAATTGTTGCTCCAATTGAGAGCAAGTGCTGGGAGCGCCCAGATTTCTGCTCGCACCTTACTGAGGTGACAAGCAGAAATCCACAAAAATGTAATGGTATGGAGGTTGAGGGGGCACTCCTAAAGAATAAAGGTCTGTTATAAAAATGGATGGGTCCTTTGCTCTGTGGTGGTGTGCCAAAGGTTTGGGAGATGATCTGGCTGGAGCTGTCCCATCTCCTGTTTATAAGTCAATAGGTAATTATTCTGCTGAAATGCTTCACTTAAATGCATGGAAGATGTGACAGTTGTGTTTAGTCAGTGTGATACAGTGTCAGTATGACCAGTGCAACAATGTACAGTAGATGGTCAAAGTATTTATTGATAGATAAAGAGAGTCACTGTGCTATCTGGTGGTGGTCTTTAGGTGCAATCTGTGAGGGCTTGAACTATGTCAATGTCAATACTGTCTGGTGTTAATAAGTAATAGGTGACTCTTTTAGGGAGTACCTTCCATACATACATACCATACAATCAGTGCAGCGAGTCAGTATGTAATTGAGGATGTTTGCTAAGACCCACAGCTTCTATATTTGTAATAGCCGGCAGTGGATCCGGCGAGTCCCTAGTAAACCCGTAGAATGAACGGAGGTTAACAGATGTTCAAAGCTCCCATTCATAAAGTAGCCAATGATCGGGCACAATTAACCCGTGGTCTGGAGCATGTATCTGCAATAAAGAAATAACAAAAAGGTTTCAGTATTGAGGGGAAAAGAAACCAAAGGACTGTGCTACCTGGTATCACTTCAGGAAAGATATGAATCAATTTTATAGGGCACACATACATCGCTAAAACCCAATTAGAATTAGCTTTGTGATATAAAATACCTTCTCATATATTTGCTGCTGTTCAAAATCAGGAGGTCATCTGAGATCATAGAAGAGCATAAGGAATATAGAAAAAAAACCAGCACAAAAATATACTGTAGATGATTGGAATGAAAGCACTGTTCGATAGTTTATATCTTAAAATAATAACATTTATTCACATTTTGCATAGAAAATGTATAGTACAATTACATATCCTTAAAATATATCAAATTAATTCATAAATATATCCAGCAGATATAAGGCCCCGACCAATTGGCGGTTGTGTCAGAGCCACGCATAAAAATGTTCCTGACCTGCAGGTAGGTAGAGTACATATAAATTACCGTATCCACTGCCTCTGACGAAGCTGTAGTATACAGAGAAACTCATTAGGCGGACCTCAAGCATGGACTCCGGACCTAATTGTGTTTATGGTCACTCCATCATTCATTACCTAAACATCAGCTAAAGATAAAGACCGCCATCTGATGATGATTTAGTATGTCATTTTCCGGTCCGACTCAAGTTCTAATCTTCCAAACAGCAGCAATACAGGAGTCACACATGAGGGACTGCACAGAGCTGCAGGCACAAATCCACTACCCCGGGTGTCCTCCTGCCAGTTACATGGGACTATTCACAGTGTACACGGTAATTTACATGTCTACCTACCTGCAGGTCAGGAACATTTTTATGTGAGACGTCAAGTGACTCAGACACAACAGCCTATTGCTCGGGCATTATATTTATGAATTCATTTTATATGTTTTAATGATATGTAATTGAACTGTAGATTTTTACTGTTGAGGTGGGAACCTGGTGATCCGCCCTGAGGCAGAAGTTTTAACGCGTTTCTGTGCCTAATGGGCACCTTCGTCAGAAGGACCTTTTGTAACATCAGTATGTCATTAGATGTGTTCCTAAATATGGAAAAAGATCATGTGTTAAGATAAAAAAATGACAGACAATATAGGAGGCCTATAGTGGTATGTAAATTGTAACTGTGTACTAATATTTGATTTCTGTGGATTGCAACACATTTATTAAATAGGCCCCAATTTCTACCCATGCCTCTGTTATTGTAGTCTATGGAGAACTTCTTGTCTTCAATACTATGTAATATTCTGAGAAGATGTAGCATGAAAACATTAGTTAGACAGTTGCACTATTTATCGTAAAGACTACTGTTAGAGAAAACAATCATATTCTACTGAAATCCTCAAAGACCTGGCAAATCAATGTAAAACTTTATTATGTCAAAAAAAATTATTGAAATGACAAACTACTGCTTTTTCTCATTTGTGTCTGCAAATTTAGCTGAAATAGAAACAGGGACACTCTTCTAGGCAGTGCTCATTTGTGAAACCTACATTCCGGTTTAAAATGTATGAATGTGGTCTTCACAAAGGGCAGGCAAAATTGATTTATTCATGATGGAAGTCAACGTAAATTGTTAGCAATTTCACCTGTACTTTTGATACATGCAAGAAAAAAACAAATAAGCAATTCTGCAAATTGCTTGAAGCCAATTCAGTGAATTGACAGGACACGTAGCAATTACAGCAAATTGCAAACAAGGAAAATATATGAAAAAGGGACGAGCTGGTTCTTTCGGCTGGAGGATGTCTCTCCGAATTTCCTATTAGACGTTCAGAACAGCAGCCATGTTCTAGTTTCTGTACATTTGCAATGTTTCTGTTCCTGTGTGACGTTATCCATTAAACACCCCCCTTAGCTAAGGGTTTGTGAGTTTAGTAAACAATTAAATTATAGGACTAGTTTGGCAGATAAAATGTTACTATACAAGTCACAGCTCCTGCTACCTGATTGTACGTTTTCAGTATCTGCATGTTCTCTTTTCATTATGTGTTATTTATTTAATAGGTTATTTTTCTAATATGCTCCCTCTTCCTAGCCAGAAAGGCCGAAGCTGTTTTGTGCAGCCGGTTTTATCAAAGCTCTGCTGCTTCTGTAGTATAAAAGAGGAAAATGTATATTTTGAACCACCTTTAAATAGAAGCGGTCAGCGGATGTGAGTTGTCAGGAATGTTGAGGAGGGGGAGGGGGGGCGAGGTGTGCGAGCAATCACAATCTCTAGTCTCTTGATTTTTTAATAGTATGTACTGTTTAAATGTACAGAACTTGTTTTGTATACTTTTCCCTCACTCATTACTTATTATGTGCCTGGTGCGGAGTTGGACATAAATCAAGCATGTGTTCATGCATTGCTTGCATGGAAAAAAAAATGCCTGTATCACCCATATACAAAGTTGCACGCATCTAGCGTTGGGCATGCCCTCTGTCCGTATGCTTGGTTTGCTACTAATCATATTAATCAGTGCACTCTTTCTGCATACTACATAAGGTACAAAGATGCATCTGAAAACATGTATGCTTCCATCCAATCAATCATAGCCCACTGCGGGGTTACCACCCTATAACAGCCTAAAAATGCCTCTCCAGTTGTTAGTGTAGATGTGTCTGAAACGGGTACAACTCTGCATTGCACATTCTTGTATTTCGGTGCACATGCAGTGCAAACACACGTAAGATACGCTTTGCCAGCATTCAACTATGCATCTGTCTCTTTCTCCATGCTGCCTGTTAATATCCACACAAAGAATAACCCTGTATTTTCGTACGATGTTGGTAGAAACTGCAATGCCATATTTACTATTCTTGCAGCTATTATCATGAGATGTTTCAGGTTTTACCTTTTGAATAAGACATTTTTGGAAGCAGATTCTCACTTAGCGGAAAGGTAAGGGTCCCATCGGTGTATCCCCCAGCAGTGTAATTCTATAGAGTGTTGTGCCGTGAGCGGAGTCCTCACTACATAGATTTATTCAGTAGCCGTAGATCCTAACATTGGGCTGGTCTAATGCTGCCCATCCACTAGCAGACCTCAAAACTGCTGCACGATTACAACATTGTAATCGTGCAGTTGTTTATCAATCTGTATACAATTGGTATCTAATGCGCTCCCCCTAGTACTGTACTGTTACTGTCTGTTTGTACCTTTATGTAAGATCTATATATCTGATGATCCTATGGTAGCGGATAGGAGCAGTGGGTGTAATACCTTGTAATGTGCTGTGCCTACACTGAGTGAGCAGTCGTTCAGTGTAGGCACAATCAATCATCTGCAAACAAGATGAACCTGACGTCAGGTTGTCCGGCATGTTTGCCCGATGATAGATGTCTAAACGACCTGCGGGAGCGCGCATCGCTGGTTGTTTTAGACATTTTTTGCAAACTATTGAACTATAGCGATATTGTCATAGTTTAATTGCTCAATTTAATCTTCTAGTGGATGGGCACCTTAAGGGATTCAAGTTTAAGAGATATTAATGTTCCCTAAAGTTATGGGAGACTGGTAGTGGTAACCCCTAAAATGCCAGATTGGAATTCCCCTAATTCTCTCAGACTGGGATTAGGCTTTGAGAAAGGTGTCTTCATATATTTATGAATGACTTTTATAGCCTGCTATGTTTTTGGCAACATTTTATATATAATGTTTTGTAAATGCCTTAAAAATAAATGTGTAGCTAATAAGTTTGCTCGTTATGCTTTGAGTGCAGCCATCTGTTTTCTGGACAGTGCTTGAAAATCTAAACTCCCCTCCCCCATATATGAATGTTCTTTGTCAAAAAATTTTGTTCATCTATGAAATGAAGCTTATGACTAGCATACTCCGAGGAACCTCACAGACGTTCCCTAAGGTATGGGATCCCTGGGCGCTTTGCCACTGTGCTCATTACCTGCTTCTTTAAGCCCCAGCTATCATGGGTCAGAGATACTGAGGTCCTATTCTGTTCCCCTGCTGCGCACCATTTGAGAGGTATCCCCTCCCCATAGGAATCCCAGTTTTATATGGTCTATCTGTTTTTGCATAGCCGTGAGGGTAATGTCACTCCTTTTTCTTAAGACCTTTGCATTCTCTTATAACTAATTTTGCACTATTCCTTGATTTTACCTGTCTGTATTTTTGCTCCTCTGCGTAGGAGTGTAGTACTTTATTTGGCTAATTGTTGCTATGCCCTGTACCTAGCATGATGCCCTTAATAAAATGTATTGGAAAATAAAAAAATAAAGAAATGTGTAAAAATTATGTATTTTTTCCCAAGCAAACAGGCTGTTAATCTGTTTTAAAGTTGAGAATAACTCAAATATTCCACGTGCAGAACGTTCCTGACAAACTCAACTAAACATCTGCTGACTACTGTCGGGGCCGTGTTACTTCTATCTAATTTGCCGAAGAGAAAAGTCACAGTATAACAGATTGGAACCTGGTGTCAGAGATAGCCATGTAATGCAATGATGGAAATACCAGCTATTTAACTTCCTAAACAGAATCTTTGCTCACTGAACCCTTAAACAGTTTGTTTGCCCAGAGAGTTTCTCACGTAGCAGATAACTAAAACTGTATTTAATAACTACCATGAGCAAATATAATGTGGTATGCATGGCTGACTAATTTAATTTATCTTTGATTAAGCCTATTATGTTTCAGATCATTTTCCTGAATAGACTTTTTGCCAGCTATAAGCTTATTTGATTTAAAGTATAAGTTAATAATGTGTGAAAGAATACATAGTATGTGTTAAAATGTAATTTGTTTGCCGAATGACTTCCTGAATTATTATATCCATAACCCGTCTATTACGTCATGCTCTTTATTCTACATTTTAACAGTTTAAAATAAACATAGATATTTCTTTATGCTCTAGGTTTGCTACGGTACTTATGCATAGTGCCTACAAAAATGAAATGCAAACATACGCTAAATGGAAAATGACATGTAGCACTCCACTTACAGACCTCTTTATGTTTTAATTAATAGCATCTTACAATACAAAAGTTGAATTTGCAGGTTTTCTGCAGACATTTGTTCCCTCCATATGATTACGGTTCATTATCCCAATAATGATCATGTACTCCTAACACAAAGTGAAATATAGCATTTGTTGAACAGTTGCATAAACATTAGTACAAGTGTGTATGTGAGAGGGGGTTAAGCTGAGCTGTAGATTTATTTAGCAAAGCATTAATCAAAATACATTTATTCTGCTTGTGCTGCCAAAGTCTGGGGAGAACACTAATTTTGATGTTACTGTTAAATGGTTATTACATCTGTAAGCACAGAATAAAAGCTGCTTCTCAGGAATATAAATGTGCTGTAGATGTGAGGAGGTCATTTAGAATTGGATGAAAGTGCATTTGGGCATTGTGTAAAATGTATCGCATTGTTCCTAGTTTGCGCTAGTGTTTTTAGGTTCATGTGTCGAATCTAAAAACACAGATCAGTAAAGGCAGATCAGATACAGTAAAGTAATGGATATGCATAGAATTTGTGTGTGCAAGTTTACCAATCTACAGGCAATTGTAAATCACCCCCTAAGTGTCAGTTATCCACAAAGCATACTTTTAGTGCAGTTTTTTACATCTTATATCCTTGCGTCTTACATACTCCATTATTCTTTCCATTTGACCCCCCTAAAGACCTCCCCCTACACCCCTGACTTGCTTTATAAACACTGGTTACAGACTGCATGTCATACACAATGACGTTTCCAGTGGATAACCGGCCCAGGTGGTGATTATAATTTTCTTAAACTGCCTAAGGTATGTACACAATGGCATTTTCAAATGGTGTTTTATCGCTTGTTAACAAAGGCAAACTGCATCGTTTTTTTATGTTTAATTTGCATTTAGTTTAATATGCATATAAGCATGTATTCATTTTAAACAAACATAGCGGGTAGTTGTCAACTAGATAAATGCATGGGGAATTGCATATGTAAATGCTTCCTGATCACATCTCAGTGTGTTTACAGTATGTTTCCATTAAGGTGAAAGTATTCAGAAATAAAACAAATACATGTACAGTACTACATCAGTTGTTACTTTTTTTAATTTTCCATTCTATTTACATGTGTGACACTTGGGCCAGAAACTCATCTTCAATGCAAATGTGCTTTAACGAACACTTAAATGGAATTTCTCCCCATTGCTCATATAGAAGATTAAAACGGGACTTTTATGCTGAAGGCGACACTGATTGGAGCAGGTGTTACAGGGCCCATACATCTGCAACTGATTGCCACAATTCCACGATCGGGAAATCTAGCATGTTGGATTTCTCTGATTTGCCAATCCCGACCAAAAAATTATCAGGATCAGCGAGTTGGAGATTTTTAACATGGAAAATGTTTCAGATCCTGCGGATCTGCTGTTTTAGTTGGCGACTGGAGTCGGGAGATCCTGTGAATTGCGGTTCTGACGTATGGGCCCCTTTGCTTATAGCATATTCTCTCTGTAGTCCAAAAATCTTTCAGTCTTAAGGGGCCCATAAATCTATGTCTAATTGACGTAATTCCCCGATTCGTCGGGGAATCGGGGAAAACCAGTGTATTTGATTTCCCTGATTTGCCAATCCCGACCAGAAATAATATCAGGATCGGGGATTTTTAACATGTAAAATTTCCCTGATCAGGTGACTGATAGTCTCATATCGATAGCCATGGATCGGTGTGTTGGTCACCTATCGGATTGCAGCTCTTTACTCAGCAGTTCCACCTCACCTGCGCTGTTTATAAGGCTTTAACTCTTCTAGCTGTGACTAATGTAAAAGAAAATGGCTCCTAGGAGGGTTATATGAGGGGAAAAACTTTTTGTTGTTGTTCTTGATTTTATCATGAATATGGCACGGTTATTAAAGACATAAATATTTTTGCAATTAGGCTTCTTTGTATGAGTCACTATATGCTGCAACAATATGCCTAACAAGCACCAACCGTAGACCTGGTGAGTCATGGGAATGATGAATACAAAGCAACAAAAAAGGATATTTCACTTTATCATAGTTGCTTATATAAACTAATAGCCTGCAATAAAATTTTTATGTACATTAAAATAATGTTACAGACAATATCTTAATTCTTTTGCCCATTCAGAGCTTCAATATTTTTGCAGTTTAAAATGATTTACAATATTTGTAAGAAAACAATCCCTTTCCTTTCGCCTTACCTTAATTTAAGTTCCTTAATGTTGGGCATTAAAAACAGCAATTGTTCTCTTGATCATTTGTTTCCAAACTCCCTTGTTCTTAGAATCCTTGTATTTTAATAATAGCTTAAAACTGATTCCATGCAGTAAAAATTAGCAGACCGTGCACAAACATTGCTGTATATAGCTATCTGTATTTCTATCTACAGTGGGAGCTGATTTCACATTCTCCTCTTTCAGTTTGATGTGTTGCTGAGGGCATCAAACCCCAGAACAGTTAACGTTTCTATTAATTATACATTTACAAATGGAACACAACAGTTGTAGCTCATTCTAACCATTTGCATTTTTATTAGCCATAGTAGTTTTGCTGGGGTTTAGTCATTTAGTTTACAGCATGAGTTATTAGCAGACAATAAAAGAGTATTTTCCTATTAATGTAGTGATGTGTGAATACACTACATATAGGAAATAAAAAAAACTATTTTCTGGATAGGACCAGGGAATAAAGTTCTGCCATAAAACACTACTTCATACTTTGCAAACCTTAGTGCATGATGCGTATTATCATTATCAATGTGAGCTTAGATTGCTGTCTAAAAATCTTTAAGAGTAAACTTTGTTGGTTACAGCTTTAATTAGTAATCATTTTGCACAAAGCTCTACAGAATTGTTGCTTAAAGCCATGTACTGAAACCTTCAAAGAAAATACTGCCACTACTGTATGTAACTTCTATGTAACATCTGCTGTATTATGTTGTGTACTGTTGCAGCTTATTTTATTCTTTGTTACTGCTTCACCAACTTCACAGTAGTTTGTTAGTTGTCTAAAAAATGTTCTTGATATTTCTGGTCCATTTACTAAATAGGGGGGATCCAATTAGCCTCGATAAATTATCGGGGGAAAAAAAGGAAGGTACAGTAGCCTTAGGCTTTATCGCCCAAGGCTATTCAATTAGACTCCCTTTTTCTACCGATACCTGTTAACGCTCGTTAAATGAACGGGTTAAAGTGCCAGTTTATCAGGCGTTAACACCGAGAATCTGTGAATAGTTCACGGCTTCGGGCGTTAAGTGACTGTTATCCTCCGATAACAGCACACTTATTGGGGATTTCTTTTCGGGTCTCATGAGACCCGAAAAGAAATCCCGTTAGGTGGGGCTAATTGAATAGACCACAGCGATCAATTAGTCTGCGGTAAACTACTGCAGCTAAATGAAACTCCCACTTAAGATGGGGACACATTAGACGATAAATTGGATGATTTTGATCCGAATTGGAGCGACGACTTATTCATAAAGTCTGTGTGTGCACTATGGTGCACTCCCGTGCGTCGTTCCTCGCTTCTTCTCATCTGCTTTACTGCACGGCATATGAGAAGATATCTTTAACAATTTTGTACAAATCGTGAAGTGTGTATGCCCAACCAGACAACCAGGTGATATGTTAACGTTATATCTAACAACCAAATGATGCAAGATACAGTATATCATTCCTCATTTGGAGGATTTCACAGTGTGTACACTATCATTTGTTCTAGGGAAATTCGGACGAGCATCGTGTCATTTGCACATCGTCTAATGTGTACCCAGCATTAGTCTTGTGAGCACTGTCTGACACAGGGGGCTCAGGCACACTAGTAAACTTCATTTATAAATGTTAAAATTACTTTTTTGAATGTAACCTATAACTTATTTATTTTAAATACACAATAATTACTTACAGTATGATTAATAATTTGGGGAAATGAAAAGGAGAGGACACTGATATACATGATTGCCAGTGCTTCACATGGTAACTTTAGTATGCAGATCACAGGGCATGCCAGTACACTGCAGCATAAGACATATAATTTCCTACCTGGTGCCAATCCAAGACAACAGTCTTCTACCAGATCTGTCATCACAGTCAGTTGCAAGAACAGGATGATGGAATGTACTTGGGCTTTGTGTATATCACTGTTCTGTCTTTGACAGTGCAATAATGCATTCATTCTACCTGTAATTGTAACTTTATGCCAATGTCTGTATGAACAATCATTATAAAGTACTGTTTTGTTTTTGTTTTGTTGACAAATCTATTCACATTCTTGATTTTCTTTGACCATGGACCTCTTGGGCTTCATAAAGTAGTTCTATTATTTTATTTACACAATTTCACTGACTCATGGTTTACAATGTACAGTGCAACAAGATAGTTATAAGAGCAGTACTTGGAGAAGCATGTGCCCACTGAGGAACTAAGAGAACATGAGGTACAAAGCACACTGCTCCCCCTTTTGCTGCTCCACTACTATATACAGTGTGACCTCATTGCATTGTGCAGAGGAGGTCAAGTGATGTGGAAGTCAGCTGTCTTATTGTCTGCTTTATAACAAAGCAGGGAATATGTCCAATGTGGAGCAGCCAGCTGGTGGCCACAGTTAAAGGTTCGCTGGGCCACTGGTGCACACCACTGCTGTAATCCTTACTGAGAAAACGTCTGTTTCTCACCTGATCTCTCTGCTTTTATTGTTCTAAAATGCTCTTGATTACTCATCCATGTATTTTTTTGGCCTGCATTAAATGTTTTATCTGAGATTTAAAGTTTTAGCAATATTGGCCGCTTTATTGTTTTGTACTATAAAATATCGCTTTACAGTATTTTCAGTAATTCAGCTGTTTTAGTTTTACTTTTACTTTAACATGTATTTTTTTTTTTATTGAAATCCACAAAATTTTCCCGTAAGCATTAAATATGTTTTACAAATATTGTGTAAATACAGTTTAGATGTGGTATAAAATTTAACAAAAGAGCAGATAAGATAAACACTATATAGGAATATCTGCAGATGATGGTCGTTCATACACACTGAATGGCAATCATGTGTGTCTGGCCGCGGGTCTCGGCGGCTGAGGGACGTATCCTGGCCCCCTCCCCACGGCTGCCGCTGTGTGTATACAGGAGGTCTGCAGACTGCCTGTACACACTTGCCGATGGACAGATATGTCTGCAGACATATCTGTCCATCGGCTGTGCAGCACAGTCAATGTGATATGTCAGTGAACTACTATGTTCGCCAATATATCGCGGGTACACACTGGCCGACGGGCAGCAGATATATTGGCTGATCATTTGATCGGCTAATATATCTGTCAGTGTATACCCATCTTTACAAAAGTACAAACTTACAGTGTAGCATGTTATGGAAGAAAGACAACTGGACCATGTATTTCTGTCAACCATTTACAACATTTGGTGCTAATCGACATACAGGCATGTGATTCCATCTTGTTACATCCAAATAATTAGATGGTGTCTTAGGTACAGGTTGGGTCTCCTATATCCAAAATGTTTAGGACCAGAAGTATTTTGGATATCTAATTGTTCCGTATTTTGAAATATTTGCATACCATAATGAGATATCTTGAGAATGGAACACAGGTCTAAACACAGAAAGCATTTGTTTCTTACATACCTTATACACACAGCCTATAGGTAATTTTATACAATATTTTTAATAATTTTGTGCATTAAACAAAGTTTGTGAATTGGTTGTCTGGCACTCCCCCAGGGGCTCTAAACGGTGGGTGGACTTGGAATCTGATTTGGGCAAAATAACCTCTATTTCCATGGCTGCTTCATCAACATAGACCAGCCACCACCCTTTCGTTGCCTACGGTCGCTCTTACTTTATCAGTCTGGGACTCGCTCTCCCCAAAATATTCTCTTTTTACCTATCCTTCTTCTTAAACAAAGTTTATGTACATACATAAAATTCAGTTATGTTTCATATACACCTTATACACACATCCTGAAGATGTTATACAATATATTTAATAATTTTGTGCGTTAAACAAAGTTTTTGTACATTAAACCATAAGAAAGCAAAGGTGTCACTATTTCACTCGTTCTACAAAAGTCCGTATTTTAGAATATTTGAATATGAGAGACTCAACCTGTAATAGAAATTTAGAAAAATACAAAATAACCACTTTTATATGTTTTTCATTTTGTTTTGTTTTCCAATATTAAAGTAGTTATTTCAATCTAGATAAAACGGATAGAAAGAAAATGGCAGGAAGGGAGGAGAAGAGGAGAGGATAACAAAAAAAGGAGAATACCTTAAGAGTGAGTCTTGAAACCCAGGTCTAACGCTGTCACCATCTGTCAAGTGTCTGTGATTGGGGGATCTTGTATTAGCATTCTAGTTTCATACCATATTGTGTATTTGTAACTTTTTTATTTGCTAATTTTTCACAATGGTTTATTTGAAACTCACTGGATTCACCATTTTCCTTTAGATGCTTTTCAAAAGAAAATTTTGAAAAATCTGACTTTTCCATGTTTAATTATCTGTCAAACATTTAAAAAAAAATAATTATGCAATAATATCTGATGCACATAATTTGTTTTGTACAGATGAATACCTCAAAATACAGGTCTTTATCTTATTTCTGTGAAAGTCCATGCCACATCACAAGTATTATCATACATGCTTATATTTTACATGTTAAATTTTAAAAACACAAAACAAAAACCACAAGAATCTAAGTTACACCTACATAATCCTCTTCATACTGTAAAAAAATGGACCTGTTTTTAGTGATAGATTTACTTTAATGGAATGATTTCCAGTTCTCCAGCCTTGTAATAACACACTTGGTTGACTAAAAGTTTACAGAGCGAATCATCTTCATCATAGCAACACTGCCTCAGGGCCACCTTTTTATTTTTAAATATATCTTTTGCAGCAGGTTTTGCAATGGATTATTTCTTGGACCTGAAACATTTTATTTCTGGTCCTCTGCTTTACCACTTAGTTACAGCTGTGCAGTTATTTATCTGTATCAAATATCCCTGGAGAAATAACAGTTGGTAGCCAAATAATCAGAGCTCCTTACAGGAAGACTGTCTTCTGTGCAATGTCAGACATTTTATTAAGTTTCTAAATCCCATTTTGTTACCATATTTAGCGGTCAATTCAATCCACTCGCCCTCGGAAGTCCATGCGAGAAAGTTCTTGAGAGAAACCTGTGGAATATTTTACATGTCTTTTTTTGTTTTTGTTTTTTAATTGAGAAAAAGTAGTGCATTGGACACTTTGTTTATGTTTTAAGAGCTTGCACTTTATTATTTATTTCTTCCTACAAACTTCCTTCTGGTAAATCTGAGGATAGTTAATAACCTAACCTGAATACGATGGGGACTAGGAGGAATGAAAGAAAAAAGGTGCTTTGTTGGGAATGAATGTCATTTTATCCCTCAAATGCGAGTGCATAAAAAATGTATCAAGATTGTATAAACTATTGTGGGCATACACACTTCTTATTTTCAAGAAGCTGTTATGAGGAAAGCATAATAGAATATAAAGAAAATGTTTGATATTTAAGAAAAGTTCCAAAAAGATCAAAAAGAATATGAATGCATTACAGTTCTATTATACAAATCCACATAATGCCAACAGTACATTACCATATAGAGAATATTTTTTCTTCATGTTGAAAAATACATGAGTAACATTTCAATGGTGTATGTTACTCATTTGTTATTGGAAGTTCCACAGTACTTGTTGGAATAGAATGTGATGGTTATTAAGTACT
This sequence comes from Taudactylus pleione, assembly GCA_031769625.1. Taxonomy (NCBI): domain Eukaryota; kingdom Metazoa; phylum Chordata; class Amphibia; order Anura; family Myobatrachidae; genus Taudactylus; species Taudactylus pleione. The sequence goes on along the minus strand of JAUIMM010000005.1, from coordinate 14,748,463 downwards.
CTTTTTTTTGTAAAGATTTTTCATGAAGGTAAGAAAAAAAAATAACAGTATATAGAGCCAGCATACTCCGGGGTATGGCTGCAATTAAACTGTATAATGACGTGGCTCAGCAGTGGGCAGACAGATAAACAAAATTCCAGGTTTACAGCATACTTCATTGCTAAAATCTGATTCTGGCACTGGGGGTGAGGATTTTGGGCAATCAGAAAACCCTTAAGTTTATTCTGACACAAGATGGTGTAAACTACCGAGGCCAAACTCTGAAAAACTACGCTTTTGGCGTTCGGTACATAGGGGTCAGATCGTAGTCCCAATTAATGATAATGGGGACTGCAATCTAAGGTGCTTTAGCACTTTGCCGGAGATTTCTGTGAAATATCCTGCATTGTGCCATTAGTACATAGGTAAAATACATAAAATTATGTAGAACTGCAGTTTCTGCATAATTTTAATAAACCGATTCATACATAGCTCCCTAAATCTATTAGGTTTATTGCTTATACAGCTAGAAGAAAGATTATTGGTGGGAGGAGTTATTTGCAACAGCATGTGGGTTAAAGACACCGTAACAAAAACAAAATGGCTTAAAATATATTTAGATGTGCTGTACTTTTACACTGATAAATGCAATCTGCTCTGAAACTCCAATGTATTATTGAGAAAAAATAAGATAAGCTTGGATTTATATTTTGCAGTACAATAAATCCACTTTTGAATAAAAAAGGATTTACTCAAGAAGTCAGTATTGAAAAGAAGAAAGCTAAAACTTCATTTATTTATGTGAATTATATATACAGATAAATATGACATTATTTGATAGTGGTGAGAAATAAAACCTTTTCATTTAATGTTTGTTGTTAATGGACATGTAAATTCCTAGCAAAGAAAATGGTCTTCTTAATTGACATGACACCAAATATGTCACTTCTCTCCAATCCTATTGTATTATTTCTAATAGTTTTTAGAGTCTAACAGTTATATCCTGTTCATTTCAATTTGGATTATGCAATTTTCTGCCTGCTGTTAATGCTGTATTTTGGATGCTTGCTGTGAACCACATTTGAAGATTTTATAGTAGTTTTCAAATTAACTACACTGCTCAAAAACATACAGGGAACACTAAAACAACACAATGTAACTCCAAGTCATTCACACTTCTGTGAAATCAAACTGTCCACTTAGGAAACAACATTGATTGACAATCAATTTCACATGCTGTTGTGCAAATGGAATAGACAACAGGTGGAAATTATAGGCAATTAGCAAGACACCCCCCAATAAAGGAGTGGTTCTGCAGGTGGTGACCACAGACCACTTCTCAGTTCCTATGCTTTTTGGCTGACTTTTGAATGCTGACGGTGCTTTCACTCTAGTGGTAGCATGAGACGGAGTCTACAACCCACACAAGTGGCTTAGGTAGTGCAACTCATCCAGGATGGCACATCAATGGGAGCTGTGGCAAGAAGGTTTGCTGTGTCTGTCAGCGTATTGTCCAGAGCATGGAGGCGCTACCAAGAGACAGGCCAGTACATCAGGAGACATGGAGGAGGCCGTAGGAGGGCAACAACCCAGCAGAAGGACCGCTACCTCCGCCTTTGTGCAAGGAGGAACAGGAGGAGCACTGCCAGAGCCCTGCAAAATGACCTCCAGCAGGCCACAAATGTGCATGTGTCTGCTCAAACAGTCAGAAACAGACTCCATGAGGGTGGTATGAGGGCCCGACGTCCACAGGTGGGGGTTGTGCTTACAGCCCAACACCGTGCAGGACATTTGGCATTTGCCAGAGATCACCAAGATTGGCAAATTCGCCACTGGCGCCCTGTGCTCTTCACAGATGAAAGCAGGAGCACTGAGCACATGTGACAGACGTGACAGAGTCTGGAGACGTCAAGGAGAAAGTTCTGCTGCCTGCAACATCCACCAGCATGACCGGTTTGGCAGTGGGTCAGTAATGGTGTTGGGTGGCATTTCTTTGGGGGGCCGCACAGCCCTCCATGTGCTCGCTAGAGGTAGCCTGACTGCCATTAGGTACTGAGATGAGATCCTCAGACCCCTTGTGAGCCCATATGCTGGTGCGGTTGGCCCTGGGTTCCTCCTAATGCAAGACAATGCTAGACCTCATGTGGCTCGAGTGTGTGAGCAGTTCCTGCAAAACGAAGGCATTGATGCTATGGACTCGCCCGCCCGTTTCCCAGACCTGAATCTAATTGAGCACATCTGGGACGTCATGTCTCGCTCCATCCACCAACGCCACGTTGCACCACAGACTGTCCAGGAGTTGGCAGATGCTTTAGTCCAGGTCTGGGAGGAGATCCCTCAGGAGTCGATCCGCCAACTCATCAGGAGCATGCCCAGGCGTTGTAGGGAGGTAATACAGGCACGTGGTGGCCACACACACCACTGAGCCTCAGTTTGACTTGTTTTAAGGACATTACATCAAAGTTGGAGCAGCCTGTAGTGTGTTTTTCCACTTTCATTTTGAGTGTGGCTCCAAAACCAGACCAATCATAATTTTTGTGTGATTTTGGTGTCAGCACATTCAACTATGTAAAGAACAAAGGCCCTGATTCAGACCCACTCGCGAGCGGCTGTCCGCTCGCAAGTGGGTCGATGTTCTGCACTGAGCATGCGCACGACGGAGGGAGCTCCGTCGTGCGCATGCGCCAGACGCGACGAGCGAAGGAAAGTCCTTCGCTCGTTGTGTCTGATCAAAGGGGGCGTGCTGTCGATGTTGATTGACAGCACGCCCCCTTTGGTGGGCGTGCCGGGGGCGTGCCTCCCTGACGGGGGCGTTCCCACGGGAACGCCTCCCGTCAGAAGCCGGCCCACTGACATCACTAGTGATGTCAGTGGGAGTGATTTTGGCTCTGATAGAGCCAAAATCACTCCGGAGCTTGCGGTTGAAAACCTCAACCGCAGGCTCCGGCTCGCAGTTTCGATGGTCGCGATGGTCACGACCATCGCGGCCATCTAAATGCACGCTCGTATAGGCTGTGGGTGGTGACCCACAGCTATCAGAGCGTCCAGGAGGACGCTCCATTTTTATGGAGGGCGGCCTTCATTCAGAGCGTGCGCTCTGCTCAGAGCGTACGGCTCTGAATGAGGGCCAAAGTATTTAATAAGAATATTTTATTCATTCAGATCTAGGATGTGTTATTTTAGTCTTCCCTTTATTTTTTTGAGCAGTGTATCTACATTTGGTGGATATCATTTACAGTAAAAATTAAATATTTTTAATTGTTGGGTTTTTTTTGCAAATAAGGGGCCAAGAAAACACCTTAGTTGGTTCCACTGTCAAGAATGTATTTCTCTCAGATAAAAGTAAAAAATAAAAACCTCTTTCATTTGGTGAGTTCAGCTGCCCCCCCATCCAAAATAATTAAACTTTATAGATTTTTGGGACTCCTTTTGGAATTTCATCCCCAAGATATGTAAGAAATTAATTAGCGATACTTAAATTACTAGTTAGAATTCTACATATATCTGTTCCCCAGAGATTGTTAACCATAAGTCTGCTTTTGATTAAATTTTGCATTTGAGAAATGTACTGTTTTGTGAGTTTCACTTTTTGTATATGTAGGAAATTGTTAATAAATAATAATATAGGTTACTATAATATTACACATTGGAACAGATTCAATTAACCATGGGACTTAACATGTTTCTGCAGCTCTACCTAGAGCTATTCAGTTACACCCTGCTACCCCACATGGTAAGCCCCGAGGATGCACTTAACATGGATTTGTGTTAAGTGCATGCACCCTATGGGGCTTACCGCGTGGGGTAATTCCCTGGGGCATTTAACCCATGTGCTATGAGTTAACTCTCGTTAGCAACATCCTTACCGCATGTAGAAATAGCTTTGGACATTAAACCTCTGAATTGCAGCCACAGCTAATCAAATTTGCCCCATTATGTAATAATGGTTTAAAAATAGTGTGATCATTTTTGGATTTATCAGTATATTTTGGACCAACCTGGCATCTTTTTATAGCAAATTTGAGGGTATCCCATGATTAGTCTCACAGCACTGTATAACGTAATCCATCCGATTTACTTGATTATATTGCTCTCAATATACTTGTTCTTTTGGGAAATTTTTAGAATAGCACACACTTTTTTTTTTTGCTAAATAAAGAGATTGTTTCTATACTAAGGGCTTTATTCAATTTGGAGCGAAAAGCCGTTTTCGGCGAAACTTTTTCGCCGATGACGTAATTTTCGCTGATTTCACTTATCCCCATATTCAATTTTAGCGTCTTTCACTGGTGCGAAAATGCAATGTAATAGACGATAAAGTTTCACCTATGAATACCCGGCTGAAACAAGTGCCGATTTGGGGTTTTAGGGTGCAGACGTACGGAAGCCACTGCACCCTTTGTACACCCCCCTTGACGCTAACTGCGTCAAAAAACGCTAAAAAAAACACAAAGGACACCCCAAAAAAGCACTTTGAAATTTTTCACCCACTTTTTCAAAGTGGAGGGTACAACTTAAAAAACTAGCGAAATAGCCTTTGGGGGGGTCTGCAAGTATGGGGGAGGTTTTTTTTGTTTGCAGCTGCTTGCTGAAGGTGCGTTTTTGGCGCTTTTTAATGCTTCACTTTAGTGATTTTTACATATGCTTGCACCCATTTTCATGTACACCAAATTTGATGGGACTACATATATTGGCCAAAAAAAGTTGCTAAATGCTATCCTTCACCACTCTCCCAAAGATGCTAAATAGCTCCAATTGAGACCAATCGAAGACCCCAGATACCTTTTGCAGGGCTATTCGAGGGTACCCATAGTGAACCCCCATGTCAGAGAATCTTTAGGGAGTGTCAGGTTGATTTCCCCAAACACGACAAGACTTTTCGACGATTTTTTTTCGCCAGGTTCCGTCTTCGCCAATTTGGAGTTGAATACAGAGATACGCGGGACGCGCGCAATAAGCTTTCGATGGCAAAGCCTCCGATGACGGCGAAAACTCCGGGAACGGATTTTTCACTCCAAATTGAATATGGCCCTAAGAGCTTTTATGGATGTATTTGAGGTACTTGATATCAATCATTTTATGGCTAAAGCTGCATACACACACAACGATTTAGTTAATGAACGATTTTAGTAAACGATTTTCTCCCTTGAAAAAATTTACTAAAATCGTTTACTAAAGTTGTTCATTTACTATGTTCATTTAAATGTAATGAACGATTTTTTAGAACTACAAACGATTTTTGCATAGTCCATTACTGAAAATCGTTGAGTTGACAAGTCTGACTGAACTACAAACTACAAACGTGAACGCGCATGAACGATAATCGTTCATCATTTGACTCAGAAAGTGAACGATTTTTTTCAAACTATATCGTTTAACGATAATCGTTCAAAAAATCGTTGTGTGTGTATGCAGCTTTACACTGATTTAAAGGTTTTTTTTTTTTACTGTTGGTGTATTAGCCCAACTATACACCTGACACATCCCAAACTTTTAGCATTGGTATAGAAGGATCATGTCAACTCAGGTTAAGTTGCCAATCTTAAAAAAAAATATATCTACCTACTTAGAGTGGCCCCTCCCCAATCCATACAACGGCCCCCAGATCACTGTCTTGTTTTGCAGGTATGTGTATCCATGTAAATGGGCTCAGCACAGTGGAAAGCTAGAGCTGCTACCTACTGTACTATCCCTTGAGGACTTTAGGACCACCCTCTCCTTTATTATTACAACTGTTCTGTTTATCTCCTAAAATCCTGACCAGTGTACTTTGATTTGTGTCTTAAATTAATCATGAGATGCCAATTATTACAACATGTGATACTTTTTTTTTATGTGTGCACATTTTTCTTTTCTCCTGGAATTGCAGCTAGAGATGAAAATCACGCTTCTAGTCAAACATATTAATGTGTCATCAGACAAGAGTGTTTGCACCTTATGCAGTTTTGAACTTCATGAATTAATAATGAAGAGAACAAACACATAAATTGATACAACCTAATATATTTAAAATAACACATACAATGGTGCCAGCTGGTAGCTATCTGTGGTGAGAAGTGCTATAAACCAAGATGCCATTGTACATTTATCAGGGTACTCCCAAGGTGGTTACATTGCCATAGTATTCCATTTGATAAAGCAGAAAGACCTGTGCCATGGGACAGTAACAAGGCTGGATGGGGATGAGGCGAGTATAAGCATAATGGTGCATATAAGGCTCCATGACAATTTTGTATTTTAGCAGTTACCTGCATAGTACAGCAGAGGCACTCGAATTTCGGGAGAATATTTGTTTCTTTGTACAGTTGTTTCCTGTATCTGGTTAGCTCTGTGTTCAATAACAGATCAAAGAAGGATGAGGAGTTCCAGAGAGTGACACACAGATGATATATTATTGTTGTGGTGTCACTTACTGATTGTCCTTTTCACTTCAACTTGTCTCCTATGACTGGAAAGTTTTATGAAGACATGACTTTGGAGAGGAAGTTTCCATGACATTTAGATCAACTGCATGTCATGTTTTAGGAGAACACCATAAAATGTAATAACGATTTGGCAGCATGCTATGCAGCCTTTTTAGGAATAGAACTAATATTGTAGAGCAATGTTTCTGTAGCTCTACTGCGTATACAGTGTCTATCTCTTTATACATAGTAAAAATGTTATTTATTTATTTTTTATGTAACTGAACATTTATTTGAAGTAAAATGAAATAACCTTTAGATATTTTGTGTAATGTGAACACTTTTTTTTACTTTAAAATTAATTTTATTTAAAATGGATCCAGGACTATTTTCCATCAGGATCGGTGAAAGCAATCGCTGTCTGTAAGGGTTAGCAAAAACTGATGATTTTTCTTGCCACATTTCAGAAGAGCTGCGCAAAATGTAATATTTCATAAATGATAAGTATAACTTATGGCTTTAAGAAGTTGTTTGGAAACAAGATAAGCTTTTGCACACAATTGTATTATATATTTATGTGTAGCTGACAAATTACTCAATAAATTTTGATAAACATCTGTAGTACCACATAGGAACATGTCCATTTTATCAATTATTTTTGTTATGAAACCTGTTGAAATGATAAAGCAATTAAGGAGTATATATTTTAAAGGGGCCATTGACTTGTGAACAAGCTCTGTTATTTAGCCATACCCTAACACATTTTCCCCTCCTCTGGACACTGTGTGTATTCCGCTCCGGTTCCCTGTTGCATTTTTAGCTTGCAGTGGAAAGCCCCTCTCATGATTTTGCAGGAGATTTAAACACTTAGCTTTATTAGTATGTATGATGTGCTTCATATAATTGGGGAGGTGCTATGGGCTTTTATTATCAGATGCAACATACATACAGTGGCTAATTGACTTGTCTTTGAGAGTGAGCGTCTGTCCCTGACTTGTCTGTAATATTTCTGGCATTACAGGTAAGGAGCTGAAAATAGGCAAAGGGCAGATATAGTCAATGTTAGACACTGTGAGCAATACAGGGATGATCTGGCAACCTTAGTCATAAGGTGACCATTTATGTGATGACTGTAACAATGTACAGGTTCAGTAAGTACGGACAATCAAGTATATTATCAACAATGCACTGCGTGTATGGAAATTTCAGTATTCTTACTTCATTTGACCTATATACATAAACATGATTCATATACTGTAGGTCAGTGGTTCTCAAACTCTTTCCTCAAGACCCCAAACAGTACATGTTTTCCAGGTCACCCAGCAGATGCACAGGTGTATTCATTACTCTAAAAGATCCACAGGTGGAGCTAATAATTTCAGTTGTGGTTCTACGAAGAGACTTGGAAAACATGCACTGTTTGGGGTTCTGAGGACCGAGTTTGAGAACCTGTGCTGTAGGTAAATGTAATACTTTACTGTAACATGTAACATACATTGCCAGTATGTAGCACCCTGCACAGTTGGGCAAAATGTTTTAGATTTATTCTTCACCAGGCTGCAAGGTTATTTTGTTTGCTCAGTATTATTCAGTGCTTATAATTTGTTATTGTGTGTATCATATTGCTGTGTTATAACTTTAGGATGTATTTGAATTAGGGGTGAGCGGGTTCGGATTTCTGAAATCCGAACCCCCCGAGCCCCCCCCGATCCGAGGCAGATCCGAGTCAGGCTCGACTTTTCCCGCCTGACTCGGATCTGAAATCGAGGCAAAACGTCATCATCCCGCCTTCCGGGTCTCGCAGGTTTTGGATCCTATATAAGGTACCCGCGTCAGCGCCATTTTCTCACTCGGCTGTGGACAGTGAAGAGGGAGGGTGGGAGTTAGGGCTGGCTGGGCTGTGTAGTGTAGTGTAGTGCAGAGTAGTGTTGTGCTGCGCTGTGCTGCTGTTGTCCATAGGGGCTGTGTCCACTACTTCAAAGTCCATAGGGGCTGGCTGTGTTGTGCTGTGCTGCTGTTGTTAATAGGGGCTGTGTCCACTACTTCAAAGTCCATAGGGGCTGGCTGGACTGTGTTGTGCAGTCAGTTCTCCATAGGGGCTGTGTCCACTCCAAAGTCCTGTGCAGTGTCCCAGTCCTAAAGGGGTGCTGTAGTGTTGTCCAGGGGGTGCTCTGTCCATCAGGGGTGCTTCCCCCAAGTGCTAAAAAAATAATATTTTTTCTGTGTTTGTGAATTGTGTGCGCAGTAGCCGCACGTGCATCAACAAAGTAGTGCCAAGCGTGCGCCTGTGTCATAAGTAAAGGGCCGGCTGGCTTGACCATTAAAGGGTGCTGTAACCCCCAAAGTACACTCCAAACCAAATAACAAAATATTTTTTCTGTGTTTGTGAATTGTGTGCGCAGTAGCCGCACATGCATCAACAAAGTAGTGCCAAGCGTGCGCCTGTGTCATAAGTAAAGGGCCGGCTGGCTTGACCATTAAAGGGTGCTGTAACCCCCAAAGTACACTCCAAACCAAATAACAAAATATTTTTTCTGTGTTTGTGAATTGTGTGCGCAGTAGCCGCACATGCATCAACAAAGTAGTGCCAAGCGTGCGCCTGTGTCATAAGTAAAGGGCCGGCTGGCTTGACTGTTAAAGGGTGCTGTAACCCCCAGAGTACACTCCAGTCCAAACAAAAAAAAATATATATTTTCTGTGTTTAGCCGCACGTATATATCAAATCGATATAACATAAATGGAGGACCAAACTTTCTCCGATAAAAATAAAATAGAGAAAGATCAAGAACCACTTCCTCCTAGTGCTGAAGCTGCTGCCACTAGTCATGACATAGACGATAACATGCCATCAACGTCGTCTGCCAAGGCCGATGCCCAATGTCATAGTAGAGGGCACATACAATCCCAAATGACAAAGTTCAGGAAAATGACCTTGACAAAAACATTTAAATCATCTGAAGAGAAACGTAAACTTGCCAATATGCCATTTACGACACGGAGTGGCAAGGAACGGCTAAGGTCGATCCCTAGTATGTTCATGACTAGTGGTTCAGCTTCACATGACGATGGAAGCCCTCCTCCCACTAAAAAAATCAAAGAGTTAAACTGGCAAAAGCACAGCGAAGAACTGTGCTTTCTAAGAAGATATCACAAATCCCCAAGGAGAGTCCAAGTGTGGTGGTGGTTGCGATGCCTGACCTTCCCAGCACTGGACGGGAAGAGGTGGCTCTTTCCACCATTTGCACACCCCCTGCAAGTGCTGAAAGGAGCACCCACAGTCCACTTGCTGATATGCAAATTGAAGATGTCACTGTTGAAGTACAACAGGATGAGGATACTGGTGTAGCTGGCGCTGAGGAGGAAGTTGGCGAGGAGGATTCTGATGGTGATGTGGTTTGTTTAAATCAGGCTCCGGGGGAGACAGTTGTTGTCCGTGGGATGAAAAAGCCCATCACGGTCATGCCTGGGCAGAAGACCAAACATTCCACCTCTTTGGTCTGGCAATATTTCTATCCAAATCCGGACAACAACTGTCTTGCCATATATACCATATGTAAAGGTGGAATAAGTAGGGGTAGGGACGTTAACCACCTAGGAACATCCTCCCTTATACGGCACCTGCAGCGTGTTCATAATAAGTTACGGTCAAGTTCAGAAACTTTGGCTAAGACCGTAAGCAGTCCAGGGACACCTAAATCCCGTTGTCCTGTTGTATCCAAGCGCCTGCAAACCACACCGTCAACTCCCTCCTCGTCAATTTCTTCTTTAGTCAGGATCGGAAGTAGTCCTGCAGGCCATGTCCCTGGCATGACTGACTCTCCTATCCGGGATTCCTCCGGAGGATCCTGCATTGCTACGCCTCCTGCTGCTGCTGTTGCTGCTGCTGGGAGTCGTTCATCATCCCAGAGAGGAAGTAGGAACACCACTACTTTTACTAAACAATTGACCCTCCAACAGTCCTTAGCGAGGAGGATGAAGTACGACAGCAGTCATCCTGAAGCAAAACGTATAACTGAGGCCTTGACTGCTATGTTGGTGTTAGAAGTGCATCCGGTATCCGCCATTAGTGCAGTGGGATTTAGACAATTGATGGAGGTAGTGTGTCCCCGGTTCCAAATCCCGTCTAGATTCCACTTCACTAGGCAGGCGATACCGAGACTGTACAGAAACGTCAGAAAAAGTGTCCTCAGTGTCCTGAAAAATGCCGTTGTACCCAATGTCCACTAAACCACGGACATGTGGACAAGTGGAACAGGGCAGACTAAGGACTATATGACTGTGACAGCCCACTGGGTAGATGTATCACCTTACGCAGCAACAGCAGCAGCGTCACCAGTAGCAGCATCTCAGAAACGCCAGCTCGTTCCAAGGCAGGCTACGCTGTGTATCACCGGTTTCAGTAAGAGGCACACCGCCGACAACCTCTTAGAGAAACTGAGGGAAATCATAGCCCAGTGGCTTACCCCACTTAGACTCTCCTGGGGATTTGTGATATCTGACAACGCCACCAATATTGTGCGGGCATTACATCTGGGCAAATTCCAGCACTTCCCATGTTTTGCTCACACAATAAACTTGGTGGTGCAGAATTTTCTGAAAAGCGACAGGGGCGTGCAGGAGACGCTTTGGGTGGCCCGAAAATTTTCAGGCCACTTTCGCCATTCAGCGACTGCGTGCCGAAGACTGGAGTGCCAGCAAACACTCTTGAACCTGCCCTGCCATCACCTGAAGCAAGAGGTTGTGACGTGGTGGAACTCAACCCTCTATATGCTTCAGAGGATGGAGGAGCAGCAAAAGGCCATACAAGCCTATACATCCACCTATGACATAGGCAAAGGAGGGGGTATGCACCTGACTCAAGCGCAGTGGAGAATGATTTCCGTGTTGTGCAAGGTTCTCCAGCCCTTCGAACTTGCTACACGTGAAGTCAGTTCAGACACTGCCAGCTTGAGTCAGGTCATTCCCCTCATCAGGCTTTTGCAGAAGCAGCTGGAGAAAGTGAAGGAGGAGCTAAGATGGAGCGATTCCGCTCGGCATGTGGGACTTGTGGATGAAGCCCTTCATTCGCTTTGCCAGGATTCCAGGGTGGTCAATCTGTTGAAATCAGACCACTACATTTTGGCCACCGTGCTCGATCCTAGGTTTAAAGCCTATGTGGTGTCTCTCTTTCCGGCCGACACAAGCCTGCAGAGGTGCAAAGACCTGCTGGTGAACACACTGTCAGCTGAAGCGGAACGTGACACGTCAACAGCTCCTTCTTCATTTTCTCCCGCGACTGGGGCTGCCAGGAAAAAACTTAGGTATCCTAAGCAACCCGCTGGCGGTGATGCAGGGCAGGCAGGACCAAGTTTGGACATCTGGTCCGGACTGAAGGACCTGGCAACAATTTCTGACATGTCTACTGTCACTGCATATGATACTGTCACCATTGACAGAATGGTGGAGCATTACATCGGTGACAGCATCCAAGTAGGCATGTCAGACAGTCCGTACCTGTACTGGCAGGAAAAAGAGGCAATTTGGAGGCCCCTGTACAAACTGGCTCTATTTTACCTGAGTTGCCCCCCTCCAGTGTGTACTCCGAAAGAGTGTTTAGTGCAGCCGGGAACTTTGTCAGCGAAAGGCGTAGGAGGTTGCTTCCACAGAATGTGGAGAAGATGATGTTCATCAAAATGAATTATCAGCTCTTCCAGGGAGACCAGCCTCCAGAACGTACAGAGGGACCTGTGGTGGTGGATTCCAGTGGGGACGAGTTAATACTCTGTGAGGATGAGGATGTACATAACACTGAAGAGGGTGAGGAAGCGGTGGATGAGGAGGATGAGGATGACATCTTGCCTCCGTAGAGCCAGTTTGTGCAGGGACAGATTAATTGCCAGCTTGTTTTGTGGGGGCCCAAACGAACCAATCATTTCAGCCACAGTTGTGTGGCAGACCCTGGCGCTGAAATTATTGGTTTGTTAAAGTGTGCATGTCCTGTTTATACAACATAAGGGTGGGTGGGAGGGCCCAAGGACAATTCCATCTTGCACCTCTTTTTTCTTTGCATTATGTACAGTTTGGGGCCTAGTTTTTCAAACTGCCATCCTGTCTGCCACTGCAGTATCACGCCTAGATGGGTCACGTGTTTGTGCCGCCCACTCGTGTCGCTTAGCATAGTCATCCAGCTACCTCGATGCAACCTTTTGGACATAAAATCACTATTGTGAGGTGTTCAGAATAGACTGGAATAAGGTTATTGAGGTTATTAATAGCATAGGGGCAGAAAAACCTACAAATTCTGTGATTTTAGCTGTTTTTATGCTTTTTTTCAAAAAAATACAGATCCAAAACACAAAACCCAGAACCCAAAACACGGAAGGGTGGTTTTGGCAAAACTAATCCAGATCCAAAACACGAAGAAAGATCCAGATCCAAAACACAAAACACGAAAAGTGGCCGGTGCACACCCCTAATTTGAATGTGTAAAGCTGGGAACACATCTATACAATCATTGGCCCAATCACCTGATATGGGATGATCAGGACGACGATTGTATAGGTGTGTATGCAGTACCGTTGCAGGAGCGTTAGCACTAAATGGCTTAGAATGCTCAACGTTCAGGATCGGGAAGCTGCACCTTATGGGCTGTTTAATTTTGGTTGGCCTGACCCCGTAGAAGCCCGTACACACTGAGCTATGTCTGGCACAGTGTGTACGGAGCTGCAGGCAGTTGACATGGGGTCACACTGGGGACACTGCACTCAGCTGATCGAGAACGTTTAATCGATCAAGGGTGTGATCGAATAGATGTGTACTGTACTTTAACCTGTGGAATCTTGATATTGCACTGGTCTGTAGATTATTGACACTATATTAGTGATTTTGTGTTAATTTGTATTCTCACACAAGGAGTATTACACTTTTCCATCCTCTCTAAATAGAACCATAGCTGTGTGTAGAGTTGGGTAAAGGTGCCGCGCCTTCATGTATTTTTGTCCACCCCTGCTGGTTCTTGGCAGGTGGGGGAGGAGGGGGGAGTTCACAACTCTAAAGACTGCGAGTGTGGTGATTGGCTGTGGCATCATAGCCAAGTGCCACACCCCCAGTGTAATACTGAGATGGGCAGCAGCAGGCATCTGCTTTACATTCTCTACATCTCAGCTGACAACGCTTTGTGCTGTGATTCACTGGGACACATTAAATATACCTGTATTCGTGACATTATCATTTAGCGTTAAAGGAGCGTCTTAAACAACTGCCTAGGTTAGCCTAATGGTAGCTGGCCCTGTCTGTGGGTTGTAACATTTTACATAAGGGTTTGTATAGATTTGTAGTACTCAACTTGTAGATCCCAGAATTTGTTGTTTGGATCCCTTGATCCTTAGATATACAATACAGTGTATTCTATTGTGTACCACCTCTTTGGGTCCCATAAGAATGTCATACTGTCACCTGCAGTCCCAGCTAGAAATAAATAAAGTTGAACACCAACTAGATTATTGAGAAATAAAATCTGAAAAGGGAGATATATTTTTTTCAGTACTAATGTTCCCATGGGCTGTCAATAATTGTTAACTTTCAGGATGCTTCTCAATTTACCTCTTTTTCCCTGACTTCTCCCCATCTGTCCTCTCCCATATCAGCAACTCTTTCAGATATTCCTCATGGATTGCCCATCACTTCATCACTTCCTGGAAGTAATATCTCTAAGGACCAGATTCAGTTACCAGAAGGTTACCGCTGGAAAGTCTTTGCGGGATATGTCTCACTAGCTGATTTCTGCTGGCAGCATATAGAGATGCGGAAAGATATCAGACTACCATAATTGCACTTATGAGTGCAGCGTGTGTCTAATTGAATGTTTCCCTAAAACTCATCCCCCAAAGCTGCTAGACGACGCTCCAGCGACCGCTCATTGCAGACTGAATCTGAATCATTGTCTGGGCCTCTCTCCTCCACCCTTCTTCATTTGCAATACCTCCTTTTTCTCTGTTTCTGTTGTCTGAATATCATCTTTGGTTTTGCACTCCCCTTCACTCACAGCATTCAGTCCCTCTCACAATCTTGTCTCTTTCACCTCCATGATATTTTCTGGATTAGACAGTTTCTCACCATGTAAGTCACTCAAAATATCATCCAAGCCCTTTGATTGGATTACTGTACCTTTCTCTTCTCAGGCCCACTCAACTCCTGCCATTCCCCTTTAAATGCATCTTCAACACTGCTGCTCACTTTAGTTTCACTTTTCTCTCCATCTCTTCTAGTCACTCCAGTGGCTACAAAATCGAATACACCTTCTCTCATTCATCTTCAAAGCCCCCAAAAACTAACTTCATCTCCCCACATGCTCCTTCCTGCCTCATTTTCTCCTCCCTGATTGCTGCCTCCAACATCTGGAATGCCCTTCCTTGCACAATAAGACTTTTGCCTAGCCTTCCAGCCTTAAAACTCACCTCTTCTCCCAAACAAGCCACCCCTAACTCCTCAGTCTCTGCACCCCACTGCTCTGCCCCTCTCCTCCTCTTTAAGTCTGCTAATATCTCCCTTAGGAATGTAAGCTCTTCAGAGCAGGGTTTACCCTCTTTTTGTTTTCTCAATATAATTATGTAATTTGCAGATTGTAATTTTGTATGTATGTTCATTTTTGAAATTGTCTGTAACTGTATCATTTGATCATCATTTAAACATGTAATCTTGCATGTTCTAATCCCTATGCACATTACTATGAAACCCTTGTTATGCCATATAAATAAAAGATGACCATAATAATGATTGATAAGTCCTCTTTCTCCCTCTTTGCATATACAATACCACTGAACTGTAGTGAGGGGATGGGGACTGCCAACAAATGTGATAAAAGCAGTAAAAATATATGCACTGTTTAGTGTAATTTCCAGTATCAAGATATTTTAAAGCCGCTGAAACAATTGTTAGGAAGTGTGTTAACGCTTGATTATGATTCCAAAGGTGTTCTTCACGTCCAGTCAGCAGTAGACTGCCTAAAGAGTCTCATGCTAAATAGGCTCCCCACCCAATTGGAAGGTGAGGGTAAAGTATATTGATTTTAGGCGGTTATGATTCTGACTGAAATGGTCTTGTTAGGACACAAAAAATAAATATTTCATACTAATACAATATTGCTGTATGGAGGCTTAGGTTTGTACAAAATGGATGTTCCAGCAGTGAAATGAGTACGAGAAAGCTGTCAAATCGACAGACAGGGATGACACTAAATCAATTTTCACAATCTGCAGACCTCAGATCATCATGGAGCAATTGTGGTTGAAAGTGAAGAAAAAAAATCATTAATGCAAGAACACAGAAGCGCCACAACCCTATTAAATACTGGGAGTACCATCTACTTTGCACATAAAATTCCAGTCTAGGGCTATACCTATGGTATATTAAGTCTAGAACTAGATTTGTGCCTATCACTGGAATGCCTGAAGGCATCCACAGGGCAGCATCTCCCATTAGGCAGGACCAGTTTTGGTATTCTGCAATGAGCAACACAGTATGCATGCAGTTATATAGAACATATTTTTCTATGTGCGTTATAAGTATTTAATAATTATCATTATGTTTGTTTCTGAGCAGAATATAACATTTATGTGTAAAATCTGAGCTGAAAATAAAATATTCACAATTAGTTAACAGGCAAGATGCCTTGTCATTTAATGTAACTTATTATTTCCTGTTATTTTTATGCTATTTTATAAAATTTTCGCTGTCCTCTAAGCACCTTCCAGAGCTATGTAAATGTTAGCCAACCACCCCCCAATTGGGAGAGGGGACTTCTGACCGCATTCATGCTACGAGGGTCAGTCACAGCTCTGTCAGTGTTATTTAAGGAAGCATGTATTGAATATTTGTAATTTAAGAAAATTGATGCCGTGGGTGTTAATTTATGCGTAAACCTGCTTTCTTCTTGTGTTATCTGATAAGTAGGTCTTTAGGGATACATTTATTTCTAGATCTTGCCACAACCCTAATGATGTTATCCCTAACCCCAGTGCTAGTGCACATAATCCTGGCCACTGTATCCTCTTCCAAGCCATTGTATTGTGAGAAGAGTATCATACCTCACATTGACAGTAGAACTCTTGGAATAGATATAGGGATTGTGGAAAAATGCACCTATACGGAATGGTGAGTCCTGCAAGCAGACTTACATCATCAAAAACACTAGGTACAATGGGCCTGATTCAGTACGGATCGCAACTGCAATTGCAATAGCGATTACATATGCAGTCTCACTGCGAAGATATGCTAATGTCTGCGGTCCCTATGCCATGTGCAGCCTAACATAAGGACGCCCACCTTATCTTATACACATCCGTAACCCACAGCAAGACTGCAAAACCATTGGTAACATTGAGTACCATCACAACCTCACGCGCACTTGCACCACCTCTGACCTTACTCAGGAATTGCTAACCTCATCGCACGCAGTGAAAGCCCAGGCTGGATATGGCATCACAATGGATAATTTATGCACGCCCATGCAATGGTGTTCAAACGCGCCAGCACGCTTGCGTTTCGCTGGTCACCACCCCCAAACAGCACTTCCTGTCAATCACTCTGCAATGGGTCTGCGTCGTCACTGTGATCCCGGTCGCAGTGGAGTGTTCGGACATGCACACTGAGATGCGTACAAAGAATGCAACAGTCGGCCGATTGCGTGCGTAATCGCAGTTGCGTTTGCTGCTGAATCAGGCCCAATATCAACGACACATTCCTTGTGTGTCTATATGTGTTGGTTTGTGTCCTTTTAATCATGCAGAAACACCTGGTGCAATAAACAATAGATACCACCATGCCACTGTTTCTAATATTTATAGAAGTGACTGAAGCGATGGAAACTTTTCAATTCTTTCCTAATCAGGTATAAAAGTGAAATGTCTTTCTTTTTAAATAAACTCTCAGTTGAATGATATGTATGATAGTAAGGTTAATAAATAGATGATGATATAGTGGCATTGTATCCATCTATAGAACTATATTTTTGCTTTCCATATATGTCCTCAGTAATCCTGCGGCCCTTCTGGCAGATGTATAAATAAACAGCTGCAGAGAAGATGAAATTGCTGAATTTTGCAGCTGAGAATTGTGAACACTGACAATGCACAGTAATCTTTAAATGACCCACAAAGCCTTAAAATACAAGTAAATCTTAACTTATTGTACATCTCTCAGACCTCATTTGTACAATACAAACATGGTAGACCTCTGTTGTCCTTAACCTTGCAATGCTTTCCTATGTCAGTCTGCCTGAGGGAGCTCTCACGGAGGAGGTGCTGTAATTTCCCTCAGTTCATGGAGTATATGAAGAAATTCAAACTCTCAGGAATAATGTAAAGAAGTGTGAGAATTAGCCAGATCTGACAGGTACAAGCAACCCAAGTTAACCCTTATGAAATGTTAATATATAAGTGGGCTGGCATTAAAGCAGCTGCACATTTTGATCAGCTTGTCATAGTTTGTTATAACAGGTGAAGATCTTTTAAAAATCCATCCCTGCAAACCTTTATAATGGTTCGAGTATCACGGTTTAGCCCTCCTGATCCTGATGTTGAAAAAACACTTAGAGGTATGTTGCTGCCTATATACCAGCAGGCTGGATATTATAAAGTAAAGTCCACTAGTATTTCACTGTAGTGTATAATAACTGTATCTGCCTATTAACATAAATACTATGTGCTATTGGGAATATTTTCACAGTAGCATCCAAGCTTCCATATAGAGAGAAGAAATAAACTTTGTGACTCTGTTGATGATACAACTGTTTTTCTATTCTGTATGTATATTTATATATACATCACTGGTCCTTTAGAAATGCAAGGCTTTTATTCCAGGAGAAGTGACAATTAGGCTGCAAG
Organism: Taudactylus pleione; assembly: GCA_031769625.1. Classification (NCBI taxonomy): domain Eukaryota; kingdom Metazoa; phylum Chordata; class Amphibia; order Anura; family Myobatrachidae; genus Taudactylus; species Taudactylus pleione. The sequence continues at coordinate 14,730,219 of JAUIMM010000005.1, read as the reverse complement.
AAAAGTGTAAAGGATCTATGATGTGCCATTGTTTTTACATGATGCCGTCACACCAAATGTAACACCTAGACAGACTTATACTGTTGGTGCCCACTTCCCTACTCATTGCATGTGTGTGCATATGGATATATACATTTGGGTCAACCTTTTTTTTTGCCTAAAGTAATGTAGTGTTGAAATAGTTTTATTCTACTGCTCAGGAAAAGGAATAATCCACAAACAATGCATTCTTCCAGGGAAAGAGTGCTCTAACATTTTTGCATAATGGTAATTTCATACCAGTACCCCAAAAGTAACAAGATTGAGATGCCAATATTTAAATATATATTAAGATAATTTTTTCTCTAGATACATGGTTTGAGCACTTTTGGACAAACCACACATTTAGTGGGGAGACACTCTCCACCATACATGAGACTGGAGAGAGGGTTTACAAGGCTAATGGGTCGTTCCATGAAATGCGCATCTTGTGCAATTGAAATTTTTAAATTGCAAAACTTACTAAACACTTGACTTGGATGGGCGCAATCTGGGCTGTGCGAGATATACAGACTTCACTAAAGTCGGCCTCATGGTTGTGATGCCTGGAGAATCAATCTCAGGATGTGTGTGTATCAGAAGTGAGGTGTGCTACTTTCTAGGTAATGGGTAGGAAACCAAGGGAAAAAAAATAAAAGCAATGGCTTCTGTCAGTGGTTCTGGCATTCCAGTCAAGGACTACCTTGCCATCATGGAGCATCTGCTTCAATGTCTGGAGTGCCAAAGGCTGGCTGACCCTGTCCTATGTATGGTGCAAGGTTCATTATCCAAAAATGTAAATAGGTTTTGCAAGGACAAGAATATGTTCAAAGTAAGAGAAAATATTGAGGAGCCTTGCAGCTACTGTTTGTTCTTCCTTAATGGAAAAACATTCTTTACACTGTTATGCTTGATTAAATGACAAATTGGAATGCATGGGCTGCATCAGCCCCAATGTATATGTTTAGCCAACGAGACTTAAAATGATTATCCATTCCTGTTTTGCTTTCCATAACGGATGCACGCTGTGTGACAGGGGGATTAATCTAGTCTCTAGCACCAGTAAATGTGCTTAATGTATTCTCATGCTTTCAAAGCTATGCAAGACTGATTTGTCTAGAAGAGAAGGAGTTAAATGCTCACACATTTCAATTACCTGGACATGTCTCCCTATTGCTGTTCTTTGTCTGTGCTTTTATTTAGTTTCATGTTACATCTTTAAACAGTCACTCTATACATTGCTCAGATAACCTCAAATCAGTTTGTCCATGTTGTACAAATTAGCAGGAGACCTCCATTATTGTGTTCTCTACAATGGTTTACAGTCTGATGTCCCTTATGTGTTTGGTTCTTTGTAACCAGGCAATCTACTACCGCTCACTTGGCACAGAAACCAGAAGCGAGGCATCGAAAGAATAATATTCCATGCTCAAAATTAGCTTTTTGCAGTATGCAAGAACCAAGAAATGGTATTGGCTTTAACTCGTGGACTCTGCAGGTTTATATGAATGTTGTACTTGAATATTGTAGTCAGAACTTTGCAGGAACAATGTGATGTATTGACAGGATCAGCGGGAACTCTAGCTTGGCCAGTGATTGGTGAATACCAGGTATTCCAGTTTTACTCTTGAAGTAAGGATTAGCATAATTACATACAGTTTTATAGTTGGTAAGATTAAAAGAAGACCCCAGACCATCTTCTTCAACCATTCATAAATGTAGTAATCTGGGACTTTTTATTATAAAGATAATTTTTTTTGTAGTATATTAAATTTAATCATGTTTGTAGAGGAAACTGTAATATTTATTATATGGCTTCTAGTTTCCAGAAATAATCCAGGTCCAATTTTTTTTAAGATTTTGCATTAGATGAATAGTAATTTGTTTCTCATGTATCAAAGGCTATGTATGGAGTTGAAGAGTTTCTTCTTTGCTAAATATCTCCATTATGCTGCTCTGATATATTGTAGATCTGGTCTATAAGTTGTTAGGAGGGGCTGGGTAGGGCCCAAAAGTTATGGTTTTCTTTGGTTTCAATAACAAAGATATTAGCAAATATTTGGTCCTCAAAAGCTGATAATTAGACTGTGAATCTAAAGCAAGGACCTACAAAGTAGTACATTGTGATGTCCTCCCTGTGTTACTGGCACATGTGTGACTGACAAGTTGGTGTAGGAAAGTCGGTTTAGTGTTTGGAGAACTGAGCCTATTTTCTGTCTTGGCTACAGGATCTTTTAGAGGGAGGATGTAGTGTATCTAAAAGTGCACATTGCAGCTGTACTGGGGAGAAGATGATTAGAAGGGATTTTACACTGACAAGAATTGAGTAGAGGGTGAAGACTGAAATATTGTGCAGTGTAGTATAGACTTTTAGAACTGGGCTGATAATTATGGAGGAGTGAGGGGTTGAAAGGGTAATCCGAAGGCAAAGAAAGTACAAGTGGCAGTAGATATATTACATATATGGATAATAAATGTTCTTCCAAACAAAATAGATTTGCTAGAATTAATGATGTTAAATAAATTGAAATAATGTTATAGCTGGTATAATGGAGACCTTGCAGCATAAACGAAGAAAAAGAGACTATAGCATGTATTTCACTACTGTTCCAAGTTTTTTCCATTTAGAGATAATAGCTCTCACTGTGATTCGCTGAAGTTCCAGAGCATTAGAAATGGCTTTGTAACTCTTTCCAGACTGATATGTTTCAGTAATTTTCTTACTCTTCTGCTGGGTACACACTGGCAGATATATTTGCCGATAAATTGATCTCCAGTATATCGTGTGCGTTGGCCAGTGTGTACCAGCGATATGTTCACAGACATATCGCGTTGGCTGTGCTGCAGATATATTGGGGCATCGTGGTGTGTGTACGGGTGGTCGGCTGACTTGTAGCAGAGGCTGCGGGGAGGGGGGCACGACACGCCCCCCGGCCTGCGGCACCCGTGGACCGATGTGTATGAACAACCATCATCTGCAGATACATTTGCAGGTCTCTTTATCTGCAGATATATCTGTTAGGTGTGTACCCAGCTTCACTTCTGGAATTTCTTTTGATGGAGGCATACTGTGCTGCTTGGTGAGACGTTTTAGCCAACTTTACATTGCTGGAAAGGTTCTATTTAATACCTCTTTCACATTGCCAGCAATAGCCCAGGTTATTGCACTTGAACGTGCGGTAACCCAGGTTATTGTGCAGTGTGAAAGGGTCAAGTTGAAATTACCCAGCATTTCAGTGATGGTAACGAGCAGGGTGGAACACTGGTTCAACCCGGCTTGGTATGCAGTGTGAACGGGTAACCCGGGTCGGTGTGACCCGGGTCCTGTTCGCAGCTTAGGAAGTGCTGGCACTTGGAGATGATCTCTTCTTCAAGCCCTGGCTCAGCACATGATGTGACGTAATCGACCCGACAATAAGCCAGGTCGGGCCTCCAGTCTGAAACGGGTCTCAGCCAGGTCACACCTGGGATGGATCCGGCATTGCGATGTGAAAGGTGTGCAAGTGATGCTTAGATTCTGAAAGGTGTGCAAGTGATGCTTAGATTCAAAAGGGCTAGCAGTAATATCTATTCCAGTGGTTCTCAAACTCTTTCCTCAGGACCCCACACAGGTTACATGTTCCAGGTCACCCAGCAGGTGCACAGGTGTAGTCATTACTCACTGACACGTTTTAAAAGATCTACAGGTGGAGCTAATTATTTCACTTGTAATTCTGTGAGGAGACATGGAAAACATGCACTGTTTGGGGTCCTTAAGACAGAGTTTGAGAACCTATGATCTAGTCTAATTAAACTCAATTATCAAATCAATTTGGTTTATTGGTTGAATGAGTAATAAGGGGGCAATTACTATTTCACACAGGGCCAGTAGGTGTTGAACATTTGTTTGAAGATCTGAAACAAAACCTTTTTTTTTTTATGGCACTGTAATTCTACCTATAGTTGTAATGGGATGTAATTATGAGACCGGCGGCCGAGATTCCGCCGGTCTAAATTCTGACTGGGAAGCCCATCAAGGGACTTAAGATAGGCGTCGAAATACCGACGCCTATTTTAATTCCGACGTTGGGATCCAAAAGGACGGCTCCACGAATGAGGTAAGCCCAGGGGGACCCGTAGCGTTAGCCGTGGGGTGGGGAAGGGTTAGGTTGATGTAGCATAGCAGGGTTAGCATTAGGTTTTGAGGGGGGGGGTAGAGTTAGGCACTAACGGGGGAGTGTTAGGGTTAGGCACGAAGGGGGGAGGCTTAGGCACTTATGGAGAGGGTTAGGGTGCGGGGTGTGGATGGTTAGGATTAGGCTACAAGAAGGGAGGGTTAGGAGGAGAAGTGGGGAGGGTAAGTGTCCCGACAGCCGGCATTGCATACCAAATCCGTTGTGAATTTGTAGAGGATATTTTGTAGGTGACTGATTTAGGGATTTATCTAGTTGCCATTTCTGTGTTTGGAAAGGGATTATTTTCCCATGGTGAGGGGTAGCTATTTGGCAGCTGTCACACTAGTGCAGTGATGTGAAACCTCAGGGGTCACATGTACTTTAACAGAGGCACTTTACATTTCATTATGGTAAGAAACTAAAAATAACATTTAATCAAAGAAAAAGACATCAGATGCCATTATAGTGTTCAATCTAGGGGCGCCGGACCTAGAAAGGGCACTCTATCGCGTGCTGGAGGTGCGCATCACTGGTAAATAGATGCACGCGGCATCTATTCACCGTTCGTGATTTCTACAACTTTTTCCCACCCGTGGGACACTGCGGCCAGTGGGTGGGGGCAGCACCCGACATATTGTCTTAGTGAGACGCCGCCAAAAGGGCAGGGCACATTCTGTCCTTTTGAAATCGGGAAGGGCATGCCGCCCCACTAAAACAGCCTAGCGGGCACTCTACCATTATATTGAACACATATTTACTCTAAAACACACCTTCTGATTTCCCCATGTACCACAGAACTGATCACTTGTCCCCTAAAAAAAACCCTCAGCCTTCTCACAGTGCCTATTCACCCAAAACACCCCCAAATGCCTTTTCACTCCCATTTGCCCTGCAAATCTTCACACTCACTTATTTAATAAGTGCTAAGGCTGCAGGGCATTAAGGATCTGAGGGCCGCAGGTGGAGGCTTGGTGGGCCAACTATTGCCCATCTCTGTACCAGGTGAATTATTTTCTGTAGTAACCCAATTAGAACTCAATGGACAAGTGCTTACAGCACACAAACACCATTATTTTACTTTGTGCCAGGCATTACATATTGCATGATAAAATACTGCTTTGGATCACTTGGTAAATGTGTAGGGCGTTAGTATAGTGCTGCTAATTCTGTTTAAAGTAGATTTTTGCAACTGCATAGCAGGTATCCTAATATGTCACTGAATTTATAAACCGTTTAGTTTATTGCCTGAAGCCAATTATATTGTTCCGATGTTGCAATAACCTCATTAGCAACACTTTTGTTTAAAAAGTAACAAGAATACTGTTTGTGACCTTCCAGATACATATGTTAAATGGTGCTTTGCTGCTGGTTTACACTGGTTACACTCTGTGTTTTGTAATTTCTTCAAGGTAACTTTAGTCTAATAGAGTGGTATAGCTGACTTTGTTCACACGAATGTGTCACTGATTTACCAAGGCATCTTAATGACACTCGACCGGTTCACAGCAGAATGTTCTTACAGACTTATTTCCTTGCAAGGTTTTGGTTTTCATAGCCAATTATGCTGTGTGCGAGGCTCAACTTGGGTGTTTATGCTGCATATTTTGGTGTTTCTCTAATTCCTGATGAACAGAATGAACCCCAAGCCCAGTCCTGATCTTAGGTGAGAAACACAAAATGACATCTAAGGAAACCCTATCTCAATTGGAAAGAGACACTAAATTCTAGACAGCCAGTTCTGTAGGCAAGTGTATTATCAGCATGTGAATTTTGGTGACTCTGTATTTGTGCATGTTACTGTTCAGTGTTTGAGTTTCTGCACTGTGCTCTCCAGAGATGCTGTTCTCAAGGCTTATTATGTGTGTAAATTGTGCCAATATTGATGATGTTAGATGGTTTAGATCTTGATACTATCAGTTTCATGGACATGGGAGTATATCCCTGTAGAAATTGTGAATGTAAGGGGTGCTTGGAAAGCACTACAGCGGTGTAGTAATATGTTGTGCACTAGGTTCAACATTTTATGAAATAAAAATCCAGAAAAACTATAAGATTGACCAAATTCTGTCAATGCTTGTGCTTAGATATATGTAGAGGTTTTAATGGAAGAGTAACCTTCCTTAGATCTTCCTCCCAGGTCTGGATTTGTGAAATATCCTTTGGTCGGGTGTCTAGGACATAGCAGAATGCTAGCTTGATATTCTGAACTGCATCTAAAACCAATGCCCATCAGGGATCTCCGATGTGTATTGCTGTATTTCTGAAATGATCAAATCACTAAGGGGGGTATTCATGAAAGCTTGGAGAGAGATAAAATACCAACCAATCTGCTCCCAACTGTTCCTTTCCAGGCTGTGTTGGAAAAATGACAGTTAGGAACGGATTGGTTGGTGCTTTATCTTTAATAATTTTATCACTCTCCAAGCTTTCATGAATACTCACCTAATAATGGTAATAATATAATGGTTGTAGCTATATTAATATAAATAATCTACATGCTCTACTTTATGCTTTTATTACAGCAGTTCATTTATAAATACACTTTTTACAGGGTCTCATGTACTCCTATGTTTATTTGTCCTCATAACTTACTGAATCTTTTATCCCATCAAGAACTGTTTTGTGGTTTCTTGACTGTACAGAAATGATACTTTACCGGGCAGTACTGTGTGCTCCCTTACACTTCCAGCACCTGTATTATACCTGCTAATGGTGTAAAAGCACAATCTTCATATCAAGTTATTTTATACAGGTCTCAAAACTACAAGGAGACTTCAGATATCCTTTATGTTAATCAATCATTAAGGTTTCCATTATTCCTTATAATACACAAGTTTCAAACTAGAACAAAACAAACTGCTTATGTGACATGATCCTTATATCAAGATGTGTTTTACCCTCACTTACAACTAAGAATTAAATCACAGAACATGTTTAAAAATAATTATATGATACATATGACATCACTGCTCTATTTTCAGCTCCTTGGTCATGAGAACCACTTATGTATGTTTACGCTGAAGAATAAAATGTGTCTGCTGTGCAAGTACTGATAGGATACCTTATTGCTGCATGTCGTAGTGATCTGGAATGTGCTTTTGGGGCAATTTCCCAATGGACGGGCGCATGAACACGAACGCCATTATGAGACCGTCCCATCAATGAGCAAACAGTAAAGTTATAGCTAACACTTCCTTTTCTGGTTTACTGAAAAAAAAGCTGATTTCTTTAGGTTTGTAACTGAGTACATATGCACATTCATAACTTTGCACATATGCAGTCAGAAATGCACATGATGGGCAGCTCCAGGCAATCGGGGAGGGATCAGAAGATCCCTTTCAAGCCATGCTGCTCCTTAGATGAAGCCAATCTTTCCAGAGCAAGCACTGTAATTGGTATACAGGAGATTGCTTTGTTATAACGGTAATACTTAAAATCTGTAGAAATGGTTGTTTCTACATGTTTGTTAAGGATAGAATTTGTTTGATAAATAGACCCATGTGCCTTCAGGTAGCAGGCCAATGATAATTTATACTTTACTATCTCTAGTTATTGCATCCTAGACTTTCATGTGTAATTTAAATGTCTTGGCTTATCATATGCTGTATGTATTATTTGTTATAGGTAAGTTACACAGAGCTAGGAACGGCAAATTATAAGATATTTAGCAAGGTTCTGCATTTCATTTCTAGAAGGCAGATATGTTACATACAGTAACTGGCCGTTGCTATAACATGTATTTGTATTGTTGTCCTGTATGTACTTTGTTTATTAAGTTATGTTAAATATAATATATATTCAATTTCCCTTTGCTGGGAACTGTGACCAACTTTGGGCGGTAATCAATTAGATTCGCGTACGCGATAAAGTTTCGCCTGCCAGACTTTTCGCCTACATTGCTTATTTTAGCAGCGGAAACTTATCCTGCGCGTACCTGCTATTCGCCCTATTCAATTCCAAAGGACACGAAAACGGCGACACGCGAAGTCAGAACAGACGGAAAATGTCATAATCGGGGAAATTAGCCTGAACGCCCCCAAAAAGATGCAGAAACATTGGGGATCAATGTAGTAGTGCCCGATTAGCCCTAATGAAACTGTTTGGGGTACTTAAGTTGGTACAATTGCCTCTAATTAGCGTCTTTGCACAAGTGGTGAAGAATAGTATAAAGCAGTTTTTTTTTTTTTTTAGAAAATAAAGGTACATACAAACTTGGAAATGTGCTCACGATCCGACATTGTGTCCGATTTCCCCTTGAACTCTCCCCAGCAGCTCCCCGGCACTCGTGGGCACGATTTGGTGTTAAAAATTGTCCAATGTGACAAACGATTTATCGTGCCTCCTAACTAGTCCAGTGCATTGTGACTGAGATTGTCAGATCTTGCCTACAGCACGGCAGATCTGAAGATGTGATGTATGAACTGCGGGGACACGCATCGGCATCGTGATCGTGAGTGGACACTCACGATTTGGGCATATTTTACACTATTTGTCATCACGTTGCGTCGGAATCGGGCAAATCTTGTAAAATATCGCTAAGTGCGTAGGCACCTTAAGTAGTCCTGTCAAATTTGGGGTACTTGGAAATGGGTACCAAGCATATTTTCAAGTCGCTAAAGTGAAGTTTTAAAAAGCATACCTGTTGCTAGCACCTGCAATCAAAATAACACCTCAGCCATACATGCAGACCCCAAAAAGTCTATTTCGCTACTTCTTATGTTTGTACCCCCCACTTTGTACTTTTTCGCCCCCAAAGTCACACTACTTTTTAGGGGTGTTTCTCAGTTTTTTGGGGGAATTTTTTGACGCAGTTATCCTTTGGGGGCCTGTTCCAAGGGTTCTGAGTGGTTTCCCCACCTTTGCACCCCAAAATAAAAAAATGCACTTATTTTCTACTGGTATTCAGAGGCAAACCTTTTTCGCCTATTACATTGCATTGACTTTCTGCGTATGTGAAAAGCGGATGGAAATACGGAGATAAGTTTCTGACAGGCGAAAAGTCGCAATCGGCGATACTTACTCGTGGATCTTGGCTTTTCGCTTCTAATTGAATATGGGCCTTTCTCTCTCATCAAATGTGAAAGCAGAAATTATATACAGTATGTGTACACCATGGAAGAGATGTAATTAGTAGAGTAGATTCGGTTATTATAGTATGATTTAATTATTTGAAAATAGCACTTTCTGAAGTAATTTGCACTATTCATCCTATAGTGTATAGCTGTATGTTTTGTTTAATCTAATTGAATATTTTATCCAAGGTTTAGACAACCATTATTTTGGAGCTTTTTGATGGCATTTAGTTATACAATAAAAAAAAAATATTTATTGGTTATACAGATGTGTCCACACACATAATATTGCTGCAGTCACACCAAACAGCCCTTCTCGGCAAAGTCCCATGCAACTAGGCTTTCGCCAAGTGTCTTTTCAGTGTCTTTTTCACCCAAAAATGCATCTTTAGTGGTTCATGAGTCTGTGCACTACTTAATTTGATATGCAACACTTGTATATCTGTGTGCAACTGAGCCTGAAGCTGTACACGAAGCTCAATGATGCCGCGGCTTTTTTCACGCTAAGTTCCATTGTGTTTCGTATACAGACTCACGCACACTAGTATCGCATATGAAATTAATTAGTGCAGTCTTGTGAAGCGGTTTGTTGCGTTTGATTGTGACTAAGGTGACTACACGCATGTGTATATATATTTACACTGAAGTGCCAAAAGTCATGGTATAACAAAGGTAATGTAAAGGTATGTATGTAAAGGTAATGCTAGGTGGTTACACTGTACTATGGCGTCTTGGAAATGCCCAGACCTGCATAAATTGTAATCTGAGTCAGTTTGAGCACACAGCTGGGCTGCTCATGGGGCAAGGTGAAGTGCATTATTGGAGTTCGAACAGGACATGATAGTGACTGCCCGTGTGATGAGATATTCCATTTCCGAGGTTGTGCGGACATTCAACATTCATCGATCTAACGTGTCACGTGTACTGGGAATACCTCATGGAAGACACCACCACCCACTGTGGATAGCGCAGTGGCCAACCACGGGTGCTTAATGGTCGTGACCAGTGGCGTCAGGCCAGAATTGTCATTAGTAACAGAGAAGCGACACTGGCTCAAATTATATTCACATTCAATGCAGGAGGTATCAGGCGGATATCCAGCAGGTCAGTGCAGCGTTCTTTAGCTTCCATGGGATATAGGAGCAGAGGACCCACCAGAGTGCCCCTGTTAACACTACAACACCGGACACAGCGCCTCACCTGGGCTTGTGATGTCGCTACTTGGACCCTGGAGGACTGACATGTTGCTGTGTCACTTGTTACTGTTAAATACTGGATGAATATCTTCGGTGTCCTGGATATAGATGTGGTTGGAGAAAACAGTAGGATGGTAAAGACTGAATGTTCGAATAGATGTTAATTTAACAGTTAGGCAATGGGTATAAAACTAAAGATCAATTCAGCAAAATGCTGATAAATTCTAATGCACAGTAAGCAGCAATTGCGCCCCAAATCGCAGTCATAAAAATGTGTTCACTAAAAATGCAGCAGTTATATAGGCAAAGTTGCAACTATCACAAGATGCATGCACTTCTGCACCAGTAACATATGCATCCAATACCTTACACTGTTTGTTTTGCTTGTGAAATAGACATTTGTACTGTAATCAGTCTTTAATAAGATGAAAACATTTTTAATACAACAGGTACAACTCCCCATCTTATGTAAAATAAAATAAAAAATTGAATTTGCTAAAAATATATTTACACAAACTTTCTAGAATATTCACAATATCAGAAACAAATAAAAGCAGCTGTCAGCTATTTACTGATGCTAGCAATTATCATTATGTATATGCATCTGACCTCAACCACCTGCAAATGATACATCTGTATTAAACGCATATGCAGGTGTATGCTGGTGTGCAATTACATGGACACTCCCCCAGCCTTCATCTCCAGGTGTGCACATTATGGGCGCAAGTGCCCTAATCATGCCAATCTGCATAGCCGCTTTACTGTACTTTTGCATAAATTCTGCTATCCAAACTAACAGGTTTCACTCTGCATCAGGAATAGGCAAAGTAGGAAGATGATGTATATTGAATTGTAAACAGTACACCTTGGTGGAATAGATAGCAATGTACTATGATAGTGGCATAGGTTAGAATTAGATAGTGGGAGGTAATTAACTGTTTAATAAACTGGTGTGAAGTATACAGCAAGTGTAGCTGATGTTCACAATTGGCAGCAAACCATGTTGCACTGCAAAGGGTGCAAACTCCATTACAGCATGTGCATTCATGCCATGCACAATCTGTGCATTGTATTTTAGGGGTCAATCCTATTATGTGCAAGTTACCGTCGAGATGCCGGCAACGGATCGGCACCTTTGCGGCCCACTCCAAGCCTAAATCCGCTGAATTTTGCTCAGAGCCCTATGGGGCTGCAAGCAAAATTCAGCAAATCCGGGCTGCCGCAAAATGCGGCCATTGCCTTGATGACTCGCACCGGCGAGATCATAACGGCTAATAGGATTGACCCCTTAGAGTTTAACTAATTCAGGTTCTGCTTATTCTATTTTTATCTCTCTCGTTCACATTTTTTTTTCTTTTTCCCCAGGTACAAGTGAGTATGTTGCTGAAATTAGTAAATATTTGTTATTTAGATAGTAGTAGGGTGAACAGGTATAGTAGTTGTATAGCTAAATAAATTAGCGAAAACCTAAATGCATTTTCTACTTCTTGCAATAATCTTCCCCCAGTCCCTCTCCACACTGCTGTGATCAGCTGTGTTGTGTTCAGCAACTGTAGTCTGGGCAGGGATTACAGTTGAGCGAGTGCTGTATCTATGCTGCTATTAACTAAACATTAAGACGTCAATTTCACACCACCTGACATTTTATTTGCATTGAATAAGTCCCATCACTCTGCAGCCCCCTTACACCCCCATCCTAAATTTGTGTTTGTTGAGAGGTGACGAGTATTATGACAGCAGAAGACTGGTGTACATATGAACACACAGGTATAATAATAAATGTAGATAAACAATGGTGCACATATGTACATACAGTAGCTTTTGGCACACATAAATACACAAGTTTGGCCATACATACCATAAATAGGGATACCTAAATATACAGCACATGCAGGTACAACACCAAAGTACTAAGCTATAGTGAGTGACAATTGCACAAAAACATGACTAAAGCTGCATACACACTATATGATATATTGTACAAATCCTATCGTGTGTATGCCGGATCCATTGTTCCCGATAGTCATTCATTGCATCGTCCCATCTGCTGTCCTTCACGTCAGATGGGACGATGCAGTGCAGTTACATGCCGCATGTGAAAATGCATTGTGACGTTGTACGCTGGATCGTGCAGTGTGTACGGCACACGTGATGTATCACTATATTGGTCACCGAGTTGCTGGGTTGCACCATTATATGTTGTAAACCCAGCTTAACACAAAGCCAGCGTATATGGTATACTAGCAAATTAGGATGATACTTGTCAAGACTCCCTTGTGAACAGGCAAATCTCCCATTTTAGTGCTTAACTGACTGCGATGTGGGTGGAGACATGACTCAAATCTTTCATCAAGTCCCACCCACCTCTGTGAACACCAAGTGTGCAGCAGCCTGATGATACAGTTACTGTAATCATACACTTTGACCTGCCAACTTGATGATGTAATCTATTATAGACAGTCTACACACAAATACACTAATATGCTGAAACACAAATAAATCTCCCATTCACGGTAACAGGCGCACAGTGCTTGTCTATGAAAACACACTTGTGCAAACATACAATATTAATAAAGCACACATAGAAATGACACTGTTTTGTTTTTTTTATATGTCACATTTTGTAGTCTATCCATTTCAATTTTATGCTGGGTACTGTGGTGTGTCCTAAGACCCTTACTTTATGAATACCTCCTAACATTTAGACATGTGAAAATGGGAGAAAATAAGCCCAGCCCCTGCTCTGCCTAAACTCCACCCAGAAACACTCACTTTGTGGAAAACCTTCTGTGGAATCTGTGACTCTTTTGGTCTCTGTGAATCGTCCTTTTAAATGCTTGTTTGTAACTTACAAACTTCTTTTTAATGTATGCTCACCACAATTTGACTTAAAAAATACATGCAGTTATTGATTATTTCTTTGCTGTAGTTAATCTGCGCACTGGGCTATTCACATGAATAAAGCTTATTGGACAAATTTTCAGATTAATATGCTCCTTCACTACACATCACCATTTAATTTGTAACCTTTGGAAATATCCCTCCTGTGTCTGTAATGGAATATATACACATTTAGGCAATGTTTCACTTATAATATGCTTTATCTGAAAGATTTTTACAAAGATCGTCTCCGTTTGGAATCATCACTGAAGTGTGCAGTGCATGAAGCTTTGATTTAGGAGTAATCCATTCTTGTAAGCTCTTTATCTTATGTTACAGGTCGACTAAAGTATGCAGCTACCTACAGTTGTACATAATACCATCAAGGGGATTCAGGTGTTTTAGATGTATTTCTTAGGGTGTTATAGTTGTATTTCAGATTTAGCTCTGATGATGTCCCTGTGTATGTGGCAATAGAATCATCACCTCCGAACGTTTGTGTTAGTTCATGTTCTTTGTAGACATTTGCCTTGAATCACTCTGATTCCCCTATCCTTTTGGACCCACACTACTCCCGGTTCTTCAACTCTTTTTCTGATCCTAGCATTAATACCCCTTTCATATTGCAAAAATAGTTCTGGATATTGCCGGGTCGAGGTGCAGTGTGAATGCGCCGCCAAACAAATTCCCGGGTTGAGCAACCTGGCATTTCAACCCTGCAGTCGAAGAGGGTTGAACACAGGAACAAGCGAGTTGAAGTACAGTGTGAACAGGCCCTACCTGGGTTATCTAATCCGGGACTCCGCAAACACCACTGATTGGATGTTCCTGGGTCTCAATGATATCAGCAGCCAGACACACAGGGAGCACACTGCAGACAACAGCAGAGGCAGCATTCTGGCAGTCTTAAATGGGTTAATACCTCTACAGTTACTACAGTGATGGCTAATTGGAGTGATGAAGAAGTGAACTGTACACTAGGCTGCCAGAAGCTGCATCACGTTCTAACTGGCTGAATAAAACAGCAGTAAAGCACAAACTCAGGGCTACACAGTGTTAATAAATCAGCCATGATTCCTGCAATTCTGTGAGCAGTCCCCACCCCTCCCTTTTGTTCCCTTTTGTGATCTTTGTGAGCCTGAAAAAGTCAATTTTTAAATGACATCCATAGGGTTTTACAGGGCTGACCCGGGTTCAGTGTGAACAGGGCCAACCCGGGAATAACCCTGGTCGAAGGTCCAGTGTGACGGGTCTGACCCTGGTCGCAGCCAGGTTAGACCAGTGTTCAAAATCCCGGGTCAGAGACAGGTTTGCGATGTGAAAAGGGTAATTTAAATTGTCTTCCTAGAACTGGAACAACAGTCAGTATTGCTCTATAGTGAAGGGACAGAAGACTTACCTTTTGAAGACTGGAGCTTGTCTTGTCATACTTGCCTACTCTTCTGGAATGTCTGGGAGAATCACAAGGAGCCTTCTCAGATTTCAAGGAGACTTCCCAGACTCTAGTGAGTAGACTAGGTGGACATGGCAGGAGTAATTTGGAGTGGTCTAGGAAGAAGTAGATTAGGCAAGAGTGAAAAGGTGGGTTTTTGATGGAAATACTGAAACATTATAGTTTGGAGGAGAGAGAGAGGAGATGGGGCACAGCATTGACGAATGAGCAGACAGGTCAACTCAAATTGAGGTGAATCTGGAGGGATTGGGTAGCCAATGAAGGGATTTACGTAGAGGTATTGTGGATGTGAAGCAATAGGACAGGAAAATAAGCCTTGCTGCTACATTCTGCACAAATTAAAAAGAGAGAGAGAGTGGAGGGCCAAAAAGAAATAGGCTGCAGTAATCAAAATGGGATATAATTAGATAATGAACCCAATTTTTGGTTACTTAAAGATCGAGAAAGGGTCACGTATTAGTAGGCTTGCCATAATATCCCTGTAATCCGGCACACATGTATTACACAGGCTCTGTGGCTAGCTAATTCAAGCCTGTATTTCACCTGGTTTTAACCAAAAACCTGTGTAAATCATAGGTTTCCTGGATTAAAGGGATATTACGGCAAGCCTGAGTATTAGGTATGTTGCGGCGAAAGAGGCTACAGTACATTGAGAGGGACTGAAGTGTGTTGAAGTTTTGAGTACAGTCAATGATGACCATGAGGTGTCTGGTATGGGGAGCAGAGGAGAGTGAGTTCTCAACTGTGAGTATTGGGGGGTTAGGTAGTGACTTCAGAAGGGGGAAAGTAAATATTAAATTTGAGGTAGCGTGGATTCATCCAAGTGCCGAAGCAGTTAGACATGCAGGATACGAAGGAGGAGAGGTAGAATTGTGTCCTCTCTACATAGCACTGTTAATAATATAAGTGGAGAGCTAAGTGAAAGATCTGTGGTGTTTCCCGCAAGAGGTGGGAAAGTGGAGGCAGGAGCTCAAGTATAGGGCTAGTGCAAATGCGATCTGATAATGATGACTGCTACTTTCACTAATGGATGGACGGGCTGTGCAGTCAAATGATGCGTACAACTTGGCATATGGGCGAATATCCATATTTAAATACGTGCAGTATTCTCTATTATTTGTCCTTATTTCACCATGGAATTTGCCCCCCTCAGAATCCTTTTGTGAATGTCCTCATTATGCAATGTACAAGATCTCATGTACAAACAATGCTTGGTTTGTTCTCAGTCATTCCGTGACTGTTTTTGTATTTATATTGCCAACCTCCTTGTTACTGTTTATACATTTGTTCATATTTTTTGTTCATGTTTTAAGACACTAGGTCCAAGGTAAGAAGTGTGCTCTCAAAGAACACTTTACATTTTAGAAAATAGGGGTTTGTCCATTTTGAGGATGTAGTATTTTTCAGAGAACATATGAGATCTTATCAGCAATCCCATTATACTAAAAGTTATGAAAGTAATAGAAAAATCTATTATCTTAAGAACTCGAGGTCTTAGGCACTTTGGATAACAAATTCCAATTCAGGCATTAAGGTCCCAATTGGGGCCTAGTCATTAGCAGGTAGTGGACCAATAATGACCTGGGCTAAATTAGGTGTTTTCCAAGATGATCTCATTTCCATCTTCAGCATGTCGTTTCTCTTCCTGTATATTATTAGGCCCTGAGCGTTTATTACATTCAGTGGCGGGCTGGGCCGGGGGGCAGGGTGCCATCTGCCCCCCGGGCCGGTACAGTTGTGCAGTACTAGGGCCCCCGCTGCACTGCATGTATTCATATGCCTGCCTCCCAGCTGTGTCAAGCTGCGGCGCAGCTAGCATAAGAAGGGACCGGCAGATACAGACAGGGTCAGGGGCGGGCTAGTCCTGTCCCATGCTCTCCTCCTCTGCCGGGCAGTGGTGGTTCTCTAGTTAAAAAGTATAATTGCCGCGGTAGAGCTGCTGCGCATGCCCAGCCCCAGCAGCCCTCCCATGGGCCTTTGCTGTTTGCTGAGCTGCATGATGCACTGCGGCAGCATGCTGAGCTGTCCCCTCCCACCGAGTCGTTCCATATCAGCTGGGGCTCTCTGCCTCTTTGCAGCCGGGGTGACACAGTCACAGCATCCTCTTCTGTGGCCCTTCTCTGAGAGGCAGGGCGGAGTGCACGGTCCAGCCTGTCCTTGGCTCCGCTCCTGTCCCCGGCCCGCTACATCCGCTCCTGTCCCCGGCCTGCTCTGTCTCCTGCCTGCACAAGAAGAGACTATATAGCTCAGTGTGCAGAGAGGAGCTCCTGCCCTGGAATTTCCCATCCTGGAGGAACCACCCCCAGCCACAGCGAGCCTGGCAAAAGGAAGTTAAAATAGTGCTTCCAATATATAAAGGGGGGGCGGGTTAGCAAAAAATATATAAGGAGTTGGGGAGCTGGTGGGTGTGTGTAAAATATATAAGGGGTGAGAGATGATATGTATAAAAGATATTGGTATAAAATAAGGAGTAAGGGAGATAATGGGTATAAAATATATACATAGTGGAAGGTGATGGGTATGGAACACATAAGGGGGATTACACAAAACTATAAAATATGTAAAAAGGGTAAGAGTATATGGGGCATAAAATGACTAAATATACAGTAAATACTGGACAGGGTGGGCCATAAAATCATTAAAAAAAAAAAAAAAATATATATATATATATATATATATATGGAAAGTGTAGGGTAGGGGTATTTATTACACATATATGTGTAACAGACTAGGATGTGCAACTGTGATAAAAGAAATAACATGATTGACACTCTCCGGTTTCCATGAAAAGGATATATTATAAAAAGCTTGATGTCTTTTATAATACAGAATATCTTTTTCATGAAATCTGAAGTGCCAATCGTGTTTATTTCTGTATTTACAGATGCACACGCTTGATTTTTTTCCATGCTATGTGTCATTTTATTGTTATGTGTAATGTGTTTTAATTTTTAAGACAGTTCATCCACTTATGGTCACTACATTGCCTTGAGCACAATCTCCTTTTGTATATTGTGATTGTCAATTAAGCAGGGTACACACTGAGATGATGTTGTTACGATTTGGCCGATTTAGCCAAATCGTAATGACATTTTGTGAAGTGTGTATGCACAATATGTGCGCTCCCACAGACGCATGTGATGTCAATACTGCTCTAATGTGCCCCCGTTGGGACGACACAATGTCTGGGTACACATCGTCAAGTATGTACCCACCTTTAGACAATATGGCATATTCGTCCATTTTATATTTTCATTTTTTATTAGTTAAATGCCTCTCAGACCTCCTCACATGCCACTTTTTTGCCATCTGAACCCTCCTCAGTCCCCTTTATAAACTGGTTCTGTTTCATAACATAACCTGGTATGTAATATTGTCTTACTGTGGGTGACAGCCTAAACACATATTATAAGATTTTTTTCCCCCCACAGAAGGTAGTATCTGGAGATGGTGTTATCCTATCGGGGCCAAGTTCACAGTGTGCTTGTAGGGGCCACTTGCTTGTGTTTGCCCCCTAGGCTGAAAGTTGCCAGCCAGCCCCTGATTACATTATTAGTGTTTCCAACAGGATCTTAAATATTTGTATATTTTATTTGTTTTGTGGTGTTCATCGTATCTTGTATTATTGTGGGTTGACCTATATAAATGTATTGTGATCCACAGAATATTTTGTGCTGGGTAAAAGTGTTCTTAGTGAAAAATAGAAGCCTGAAATTGTAAGTTATTTGTATGATTAAAAATAATTAGCAGTATATGGCTTTTATATATTTAATATGAAGTGGTAATTTCATGCATTCTGCAAACCCAAAATTGTGCCCGTTCTGGGAACAATGACAACATTGGAAATACAAATTTCTGGCAGTAGTGATTATTATGAGCACATTGACTATTCATTGTGTTGTGGGTCATGAAATGCTGCTTGCCATGCTTGTTAGTGTACCATTGCTTTTATTTGTCATTTTGCCCTTTAGTCAAAGCTCTCTCTTTCCCTGGAAGTTTTTGTGTCATAACAGCACAACCTCAAATATTTTATTTTTGTCGATCCTTCAGAAAGAGATCTCAAAAGGCAGGCGTTCCAGCATGATGTCCTCATTATTATTCTTTATATGTATGGCGCCAGAAGGCGTCTGCAGCGTCTTACAAAGAACAGATACCAGCAGTATGAACAAAACAAGGAAAAAGTGACATACACTACAGAACTTTGCCCCAGACAAGGTTTATAAACTTTGCTGCATCAACAGTCATAATACCCAAGTGATCAGCAGGGCAGCAGAAGCTTTGTAGGAAGCGAGGGAAGGAAAAGCACATGAGGGAAGATGGCCCTGCTCGTGAGCGCTTACAGTCCAAAGGGGAGGCTCATACTGTATTGTAATATGACTGGCTCAAACTCCAATTTTCTCGAATTGTATATGCATTTTATGCTTGTATTTGCAAATGAGCAAAATCTGCAATATTATTGTACTTCCTTTTAAGGTTAAGCATGATTATTTAGATACAGTAGATCATAAAACATTACATAGACTATAAGTGCCCACATGCTACAGGGGTGGTATTTCTGCATGACCGTGAGACAGCCAATGCTGTAAGAAATTGTATCACAGGCATCAAACTGAACTACCAGATACACCGTAAAGCTGACCTCAAAGGCATGCCAGTTTTGTAATAGCTGACCTATCCGAATATACTTAATTAACTACCAAAATGACCAGGGAATTCTCATCGTGGGAGTCCAGCTTAAATTTATGTCAGAATACATGATCCTTAACAGTTAAATATTAATAATGTATTTCCAATTAAAATACATATGCAGCGGGTATTGGTGCAAGAACTGTACGTACAAAAATATATCTAAGCAAGCAAAAATAATTGAAGTCCGTGTGCAAATCTGCAATAGGTATAGTCTATGGAAGAGACCATATAGCAGCTCCACATGACAGGGGAGGGCAGAAAGCTCCTAGATATACAATTGCAAAAATACTTACAGAATATAAAGTGCTGATAGGGACTAATTAATGTGCAATATAAAGTTTTCTTATTTTCACAAAATTATTTCATTTTTAATTAGACTCTATCAGGTCTTTATATTTTCTCTGTATTTTTGTAGTCTAAGAAAGCAATAGCCTCTAATATCTGTAAAGCTGGGTACACACGTCTATATATCGTGAGAAGTGTGTACACCCGATATGTTTGTGAATGACGTTCACAGATCTATCAGGTCGGCCCTGCAGCACAGCCGATGCAGATATATTGGTGCATCTGGCTGTGTGTACGGACGACCCCTCGACTGCCTGTACATTGGCTGCAGAGACCACTGACATCACAACTGGGCGGGCAAATGTAAATGCCCGCCAGGTTCATGTTGTCAGGCCAGACACATCGAGCGACCGATTGGTAAATCTGTACTGTATAGCTTACAAATCAGCCGCTCTGATAGTGGATAGGTCTA